>CM033792.1:26224557-27424557 GCA_019656835.1 Rhododendron ovatum | reverse complement strand
AGCTTGGACCCCAGCTGTCACTTTCCAATTTCTCTGAGCCCACCTCTGTATTTCCATGGCTGATGGCAGATTCGTCACCCCCTCCTCCAGCCTTCCCACCAAACAACTCCCTAGGAAACTCATAGAACTCTGTGTAGATTCCACCAGAACTTCTACATCACACCCCTTATGTATCTTCCCCTTCTCCTTTACCGCCACCGTGTTGTCCGGCCAACCCCCAATATTTGTCACATCCTTGATCCGCACAACTCCAGCAGCACCACGTGCCAAAACTTCCCACTGTCTCTCACCTCCACCCTCAGCCAAAAACCTCCTTCAAGGAGCAGACAAGACATACCTTCACTCTCCTTACTAAACCCCCAAAACTACGAGCAAACTCCTTATCATACCCTGAAGAGTGAAGATGCATCTTGCAGGGCTAGACACAGCCACTGAAGCTCGATTTCCTTCACCCACACCTCCCTTCCCACTAGCAGTAAAGTCGGTAACGACATAGTAGACCAAGGGCTTGTAGGGCTGGACAAATGTTACCAATACAGCAGAAAACATAAACCTGAAGAAAGAGTGGGATTTACCTAAAGATTTCCTAGCAATTTGAGGAGTAGAGCTGTTCCAAAGCTCTGGCCTAGTTTTTAAGATTTGTTTTCAAGTCTCTGTGAAATAGTGGGTTAGATTTCCTTGGTATTGTTTTGGCGTAGCCCGTGTATGGTTTTCTCAAGGATATTCCCTTGGCCTAAGTAATTCTTTTAATAACAACTATCTTACCCCAAAAAATGCTTGAGAAAAAATCCCAGATTTGCCCCCCATTTCATGTCCTCCATTTGGTTGCTCAGAAAAGAAAATTCTGAAATATAATCCTATTAGACTGAAAATCAATCACCAGATCCGCTTGACTTGTCTTGTCTTTGGATCCTTAAATTTTTTGAATCTCTTAGCATAACACCTGGTTTGGACTTCAATCAGCTCTCTTATTGTAGTTGAGAGAATCACATCAATTATTTTGAAATAACAAGTGAATGTACGCATTTGGTCTCTCTCTCTCTCCAAAATACAAATGACAAATCCCCTACTTCCACACTAAAGCTATATGCATATTGATTCCATTTCTGTGTAAGTTATAAACGAACAGCTCCCTCCCTCCCTCTCTCGAAAATATGATTGACAAATTCCCTACTTCCACACTAAAGCTAAATACATGGTGATTCCATTTTTGTGTAAATTTAAAATGAACGGTTCGTCCTTGGCAACATATCAACCTTCACAGGGATATGTTACTTTTGCCGATCAAGAAAAATAAAAAACCTTCACAGGGATATTACAAGATACAGGCGTCAAGTATACAAATACTTTTGTTAGCTCTCTTACATGCTAAACGTAGAAGGCATACTAGTTGACGACAACAATTGCACTAGTGGTAGACTGGTAGGGCAACAGCAAAACGTGACAAGGCCTTCAAACCCAAGAACCGCATCGTGTTCAAAAAGAGTTTTTTCAGAGAAACGAAAGACGCAATTTTTCCTGATTAGCAATGTTGTAAGAATAGTCCATAGAACAAATTCATGATATGATGAATAATAATCAATTGGGTTGCGTGCTGATTGAAGGGGTAACACAGTCAAAGGTTTAGGTGGAGCTTATTGTACTGGTATAAGCAATGGGATCAAGATCTCGACCAACTCCTACCAACCAAGGACAAAATCCTCTATTGATGATTGATCTTGGAAAGATCCAGTGCATTCCAGTGACTATAACTATAAAAACAAGAACTCCCAGTGCATTCCAGTACCTTTTAGAAAAGTTCAACCTCAAACTTCTTGGACTAAGCTCCTCTCATTGCACAATGTGAAGACCTCCCACCAATCTCTATGTTCTTAATAACATCCCAAGGGCTCTAATACCCTATGAATCTCCCAATCATTGCAATATTAATAGACTCAACTCAACCACTGAAAGGAATTCCAAGAGTTTGGAGTTCCAGCCATGAGCAAATATAATCTGGGCACTCAATTTTAGCATAGAGTATTGAACAAATGAAAACAAGAAATAAAAGGGTCTAACAAGATTCATAGTGCTCCTTGCAAGGGCTTGCACACATGCGTGTTTCAACTTTTTTATCCACAGCAAAATATTTTTAAAAATGATGTATGCATCTGTTCATTCTCTTTGTTTATTGCAATAGGTTTTCATTTTTGTATCTCAATGCTGCAATTTATAAGTCCCCTTTCAAAGAGATAACAAATTAGTAAGAAATATACCTATCGACAACAAGAAGTAATGACTTGCATCCTCCATGCTCTGAATTGCAACAATAGCAAGGGGAATAACGAAGTGGAGAGATGCCTTCTCATGAACATGCCAGCCAAACAAAAACCCACATGTGTATGCATAGGCAACCCATCTAGTGATCATTCTGGGCTGAGGATCCCTCCAAGCCTTTACCAGACATGGAACTAAGGAAAGCAGGACCAAGACAAAGGTAATCAATGGAGTGACCTGGAATCTCATCACAGATAAAGTCAAGTAGACAATTAGTTCTTGCATAATTGTGATGCCAAACTGTTGGCCATAACTCACAAACCACCATCGCACCAAAAAGATTTATCAATAGGGTAATCATTTTTACAAGCTTATAAGGTAAGAAAATTAAGAACTGGAAATGCAATGTTTCAATGTTTTTCTCTCAAAAGAACATATAGAGGCCTGCAAGTAATCTATGTTAAGGAAACTGTGTTGCAAGTAACCTGAGGCAACATTAAAAGAGCGGTTAATAGTGTAGACACAGCAATTGATCACTGATGCACTGTAGGAACAATAACACATGCTGAATGAAATTACCGTGGGTAGAACAGCGAATGGAGAGGAATCGCCCACTAGTCCACCAGTAAATGAAGCTGTTGGTGCTTGTATGATGAATCCCAATTTCAGAAGCACAAAAGCCAGCCCTTTGTCTAAGAGTATATAGAACACCCAAAAATTTGGAGCCCAATAGGCATGGCAGAGCCCTCTACCAAAAGGAAACATGCGGCCAAGAACTTGTTGGATCTGCAATTCACTATGATACATGTTACTGCATAACTTACAACATAGAGGGAGAACTTGTGATACGCCCATAATTAGGTGGATTATTCCATTGTCAGTAGCTACATAATTGCAATGATGAGGCTTGATTGAATCATATTATAGAATGAACCCCATGTACTGAAAATGAATGCAGCCAACAATCACAAGCCTGGGTGACCAAATCAAATTCCTCTCTGAGTCTCTCTATACCCCAATTTGATTACATCCATAAACTAATAGCTACACTAATAGTTACATTCAGGTAGCAATGGTTTTACAAAATTTCCGTAATATAACATCAAATAAAAAGAACACTGTCAACCATATCAACTGTCATACAAATTTTCTTGAACCCACATCTTACAGTTTATAATAACTAGAACACAGAGGCATTACCTGTCCATAATACACAAAAATGGTCAAATGTGCCACCACAACTACCCAAACCCCCTTACCAACCCCTACCGCAACAAATATGCTAGGTAAGTCAGCCACCCCAAACAAGTGCTTAAATCACAATACCACAGCAAAAACAAACTCACCCATCAAGTCCTTCCCCTCCTCCAACCATGGCCGCAACAACAATGCCATGATAATCCACTTGTACTGAAAAATATGTATGCTCAACAATTAGCTGGCCAGTCAAATAAACAACCTAAACCCACCTAAGAATTCTCTCTCTAGACCCCAATTTCCTTGTCAAACTTCGAATTTAAGTCAAATTAGTGGTTACATTAAGGTTGCAGTGTACTACTACGCTCCTCAATCTTCCAAAAAGAAGATCAGTAATACAAATAACCAGAATCATTCCAACTTCATATTTAAAACACCCATTTTTGTACTTCATATAATCACTAAAGCACGGGAGAATTACCTGTCCATAATACACAAACGGCCCATAAGCCGCCACAAAAACGGCCACAACGACCGTCCCCATCATCACCAACCGCCCGAAGCCCCTCACCAACCCTCCCCGGCAGTAATGCCGCAACAAATACACGAAATAAACCGGCGCAGCCACAGCAAACAAGTGTTTAAAACACAGTAACACGGCGAAAGCAAACCCACCCATCAAGTCCTTCCCATCTTCCAACCACGACAGCGACAGCAGCAACAATCCCAAGAGAAACCCATTGTACTGAAAATGCATGTGGTCAACAATCAACAACCCGGGATTCCAAACAACCAAAACCCACATCAGATTCCTCTCTCTGGACCCCAATTTCTTACCCAACCGATGAATGCCGTAAACGAGAACAGAATCGGCGAGGATAACTGTGAGTCTGTGGAAGACGATGAGTGAAGGGGAGGAGTTATCGAGGCCGTCGTGGAGGTGTAGGATGGTGGGGTCGAGTAGGAGGCGGGCGAAGAGTGAGAGGAAACGCTCGAAGTGGGCGAAGAAGGGAGGGTAGTCGAGGGTCCATGGGCTGGTGTGGTCGGAGTACCAGTGGGAGAGAGGGAGGGAGTGGGTGAGGGCAAGCCAGTGACGGTGGACCTCGAAATCGGTGCTGTGGTAGGAGGGCATAAGGAGGAGCTTGATGCAGGTGGCCACGGCGGCGTACCAGGCGAGATGACCGGAATTGGGGTTGGGTTTTGTAGCAGCGTTTGGGATCTGGGTTTTTGTGGGTGTCATGTTTTTTCTTCTCCTCTTTCATAACAGGTGTGTCATGGTCGGGCTTGGGGCGAAGTTATCGATCCCGTACCGTACCGGCAAGAAAACGGAATCCGCAGCAAGATGTTCAAAATACCGTTCAATCCCGGTCGTTCAAGGGTTTTCTTCTCCAAATTGAAATCCCATATTTCATCGGTGGCAATGATTCTGTTGAGTTTTCAAATGGCGTTCCAAATGCACCACCACACTCGACAGTTTTCACTATTATTATTATTTTTATTATTAAAACTTGGAGGTGTTAGGAAAAAACAGTAGGAGTATCATTAAGAGGAATATACAGTAATTAAGGAAAACTTAAATAGAGGTCCTATCCTACATTGATACTTAAGTCTTAATTCTTGTAGTTTTGAAAACTTATGTTTTCATCATGAAATTTAAATAATACTCATTTAGTCTTTAATAATTTTTTACGTTTTAATAGAGTCGCTGCTGTTTGGGCTAAGGGGGCGTTCCACTTTCTTCCTAAAAGTACTTTTTAAAAAAGAAGATAATTACAAACTCAAAAATTATGTATTTATGCAAATAATTTTTCTACCAATATGGATCTTATTTGATAGATCTCCTTGAGATCTTTAAACCTATGCAAAAAAAAATCAAAATATTATTTTTCATTTTCATAATATATGAGTTTGACATTACCTTTTTTTTAAAAAGGAAGATTTAGAAAGAAAGCGAAACAGAGTCTAAATTAGCTCAATATTTGGCAAAATGATTGTGCACGAGCGTGCCAGAAAATAATAGAATTTATCATTTTCAGATTAACTCAAAATAGCTAATTTAATCAGGCAATTGTGTTATCCGTTCGATTACCTCAATTAAGAGGATTTTCCTAAAGATATCAGGCCCCGTTCCGGAACTGAAAATAAGTATTTATTTTTTAAGAAGGCAATTTTAAGCTTAAAAATAATGTGTTTGCGCAAATAATTTTTCTAGCAATATGGATCTTGTTTGATAGATCTCATCAAGATCTTTTATATGGTGCAAAAAAAAAAAATTTATTTACATTATTATTGAGTTTGAAAATGTGAAACAAGTACTTATTTTTTAAGAAGGTGTTCTGGAACGGGGCCTCAATCAAATAATAGATTGACGCTCTTCAATCATAAAAGATAACTGAATATAAACAAGCTTGAATTTAATCGAAAACAAGTTTATATATAATTACTCTTAAGATTTCGACAAGAATAATACAGGAATACAGGCACACTTGAATTGAATCGAAAGCAAACCTATACTTGACTACTCTTTGGCAAGAAAAAGACAGAAAGATGTAAGATAACTCGAATTTAATCAAAAGCGTGCTTATATTCAAATAAGTTTTCAAACTTGCAAAATACTAAACTATAGCTAAATTACTCTAAGTCCTAAACTACTTTAGGTCTTTGAGCAATCAATTTGTGTGGATTGTCAGATGATGAATTTTTGTCAGGGGGTTCTCAATTCAATTGTCTCTTCTATTTATAGACGATGAGTCTGTCTTTAACCTGCATTCTTCACGTTTTCTTTTGATGCCCTTGTCTTCGTTCAAATTTGATTCAAAACATTTTCCATTCCCTCCAAAAACGGTTGCAAAGGTCTTCGAACTATCGCTTGACTGGGTCTTCTCAGAAAACTCTTCTCCTTCCACATTTGTTGATGTTAATCGTGGCTAACTTCTGGGTAGTGGATTCCTATTTTTGTGCAACATGAATTAGTGCTTTGAGATAAATTATTCAGATGATTCACTACAAGCATAATTGATTTCTCCTATGAAATAGGGTGCTAATGACATTCGCTCGATGGTTTTAAGTGTTCATCAACGGTTGTGCTTAATTATTATCTTAATATCTATCCTTCGATGACCAAATGTGGTCATTTCAAATTTAAACAATACCGTATAGTACTAAAAGAATATCGACTGGGACATCGTTTCTGCGGCCGATACATTGAACCAATGGAATCCCACAGCTGTGATATCAATTCACCAGTCGTGGAATCCTGTTGTTTCCTGTTTAATCTATTGCATGCTACTTACAGCTCTAGCTCACCATATTAATTGCTTAAGGTTAAAAACGGATTATTTGTTTAGAATTAAATAAAGCAGGCATATATCTTATGTTGAATGACTATGGGCTAGTCTTACAACTGGATGAAAAGGGGTGCCTAACACATTCCCCTTATCATACCTCTGGCTCCCATACTCGGAATCTCTATCTATTTTTTCTAGTTTTTATAAACTAGGTGGCGACTCTATTTTGATGATAACCGTTATCGTGTGGAGATGTTCCTAGCCATGGGAATATTCACGATCTTGGTTTATGAAGTGGAATTGAACAAAGAGAATATCTGTATGGCAATGCCCTGCTCAGAAGGTATCTACAGTCCTTTTTTGAAGCGGGTTGTTAATGCTCTGTTAGGGGAAAAAATAAACAAAGAAAAAATAAACATATTTGTTTCAATTCTAGAGAAATTGCTTGCATTAAGAATGAGAAAAATCTACGGGGGTGTTTGGCAATTGAATTTTTGGATTCTCATTTTCAGATTTTGATTGTTTGGCAACTGAAGTTGAGAATGGATTTTGGGAGAATAGATTTTCGGATTTTGGGTTTAGGAGCCAAAAACCAGAATCTGGGTTGGACGAGTTTTTCGGATTCTCATTTTCAGATTTTGAGTTTCTATTACAAACATACCCATAATACTCCCTTCATTTTACTAGATTTGCCCCTCCCTCCTTATCCACATCTTTCTCATCTGCTCACCACACATCCGACACCGAGAGAAGAGAGAGAGACCAGAGAGAAAAGAGCAGAGAGGAGAAACGAGAACCACTTCACAACAAAAAAAGCTCGAAGAAAGGGTCGTGGTCGTACACGGTGTGTTGTCGGAGCAGATCTACACCACCTCTCATCAACTTTTTGTACCCAATCTTCAGGTATTCTTCTTCTTCTTCGGCTTGAAATTGTTAAAGAGGTTAGGGTTTCAGTGGATGTTTCTGCATTGGTTATCTGTGTATAGGTTGTTATAGATCTGTTAGATTAGAGCAAGTGAGAGAGAGATTTGACAAGGGTTTTATTTTTCCAACTTAGGGTTTACGGTACTAGTTAATATTTGCAGTTTTTTTTCTAAAATTCAACCCTGCGTTCAGTTCTTAAAAAAAAATTCTATAGTAATTATTTTGTACTAATTTATAGTAATATACCTATTTGTTAAAGGCAAATGTCATCTAGCAGTAGTTATTACCGAGCGGAGAGTGAGACCAAGAAAGGGCTTACCAACACCCCCAAACTTCTTTATAAGCCAAGAGATTGTTATTGTGGGACAAGGGCTGAAATTAAGGTTGTTGAAAAGAGTGAGAAGTCGAAATGAGAATTGTATTTTATATGTCGTAAGGAGAGGGCAGCTCAGTGTGGGTTCTTTGACTGGTGTCGCCCTGTGGAATGGACAAGCAGTAGTAAAATTGGCGATTGGGGATCGACTGAATATACCAATGACTGTGCTACCAAGGTGATTGATGATGTTGTAGCACTTGAGAAAGAGGTTATGATCATTCGACAACAATTGGAGTATTCAAAGATGTTGACAAAGTTTTTGGCCATATGCCTCGTTATCGCGATGGGGGTCATCGTGTTCAAATGAAGATGGGAGATGTTGTTAAATTCATATTATAGTATGGCTAATGTGTTAGCCAAGTACTGATGCCCATGTTATTTTGTAATTTCCCAACTTTTTGTCATTATTATGTTGTATTGGGAATTGGCAAGATGTAGCAGAAACTTATTGTAGTTTTAATTTAATTCGGAGTATAAATGTTGGCTTGTTTAGTCGTACTTATTACCTACGTGTTGAACCTGAGTACCATTTTCCTTACGTGGAATTGTGTTAAGGCAATTATTTGCGATGATGGTATGAATGTTGTCTACCTACAATACTATGATGAAATAGTAGATGAAAGAAGTAAAACACGTGTACAGATATGTAATATTCGCATAGGTTGCTTCCGATAGAACTTCCCTTTGTGATTGGTGGTCATTGAAGGAATCATTTGGTGTTGTACCTTTCGATGCATGGACAGTTGTGCTTTCTTTTTATTCAGAACGTATAATTTTGTTTTATCCACTACTGTAGACATGTCTTCCACTTAAACGTCTTCGAGAGGAAAAAAAGTGGCAACTGCAGCTACGAAAGCAGTTTGGGATGCACAGTCCAACTTCCACTCAAACGTCTTCGAGAGGAAAAAAAGTGGCAACTGCAGCTACGAAAGCAGTTTGGGATGCACAGTCCAAAGAGTGCTTCATCCAAGCATGTGTGGAAGAGTTGGGAGGTGCTGGATACAAAGAAGGAACCCAACTTACCAAGGTTGGGTGGGCCAATGTTCTTAAGAAATATAATGAACAAAGGGGAAAGGATTATGACAGAAGCCAACTGAAGAATCAATGGGGTGTTCTGAAAAAGGAGTGGCAGCTATGGCAACACTTGGTTTTAGGTGAAAGCGAACTAGGCAGGGATCCAGACACGGGTGCTATTACAGCATCAGAGGAGTGGTGGGATCTCAAGCTGATGGTATTCCTTCCTCCCAATTTCTTTCAAGCACTGTATTGTGCCTTCTGAATTTGTTTTTCTTTGTACAAAATATAGAGGTTATTTTTAAATCATTTCCCTAAATGATATGTATATTTGCAGCGCCATCCTGAGTGCATCAAGTTCAGGGAAAAACCCTTGCCACTTGAGGAGGAAATGCGCATCCTTTTTGGTACCAACACAGCTATTGGTGAGCATATGCACACACCTAGTTCAGGCTCAATTCCAGTTGCCCCGAAAAAGCATACTATAAATTTGGAGGTGGACGACATTGATGCATTGTTGGATAATGATGCTGAGATTTAAGAGTTGGTGCACCCACTGGAAGATGTCTCCAAAACGAGGTGTGTTGATGGATCGGCTACGAAGAAAGGCAAAGGCAGAAAGGGTACCATGGGCTCAAGACTTGAAGCTTGCATGAAACAAATCTGTGACTCAACTGATAGTGCAAGTTCTCCCTCCTCCGTCCACTGTTCTGCCCCTAACACATAACAAATCAATCTGCATCAGACTCAGCCAAAGCTGTGCCAGGGAAGGATGTCATTGTTGCTCCAATTTCACAACAAATTCAGATGATTGACCTGAATCAACAAGGTGATGGTAGGGAGGAAATAGCTTCTCCTCAGATGGTGGATGTGCCTTCTCTAGAGGCTCCACCAGCAATAAATGAAAAGGAAATGGGAAAGAAGGGACCAACAGAGGATCCAGCTCAGATTGCCCCTACTGTCCAAATCGGTCCTACTCAAGAAGGTGGACAAGGTGCAGAGGATGTTGCCTCTAGCCCTTCTGGTAATCCTTCTGGGAACCAAGTCCTATTACCAACAAGTGTGACCCCTGCAAACATTTCGAAGGTTCTTGCCTTAACCACATCTCCTCGTTCGGTAAACAAGATTGCAACAAATCCTGTGGGTGTTGAGGATTCTGCTCATGTCAAGTCTTCAAGTGATTCTTTGGACCATCTAATGGAGGAGATAGAATCGACTTCTCAAGTCTTTCGATCCCTCACTGAAGTTTCAGAATCCAGTAATTCTTTCTTCTTCCTTCAATTTAGTGCGGAGACTCAGAAAGAAATCCAAGTCTTCTTTGACTTCCTAAAGCTTCCTTTTGAGGAATTGATGACAGTGAAGTCCACAGAATTCAGTGCCTGTGTTGAATCCCTATCTCAAAGGCATGTTTTCCCCCTCAGAGAACAAATTATCTTGGAAAACTATGCATCATCCTTGGGTGACAACATTAGCCTCTTCCGATATTACCAGCAAGAAATAAGTCAAAAGCAGGATTTGATTGGTAACCTTTCCAACTTGACAGTGAAGTTATCAACTATGCATGCTGATGCTTCGACTTTGAAGTCGAGGCTTATGGCTATTGATCAAGAAGAAAAGGAATTGGTATATCGATTGGGTCAACTGCAGACTGAAAAGAGAAATCTTCTGGTAACGGCGAACCAACTTGACAAAGACTTCAAACACTTAGCAGAGGAAGGCAAAGGGGTCTCAGTTCATGTCTCTGCTGCCCGTGAAGATTTGCAGAGAAACAGAGTTAAATGTGATGAACTTGTAGTTAAATGGGAGGCTTTTAAGTCTTCCTTTCTTCATGAGTGACTTTAGTTTTACAGACAATCGACTAATCTTGTCAGTACAAACTATAAGTGCTCTTGTTCGTTGTTTGTTTTTACTTATCATCAGGTGGTATGCCAGAATTGTGAATGGCAATTAGAATGAGTGTTAGGCCTTCATGGCCCTTTCCGTATTCCTTGTTTGGAACAATTTTCCTTTAACCTTCACAAAAATTTGAGTCAAGGAATACACTCACATGTTTGAATAGAGACCAAATTCACATAAATGCCCAAACTGAGGAAAAAAAACTCCACATAATTGGTTAACACCTCGCTTTAACCACGTGATGTCGCAGGATCAAAACCCTTGATCCCTATATATCCGGATCGTGGGCGCCTATAATTATGGCAGTACTACGTCATGATCATGATGACGCTTCCCTTCCACGTTTAGGGAATACGCACAGTAATTATTGACGGTTAAGTACAACAAATGATGCCGTGCTGCAGTAATTCAGCCGCCTTACTTTGGGAAACGACCATTGAGAGCCCACTAACCCCATTAGTTGTCACGTCTCTTAATTTACCTCGGGATAACTGTCCACGACCCGCGTCTTTAGATCTTCCTTGGTCTATAAATATCAACACTGAGTAGAAGCTCAAGCACTTGTGTTTCTACACTATGGCCGCCAATATCTCTTCTACTCCCCTTTCCACACAAATCACTTCCGCTCACATTAAGCAACTGGCCACTGAGCTTTCTTGGGCACTCATGGAGGATCATAATGAGTGCAAACGGAGGATTCAGGCTATCCACGATCGGGTGGAGGGCATGGCGCTTCGACTGGAGAAGATGGAGTCCGCCCTCAAACTTGTGGTGGCCAACTGGGACACCATCGACTACAAGCCTCCTCCGATCGATCCTGCTGACATCAGGTCCTCCATGGCTGGCACATCTGGTCAGTGGAAAGAATGGCCTAAAGAATAGGCCTTCTTTTGTGGGGGAGTCCTGGTGTGTTTTTTTTTAGATCTCACTTGGGATCTTTTTCCTTTGTAGGTTATTTTTCTTTTGGGTTCTCGCTTTGAGTTCCCTTTTGTTTTGTCAGATCCTTCTTGGGATCTTTTTTTTGTTTCTTTGTGTTAGATCCTTCTTGGGATCTTTTGCTTTTGTTTGAATGGCCTTTTGTAATGCTGCCCTACCCATGGGCAGCCCTTGACTTTGGAATGAAAAGTTCGTTTTAACTCATGCTCTCCCACATAGACGGAAAGTAGTGTTTCAAATATTTACCATTAATGGTTCTTTCGTGAAGAACCCCCTCGATTGATGTCAAATGATATGCACCCCCTCGTAAGATTTGGGCAATACGGAAAGGACCTTCCCAATTTGGAGACCATTTCCCAAATTTCCCTTTCTTCTTTCTTGAATCGATTGGGAGGATTGTTTTACAAACTAAGTCCCCAACTGTAAAAGATTTTTGTTTTACTCTTTTGTTGTAAGCCATTTCTACTCTTTTCTTTTGGGCTTGAATCTGGTTTAGGGCATGTAATCTTTTCCCTTCCAGCCCATCGATATCCAAAAACATTGCTTCTTCGTATTGTAAGTCTGGGTCATAATGACGTGCCACCCTTAAAGACTGAACATTGATTTCGACTGGCAATACTGCTGCATGCCCGTAAACTAATTCGAACGGTGTTACCCTAGTACTCTCCCTTTGTGATGTTCTATATGCCCATACAACTCTGAGCAACAGATCATGCCACTCTCTTGGGTTATCATTGATTACCTTTGCCAAGGTATTCTTTATAATTTTATTAGTCGACTCGACTTGCCCGTTAGCTTGGGCATAATATGGAGTGGAATTCAAAATCCGTATTCCATATTTCTGTGCATACTGGACAACTTCTCTACCATTGAATATAGATGCCTGATCAACAGTAATGGTTTCAGGAATTCCAAATCTACATAAAAGATATTCCTCAATAAAATCAATCACTGGTTTCTGTGAAACACCTTTCAAAGGTATTGCCTCTGTCCATTTTGTAAAATAATCAGTTGCCACTACAACAAATTGGTGCTGTAACGAAGATGCTGGGTGGATTTCCCCTATCATATCGATTGCCCAACCTCTGAACGGCCAAGGTTTAACAATCGATTGCAATTGATGAGCAGGTATCCTTTGGATTGGTCCATGCTTTTGACATTGCTGACAACCTTTAGCATACTGAATGCAATCAGCTCGGATGTTTGGCCAATAATACCCGTGTCTTTTAATTAACCATCTCATTTTATCACCAGCTTGATGGGCACCGCAGGTCCCTTCATGGACCTCTCCCATAATTCTCATTGATTGGTCCTTGTCAACACACAATAATAGTAGACCATCAGAAGTTCTTCTATACAAATCCTGCTCTAGTAAAACATAATTGATGGACCTGCACTTGACAGTCCTTTCTACCTTTTCATTAGGATTTAGAAGGTAATTCTTTATTGGAATCATCCAATCATCAGAAACATCGATTACAAACACATCCAATCGATCTTTTTCCCTCTCCAATGAGAAGGGTAAATATCGTTTTTGGATTCTAATTACTTTCTCCGTGTCTCCTTCAGGAATCTTAACTCCGGAAGCTGCTTGAGCCATTTGATTGGCCTCACTATTTTGAAGTCTCAAGATGTGCTGAAAGCATATTTCATCAAAGTTTTGGGCAAGACATTGCACCTTTTCCAGTTGCAGGCTCAATAAGGGGTGATTGCACTTATAATGTCCTGTAACTTGTCGGATGACCAATTGTGAATCCCCAGAAACTTTCAAATATCGTATACTCAAATCTTTTGCTATTTCCAAGCCTATGATCAAGACCTCATACTCTGCTTGATTATTTGTTAGAATTCTACTTTCATCGAGTTGGAAAGAAAACTGAAACATTTCTCCCTTTGGAGATGTCAAAACAACACCTGCCCCAACTCCATTATCTGTCTTTGAACCATCAAAAGACAATTGCCAAGGTCTAAGCTCCAAAAGATGTACCTCAAAGGTGTCCTCTTCCAAAGGTAGATTTGGATGCTCAGATAAGAAGTCTGCCAAAGCTTGTCCTTTTACTGCCTTTTGAGGCACGTATTCAAAGTCATACTCTATTAGGGCTAAAATCCATTTCCCCTGTCTCCCTCTCAAAATGGGTCTAGACAAGATATATTTTATTATATCTGTTTGGGAAATGATCATTACTCTAGCCGGCAAAAGGTAATGCCTTAATTTAATTGCTGAAAAATATAATGCCAAACAAATCTTTTCAACACTTGAATACCTACCTTCACAATCATTTAACCTTCTGCTTAGGTAGTAAATTGATTGCTCTCAGCCTTGTTCATTATCCTGGGCTAACAGACTTGCAATCGAATGGTGTGTTGCTGATATGTACAGCTTCAATGGTTTTCCATTTATTGGAGGCATCAGAATAGGAGGCGTCACCAATGATTGTTTTAAAGTATCAAAAGCTTTCTGATGCTCTTGTTCCCATCTGAAATCTTTCTCCGACTTCAATTTTAATAATTGGGAGAATGCCATCGTCTTTCCAGATAGATTGGCAATAAATTTTCGAAGGAAATTAATCTTTCCCAAGAACTGTTAAAGCTCTTCTTTATTGGTTGGTGCTTGTGCTTTCAAGATAGCATCAGCCTTAGTTTTATCAATCTCAATCCCTTTTTGATGCACCAAGAATCCTAAAAAGTTTCCTGCAGTAACACCAAACACACATTTCAAAGGATTCATTTTTAAATTGTAACGCCTCATCCTTTCCAGAGTCTGTTCAAGATGATGTAAGTGCTCGTCAACTGAATTTGATTTTACAACCACATCATCTATATAAACTTCCAAGAATTTATGTAGAAAATCATGGAAAATCAAATTCATAACTCTTTGATAGGTTGCTCCTGCGTTTTTCAATCCGAAAGCCATAACCACCCATTCAAACGTCCCTATGTATCCAGGACATCTAAATGCTGTTTTATGTGTATCTTCTTCAGCTATATATATTTGATTATAACCAGCATTGCCATCCATAAAGGACAGCATTTGGTACCCTATTGTTGCATCGACTAGCAAATCAGCAACAGGCATTGGATATTCATCCTTTGGTGATGCGGTATTAAGATCTCTAAAATCAACGCACACTCTAACTTTCCTATTCTTCTTTAATACTGGGACAACATTTGAGACCCATTCGACATATTTGACCGGTCGAATAAACTTTGCCTCAAATAAACGTTCCATTTCTTTTTTTGACTTGAGGAAGGACGTCGTCCTTCATTCTCCTAGGTGCCTGTTTAAAAGGTACATAGTTCTCTTTTATAGGTATTTTGTGCTCAACTAAAGATCTATCTAAACCTGGCATTTCATCATAACTCCAAGCAAAACAATCTTTAAATTTACGCAACAAGTACTTAAACTTTTCCTTTATTTCATCAGGCAAAGCAGCATTTACATATGTGATCTTAGGATCTTCTGGAGTTCCCAAGTTGACTTCTTCCGTGGGATCCTTTACCTGGGCCCCATCATCATCTAACTTAGCCGGTGCTGGTTTCAAGTCTGCTAAACCTAACTCTTTCATGTTTAGTGGGCTATCATCAAAAACACATTCAGCCCAATTACAAGAAATAGGCTCATCTGCTTGCAATTTGCTGTCAACAAGAAAAGAAAATAACCTCTTAAAAGTGGCTTTCACAATAGCCAAATCTTCACCTCCTGTGTTCAATAGGTTTCTAAACATTAAAAACTTGTTGATCAATTTTAGCAGGCCTTGATATAATGTTAGGCCTGATGAAATTCTTGCTCAGCTCCTGGAACCCTTCCTTGATGTATTTGAGGAATTGGCTCTCAGTTATTCCAACTTGATTAGATCTGACTTTTGAGTCTTCTATTCTTGTTGGCCACAAATGTTCGTTGTAGAGATCTGCTTCTATGTTGTTAGTCTCTGCTTTGAATGGATGTCGGTCTGCCCAAAAGACCTCCATTCCTGCTGCTTCTTCTTGCTTTAGAAAGATCAAGGCCTGATGCAAAGAAGATGGCACACAACTATTTATATGGATCCAATCTCTACCTAGTAAGGCATTGTAATTAGATGAAGAATCGATTACAAAAAACGTTGCATTCATCCTCCTACTTCCAATCTGCAGTTGTAAAGATATGACCCCCTTAGCAGGAGAACATCCTCCAACGAAATTGCCAACTGTAACTTCTGTTGGGATCAGATCATCATTGGTTTTGTTCAAAACTTTCAGCATTCTAGAAGGTAAAATATTGACTACTGCCCCATTGTCGACCAACACTTTTGAGATAGGTTGGCCATTCATATGCAGTTTAATATACAGTGGTCTTAAATGCCTTATTGAGGCATCATCAGGTGTTCTAAGAACTACAACACTGTTTCCATGTTCATCCGTCTCAACATTAATGGGCTGTGACTGAGGATGCTTCTCTTTATCCATTATTTTTACAATCGATTGGGTATTATCTTCAACATCACTTGCCAAATTCATTGGCTGATTTGGTTTTGCCTTGAACTGCTTTGGCAGAACTAAAATCATATTACACTGGTAGTTTATAGGTACTGACCCGAATTGGATTGCGGCCAGGCTTTCTCCAAATGTTGCAGATCTCTGTGGAGATGGTGAAGCATCTTTGATCAGGTCCTCCTGTTCTGACCCTTCGTCAAAGAGATCATCATCATCTGCTTCCATGATTTTCTGGAATTCCTCCATCTTCTTCTTCAAGCTCTGCTTCAATTCCTTTTTACCCTTCAGTTGGGCAGTCGACTGGGGAAGATCTGTAGCATTACTTTCTTGCCCCCCATGCTTGAGAATTGTCTGCTTTGGGTCACTGGTTTCTCCTTGTTCCCGGGTCCATACCATGTTTGAAACCTTTGATGGTTCCAATCTCTCTCTCGGTTCGAACACATGATCCCACGGGTCACCATAAGCCCTGGCTGTAAACTTCCTTTGAAGCCTTCTCTTCTGTGAACTGGATACCTTAGTGTACCAACCCTCTGCTGGAAACTTTGGGTGACTAAGTGTACTCCAATCCTCATGATCATTATTGGGTGGCATTACCATCCTAGGTTGGTGCCATCCGCGTCCATAAGGTCCTCTACCTCGTGGTCCAGTACCTCTTCTGAAACCGACACCCCTTTGGCTAGGGTATCTCCCCTGATTAGGAAATTGGTACCCTGCTACTTCAAGATCTTGGCAAGAAGGCACCCCAGGCCTTGCAGGCACGACTGGATGTCCCCTGAATAAGAATGGTCCATCATCTGGCCCATAGCAATGCTCTGACTCTATTCTATTAAAGAGCCCTGGATCTATGCCTTCATAAATCAGTTTGGCCCCAACGTATATTTGAAGATCGTTTCCCCCCATTGTGTTGAACCTCAGTCCGGACTTGGAGAATGCACTTCTCTGATCCTTTTCTGCTATAATTGCTTCTCCATACTGGACTTCATGTCCACACCTGATGCAGAGGTAATCGTTTGGGAATCTAGAGGTATGAGACTTTGCTGACTCTTCTTCAGTCTGCATTTGATCCTCATTTCCTTGCTTTTGTTTCGTAATATTGGAACCCAGCCTTTTGGCTAGGCCGGCCGTCACCATGTTCACTTCAATCTTGGGAAAAGGATTGGATTCGATTCCCATTGGATCCTTGTCACCTTTAGCATACTGCAACAATCCCTTCTGGATCAAATCCTGTACACAATTTCGGAATGTGACACAGTTGTTAGTATTATGCCTAAATGAGTTGTGCCATTTACAATATTCTTTCCCTTTTCTATCTTTATCAGAAGGAATAATATGCCCAGGACTCAAAGTAATAAATTTTTGTTTCAACAGTTCATCAAATATTTGGTCAGCTTGTGCCAAATCAAATGAATATTGTCTATAATTTGCTTGCCCCCCACGCCTATTGGGTTGAGATGAAGGCATATTCATTGGTTTTTCTGTTTTAACCAGAGTGTCACAAATTATAGGGGTCTTTCCGACAACTTGTGCTACATCTATCTCAATATCACCTTCCACATCTTGGTAATATGTTCCTAGAGACGTGTTCCTCAAAAGCTCTTCTTCTTATAGAATAGCTTCAAACTGAGATGCCCTCATAGAAAGCTCAAACAGATCTTTGAAATTAGATCCATTAAACTGCTTTTTAAAATTAAACTCGAGACCATCTTGAGCTATTCGAACTATCTCGGTCTCTGGCACATTACAATGACATTGGTTTCTTAATCTCTTAAATCTAGTTAAAAACTGTTCTGCCGTTTCATTTGGCTTCTGCTTTAACTTAGCCAAGTCGGCAATTGAAACCTCTGGTTCATGTCTAAAATATTGAGCATGAAATTGTTCTTCCATATCTTGCCATGTATGGATAGAATTTGCAGGTAGGCTTATGAACCATGTGAATGCTGTTTTAGTTAATGAATGTGGGAATAATTTCAATTTAAAAACATCATCAGAGCCGAGTTCTCCTAACTGTAGGCAAAACCGACCTACATGTTCGATCGTTGACTGATTTTCTGTACCACTAAAAAGTGAAAGCTCAGGCAATTTATACCCCCTTGGCAAAGGAACATTGTCAACCCAATGTGGGTAAGGCTTTCTAAACATGGGTTTTTCTACCCTGCGTAGCCCTGGTCCGTACACATCTTGGATGACTTCTAATATTTGTGCCCTATTAATATTCATGGGATCTGGGGCTCTAAGGATATTTGGTACGTGAGGTTGTGCAAGAGGGCCATTCTGACCGTTCCCATTGCCAATATTTGGCATATTGTGAACGTACTGACCACCATTTCCATTATTCGATCCTACTGGCATAGTATGATATGTATAACTGCCATGATTTGGCAAAGTTTGTGCAGTACTATATATGTGTTGACCATTATTCATGACATGGACTCCTGTGAAACCAGTCTGAGGACTTTGACTAGAATTTAAACCATGATTCTGACCATTTCCACTACTGTTTCCAACTTCATACATAAATGGGACATTCTGGTAAAAACTAGTTGGCTTAATTGTGGATCGTAGAGCAGTTGATCCTACAAACGGTCGACTGTGCACATTCATATTTGAATCAAATGCTGGATTTGTATATACCTGCTGAGGTGACTGTCTAGGCAAATCTCCAGATTGCAATTGTTCATGGACCACACCATGTGCATCAACATCTATGACGGATGGGGGCGTAACTACCCTTCTCAATAGGGTAATCAATTCCTGTGCCGCTTCGTCTTCTGGGTTAGACAAAACCTGTGCCAACTGCCTGGAAAGGCTCTGTATATCTGTTGGTGCGTTCAAGCCATTTCCTTGGCTATTTTCTGGCACTCTTTGTTCAGGATGTGTCACGTCGTTTTGGGTTTCCAGGCCTTCATTCTGAGGCTCTGCAGGTCGGTCGCCTTGTTTTCTTGTTGCCGGTGCCATTACTTCCAAATTAGTAAGGGCCCTCCTTCTAGCGCCAAAATTATTTGTCTGTTTTACTGATAGTCGACTAGTCGACTAGGGATTGCTGAGTGAGCTAGAAATGTGGGTGTTTGTGGTGGTGGAGTTTGGTTCCTTGCCGTATTTCAGGACTTCTCTGGAAGCAAACTTAATGAAGTGAATGGAGATGAAAGAAGAACAACAAAATGGACTTTATTATTCCTCGGTGTAGAAGTCAAATCGACTATGAGAACACAATCGAACAGATGGTTAAATTACAAGCTACTCCTAGAGCAAGAAATGTAAAGTACAGATAAAAGTAGAAGCCTTTGGGCGATTGATTGGGGGGGGTTCTAAATATCTTCTTTTCTTGTATTTATAGGCCGCCATCGACTTGAAATTCAAATCATATGGAATTCCCTCCTACGATTTGAATTAATTGGCTCCATGCTCCCTATTCTTGCTCCACTATCCGCACGAGGTGGTTATTTCTCCATGATCTCACATGTTCCCAACGTTGTAATTATTCCAACTGCTTGCTCGCATTAACTGCCTTACTCACGATCTGTATGTGATGCAATGTTCTGACACGTGTTCAGTCGAATATCAACCGTTTGATCAGTCCATTTTCCTTAATAGGCTTCATATTGCATTTTATCAATTAGTCTAAAACGTGTTGACACGTGTAACATTTTGACCCAATCGATCATATTAGACTAAATACTAAATTATGGTGTAAACAGCTCTGCAGATGAAACGATCGAAGGATGAAGAGGAAAAGTGATTTTCTCTCTCCATCCTCTTCTTTTTATACCTAGGGTGGAATTTGAAGCGGTTCAAACCCCCCATCCGTTGGATTCGGGCAGGAGATTGATGTGTTGTTCGATGGGTGACACATGGTGACTGATGGGAAGCGCCGTACCATGAACCAATGACAAATTGACACGTGGCACATTTTTGAAAATGGCGGTTACAGAAGCATTAAATACCAACCTTGATCTCAGAGGGTTGGCAACTTAGATTTAGGGAGTTCCTCGGAACCTACCTTTTTTCTTCATCCTTTGTTCGGCCACTAGTTTTCAACTTATCCTTCCCTACCGAACGTGAGAAGCAGAAGTTGAGGGGCTATTGTAGTGGGCCGAAATATCCGAAGGTTCAAAAGGACCAAAGAGATGATGTCACTACAGACTTACAGTTCAATTGTCTCAGTTCATCTGTAAGTCAATACGCATCCTGACGTTTCACATCACATATTTGCCGAACGATAAGTGTACCTTTGAGCATCTTGTCGAGCTTCTTAAGAATAACCGAACGCTTGATACTAATTTCATTCGGGAAGTACCTCTATCGCTCGGTGAAGTCTTTTCATTCGGTAAACCTTCTATTGTTCAGTTGACGTTGTTTACACTTGGAAGGACTTTTAGTATCTGGTTATGTGTTTGCTCGGTATATCGTTTGGCAACTGCCTTTGTGGAATCTTCTAGAAGATTCTAATAATATGTGGGTTGTCATCTCTGATAATCGGAATGACATCTCTGATTGATGTGACTTGTTTGACACTGACAAACGCGACTCTGCAATCTCCAAGAAGCGGCATTCATTAAATGCTTCTGACAGGTGACATCACCCAAACGTGGCAAGGCACGTGGGCTGTAGGACCAGCCTGTGCAGCACTCTATATCTTTGCCTATAAATAGAAGAGTGCCCCTTCGAGGATATCTCTCTGATTTTTCCCCTGAGTTACTTTTTTCTCTCACCTAGCAAATTTCTTACCAAACTTCTTTCTTCTCCACTTACTGACTTGTTCGTCGGAGCTTCTTCTTGGAGGAACTCCCCCCTCCGATTTTGCAGGTACACGAAGATCAACTTGGCACCTCCACAGTCCATCAAGGAGAGAAAAGGGTTCAAGAAGATCACAGTGAAATCAGCCCCCCACAGTTAGCAGAATCATGGCTCAGGTGTGTGTGACCTAGGAGCCCGATGGAATCTGAAATGTTGGTTAGCGGTACTAGTGTCGTGTGAAAATGGTGAAAGAGCCAATGAAATGAATAAGACTGAGAGCCCGATGGAATCTGAAAGAGATGGTTACTGGAATCAGTGCTTTTGGGTGGAACAAATTAGCCTGGGAGCCCGATGGAATCTGAAAGACGGTTAGCGGAACCAGCACTCGAGAAAATAAAATGGAAAGTGAAATCAATACTGATAAAATGATGACACGAATTACGATACGCTACGTTGACTCTGAAAAGACATTGACACTTTTGTTGAATTGTTATTTATATGTTGAACTGTTAAATCTCTGAGTTTTACTTTGCAAAGTTATATATTATTTTTGTTAAAGTATGGGACATAGGGGTAGGAGTTAGCTATTGAGCTTAATTGCTCACGGTGCTACTTTTTGTGGCCCTGACATCTTATGCGAGAGTTTAGATATGTTCAGGTGAAGTACTATCCGTCAGAAGAGTACGGTGCTGATCAAAGACTTGCTGAGAAGGAAGAAGGATACGAAAAAAGTAGATTACCTTAGTGCCCACCTCTATCTGTTAAATAGATGTAATTTGAATTTTTGGATTTTTGGAGTTTGTAATGACCTTATATTCATTTCTATTTAATAAATGTTATAAATTTATTAAATTAACGTTCCCAAAAATTGGGGCGTTACAGTCCACTAGAGACCGATTGGTCAGTTGGGGTGTAGCTTCGAGTTCCCAGTGTGTGCTGTGTTTGAATGGCATGGAGTCTCATAATCATTTATTTTTTAGTGTGACTTCTTTGATGCTATTTGGGGGCAAATTATGATCCGTAATGGCATTTATAAGTCTGTTGTGCCTCTATCTCAAGAGCTTGAATGGGCTGGGCAGAATTGTGCAGGTAAGGATTTTCGGAATTACATTTATAAGCTGTCTTTAGCTGCTTCAGTTTATTTTCTTTGGGGTGAATGGAATTCCAGAATTTTTCAAGGTAGATCCAGAGGTGTCCCTGAAGTTGTTCGTGCTATTTTTTATGCCATTCGAGCCAGGTTAAGTTCTTGGACTACAGTGCAGTTTACAGCCCAGAATAGGAGTTTGTGCAATGACTGGCTTCTAGATTGTCGAATTTTTGGGATCAATACGTGTAGATAAGAGTTTGTGTTTTTGTCATTTTGAAACTGATGTATAGGTTTGCCAGGGGTATGCCCCTGTGAGTTTTTATAGCTTCCTGCGGTTTTTTGGTTCAATAAAAATTTTACTTAAAAAAAAAAAAAAGTCCATTACTCATGTATATTTATGTTAACATATACTATCATACATGCATAAATGCCCACAAGTCCAGAAAAAAGAGAAATACGAGAAGAGCAGGAAGTCTATTGCGTAAAGAATAGCTTGAAAATTTGAGATATAGTAGCTTGCAGTACGTTTATAGACAGTATCGGAAGGAGACTGATTTCTAATGGTCATCAATACTGATGGATCCAAAAAACTTAACAAATGCATCAACAAAATAGGAAGTTCAAACCACACGATGCCGAAAACTAAAATCACAAATTAGCCGTAATACTATTCCTGGACTTTGAATCATAAACACCAAATTCCATCAAACAAATCAAAATAAACCCTCTAAATTAGGAAATCACAAGATTTGTCCTTTTCCTACCGGAATATGATGACGGAGGTGGAGAACGGCCGCGTCCGGTAAGAAAACAGTGTTATGTTGGAATCTCTCGATGAGGAGAAAATCTCTTGATTTTTTCGATGAAAACGAGTATGAGAAGCCTAGCATAGCTGAGAAAGTAAAGTAAAATTGACAATCAAGATTTCAACGATTAGGGGACCGGCGCAAAAAGATTCAGCGCCTCTTTTCCCCCTCCTTTTTTAGACGCTACCTTATCGACAGCCTCCACCCTCAACAGCCCCAAGGGAAGCTAGCTGGAGAGAGAGAGGGGGAGAGATACACGTACCAAGAGGAGAAAGTGAGAGATTGACCGGAGAAAGAGTGGCACAAACGGGCTCTAGCTGTGGAGGAGCGAGGTGCGGTACAAGCTCTAACTCTATGGTACCGCAAGCTGGTTTTGCTTGTGAGTTGTGAGCAATGCCAGGGATCCCGTAAAGGTTTTTCGAAAATGTTCCGGAAAAAGACATCAGTGATTCAGATTCACTTGGATGTTCAAGTCCAACATATCAAAATGAATCACAATCATTTTCCTTTTGGGGACATTTTCGGAAAAAAAATAAAAAATCAAGGTCATAAAATTATTTTTGTTGCTATCCTTTTAACCGAACAGACCACAAAAATCGAGCTCGAGTACCTTGCTTTTGCTTCTTAAAAACAGTACAAACTTATCAACATAACAAAATCCAATTCCCACACCAAAAAAAAACACACCCTTCCTAAGGCACTTTAGCACTCTGCAGTATCATAAACTTCCGTCTGTTGATTCCTCCGACATGCTCGCTCAGTTTCGCCAAATGTGCCATCCGCCTTTTCGAAGATTCGGAAGGTCCCCCCTCTTCCGGCTTCTTATCCGAGTTAACCGAATCATGTTCATTGCACTCTAAGCTCTTATCAGACGAAGGGCTTTCCTCACCCGAAACCCGAATAATTTGCTTCAAACTCTCCACCACCTGACTCATCATTGGCCGATCCTTTGCACTCTTTACCAAACACCGGTCAGCCAACTTGGCAATTCTACGGGCCCCAACGAGTGAGTACTGATTTTCAAGTCGCGGGTCCATTATCATGCTGAATCTTTTGCTATCGGCAGGGTACTGTTTTACCCATTCCAGAAGTTTCTGCTCCGTTTTGGGGAGGTTTCTTTCAAATGACCGCCTTCCAGTGAGGATCTCATACAGTACCACACCAAAACTCCATACGTCACTTTTAGTCGTCAAATGTCCTGTTTCGATGTAATCTGGAGCAGCATATCCATATGTCCCCACAACCTAATCACAAAATGCAAGTTTCTCATGACCTTTTACCCTGGGGACAATGGTGGAGCAAGAAAAATAATCTACATTTAACAAAGCATCAAAATTTCCCCATACATTATATTTTCTATCGAAGTACTCCGTGAGTCCAGAATATATCATTACAAGTGTAAAATTTGAGTGTTGGAAAACGAGCAACTTTTATGTGCCGAAGACTAAGAGGGGAGGAATACAGCCTACGAGAGTCCGGATCATAGAATGCATCTGCATGCTACAGCCGGATCATGGGATGCATCAACAGTTGATCCCTTCTATGTTGACAAAAGTGGGCATGGGACGATTTGACATTCTATTGGTGTACTTATTGCATCCACATGCATTTCTTTAGAAGTGAGTTTGGATCATGGGAAAGAAAATGTCCTTGGAAGATAAGAAGATAAATGAGGTGAAGAAGGATAATTTATTCTTTGGTTTCATTATCATTTTCATTCCTCTCGATAAATCCCACCAAATCCATGATCCAATACAGCATACGTAAACAAGTATCCAAGTTAATCTCACAAGACACGAGTAAAATCAAGGGAAAATGAAAACAAAAACTTTTACAAGCCTATGCTGCAAAATCCTTCTCCGTTTACTTCACTAATTGTATACATATAAGCTTGATTTTTCCAGTTAGAGTTCTATAATTTGGAACTCAACGCAAATTCGTGTAATGACGTATTACACAACACCCTTAAAAAGCGACCCTCTATGGAAATTCTAAGTCATTTCTGGAACATCTACAATGATAAGATATGCATTCTTTCATGAACTATTGTTGTGTATCACTATTAATTTCTTCTGCCATGCTATTGTGACTTTTGTCTACTCAAACTCAGTCTGAATTTTCAGCAATTTTCCAAGCTATATTCCTGATTCTATCACAAAATTTTCAGGAGACTGTGCCTAGTAACTTCCCCAAGAAATCGCGCGTGTGTAACGCATGGTCCAGTTTCACAATAAAGTTCATATACGTACCGCTGTCGAAACATGACTCTGCCCAGCTGTCGGCCCTTCCCGGGCAAGCCCAAAGTCTGAAAGCTTTGGTTTGAAATCCTCATCCAATAGCACATTTGATGCTTTAAAATCTCGATATATGACCTTCATCATCAGCATTGGCAATATTGGAATAACCACAATGAATAGAAACATTTTCAGTTCTATAACCATATCAACATGCATAACAGAAATCTATCAAAATAACAACAAAAGAAAAAAATCAATCCTCATTTTACTGGGAATCGCAAGAACAATTCCACAGTCAGTTGAAAAATATCACAAAAACAAGGGCTGTAACAATTCATTTTGAGAAAAGCAAAACTTTCGACTAGGCTGAGACCGCTTCAATGATATCATACGTAAATAACAGCCCAAGCTCTACTCTGCTTCGTGAGTGAAAAGGGACTTCAAATTGTGAGACAGATGTTGCTATCATGATATCTAAGTGTCTAGGTCATATAGTATTTGCCAAAGTTGTTCTAAAGAGGTCATCATGCCCTATGTTTTCACTTTCTGACTTCTCTGGTAACATGTAAAGTTATTCAGCATAGAGCAATTAGAATATGGCTAAAATTCTCCATGCTCTCAAGAAGGGGAAAAAAGAAAAGAAAAACTGAAACTTTAAACAAGAAGTTTTGGTCCACCAATCAAGGAACCTTTTGTTTAGGTCACAGTCTCACAGACACAAAGAAATCAGGTTGATTGATATTTCTAACTGACCTTCACGTCAGTGGAAACATTTTACAATCGAGTCTGTGAAAAAGTCAACCAATTAAATGTTTAGGATCTCCTAACTGAGCTAGTAATAGCACAAACATAATAGGAAGATCTCGTTGTGTTATTATCAACAGAAATGATAAGTCTCCCCCAGTTTACCAAACTTACCTTGACTTAGGCTCCATTTGTTGGAACATAAAATATTTTTCATGTAAAATAAATTTGCCAACAAGACAATTTTCATTTTCATTTTCCAATGTTTGGTTGGTAATTAAGGAATCGAAAACAAAATTCCTAGTACAACAGTAGCAATCAAAATTCTGGCTCCCATAATTCACACAAACTAAAGATAGGTACTCCATATGAGAGAGACAGAGAGAGGGAGGAAGAAAATTCAGGGTCTCAAACCTGTGTATAGAACTTCGTTGAAATAGAACATACATTTCTATATACATGTCCATATAACGTGTATGAGAGAGAGAACAGTTAGAAAAACAGAACAGGAGATGCCTTCATGAATAGACCTTTAGATCTGGCATGTGTGTGTGTGTGTGTGTGTGTGAGAGAGAGAGAGAGAGAGAGAGAATTCGGGCTTTAAGGAAAGAAGAATTTTGGCAGCTGGGTTGAGCGAGAAAGACATCGGATGCTACTTGTAAAATGACTGGCGGACTTTCTTTCAAAAGTCATTTTCCTCTAATTGCATGAAAAGGTTTTACAAGTAAAACATTTTTCCCATCTTTTCTACAACCGAACACCGGAAAACAGGTAAAATACGTTTTATGTCCCAGCAAAACAGAGCCTTAGTCCCTGCATTGTGGTCATCTGTGATGTTTTACCTAACTCTAAATGAGTCATTGAGACAGCAACAACAAAATCATTTCAGGCTTTTAGCATTGTTTCCTTCTGATGATCCCATCCTTTCTGTAGAGGCATTGTCCCATATTGAGGGTTTCGTGCAAAACACTTCTTTGAAGACAACTTCTTTTTTCTCCAACGGTGCCTGATCACTTCGTTGATCAATATTACCTCGACCGATAATCATAACTTGTCCAAACATTGGTAGAAGTTAAAGATAATATGTACTTTTAGTAGACAAAGTTTATGAATAAAACCTGCACTTCTATTTCTTCATGCAAATAAGTCAATCCTTGAGCAGCTCCAAGCGCTATCTGTACTCTCTTTTCCCAAGAAAGCGCTGGGAAAGCTTTATTGAAGAGATGATCTTCCAAGCTTTTGTTTGGCATGAACTCATATACAAGGAGCCGTTGGATCCCTCGTTCTCCATCTATAGCACAGTATCCAATAAGTTTGACAAGGTTTGGGTGCTCCACAACCCCGAGAAAATGTACTTCTGCCACCCATTGCTTATGCCCCTACATGAAAAAGACAAACAATCATCAGAGACGACGAAAGAGCAGAAGAAAAAGGCCTATTGTGAGATTGCCTTGAGCAAACAAAAATTCTGTTCGACATATAATGCAGAGATTCTAACACAAGTAGGCTACATTTGAGGTATAGGAGGGACAAACGAGCTCCTGCTATCTGCTCACATTAACCGAATCCATGGCTTTTTATACATCCGCACGCACAATGATTGAACTATTTCCATTCCTATAGACCATCCAAATATATGACTTTGTTGTAAATAAATGGCAAAAAGGGTTGAATCAAGCAGTTGAAAATGGGGTATCCCCTTTCAAACCCAATTCCTCATTACGTGATTTAATGATACAAAGCGAAAATCTCCCCATTGTGGCATTCCCTTTACACAAAAATGAGACCTCATGTCAACTAAATCCTCTGCTCTGTTAAATATGTCAAATTAGATGCTTTGACCTAAAAAATCATTAGTAATCACTAGTCAGTTGTTGACTCTTCCACCCATTAAGTAGACAACATTAACAAGAGTTCGTAATAAACAGTGATTTTTCCACAACAGCTTTTTGAGTTAATCTCTCATACCAAGATGTAATTTCAACCAACGAGGTGAAGGCATAGTAAACCCTCAAGTGTTAGTTCACAAAAGAAGTACGAGAAGATTCCAGTTCCAACAAGGAGCTACCATCATAACAGAATTATCTCTAAGACATAGAATCCCAAGTAATGCCCATAATGTCGGCATACACTGAGCTCAATTCTTTTGGTCCTATTTCTAAAGACAAGTCATTTGTTCAAATTTTAAACAAAAATCAAACTCCACATCAGTCACGATGCTGCTGTGGTGCCCATCCTGGTGATTTTAAAACTACCATGTACTATTAGCGAGAAACACTCAAATGATTGCAAAGTAGCTAGGCAAGCCAAATAGAGTCAAAACCTACACAAATCATATATTTAAGCCCTGTCTTTGGGAGAAAAGATTCACTTTATAGGCCTAATGATCCCATTTAGGGAGTATGCAAAAGGGTAAAGTAAGTTGGGTTGCTTACATTGGTAGCAAAACAAAGCCCAAGTTTACACCTTTTTCATGCAGATTAAATCATGCAAAATGCTTGGTATAGATTTGTCATGAGATTACAAAGAGAAAGGAATAAAATAAGGTTACAACAACATACAAATACAAACAGGAAGACATGAGCCACATTCCTACGTAATTAAAGGCCGCAAAATTCATAGCAGGTGCTGCTAATAGTATTTCCCAGAGAATTTAGGACACCAAGCACATCAGTTTTCTGATGTTCAAGCAACAAAATTTTCATTAAATGGCACTAGTATAAATTTGGTGGTGCTCCAATGCAGAACAAGATTAGGTGCTTCTCAATTATCACAAGCTATTCAGAGATAGTTTTGAGGAATGAGGTTTTGCCCTAAAATCAGCCACAGCAAAACTCCCGAAGAAACTATTTGTTTCTACAACACAAATTGCCATGAAGGAGATCATCTCTTGAGCTTTCTTTGTTCACAACTTTAGTTCGGATACTAAATTGAAAACCTGGCGCAACAGCAAACAAAATAACACTAATGTTGATAATAATTATTCCTGAAACCCAATTCAAAACGATGGTCACAAGGATATTACAAAAGTTACCATGCAGAAAAGCCTATCTTATTGAAGATACACATTGATTTATCCAACGGGGTATCATTCTGATTCCTACCACAACTTTTAGGTGACGAATAGTTGCCCTTAAAATCCCTGTCACTCTATGCCAATCCACTTCAACCACAAGATGAGGTAGGAACTCAAACATGTGATTCCAAAAAATCATGATCATGCAAATTGAAGCACATTGTGACAGGGGAACATGGATTTTGGGGACCGAGGATCCATGTGCCCAAGATTTAATCCCTCAAAGGGCTTCCACGGTTCCACCAGCACATATACGGGAACTAATCAGAGGAAATTATGTATCTCTTGCTTTCACCGCACACGTTGAAGAAGATGTCATTAATTTCGTTCCATACAATATAATTCTAGAGAGTATGCAAACGTTGGCAATCTTAAGACTTCAAAACTACATAATATCATACTCAAAATCAATACCTGAAAGCTATTTCGATTGAGCATTTTAACGGCGACTACAGTAGAGTCACCCTGTCCATCTGCAGGATTGATTGAGCCTTTGTACACGCTTCCAAATCCTCCTTCCCCAATCTTAAGTAACCTACTAAAGCCATTAGTCGCCTGTTTGAGCTCAGAGAATGAGAAAACCCTCAAGTTCTGTGACTTTTCTTCATACAATTCCGGAATACTACGGTGTGAAGTTGCTGAACATGAAGATTTAGTCTCTCTGCCACCTGCCGATGTCTCGGATTTGCTAGGGTCTTCTAGTATTGGCGCTGATCTTTGTTCCCTACTTCTAGTTCTGTCTTTGAAATACGTGAAACACTTCATTTCTTTGGAAATGGGATAGGAACTTTCAAGATTATCTCTAACCTCTCATTCAATTCCTGCTGGCAAACTATAACGAGCATTAGCACTTATATGCTGCCTTGAACCGTAACAGATATAGCAATATGCATACATACGTACACACATATACACTATATCTTTATATATGCCTATTGAGAGAGAGAGAGAGAGAGCCTAGGCACCAACAAGAAAACCCAAATTAAATAACACACAAATTGTAGTTGAAAAAACATACACGGCAATCAAAGGAAACTGAAATTAGATGAACGGATGGACGAATTAAATTATTCAAAGACAGGGGAAAACTATGGAGAAAGTACAGAGGTGGAGAAGTCAAAGCAGGGTGAGAAGAAAAGGCCAAAGAAGCAAATATTACAAAAACCATGAAAATGAAAACCCAAGAGCTGAATTGCCCTCAGATTTGAACAGGAACAAAAAACAAAAAAAAACATAAAACAAAAAAAAGCGAGTCTACAATTGAAAGACCTGGGTAGAAATACGAAAAAAATGGAAAATCAACGAGGGCAGGGTAACCAATTTTTTTAGAGAGAGAGAGAGAGAGAGAGAGAGAGAGAGAGAGAGAAATTGTTGTGGGAAAAAAAACTCAGAGGTGACAAAAAGGATGAACAAATTTGAAAAAGAATTGACAGGAAAAATGACGAAATACCTCGGGACACTTTATTTTTTGCAACGATACACCTCAGGATGGAGAAGTCAAAAGCCGCAGTGAATACAAGAAAAGAAAATAAACAAATAATGAAAACCCAGAAGCTGAATCCCCAAATCGCAACACCCACATAAAGTCTTACTAAAAAAACACCAGAGAAATCAAAAGGGAAAACCCATGAATGAAAGAAAAATCAAGGATGTCACGAAGAACAGGTTAAAGCCCGAGGGCCGAGACATGCATGAAACGAGAATTGGATGAAGAAAACAGACGCGGAGATGGATATGGTAGGAATTGGGTTTCCCTTTGTTTATTACCTGGCTGTATGCGTGTTTCTTTCTTCCTCCTGAATTTGCTCACCTTCCCCGACTCTCTTCTACTTACTTAGTTCTAACCGAGTCTTTCCACTTGTCTGACAAGCTCTGGCCGCAGTCACCGCATTGAAATTTTAATACAATAGTAGTACTCTCTCTCTCTTTTGCTCTCCCTTCTATATCTGGCACGTCTCTGGGGGAGACAGAAGAACAGAACCATCTCTTTCTCTCTCTCTCCAACGAGGAATACTAAGTTCAAAGAAAATGTGCAAAAAATTGACCCTTAAATTATACATGAACGACTCAAATGCACTGCACAGTAAATCTGAACCGTTTATGTACACTATAAAAGTCAATTCTTTGTCTATTTTTTTTTGTCTTTAGCACTCCTCTCCCACACGTGTGTATGCCGATATGGTTCCCTAAAGTTTCCTTTCATAATTCTTGGGTTTGACAAAATGGTGTCCCATAGGGTGGAGAAATTATTCGATGCCCTTGGGGCAACACGTCATTCTTGACAAATGGTGCCTCACACCAATCAAAACATGCCTTACTGACTTCTTGTCAGTTTTTTTCCCACGTCAACAACTCTCAATGCCAGCCAACCAAAACAGACGGCAAGGCACGGAGTTAACATGTACGGTACCTACCCTAGTCTTTTCAATTTTGAACCTTGCTATTCTCTCTCCTCCTTTAATTTTGGCTCAAATTTTTTCCCTCTAGTTTTGGCGCTATTTCTACGATCCTAAGTATTCTTTTTTTTTTTAATCAATCAATAAAAGAGATCATTTTATATTAGAAACGAAATACAAAATACAAACTCGGGACAATCAAATTCAACAACTCAAATAATATAAGAAATAAGCCTATTACCTGGTAGAGACAAAGAAAAAATGAAAAGCCTTCTAAGAGAAGAACACCCATACGCAAGTCAAGGACAGAACTAGGATTTTATTCTAACAGTGGCGAAATGTATACTAAAAAAATCTAGTGGTGACGAGATTATATAAGTTGGGCATAAATTTTTTTTTACATATAATAATTGCATTTTCTAAAATTTTTATCGTGGCGGTCGCCGCCGCTAAACCCCTCCTGATCCCATCTTACGCAAGTCGAGAGACTCGAATTCTTGATCTTCTAATGAGATGCAAGAGTCTTTGGCCAATTGACTTTTATACAAATATTTTGGAAAATATCCTAGTAAAAGTTCAAAATTTTTCCTTGGATATTTTCCAAAATATTTGTATAAAAAATATACAATTTCTTACTTTTTTAATTTCTCTCGTCGAAACGAACCAATATTACATAAATGTTTGGAGTAAAACTAACAATTGCAATTATTTGGTATTTTTTGTCTTTATTGAATTATTATTTTTTGTTTAGGGTCAATAAATTTTTTTTTAAAATTATCTCATCGAGATAGTTGATTAATTAAAAAAATATGATGAATAATAAAAAATTTAAAAATACCAAAATTTAGGAAGACTTTTGAAGCCAAACCGACCTGTTAAAGGACCAAAGAATGACAAGATTAAATACTACCCATTCACGGATCAAAAAAAAACTACCCAATCTACCTAAATTTTGGTATTTTTTATGTATTTTATTATTCATTGTATTTTTTTTAATTAATCAACTATCTCGATGAGATAATTTACAAAAAGAAAAAATTTTGACCCAAAACAAAAAATAATAATTCACTAAAGACAAAAAAAAATACTAAATAGTTGCTATTGTTAGTTTTACGCCAAACATTTATGTAATTATGGTTCGTTTTGAAGAGAGGAATTGGATAAGTAAGAAATTGAATATTTTTTACACAAAATATTTTAGAAAATTTCCAAAAAAAAATTTTGAGTTTTTACTAGGATATTTCTCAAAATATTTGTATAAAAGTCATTTGGTCAAAGACTCTTGCATCTCATTAGAAAGTCAGAAGTTTGAGTCTCTCTACTTGCGTAAGGACGGAATCAGGGGGGGTCTAGTGGCGGCGATCGCCACGATAAAAATTTTAGAAAATGCAATTATTATATGTAAAAAAAAATTATGCTCAATTTATATAGTCTCGCCACTATTAGATTTTTTTAGTATACATTTCGTTACTGCTACGATAAAATCCTGGTTCTGTCCTTGACTTGCGTATGAGTGTTCTTCTCTTAGAAGGCTTTTCATTTATTTCTTTGTCTCTATCAGGTAATAGGCTTATTTCTTATATTATTTGAGTTGTTAAATTTGATTATCCCGAGTTTGTATTTTGTATTTCGTTTTTAATATAAAATGATCTCTTTTATTGAATGATTAAAAAAAAAAAAGAATACTTAGGCCCCGTTCCGGAACGTAAAATAAGTCCTTATTTTTTACGAAGACAATTTCAAGCTCAAAAATAATGAGTTTATTAAAATTAAAAAATACGCAATGTGGATCTTATATCGAGATCTTTTATACGGTGCAAAAAAATTAGAAAATTATTTTTTATTTACACTATTTTGAGTTTGAAAATGTGAAATAAGTATTTATTTTTTAAGAAGATGTTCTGGAACGGAGCCTAAGGATTATAAAAATAGCGCCAAAACTAGAGGGAAAAAATGTGAGCCAAAATTAAAGGAGGAGAGAGAATAGCAAGGTTCAAAATTGAAAAGACTGGGGTAGGTACCGTACATGTTAACTCCGTGCCTTGCCGTCTGTTTTGGTTGGCTGGCATTGAGAGTTGTTGACGTGGGAAAAAAACTGACAAGAAGTCAGTAAGGCATGTTTTGATTGGTATGAGGCACCGCTTGTCAAGGACGACGTGTTGCCCCAAGGGCATAGAATAATTTCTCCATAGGGTGTGACTGTAGCAGTGTTCCAATCGGAGCAACCCCGGTCCTCCACAAAAGGTCTGCTATACAGAATGGGTCCCGCCGGGTTCGCGAACCCTGTAGAGTGGAGTATATGAGTTAGAAATAGCAAGCGTAAAGAAAATTGATAAAGAAAAGATCTTTAAAGTATACATGAATAATTCAAATTTACTACACATTGAATTTGAGTTATTCACGTGTACTTTAAAGGTGAGTTTAGTTCAATATTTTTGGGATGAATTTCAAAAAAATCTTTACGAGACAGGTCTTTTAATTAAATTCAATCATTAAAAATATTTTTAGACAATTAGAATGGTGCACTACACCTATATAGTGCATCCTTACATTACGGGTCTTCGGGTCCGCTCTTACCAGCACCCGTTTCTATCAAAAGATGTGGTATTGACTCACCAACAAACAGCACACAAGCTCACGAAAGCTCTCTCTCAAATTCATGTCATAATCGAATACAACGTACCTTTCCATTTTTTTTATTTACTTTATAATTTTTACATGTTTTAAAATATTTGTGCAATTTTAATTGATTAGTGAAATAATCTTTAATACCCTCCTTCTTTGGAAAAGTTATTGGAGAATAAACACTCTCATTTAGTGATAAGAAAAGAGTTAATGATCGTTTTGAAAAGTAAAAATTTTTAAGGGACCATTGGGTTGTAAACAGGATTGAGAAACGCTGTAGTACACCAGTTGCACTACACCGAGTAGTGTGGTACATAGACCGTCAATTTTATCAATCAATGGTTGCGATGTATTTTTTTTATTTTGACAGGTAATAATATCTTTTACCGGTAAACGATTGTTTTTAACATGGACCGTTGATTGATGAGATCGACGGTTGTATGTCTCCCTCCACACGCTTTGCATAGGGGCACTAAAGCACCCCGGATCCCTGTAAATAAGCTAAAGTTGAAGGGTATTCGTTTTGTTACATTATGGTTGGTTTCTTGTCAACCAGCTGTGTTTTATATTGATCGGAATATTTTATTGTAATTTTCTATGTAAATCAGCGGGTTCACAATTATAAAGTATAAATTTTAGCGAGCATAACTGAGGTATAAAAACTGGGGTCCACAGTAAGGAGTGTATAAGCTCCATAGGATAAGGATTTATACTTTAGGACCATTGAATTTTGAGGTCAAATTTGGCTCCAAATAAAATAAAATTTCGTCAATTGGTTGACTGGACATGGGTAAAGAAAACGTTAAAAAGTAAGTGGAGTCCTTGCATTAAGCGCGTATTAACAAGGAAGTCTTGTCTTTGATTTCTTTTTGTCTAACTAACTACCGTCTTTAATGATTTTTTCCAAGCTTATGGTCTACTTAATATTTTAGGGTTGTTGCGTTGTGGGAAAATTTGAAAAGGTACAACAAAATAGAGTTATTCAAAAGCGGAAATAAGCTACTCTCTTCATCCCTCTTTTAGAGTCCAGAATTTTATTTTTGGTTGTTACTTAATCAGTGTCCATTTTATAAAATTAATGGATAAAAGTTGGTACATTTTTCATTTTGTCCCTATAAATAAATTTCATTTTGAAAAGTGAGTGACCAAAAGTGTAATAATGATACCTTCATAGAGAGTAAGTAAAAAAAAATAGAGGTAAAAGTTGATGTGAAATGCGTAATGATGATGTATCCATAGAGAAGTAGAAAAAGTGGAGATAAAAGTTGATGTGAAATATGTAATGATGATGTCTTCTTAATAAGTTAGAGTTACGAAGCTGAACACTTAAAAATGGATGGATAAAGTAGAAACTTTGACTTATCTTTATCTTTTTAATTATTTGAGTCATTTTTTTTTCATTTTTCCGGTACAAGATTTTAAAAAAAGTAAAATATTTATACCAAAAACTCATAAATAATAGAAAAGGCCATAACCAGTCGAAATTAAACTACTTTTTGTTTTTTTTAAGAAGAAAAAAACTTCAAGTGAAAGCAAAGGGGCGGCACTTTCATATTGCCGATGAAGGTGATTAGGAGGAGGATACAATCTTGATTCTCAGATCCTAGACATAAACTAATCGTGAGATATGCAATATCATTTCAACCCCTAGCAAGTTTTTAAACTAAAAAACTCTGGTTAATTTCTAGATCTTGGTTCAATTCTCATCGTTTTCTGAATTATTGCGAATAATATTTGTAATTTAGCTTGGTTGCAAAAGGCCGACAAAGCAATGTCTTGGAGGGGTTCTCCTTATCAATCAAAATAGAATTAGAAAACCAATATTTCTTCCTCTTCTCCTTCTAGTACCGTATCAAGCTCACTTTTGTGAGCCTGCAAGGCAAAATGGGTGCGGCCATAAAATCCTTATAACAAGGGAGGGGAGGTAGCTGATAAAAAATAAAAAAAAAAAGTGAGGGGAGGTATCTAAAGGATTCCAAAATAATATTCATTTTCTTTCAATCTCAACCCTTTATTCCTTCACATCTAAGGGTTCAAAAAATATCTCTTTCACAAACTAACTTTAGAATGACAGTTTGATAAATAATGGAATTTTTAATGGCAAAATATAAAGCACAATCCTATGTGGCACTCCCCCTCTCTCTCACGTTGCTGCACTGCACAAGTGCACAATCCCATCATCCATATAACAAGGGAGGGGAGGTATCTAAAGGATTCCAAAATAAAATTCATTTTTTTTCAATCTTAACCCTTTATTTCTTCACATCTAAGGGTTCAAAAAATGCCCCTCTCACAAACTAACTTTAGAATGACAGTTTGATAAATGAAATTTTGAATGGCAAAATATAAAGCACAATCATATGTGGCACTCCCCCTCTCTCTCATGTTGCTGCACTGCACAAGTGCACAATCCCATCATCTCTTTTCTGATGCAAACTCACCCCTTTGATTCAAAATGGCGTGTAGATCAAAACTCCCCCCCCCCCCCCCCCCCCCCCCACCAAGTCTCTCTCTCATTTCAAAATTCAAATCCTCCTCAGCACAGTAGACCTCTATCACGCCCTCGATTTTCAACATAAATAAATAATCTTTTTCGAAAATAAGATCATCGCATTACATAGATAGTACCCAAAAGAGAGTTCCCAATTGATTATCTTAGAGCATCCGCAATGGGAATAATCAAAATGTGTCACGTCAGCATTTGATTCTCCATTTAGTTCATAATCAAACTTAACAAACTTTACCTCCATATTGTTTATTTTTGCATCCCTATAAAAAAAAACCCCACAATACGCAATGCACCCGAGTTCTAATCACGCACCCGACCATACCAAATTATTATTCTCGATGAGACGATTCTAATGTGGGGTGTTTTTTAGTTTTTTAGTTTTGAATTTGGTTATTGGGTTTGATTATTGAGTTTTGGTTATTGGTAAAAGTTGTTGAGTTTGGTTATGGAATGGGTGGAATTTGGTTATTTGCTAAAAGACTTGTAACTTTGCTTATTACAATGTGAGGTGTTTTTTTAGCATTGTTATTAAGTTTGCTTATCCATACCAATTTGCTTATTACAATGTGGATGCTCTTACAATCCAACTCTAAAGTTTAGAGAAATTACATCATTGACACTCCGGCCCCAAATTACTTAAGTACAAGTACGAATAAGTTTAGCGATTACAATTTCTTCAGTCAAGAGAGATTAAGAAAGATAAGTTACAAATACATCTTTGTCAAAAAGAAAATTGCTACAAAGATGACTAAGTAACTTTCGGTGTTAGCTTCCAAGACATGATTCTTAAATCCAAGCATACAGTGCATGCGAGCTATTGTCCAACGTTCAAACCTGAAAATAATAATAGGTTGAGCTACACTAGCCCAGTAGCAAAATCTTCTACCAATTCTATATGCAAATATGATGACAAGTGCAAAAAAATGAAGGCAAGAGAATGTAGTTCAATTTAAGCAACCCACTCACGAGTATATCGACATTCATTACGTACTAGCCTATAGTGTGACACAACCTCAAATATTCATATAGTTCACGAGATATAGTTCATGAGACACAAGCAACTCTACATCCACGACACGACGCTCTATCACGAGTCACCTTTGACTATATTTCCACCCCTTGCGCTACAGTATAACACCCCTAAGGTTACCGTATTTCCACTCTTTGCGTTACAATGAACCCTAACAGCTTGGATCACCGTATTACCACCCTTAGCGTTACGAGACCCACTTGAGTCTCCGTATTACCACCTCTTGCGTTACGGAACTCCCTACTCCAACTCCCGACTCACACACTTACACGATTATCCGATATGCAAACTACGACCCTCCATTGTTCACATTCTTATATGTGTCATCATATGATAGGCCGAAAACATTATAAGCATGCCACAATTATTCTCAAGTATAATAAATCACATTAGATGCATTCCGACATAGTTTTAATCAAATAAGTTACTAATTTTTCTTTAATAATGGAAGACCAACAAGGCGAGGATAACTTTGATTAATTAAAGAAATTCAATTAAACATGTTTGAAATGGATTATGAAGTGTCCAAAAGAGATTAGAAGTGATCGGAGTTCAATATGGTTGAGATTACTCAAAATAGAACCCAAGCTGTCCAGAGAAGGGAGGGATCGATCCCCTAAAGACTAGGGATTGATCCCTGGTGCTGCTAGACCAGAGAAAGACTAGGGGGGTCGATCCCTCCTTGCATGGGGATCGATACCGACGCAGTGTTCAGCAATTTTTTGCAGATTTTGACAGATTTCAAGGACGTAAAGGATGACGAACCAAGCTCAATTTTTACACCCTATCAACATACTAACACATAAAGAAGGAAAAGAAGTCCCTACCTCGCAACAAAGGCTAAGATCCACGCGATACAAGCAAGCCCTAGTTCCACGAACTTCAAAATCGACAAAAAGCTTTCCTTCAAGCTTGACCCAGTGAAACCTAAGCTCAAAAACAAGCAAGCAAGGTGGAATGGAGGTGGATCTTGTGGGTTTGTGAGAGAGTCAGTTGAGTTTCAAGTAAGAGAGGTAGAGAGAGAGAATCGGTGGAGAGAGAGAGAGAATGGCGTGAGAGAGAGATATGAGGGAGATTAAATTATCTCCTACACACACACACAAATACAAAGGAAAATCACACATACACTCCCTCTAGTTTCTATTCCGTCATTTAAAACCCTAATTCAAACAACCACCACATTATTAGTATTTTCCCAATTTCGGCATTAATAGAACATTTCGATAATTAGAAATATACGGGACTCTACAATCTCTTTCCCTCTCTCTTCGCACACCAAAAAAAGAGAAATGGATCGATCGGCAAGCTTCAATTCTATCAACTCCCTCTTTGTCCCTCCGACCCATCACCACCGACCCAATACCATTACACCAACAGCACCGCACCACCTCTCCATCAACGGCGACACAACCACTAGGTATATCTCTTACTCACTCTCTTTCTCTCTTTGCATGAAGCTGTGGAAACCTGGAAATCCGCTGTTTGGTTTCTTGATTGGGACTTTTTTTTTAAACACAGATTAGGACTTTGATATCAACCAAAAACTGGTCTCCACCAGCAGCACCGTACCACTGCACAACCTCTCCATCAACGGCATCAATCCTCTCCATCAACGGCACCATCGCCAGCTATATCTCTCACTCACTCTCTTTCTCTATTTCTCTCTCTATGTGAAACCGTGGTGATGGATTTCTTGAAAAATCCCGAACTGCAATCCTCAAACTTGTCAATCATGGTAATGGGTTTCTTGATTTGGACTTTGGTCTCCACAGCACCACAGTTCTTGCAAGCATCTGAACCATAATAAAATATTGCCAGATTTTGGGATCTGCTCAATGATTTTGGTGATTTCTTTTCTGGGTTTTGTTTGTATGATGATAAAGATATGACATTTTAGCCTCTTTGTATTGGCTCTAGTAAGTTGTCTAGGGATTGCTATTGTAACTCATAGTGTAGACACCCCAATTTAGCCTAGCAATTATTTCAAGTCCCATCTTAGGGACCATCCCGATGATGAATGGATATAGTGATTGCTGATTGACTTCTCGTGAACCCGTGGGCTTATGGTGAGTTCTTTTAGCCACTTAGAGGACCCAATCCAGAGCCATATAGCCTTTCAGACAAAAATACAACATCCTAGGAAAATACATCTATCAACCGTAAGATCGATTCCTCGGCCACCAAATCCATTCTTCGGCCACCAGATCCATTCCTCGGCCACTAAATCCATTATTCCTCGGCCACCAGGTCCATTCCTCGGCCGCCAAATCGTCTTTTTCCAGAATTCTAGAATGTCCTGTCAATCATTTGATCGACGCACCAAAACCCTAGCAGTCTTTTTCCGATTCTTTAGGGTTGCGAAAGCAGATTTAATCAGAGATCTTGTTACCCTAAACTACCTTATTGATTCACGCCATTTGATTGGCTGGAGTGAGTCACCATTTGCCTATATAAAGGGTCCTTAGTGTTCCAAAATTAATATGTTCATACACCCTCTCTAGCCACGAAACTCTGCAAATATACTCTCTCACATCCCTTCTACAAAAACCCTAACCTCCCGAAGGCAGCCACGATCCAACGATCAAAACCCTGAAGTTCAAACCCTAATCCTATGGTTTCAAGAAGAAGATCAGTCAATCACCCTCAATCCGAAGCAATCAAGCACTGAGAGATCAAGGTGTTGAGGCCCAGAGGCCTATGGTTTGATTCATCTTCTGTTTTTATACTTTAATCGTAGTATTTTAATTCTTGATTAACTCTTTGTTCTGGTGTGAGGAAGAACATCGGCTAAGGAATCAATCCTTCGGCCGATACATAGATCTAGTGGGATTCCTCGGCCGTGACATCAATTCACCGGCCGAGGGATCTATTTGCGAGGACATATTTGTTTTCTGCTTATTCTGATGCATGCTTTCAATTATCGTACTGGCTCACCTTATCAACTATTAAAGGCTAAAAACCAGATTATGTGTTAGAATTAAATAAAGCAAATATACATTGTATGTCGAATGATTATGGGCTAATCTCATGACTGGGCAAAGAGGGGTGCCTAACACCTTTCTCTTATTGTACTATTGGCTCCTGAGCCCGCAATCTCTATCTATTTTTCCTAATTTTAATAAACTAGGTGACAACTCTATTTTGATGATTCGTTATCGTGTGGCGATATTTCTAGCCAGAGATTATCCACGATCTTGGTTTATGAAGTGGAACCATACAAGCGTGATCAATCTGTATGGTGATGCCCCGTTTGGGATGTGTCTACAGTTTTTGGCAACTCTGCTGGGGATTTAAGAGCCATAACCAGAAAGTTCAACATAAATTAATATTTGCTTTATTTAATTCTTTTTCATATGCATTGAGCGGACAACCCACGTTGACTTCACCTAATATCCTAGCATGTCATGGGCTATATTAGGGGTTCCAGCAAACTCCTAACAGAGCACCCTGTGGGACTACCCGAAACCTTGCATACTGTAGAAAGCCATAGAACTCTTTCTAAACTAGGACAGGAAATCCCAAGTAGGTTAGGACTATGTGTGGCATTATATCTCAAACTCTTGTTTGATTCAATGATTATCACACTGTAGAGTTTTAATTGCTGTAGAAGATCAATTTCATGCTCATTTTATTAAGAGTTTGTGATGAAGTCTATCTCTCTTGAGATGAAGAAAAGTCCTTGCATAACTCTATCTCTCTTTGAGATAAATTTTGACTTGTGAGAGATTGCCACAGTCCTCAACTGTTAGGAGTTCTTAAAAAAAAAGTCTTTTTTTTCCTCTTGGATTTATAAATATCTTTCTTTATTTTTTTTCTTAATCCTTACTAGGATCTTTCAAAAAAAAAAGAATCTTTCCTTTTTTTTTAGATTTCATTCATTTCTCTCTTCCTTACTAGGATCTTTTCTAAAAAAAAAGAGAGAGTCTCTCATTTTTTCTCTAGGTTTTAAAAATTTCTTTCTTTCTTTATTTTCGCTAGCATCTTTAAAAAGAGAGAGAGAGAGAGAGAGAGAGAGAGAGAGAGAGAGAGAGAGAGAGAGAGAGAGAGTAAAAAGGAAAAGTGGGGGTTTTGTCAATTTTGTATCTTGCATTACACATTATATATCTGATCTCTTGATCAAATAATTGTTGCATGATTGTCTGTTGTATTACATTGATCACATGACTTCACAGTATGTTGTTCAAACACTTGGTTGCATGCATGGTAAATGGGTCATCATATTAGGGGCAACTTACATTTTAGGGGGCAATAGGCATAGGTGCACTACACGATCACTTGATTCCGGACATCTCAACTTGAGAGTAACTAAGTTCTTGCTTTTTCTGAATTTTGGGTTTGGTCTTAGACGTGACAACGATGGCTGACAAGAAGATTGAAGCTCTGGTCGCAAAAATTAATGTATTGGCTAAATCAGTGGCTGCCCTAGCCACCATTGTTCACTATATACAAGGAAGTCCTCCACAAGCTCCACCTCCACCTCCCCCTGCTAGATGGACGGAGAAAGCAGTTCAAACAAAAATTCATTTTGCCAAGGAAAGGTAAGGAAGAACAATGATGAACCTATAACCTCAACATGTGGAAAAAATTGAGGAGGAAATCACCCAACCAAAAAGAAGCCTTCCCAATCATTCTGTTGCCACCAATGTCAATCCATCCCAACACACCCTTGCTCACCAGAACCCCACTTCCAGAAATCCCAAACGTCGTGCACTCCGCCCTCGCCGAAATCTTAACTCATCCCCATCTCAAGCCCTAGCTACTCTGATCGAACAAGGACTCCTCAAACCTTTAGAAACTTAGTTGCCCAGCCCACCATTTGGCCCAAACTATGATCCTACGAAGCACTGTGCCTACCATCAGATTTCTGGGCATGAAACTGATCATTGCATCCAATTGCAACGTGATATCCAACATCTCATTGATCAAGGGGTGTTCTGATCCGACCAAGTTGAATGTTTGAGTGGCAACAGCCAAGTCTGTCACGTCTTAGTTTGATTGTTGAGTCAATGTTTTTTTTTAGCTTCTTTTTACAATATGAGTCTTGAGTTTATTTTTGTTTAGGAATTTGAATCTTGAGTTTATTGTCTCTTAAAATTAAAGTCATTTTGTTCATCGTGGTTTTTGACCAATTTTTGCACTCAGCATGAAATGTGAATCTCCTTAGACATGAACTACGAATGGCCTGATTCTCTATAGAGATACGTAGGCACCTTAGGGTCGGCCACATTTTTGAAAATATTTTCTCTCGTGCTTAATTGCTGCCATGAAATACTCATGATAACCACTACAAGAAATTACACAATTGCCGACTAACATTGCCGACTAAATCAAATTTAGTCGGAAATGGTCGAACCATTACCGACTAAACTTGTTTTAGTCGGTAAATGTAAATTCTAACACCGACTAAATAAATTTTAGTCGGGAAATATTAATAAATTCCGACTAAAAGAATATTTAGTCGGGGAATATCTATTTTTTCAAATATTAAAAAATCAATAAATGAAATAAATGTGCCGACTAAATATTTTAGTCGGGAAATTTTAATAAATACCGACTAAAACAATAATTAGTCGGGGAATATCTATTTTTCCCCGAAATTAAAAACCAATAAATGAAATGATTTTACCGACTAAATATTTTAGTCGGGAAATTTAATAAATACCGACTAAAAGAATATTTAGTCGGGGAATATCTATTTTTTCAAATATTAAAAAATCAATAAATGAAATAAATGTGCCGACTAAATATTTTAGTCGGGAAATTTTAATAAATACCGACTAAAACCATAATTAGTCGGGAATATCTATTTTTCCAAAAACTTAAAATACCAATAAATGAAATAAATATGCCGATTAAATATTTTAGTCAGTAAATTCTATTAAATGCTGACTAAAATTATATTTAGTCGGGGTACATTGACCACGATTTTTGACAAAGCAATAGTTTGGTTCGGGACAAAAATTTTCCTTTAAAAAATCAATAAAGGAAATTAATTTTTTTGCCAATCGGTTAAGATATCAATATTTGTTCCGAATACATTGAGCACTACGCAAACTTTTCGATCGAAACTGTTCTTCTTTTTTTTCCCCTTCGTAATCAAAAGATTCTCATGAAAGTTTGGCTCGAGCGGGTTCAGAAAGCTCTTCATCGACACACAAATTTCAAAATAAGAAGAATTTTGTTGGTTGATCTAGTGTCTATCCATATACGGTAAACTTCATTCTTAGTACGAATGATCTATTTTGTATTACCTCAAAGATAGATGGTTTCGATTGCCAGAAAAGACCTCAGGTGGAGTCGAGAAGTACACTGTAACACTTAAAACGCCTCTGAATGCATTAAATGTCTTTCGATCACACGGCGGGTGGTATCAAATGATCTCTGATTTTGGTGGTAATACTATAATCAGTAAAACGTTAAATCCTAACGGTTCAGATGGAGCAATATAAAAAATGACTTGGCATCTAGCTTTAAAATCTAAACTTCTAATCTACTTGATATAGCCAACTAAGTCTTGTGTTGTATTTATTGTTGCAGTAGCCACATGATCGTGAGACAATCGTGATGATCGATACCGTTGATATTGTTGTACTTGTTGGTTAGCTCATTCTTGTAAATTTGCGATTCGATCAGGTTTAAAAAAGTTCCTTTATCGAGACATGAACTCATTAGAAAAGTAGCATTTTTCATTTGATCAATTGTCTAACGAAAAGTGATCAACTATAATTTGGGTAAGAATGATCGAACCTATAATCAATCAAAAATAGATGCTTCTGATCGCGAAAAAATACGACAAGTGGGACTCAGGTGGTGTGCTATAAGACTTTAATGATTCTCGACGCAGCAGAAGTCTTCCAATCACGTGGTTGCTGATATTAAAAGATCTCCTATTTTGGTGGCAATGCTATAATCGATAAGATATAAAATTCTAACGATTCGGATTGAGCATTGTAAAAACATCCATGGTGATAAATTTTAGAGTTTTTATGCAATATTGACTCAATTAGAGCACACTAAATATTTCTTCCTAAATTCTGGAATAAGACATTTGCCGATTAAATCAATTTTGGTCGGAAAAGATTAAAATTCCGCGGATTTCAATTTTCACGAAAAAAAAAGGCGGGGTTTTTTACTTCCGGACACCGTTTTCCACACCTGATCTAAACCCCCCCTTACATTCCCCCCTGCGCCTCACTTCGTCGTTTACCCAGCTCTCTCTCGCCGCCCACCATTACCATCTCAGTTTCCACACCTGACCCCTGCCATCACCGCCTCCCTCTCCGGCTCTCCCCTTAAGAAGAAGTGAATTTGAGCGTGGAGGAGTCCGGCCGTGCCTTCACATCTCAGGTCTACCTCTTAACTCTCTCTCTCTCTCTCTCTCTCTCTCTCGTTTCCTGCAAGGGTATTGCAATGGTGGCTATAGAATTTTTCACATTCAAAATCTACTATGCAGTTCAGAGAATCAAAACTTCTCCCTTCTACCGAGAACGGAGCTTTGATAAGGTAAATAGGGTTCCATCTTTTCAACTCGAAAAACTCATTTTCAATGTGAATTAATTTTGTCCCTTAATTTTCAATGCGAAATTGCAAGATTTGGATCGAAATCGGCGACCCATTTGCTGAAATTGGTTGAATTTTGGGTTGGGGAAGCGGACGATGCTCTGTTGGGTGTTTTTGTTGCAGTGACGGGATGAACGGGGTTTTGAAAGAATTGAAACCCTGGGAGGGTTGAAGGTGGAGAAGAAGAAATTGCATTATTGCTGTATTTGGTTTTTTCACTTTTGTTATGGTGACTCTGAGAGTAAATGTGAGACCTGAGTCATTCGTTATTGTGCATTTTGAGATTGAGTGAAATTAAAGAAGATAAATATCACATGAAAATTAAAACGGGTTTAAAGATCGTGGAGTATTATGTGGGATTCAAAAGAAATTGGGTTAAAATTTAAGGGCGTCGATGATATAGAGTCAAGATTCTCGAAGAGTAGATGTATGAATAGGGGATGATATAGAGTCAAGATTCTCGAAGAGTAGATGCATGAATAGATGATCCTAGGGCGCATGGACGAAACTTTGCTCTTTATAGCTGCCAATTTATAGGTGTGTTTTTTAAGATTTTTTGGAGTTTCAAGTTTATAAAATAGCAATAATGCTAGGATAATCTCGTACTGAGATTTGGATTTTGAGTGCTAACTTGATTAGTTCTGGGAATTACATTTGCATTGCTACTTTTATGTTTTGCTTTCAATCTACATGCAACTAGTTTTTTTTTTTGGTAAACTAGTAATCCTCGTGAGAAGAACTTGGGAGTGGATTTGTCAATCTCTGTGCTAGGAACCTGCAATAACAATACAACCAGCAAGAACCATTATGATTTATGCAATAATAATCAAGAAGAAGAATCAGATGGCCAGAGCTCTGAGAGTGAAATACCTTGAATGCAATGATCTCGTATGTTTTTTTTTTTGCTTCTGTTGTTAGGCCATCCTTGTATGCTAGTGCTAACAATCATGCAAGCTTAGGCCATCCTTTTAGCTAGCTGCTGCTATTACTTATGCTTTTGTATCTCAGTGTTGACTCTGGCATGTTTCTAGGATTGTAAGTTTTTATGTTTTTATGTTTTGGACAAGAATGTTTTTGCTCCTCTTTAGGTTTTAGGTTGGTATCTTGCTATCCTTCTTCCTTTGAGATTATAAGAGGCTTCTGAATGTCCTTGACATATGTGCCAACATAGTCCTCCGCTCGCATGGTGCTTAGCCTCCAACCTTGCCTTCCAATAAGGTTAAGACAAACCCCAAGCGCAGGGCTAGGTCGTCGATAGCATAATAAACCGGCAAAATGGGATACAAATGATATTTAAAGGAATCAAAATGCTACAAATTAGGGAACTAGAGCACCAAGATTATACAATCTTGGTTGCTCATCACATGGTCCTTTTAATCATTCTACTTGACTCATTTCCTTTCGTTAATAATTTTTTTTGCTGATAAAAAAGAAGAAAGTATTTGAAGTTACCAAACGAGAGAGACGTTTTACTAAGTGTCACGCCCCACCCCGGCCAGCACTCAAATGAGCCCAAACCGATGTGAGGGTGCAACATCAACTACCAATCCAATCCTAAGATTGAAGTTCTAGAAATTAAGTTAATCAACAGTCATTTTATTGATAACGCAAAACATATCGTTCTTACAAACATAGCGGAAGTCTCAAGAAAAAATATCAAATTATACAATAAACTAGATATTAACATAGGCTGCAACTACATCCCTATCTACAATATTTTGCCAAAACTAGTCCAACCTCCCCAAAGCGCTACCCTAAGCGAGGGTGTCCACACGACGATCAGCAGTGGATATTTAAAACGCCTGCAAAACTAGATTCTAAAATGGAATCCGGGAGTGTTTATGAGACATGGATGCAATTCCATGTTAAAGGTATAGCTAAAAGATAATCTCAACTTGTCAACCAGTAAACCAAGCAATTAAAAGTAACATCGGGCACACAACAAATAATTTAAAGCATAAAAGCCTTTTGGCATTAAACCAATCACCGGGCACAAGGCCAATAACTTAAGGCATAAAAGTCAATCACCGGGCACAATTAAATTTGCCCTAATCAGAGTCCAAATGGCAAAATACGCTCAACAGAAGTTACACAATTAAAGCAGAAATCACAGTTTCCAGCAGAACAGGCTGCGGTCGAAAGCTCATTAAAAATCACCTACTCAATATTTTCCAATGATTCCAAACCAAAACATCACCAATTGATCAATGTTTAAGACTCATGTGAACCCATAGTCAGTAACACACTCAACTATGATAAATTTGATGAAAAACACAACTCCAAAAGCTGCCCATAATTCCAGATCTACCAAACCATCAACTTCGGAACAAAAACTGATTTTTCCTAAAAGGAACTAAGACACAAACCTTACATATTCAGAAAGGTATGTAAATCTAGTTTTAGAATCAAGAAACGGTTTGTAAAACCGATACCCGAGCTAGAAGATATGACCGTTTCTTCAAGATGTGTCTGTGCTGTCAGCACATATGCGAATCTGAGAGCAGCTCGGTTTATGATTTTTATCTTTTTCCACACTTATCAGAAAATTCTGAAATTTTTACAGCATAAGCTACACACACAGAGGCATCTGCTTTAAAATTACCAGAAAATTACATGGTCGGCATGTTGATGATAAAAATTCGTCATTTCACGTTTCTTTTTCCCCTGCTTTCCAGAGAGCAGCATCTCTCTTGCTCTGTTTTCTCGGTAGTATTGACTGCTTCTCCCATTTTCCTTGGCTCTTTCTCCACCAAAAATCATGGTTAGGCTAGGGAAATGCCAACAGTCCTGAAGAAAACAAAAATAGTACGGCAGTCAAACTAATGATAATGCAGGTAGAGCAATAAACTAACAGTCCAAATTATAATTCATTAACCAATCTGCTAAGATACCTTAAGGTCTAGTGTGACCATGATCACCACAATGATGACAAATGGGGACAAATTTATCAATAGTAGGTTTCTGTGTAAATTTATCAATAGTAGTGTATACAGTAGGGAGTGGTATTGTCGGAAAGTTTTTTTTTTTTTGTGTGTGTGTATCTTATCCCTTTTTATGTTTATTGGTGTAGCTGGTAAGTAAATAATCATGGGCATTAATGATTGGAGTAGTAAATTTCACAAAGCGAGAGAAGTGATACTCCCTTTATCAATTCACTCCCATTCTTCTTCTTTTTCTTTTTCTTTTTTTTGGACGAGAAGCAAGGCAAATCTGCGGAGTAGTAGTAGTAGTAGTTTGTTTGCGTGCTTGTGTATGCTAAGCTAAGCATTATTGGGCTCTTGTGACATGGTTCCATCTTGTGCTGCATGTGTGCAAAAGTCTCCAACCAGGCAGTGAGACTATGCAATGCAAGCTTAGCGTCATTGTAGCATACACAGAGCCAAGAACTGTAGTTGTTTTACAATTTTCCTTTAGCAATAATTCTGTCTTCCACTCATTAAATCCTATATTAGCACTGATATGCTAATGGAAGAGGAACAACTCATTCTGTTTTTTTTTATTAGGTGCATTCCTTTTTGGGCTGGTTTTATGAACATGTCACACTGCCTATAGGCTGGTGATTACCAGTATTCACATCAGCTCGGCGCTCTTTCTTTTTGGCTTGTTGCTCATTATCATGAGTTCATGACTAGCTAATGGTACATGCCTTGGATTATAATTTGTATTCCAAAGATGGTTGACTGTGAGGCACTTGAGATGCTAAAGTTTGTTATACTTAAAGCTAAGCATTGTATTAGTTATGTCTCAACATTCCAACTTATACTGGAATGAGTGAAGATGTGTTTTTGATCGAGATCACGTGGTCTGAAAAGACTTGCAATTCTAATTTCAGTTCCTATTTTGCGGGAATCAAGTTACCAGTAACAAATTCTACTCCTCGGTTTTCCATCATGGTTTGAATGCTAAATTGTTGCGAGTTGGCTTATTTACTTGCATTATCATGTTGATTCCAGAGGCCATGGACGACCAGGTGTTCTAAGTGTAAACTATTTCATGTGTAAAATTTGGAAGTTTTTGCCTTCTGGGTAATTAATTTTCTGAGACTTTCTTACTGATTTTGGGATGAATGAATTTTTTTGTTTCTGCTTTTAGATTATTTTTAGCTAATAGCTATTAGAAGAAAGATCTCGATTTTGGGTCTAATTATTGTGTTTTGTTCTTTCCACAGATATTGGAGTATCTGGCATCTTGTTAAGGACTATATATATGAAAAAGTTGGATTTTTGCCGTGGATTCTACCGTAATTTAGTTTTGTTGAACTTTTGTATTATTTTGCGCTCTAGGGCATGGATATGATATGTTTGATGGTAGCACTTTTGTGGTATGATTTTTCGTTATTTTGTACTTTTGCGAATTCGGATACCGTATGTTAAGTATTTTGTGAACACCTTTTATTTATGAAAATTATAAATGAATTGTTCTTGAATTTCAATACTTGATTACAGTATATTGGTGAATAGATGTTCAATTTAATTTATTGTGAATCACCAAAAAAAAATCTCAGCAGATTTTAGAATTAATTTTAAAATTTGTAATATTATATTTAAAACAAATGTTACATGTCCCGACTAAATAATTAGTCGGCAATTTATTACACATTTTCCGACTAAATAATTAGTCGGTAATTTGTCAAATATTTTCAGTGATTTATTAAACATTTGCCGACTAAATATTTAGTCGGTAATTTATATAACATTTCCCGACTAAATAATTAGTCGATAATTTGTCAAATATTTTCATTGATTTATTAAACATTTTCCGACTAAATATTTAGTCGGTAATTTATATAACATTTTCCGACTAAATAATTAGTCGGTAATTTATGCAATATTTGCCGAATTTATTAAATATTTACCGACTAAATAATTAGTCGGTAATTAATCAAATATTTGCCGACTAAATAATTAGTCGGTAATTTATTAAATATTTTTCGACTAAATATTTTGTCGAAAATAATTCATATTGGCCGACTAAATAATTAGTCGGCAAAAACAACAATTTTTCGACTAAATGTGTTTTAGTCAGTGATTACCTTTGCCGACCTCAATACCCCGACTAAATTGCCGACTAAATTTTTTAGTCGGGAATGACTATTGCCGACTAAATTCCTACCTTTTGCCAACTAAACTGTTAGTCGGGAATGGTGTTTTTTCTTGTAGTGAACATTAAGTGTTGAAAATAGTCCTCAAGGGTTTCAAAGTAATCTCATGATATCCCTTGAAACACATCATGACCACTTGAGTTGTCAAAATCACCAAATGAGTTATGACCCTTGTCATTTATGTTGAGTTAAGGGGGAGTTGAAAACATTTATGTACTCTTATGGAGCCGCTCATAAGAGGAACATGCTGTTGAAGATAGAAAGAAAAAAAAATGAGCTCGCTAGATTGAAAACCCGCAAGGGCGGTCTAGGCAAAAGTTAGAGCATAAAAAAGAAAAGAAATAAAAATTTAGCCATGTCTCCATGCACCCACTTTGAGTCTCAAGACTTCTCCTCGATTTTGAAGAACCACTTGGTTAAACATCAAAGCCTCTTAATCTCTTGGTTAGGATTCTAGTTGCTCTATCATGTGATTCAAAATGAAGAAAGACATTCATTTCTCTATCTAAAATACTACTCCCTTGCTAGCCATATTGAGCCTCTGGAAAATTTCTTTCAAATAAAGCCTGCTAGACAGCCATCCCCCATACTGGGGTAGATAAAAATGCAATAAGAGATGACTACAAAATGGAAAGTAAGCATCCCGTCACACAAGGGGGTTTTGAAAGAAGAAAAGAAAAACATAATCCCTTCCAATCCAAAAATAGGGGGTATTTTGAAGAAACATCTCCCTCTCATACAAAATAGAGTGATTAGATGGCTGCTAGCTTTTGAACCCGCATGAGAAGAAAGTAGGTTTGAGCTGTTATATCTCTTTCTTTCTTAAGCGAACACCCTAGCCTACAATATGGTCCATAATAAAGTCCTCTTGGATTGAAGAATGTGACTTAGCAACAAGGTCCTAGATATTAGGGGCATACCAATGTGGAAGGTATGAATAAGGAAAAGTGGTGCGAGGCAAAGGGGCACAACTGCATCCCTCTTTTAGAAGCACACAATCTCCCAAGAGGCATGCAATGGTCCATTCCTCGGCTGCCAAATCAATTCCTCGGCCGCTAAATCCATTCCTCGGCCACCAGATCGTCTTTTTCCAGAATTCTGGAATGTTTTGTCAGTCGTTTGATCGACGCACCAAAACCCTAGCAGCCTTTTTCCGATTCTTTAGGGCTACAAAAGCAGATTCAATCAGAGATTTTGTTTCCTTAAACTACCTTATTGATTCACGCCATTTGATTGACCGGAGTGAGTCACCAATTGCCTATATAAAGGGTCTTTAGGGTTCCGAAATTAATATGTTCATACACCCTCTCTAGCCACGAAACTCTGCAAATGTACTCTCTCACATCCCCTCTACAAAAACCCTAACCTCCCAAAGGCAGCCATGATCCAACGATCAAAACCCTGAAGTTCAAACCCTAATCCTAGAGTTTCAAGGAGAAGATCAGTCAATCACCCTCAATCCAAAGCAATCAAGCACTGAGGGATCAAGGTGGTGAGGCCCAGGGGCCTATGGTTTGATTCATCTTCTGTTTTTATACTTCAATCATAGTATTTTAATTCTTGATTAACTCTTTGTTCTGGTGTGAGGAAGAACATCGGCTGAGGGATCAATCCTTCAGCCGATACATCGATCCAGTGGGATTCCTCGGCCGTGACATCAATTCACCGGCCAAGGGATCTATTTGCGGGGACATATTTGTTTTCTGCTTATTCTGATGCATGCTTTCAATTATCGTACTGGCTCACCTTATCAACTGTTAAAGGCTAAAAACCAAATTATGTGTTAGAATTAAATAAAGCAAATATACATTGTATGTCAAACAATTATGGGCCAGTCTCACAACTAGGCAAAGAGGGGTGCCTAACACCTTCTCCTTATTGTACTCTTGGTTCCTGGACCCGGAATCTCTATCTATTTGTCCTAGTTTTAATAAACTAGGTGGCGACTCTATTTTGATGATAACCGTTATCGTGTGGCGATGTGCCATGAGATTATCCACGATCTTGATTTATAAAGTGGAACCAAACAAGCATGATCAATCTGTATGGCGATGCCCCATTTGGGAGGTGTCTACACATAGCTCAGTTAGTTAGAGTGATTTCAAGAACGTATGACACATGGTAGAAATTATGACACATAGTAGATGATTTTGTTGATTCTTTCTGTGGCTCTTCCTTGGCTGATGTTAAATTTTTTTCCCCTGATTTTCGCAGTTCATCCAATCCCCTCATCCTATTGCTTTTACAGGGCTGAAGGGATCAAGTGACAACCTAATTCTTCAAAATGAATGCATGAAATACATATGGTTAGTTTATGTTAATTTCAAAAGCCCAAATACCTGTAATACATAAATCTCTGCATAGCACGTCTACCTCGGTTCCACAATTTTATGGTTAGTTTATGTTAGATGGTAGCCATCCCTTTACAACTACGACTATGATACTCCAATTTTAAATCTGCATAGCACGTCTACCACAATCTTACAACTATTATTCGGAACATACTAAGCTTTCAGAGTGTGACTAATTTTTCTGAAAATTGCATTTCAATTGTTATTCATTTTCTGTTTTACCAAATCATCTGCAACTTCTATCATGGCTTCAATTTTACTATGACATTGTGGTTCCAATAATAGCTGCATTTGATTATTGTTCTTTGTAACTAAGTGCAAGTTCATCCATAGCCATGGAGCAAGCACAAGTATATGTGAGCAACAATCATCAAGGCTCAATAAAGAAACAAATTAATAAACAAACAAATTTTGAGAAAAGTCGAGGCTCGGGAGATGCGGGCGATACACACGGAGACACAACATGGTGATTTTATTTTAAAATATATTGGATAATATATCTATACTTTTGTGTAATCAATGTACATTTTAAAATCGATATATCTAAGCTTAAATAAAGAGTAAATTTCTTTTATATCTCTTCGACTTTGACCAAAAATTCATTTTGGTCCTTCACCTTTCAATTTTGACATAAAAATACTTTGACTTTCCATTTTTTTCAATGTCATCCTTTAGGGATATACAGGGTGTTTGGATTAAGCACCCTACACATATCAGATGCCGTTGATTCTCGCATTGGCTCCCTCGTTTTTTTTTTTATTGAATTTTTGGGTGGCTCGGATTGGCCGTCCGGTGGCCGGAGACGGCCCGGCGCGGCCGTTGGTCCTTATAGCAGGACTCAAAAAAAACGGATTCCTTCTAAAGGATGACATTAAAAAAAAATTGGAAAGTCAAAGTAATTTTACGCCGAAATTAAAAGGTAAAAGACCAAAATAAAATTTTGGTCAAAATCGAAAGGATATAAAAGAAATTTTTCCTTAAATAAATATTGAAATTTGCATTCTGTGATCAGTAATTAATGATCACATGGTAAAGAGATGTCTCACCACTTGACTATCCCTTCGTTCTTTAAACTGGAGGGTTTAAAGATTTCAAATCAACATCTTTCGAGAACAAAGGAATATCCAAGTGGTAAGGCTTCCTTCCCTTTACCAAGAAAAAAAATACTCCGTACATGGGTTCGATGTTCATCACGGGGTCCATTCCCCACGTCCTAAAAAAAAATCTTACTCTTTCAGGGGAAGCTGTTACTTAGCCAGTGAAGTATAGTTTAAGAAATACCAATGTCAATATACAAAGATGGCAGGTGAGAGAAATAATTTGGGGGTTTTGGGAAAGGTCATTTTCTCACCAGCATTTTGTTTTTTCTTCATTTCTTTGCAGATGTTCTTGTTTGATTTCTTATCTTCGGTTAATTGCTTTTAATTGGTTTAGGTAAAAGGGCGAAGGGGCTGTTTTAAGAATTGGTCAACCCGATTGACCCTGCTATGGATATATGCCCCACACATGTACCCGCCCCCACAAATCATTTTTTTTGGATCCTTCTTGAGTTCTCTAAAGATATTTTAGAGATGTTAACGTACAAAGAAAGATTTTATCCTTAAAAGACCCACAAAAGATGATGTCACCCTCAGCGTGGGACCCAACCATCCACCCACCCAACTTATTTAATTTTTTTGTTTTTGTTTTTCGGACCAGACCCTCATTATTTATCTCTCTCTCTCCTCTCTGCGGCGAAGCTTCCAAAGGAAGAAACAAGTGGTCCATTTCTTCCTATTGACACGTGAGGCCCTAAACAATGAACCTGGGCGTATTGACATTTTTTTTTAGTTACAAAAGGTGAAATGACCCACTATCAAGAGCAGTTGGGCTTTTATTTGGCCGCTGATTTTGTCATTTTTTTTTAACGTTATTTCTTTATAAGTATATTTTTAAAACAAAAATACATTCGCAGAGAAATGACGTTAACAAAAAAAAGAAATAGCAAAATCATTTTCCTTTTATTTTCGAATGTGAAACTGAAGCAGTACTTATGGAAATTTGGCATCCAAAGAGCCAAGGTGGGAAGTTATTTGCGGACGTTTTTCAACGTCCAAGAAACCCACTCCCCCCCGTGACTTCAATTTATGTGACCACTGCTCTACAATCTGGAATTCCGGACTATTCTCTCTCTTCACCACAGCGCGCCCCGCCCCGCCCCCCCCCCCCCCCCCCGCCCCCGCCCCCGCCCCCGCCCCCGAAAATGGCCAATGCCATATACTATCATTCAATAGAAAGTTTAATAAATTTATGTGGTCACTGCTCTACAATCCGGAATTCCGGACTATTCTCTCTCTTCTACACAGTACACCAACCTTCCCCCCTCCCGAAAATGGCCAATGCCAATATGCCGTATACTATCATTCAATAAAACGTTTAATAAATTTCTATTTGACCAAAAAAAAAATTAATAAAAAGTTTCAAATGAAAACCTTTTAAAATGTGGATTCCCATATTCCAATCGGATTTCGATGATTCGAGCCGCTTAATGTGTTCAAAATGTGATTTTAAGGGTGATCGCTAGAAATCGGCAAAAAAAATTACCGAGAAGGACTTGATTTGAACAATTTTTTAAAACTGTTCGTATGAAATCCTTCCCGGTCATTTTTTTTTGCTAATTTTTTATGGGTATACTTAAAATCACGTTCTGATCACATTGAGCAGCTCAGATCATCAAAATTCGATCGAAAAATGGGAGAAATGAGGATGTCCGCATTTTAACTAAAATGAGGACCACCTTATTTGAAATGGACTCTATTTGTGTGGCCCGTGGTCCTCGATTCAAGTTCTTCCTCCACTGGTTCATTGATCTCCTAACCTTCTCTCTCTAACCTGCACAGAGAACGCAAGACTAAAACCTGGCCGGGGGTTGCCCGGCAAGGCCCTCCGATGAGAGGATGAGTATGTGCAGAGAGTAAAGCAGGAGACTAGGGTTTTAGTGTTTTGTAGCGTGTATCTCATAGGGTTGTCATCCTTCAGTATTTAAAGAATCTCCTTGCCTTGCTCCCCAAGCACGGGCATGTGCTTTGCACAATCCAGATGGCGTCATTGTGACATTACCGAATAGATCTAGTAACCATTTTTGTGTGAGCTGACACATCCCATGTGCGCTCATGACTATCCTTTGGCGTAACCATTTCTGCATGTGGAGAAGCATGTGTGGTGTAACAGGTGGCCAGGCCCCATATTTATCTGACCCTGAAGGGCAACTTAGTCGAAGGACTCTCCAACAAAGCTATCTCCCAAAAAGGTGGCCGAGCTAAGGCGAAACTCCCCTGGCGCTAGGCGTGAGATGAGTGCAACTCCGGTAACTGATAAGTCTCGGCGTAAAGCCGAGCCCAGTCTCAAGTACAGTCATGACGATTAGGTGTGGACGATTACATTCGGCCTGCTAAAATAGCCCCTCAATCTCTGTCGTCGCCGAGCGCGTGGTAGGGATTGACGTTGAACTTCGGCTGAACCTTTTGAATGTTGGACGTGAATTACGGTTGCGGGGAAGAATTTTGGCCGAGCCTCAATCGTTTTTCAACAACCGCCATAGGCAAGGACCAATGGAGGGACGCCAGGTGTCTCTCCACGACTGAGTACGGCTGATGGGAGGACTGCTGGCACGCTTGAAATTCTACAAGGTTGTCCTATCATTGCCACATGTTTGGTGTCGATTGGGTATTGGTTCGGCAGTGTAATAATGGGCAGAAAATTCAAAACCCTAATTCTTTCTCTATAAAAGGGGAAGAGAGGAGAGAGAGGGTTACAAAAATTTTCTCTCTTAAAACCTCCATTACCAGAGCTCTTCCTTCCGTCTATTCATCTTCCAGCTCCAACTTTTCGTCAATCCACCAGCAGATCTCCCAGAAACTCCAGGTATTTGTTCCAATCTTGTTTCTCTTCGCTTTCCTGCAATCGTTCATGCTCTTTTTTTTATTTTACCCCATTTTCACGGGTTTTTGGGGACTCCCTGCTCTGTGTGAACAGTACATGGGTTAAGATGAACAGGCTGTTCATCTTTGCCTTCAATCTGTTCTTCCAAGCCCCAGTTTTGATGCTGGTGGGCTTGGCTGATGCTGGTGTTGGCCAAGTTCCATGACTCGAATCTCTTATGTTTCTCAAGCTTGAGTCCCTGTAGGACGTATGGTGGGCCAGTAGGGTAGCCGAGCGTAGTGAGATCCTTGCCTTTTGGTTGACAACGAGGTTCCTCATTATATTTTCCTTTGTTTTGTTAGATCTGGCTCACCCAGTCATTATCATCTTATCCGACTCTGAAAGTTCGAGGGACGACTCTGGAGATTTAGTTATCCGAGAGTACTTGGAGAGGCGCCAAGGCCGACGACAGACCTCTTCAATTGCTTCTAACATGTCATTCTCCAGTGATTCTAACGCCGAATGTGACTATGAATACGATGCCAACGGGTTCAACACCGAACCTGAGATATCTTTCACTCCATCTACTCGTTCTGAGGCCGAGCCCCAGCTCGGGCCAGAGGCTGAATCTAGATTCCATTCTCAAGCCGAAGTGACCTCCTCTGCATGACCTGGACATAGTGAGGCCCCGTCCGAAAATAGAGACATCGTCGACTTCTACGAGAGGGGTCAGGTTTGCCCCCATGCCCATTACTTTAGCGGACAACCTAATGAGTACCAGAAGTTCTGCCGAGACTATAACATCCCTGACGATGTTGTTGTTAGCCAAGTGGCTAGCAACATGATAAGGGACCAGAGGGAGCACCGTCCCGAGCATATCATTGTGCCTTTGATGGCTACATGTGAGGCCGGGGCTGCGATTCCCTCTTCATCCGTTCTTGAGGAACTCTTGGCTCGGTTCAGCCTTGTTCCTTACTATTTTGCCATTAAAAGTTATAGAATAGTGATGTCTGTGATAAAATTGAAGGAGCTCCACAATCTAGAGTTCACGGTTGCCGACCTTTTCCACACGTACATAATGTCGAAGCATGGGCAGACCAAGCGTAGATACTTATCGACGCATAGGGAAAATGAGTCGTTGATAGATGGTCTACTTGACACCGATAAATGGGCAAATTTTTATGTCGAGGTAAATGGTAACTATGAGTTCGGTGACCAAACAGTATGTAGATCCAACGTGCCGAAGGTCAAGGATTTCAGAGGTCGTTGATAATTCTTTTTGTTTCGCCGAACTTGATTTTTAATCCGTGTTTTAATTCTCCAACGCTGATCGTGTCAATTCTTTGCAGATCACCGAGCGATAACAAAGACTCAGTAATCTTTGGTCATCGAAAAACATGTAGATGTCTTGAAGGCACAGATCTGTCGAGATGCACCGACTTTGTTGGGCTATATTCCTTCATATAAAGGAAAGTTGAAAAGGAAGGAGAAGGAGGAGGAGCCGAGCAAGAAAGTTGGTGGTAAGAAAAAGGGAGGTGAGCATCAGTCAGGAAAAAGGCAAACGGGAGGATCCAAGAAGGTGAAAGAGCCGAGAGTAAAATTTCCTTCTTTCAGGAAGCCAGATTTTTGGTTTCAAGAAAGCAAACAAGTCAACTATCCAAGTATCAACGTCCCCCTTAGGACCAACCACAGTACCTGAGTTTATTGAAGAGATGTCTCGGCGAAATGTTGTTCGCGTCAATCTCAAGGATGCCTCTAGGGCTCAGCCAAACATGTTTGACATTGCCGAGCCTATTGAGAAGAGACAAAAAGTTACGAGGGACTTTTTTCCAGCCAGGCCTCCGACACCTCTTCCGACGGAGAAGGAGCAAACCGAGTCATTAGCTCCCAGTGGCTCGAAGGCCGTGCAGACATCGGTCGGTACGGCCAGCCAAACGGTAGTGCGAGATTTCTCTCCTTCTTTTGCCCTTGCAGATCGAAGAGTGATATCTGTTGATGACAGTGTGAAAATGGAGCCTGGTCTTGTAGTCACAATGCTCCATGGTCTCGCACTGTCGAACGACATGGAGAAGGTGCTTGAAGATATTCAACCGAGCCTGATCCATGCTAGTGCCTACTTGGTACAGGTTTGTTCGATCCTGACCTCTTCTCAATTTTATCTTTTGTCTTCCCGATCTTGATACATCCTTTTGTGTAGGCCAGGCAGGCGTTGCTCTGAGCTTACAACAAGGCTGAGCTAACGTCGACTGAGAGGGCCCGATACCATGACGATCTCAAGGTCGAGTGCAACAAGACGAAGTCATTGAAGACCACCCTGAAGGCTGCCAAGGCCAAGGTGGCAGTGCTAGAGAGAGAGATGATGCTATAGGGAAGGCAAAGAATGCCGAGCGCGAGCTGAGGGAGGTTCAGCGGAGAGAGAAAAGAAAGATGAAGGAGGTTGATGGGAAGGCCTTTCAGGCAGGCTACGACCGAGTTGGAGCTGAGTACGTTCGAGAGGCTCGGAAGATGGTGAATGAGGAGATTGAGCTCAGGATGCCCGTCGCCTACAGGAAAAGTTATAGAGATGGGGTGAAGGCTGCGTGTCATCCTTCAGCTGGAGGCTGACATGAATCTCACCAAGTCAATTCCTGCTCCCGTCGTTCCCAAGCTTGAACTTCCTTATACAGCCGAGGAATGTGAACCTCTCCCACTAGAGAAGTATCCTGAGAGTGAGGAAGATATTGAAGATGTCTCAGACATTGAGAGCGAAAACGGGTCTGATGGTGGTAAAAAGGAGGAAGCTGACAACCCTGAGCAGGTCATTCATTGCTGAGCATGAAAGCAATGTTGCTATGAGCATGGCCGAAGAAACAATTGTCGTGGCAATGAATGTCGACGCGAATGCCGAGGCCCATATTCCTGCCAAGGATGCCGTTGGAAAGTGAGAGGAAGTTGGTCTACTTGTTTCTTGCTCGACTTTTGTCAGTTTTTGTTTTTGAACTAAGCTTCTTGACTGGGCGGATCCAAGCTTTGGATTTTATCGTTCCAGTGTGTAATAGTTTGTGGGGGTTGGCATTGAACAATATACCGCGCCATGCCTCCCAGCTAGGGATATCTGCAGCGTTTGTGTTTTTGAATGAATGTCTTCTTTTTAACCATTTGCCTTGGAAGGATTTTTGATATGCTTGCTTTTTTGAAATGGTTGTTATCCGTTGCCCCCACTTTGGTTTTGGTTTGACTAAGTAGTAGAGTAGAAATTGTTGAACTGTAGTTGGATAGGTGCCGAGCCTTGACCAAAGTAGAATAGTCGAATTGAATTGATCGATCGCCGAGCTTGTTGTTGGCTTCGGCTCTTATGCCCGTTTGGGTGATAATACTTAGTTTTAGTAAACAAAAAAGTTGGATAGGTGCCCCCTAACCGTGGTTGGGGCTCGGCAAAAATTTGCCAGCCCCTAGCCAAGGTATTAGGAACTTAATGCTGTTAAATGTTTGTGGGTGTCTTTCTCACCGAAACGTGAGTGTAGCCGGGCTGTGGCTGACCTTAGTGTCTTGCCAAGCCGAACCGGAGCCTACATTTTCAGTCGTAAAGTGTGTTTTAGGCTCAGTGGACCATATGTCCTATTTTTCGCTTCTTAGGGCAGCAATAGTGGTCGAAGCGAGGGCATAAATGTCGTTTGTGGGTATGACCGAAGTCATTGTTTGTGGTTGGCAGAAGTTGCCGAGGGTGAGTTAAAAAGTATTGAAAGCTTGATTGCAACAAGATAAAAGTCATCATTTGCCGAACAAGATTCATCTTGGTATTGGGAAACTTTGGAATACAAGGAAAAATTAAAAGCTAAGGGCCGAAGCCGTTCTTGAGATTAAGCACAATAGATAATGAGGTCAAAGCCCAAATGTTGACAAAATGTAGAGTTGGTAAATCAAAGATTAACTAATGATATGTGGCCGAGCATAGAGTGAATCAGGAAAAAGTTGATCATATGTATACCTTCTTCAGATTCTGTGCATTTCATGGGTTGGTGAGGACTTTCCCATTCATGTCCTCCAGTACGTAAGCACCTTCATCAGCAATCTTGACAATACGAAAAGGTCCTTCCCAGTTGGGTTTAAATTTAGTTTTCTTGCTTGCTTGCACCACTTTTCGCCAAACCAAGTCATCTGGTTTGAAGGTCTTGGTGCGCGCACTTCGGTTATATCCCTTGGCCACTTGTTGTTGGTATTCAGCAAGTTTGAGTCGAGCGTCATCACGCTTTTCCTCTGCCAAAATCAATTCTTGTTCCACAGCTTTGGCGCTGGTCTTGGGGTTGAATGTTTCCATTCTGAGGGTTGGGAACTTCGACTCCAATGGTATTACGGCCTCCATTCTGAATGCCATTGAAAAGGGTGTCTGGCTAGTGGAGCGCCTTGGTGTAGTACGGTAAGCCCATAAAACTCGTGGTAACTCTTCAGCCTATTTTCCTCTCTTGGAGTTTGGTCGACGCTTGATCCCGGCACAAACGGTCTAGTTCGTGGCCTCGGCTTGGCCGTTTCCTTGGGGGTAAGCTGGAGTAGAGTTGAAGAAGCGTATCCCAAATAGAAGCGTATCCCAAATTCAACAGAGAGGCTGGTGAGGTCTTTGCTGATGAATTGGCTTCCGTTGTCTGATACGATGGCGTATGGAACGCTGAACCTGGTGACAATATTCCTCCACATGAACCTCTGAACGTCTGCTTTAGTGATTGTTACAAGGGGTTCAGCCTTTACCCATTTTCAGAAGTAGTCCGTTGCCGTGATCAGAAACTTGAAGCCTCTTGGAGCTGTTGGGAGCTTGCCCACGATATCAAGCCCCCATTGTGCAAAAGGCCAGGGAGTTGTGATGGGGGAAAGATTTTGGGCTGGTTGCTTTGGGATAGGTGAAAAAAGTTGGCACGGTGGGCACTTGTGGACGACTTCTTCGCAGTCTTTCTTCATGTTCTTCCAAAAATAACCTTGACTTATTGCTCGTTGGCAAAGCGAACGGCCGCCAAAGTGGCAGCCACAGCTACCTGAGTGATGCTCGGTGAGAATCGCGGGTACTTGGGTTGGGTGGACGATGAGGAGATAAGGGCCCGAGATAGATTTCCTGTAGAGTTGTCCACTTTCCGATAGCCAGTAGTAAGCGGCCTTGTTCATGATGCGATAAACTTCCTTCTTGTCTGCTGGTAGAGTATTATGTTTGAGGAACGCAATGATCTCGTCCATCCAGCTTGGACCGAGTTCAACGTTGAGTACTTCTGGAGTGGTGTCAAAGCTTGGGTGGTCAATGCTGCCAAAGTTGATGGTTCTGAATTCGGAGGCTTTGGAAGCTGAGGCAAGGCCAGCTAATGCGTCTGCATGCGCGTTGTGTTCGCAGTTGATCTGTTCAATTTTGAAATTCTTGAAGTGTGTGATGAGCTCGGCTGTTGTTGTTTGGTATTTCAACATCCGTGGGTCTCGAGCCTCATAGTCCCTGAGTAGAGATGAATAACGGTTTCAACACCAATCAAAAAGCCCGGTGCTTATCAATACACAAAATTTTGAGCAAAGTTTGCCCATCTTTTATTTCCGATGGAATTACATTTTCATGGTACCTTGTACTTCTCTTTTCGGTCCAGCACTATTCCTATTTCATTGTAATCGGTCAACTTTTTTTTTTTATCTCTTTTTAATAGAGTTCGATTAGTTTTTATGATCACTTTTGTTGTTTCTTTCCTACATGGTTTGAAAATTGGTAAGTCTCCTAAATTATGGCAACCCTCGAAACATTTTGTTTCTTACCCTTTTAAGTCACATGCAATCGCTCTTATTTAGAAGTTAGATAAGCGGGATGCAGTCCTTCAACGTTACGTGTGACAAGTTTTGGCATGCCAGCGCTCAGTAAACAAATGCCTACAAGCGCGTTCACGCCTTGCTTAGTGTCTAGTGCTAAAAAACAAGAGTTTTCAGCATCATAAGCGTTGATGACACGTGAGAGGTTTAAAAGTGTATGAATTTCGAACAATTGGAATTGGTCTATCATATCTTTGGAAATTTTAAAATTTTTTTTTGCTATGTAATAAACGTTAAGAATAATGGAAAAAAAGTAACATAGTCTATTGGAGTCTGTACAATGGGTTCTAAGTTTTTTCTTATTTTACTGAAATTGATTGGTAACATAAAGAAAAGGCAAGAAAGTGATAGGTAAAATTACAGTCATACATGAGAACAAAACGAAAAGGCAAATTTACAATTCATTCAGGGTAAGGCGGCATCTTCAGGGTAGAATGTGCAGGGTAAGGCTGCATCTGCCCCAGGCCAGTGTTATTGTTGGAAATGTTCAAGAGCTCATTCCAATTCCCCAAAAACCCACCTCACCTAATCCTTTAAAATAGGCTTCATTTCCGCTCTCAATTCTCGCACTCACGAATTGTAGTTGTTTAAAGATTTTCGAAAAAACACTTTCATACTTGCTCTTGCACATGCATTGTGCGACTTTAAAACCCACACCAAACCCATGTATTTCTTGTTATTCCAAAATTACCACTGATGTCTCAGCACCCACTCTCTTAACTTGTTCCCTGGCCACCATCCACCAGCAGCAGCAGCAGCAGCAGCCACCATAAAATGCCATGCTTTGTCGCCACCATCACTAACCTAGCCTTTGCACCACCATCCTTCCAATCCAGATCGATGGAGCCCGCTTCCCCTACCGCTCCTTGCCACTTGAAGTCCTTTTGCCTACATTCTCACCAAAGAACAATCCCTCCCCCACCGCCAACCAGGCTCAACCCTCCTCTGTCCAAAGAAAAAACCTTGATTTACAGTCTCAAAAATCAACTCCACCCAAGAAAATGAACATCAAAATCTACAAAGAAAATCAAAATCCTTCAACTCACACCTTTGCAAATCCAAAACATAAAAACTGAGAAAAATTGAACGCAATGAAACCCATATGTCCATCTTCATTAAAGAAAATGTCCATCTTCATAAATGACATTTGGCTGACTAGGAACGAACAAAGTGAAAAGCCCGTCGACCAAAATACCAGAGGCCAATCGTTAGGTAAACTAATAAATATTTTTATTTTTTTTGAAAGTTGACATCTTTTATGACACTTTCCATTATGTCTATAATTACTTTTCCCCTTCTATCATGATCCATAATATATGTAAAAGGTTAAACTAATAAATATTTTTTTTCTCGCAAGATTCTTACAAAAATTTCATTTCAAGCAAACACATGTAAGAAAATAATATTTTTTTTTCACTTTCTTTTCTTTTACTTTACTTTCTCTCATTTTCACTTTCCAGCATAATTTTTTTTCTAATCAAACGGACCCTAAAAAAGCACAAATCAAAATGTGAGTGTGTGTTTTTTATGCGTTTGAAAGTCTTTTAAAAGCCCGTCGACCAAAATACTAGAGGCCAATCATTTGGTTGAGCAGAAAATGGATGCCTAAGACCTTCCCTCTCCGTACCTTAGCTCTTGAACTTCGGGAATATAACCCTCTCTCTCTTTTTTATTTTTATTTTTATGGTTTCTTAGTTTTCTTAAAATTCAGCGGCGACTCCAAAAACCAAAGCGTTGCCACCACGGGCGCTTTGAGCATTTTTTCATGACAACAGTCGCAAGATGAGCGTAGAAGCGTGAAGTTCTCTTGGACACACCCAATGGCGAGAATGCCGACTCCCCACCCAGGGAGGGTATCCATACCTTTTTAGGATTTAGAATTGTACTTTATACAAAGTGACTTACCTTAGGGTCCAAGCAAGCTCGTGCTAAATACACGTCGTAACCGTTTCTTGTAGATCTCAATGAAGAAATTATCTATTTTAAGAATCGAAAATGATATTGGTACTGACGGGGTCGGTACCGAAATCGTAGGGACGACCGTGCCGAGCCATCTCTGGCCACCGGACGGCCGATCCGAGCTGTCCAAAAATTCTAAAAAAAAAAAAACGAGGGGGCCTACGCGAGATTCATCGACGCAGCCGTCCCTACGATTTCGGTACCGACCCCGTCGGTACCTGTAGCACTACCTTTAAGAATCAGTTCATTAAATTATACATTGTTAAAGGATGGATCGAGCCTTTTCTCTCTGGAGACTTTCTCTCTATAGTACTTCCTAGCCCTAGCCGCCTCCCTCCCTAGCCCTAGCCGCCTCCCTCCCTCCCCCTAAGGTTTCCACCCTATGATGGGTGGCGGGAGGGGGACGTTCTCCATTAACGTTTCCTCCGCTTCCCCTTTTACATCTCCGTCAACCTCCTTCGCTGTCATAGCTAATAAGTTGGATGACCAGGAAAAAGCATTTCTCTCTCTAAAAACCTTTCCTCTCCCTTCTCTCTATTCAACTTTTCAGCGAGGATTTTTTCTAGCTTGGGGGGGAGGCTCCTCCTCCCCCCCTAGGCTTCTCCTTTTCCGCACCCATTTCCTCCTTTCCCCCTCGATCCCTTCTCCTGTTTTGATCTGCTGCTTTCCCTGTTTCGGATCATCAGGCAACCGTCAGTGGCTGTTGTTGGACGTCACCAGGGTTGCTTAACGGCGATGGCGGTTTGGTGGTCCTTGCCTTTCTCCTGCCTTGGTTCTCCCTCCCTCTCTTGTTTCTGGTTTCTTACTGGTGGTGGGCTCATCTTGCTGGCGATCAAATCTTCTCCGATGGGCCGAGGCTCTCTCCAGTTCTTTGGTGGCTGGTTTGGAGATGTGGTTCGGCTACGTGGTGGTCGCAGTTGGCTATAGATCTGGACAATGTGGTGTGGTGGGAGCTATTGGTGGATACGATGGTGGTTACTGGTGGCTTTTGGGTGGCAGGCGGCCGGGGCAGTGGTTGTGTGGAGGTGGGGCTAACGGTTTTGATTTAGCGGTGGTGTGGTGTAGTTAGATGTGTTTTCTAATGTTTGTTTTGTAGGTTTTCCGATATCAAAAATCAATCGGTGAAGATGGCAATTTTGATCGGTGGTAGTCCAGTCCGGCGGTGGTTGGGTGGATGCGGCTCCCATGGTTGTTTGCTTTGGTCGTCTTTTGTGTGCTGAATTCCGATCGACGGCCTTCCGAGCTCTCAATCGGGCGTGGGGCTGACATTCCGTCACTCTGGAGTGTCGTTGTTGCTGATGAAGATTGTTTTGCAGGGGTTTGTTTGGGTTAGCTGCATATGGTGGCAATGGTTGGCCCTCAAGCCCTGTCTGCTTCGGTTTTCACTGTTGTAGGCTGGTTTCCGCCACCGATCTCTACATTTGGGAGAGGCCGGCTCGACTTAACGGCAAGGTTTGGTGTCCAGTGATTTGTATGGTGGTGGCTGCTAGTGTAGGTAGGGTTTTGTGGGATGGTTTGGGTGGGCCGGTCCAGGCTTGGGCCGAGTCTTAAGTGCTTGGGTTGTATTTGATTTATTTGGGTTTGGGTTGAGCTTAATGTTGTTTCTGTTGTGGATCCTATAGACCTTTAGGTGTTTTGGACTTTGCCGAGGTGTATTATCCAACTATTTGTTGGATCCCTTCCCCTTTCTCCTTTTTTAATAAAATTCATTTTTGCCGATCAAAAAGAAAAAAAAAACCTCCTTCAATGTCTTCTTTTCATTGCCTCCTTTCCGTCTTGCCTCACTCTGGTCGCCTCTGTTGCCACCATTGAACAGATCATCACAACCTCTTCCCCAACATCCCGAAGCTATAGGATCACCTCGACTGGCTCAAAGCCGTCCGCAGTCGGGACCCCGTCCAGATCCAGCTGCGATGCCTTACTATAAAATGTTTCGGCAACCAGGGGGACCGGGTTGCAAAGTCCGGAGTCAAGAGATTGGAGAACAGGGTCCGATCTGGAGTTGATTTGGAGAAGGGAAGATTGGGTTGTTTGATCCAGCACTGCCGATGGTTTTCTTTTTTCTTTCTAGTTTTTTGTTGTGATGTCCCGCTTGCTAGTGTTTCTCCCCTTTGAGGGTCTTCCTAACCCTTTTGGGTGTAGTGTGTTTTTCTTTCTTTGATGTTGGTGGTGTGAGTTTTGAGTATGGTATTGTACCTCGGTGGCCTTTGTAAGGAGTTTGGGGTGTAAGTCTTTCCTCGTCGGAGCCTATCCGCCTGCTTAGTTATTCTCTCATTCTTCAAGAAAGAATATGTCATTTGATGTTCTCTCTTGGTTATCAATGAAATTTCTAAACTTTTGGAAAAAAAAGAGGGATGGATCGAGTAATATTTTATTTTAAATCAATTACTCTTAAGACAAATAGCGTCCATTCATATAGATTCAAGTGTTCAATTAATCTGATTTTTCAAACAAATTACTTCCATACATAATTGTTCTGAATTATTAATAGGATTGTCAAAATTCAGATGAAATATTGGCCCCGTTTATTATTACCCACTTATAAGTTTTACTTTTTGATTATGGATTTTTTGATTATTTACTTAAAAGACTTAATACCAATTATAAACATGTTTAATGTAGCTTTTTCTAAGCTTGAATAGAAAAATAGACTATTTGGTTAGATAAGTTGTAAAATAGCTTATTAGAGCATCACAGGGAAATAATCAAAAGTGAATAATCGAAAGTTGTCACATCATCTTTTGCTTATTCATTTGAGGGGTTGCTGAGATTAGCAATGTAGATGTCCACAATGATACAATTAAAATTAAATAACCAAAACTTGCCATATCACCTTTTTAACTTATAAAAATCTAGAAATTGTGACATAGGAAACAATTTTTTTTAAATAGTTTCCAAACTAATAAAAGCAGGTTATTCGAAAAAGAGAAAATAGTTTTTTGAAAACTTTGATTTAACAAAAAAAAAACAGTTTTCGGGAAAAAGTAAAAAAAAAAACAATTTTTCAATAAAAAATGTTTTTTTTTTCAAAAGAACAATTTTTGGAAAAAAAACTTAATAAAAAAAAATGTATTAAAAACTGTTTTACCAAAAAAAAAAAAAACTGTTTTTAAAGTATTTTTCTTTGAAACATGTTAAAAATGGAAGAGAGAATGTTTTTGTGTAATGATGATATACTTGATTGATGACATATAGGGACAATTAAATTTGATTATTGGCAAAATATTGTTAGTTTTGAAGTTATGATATCTCTAAAAAAATTCTTTGTTCTTCATCTTAGAAATTAAGATTTCAATATTTGGGTTGAATTTTTTTTGCCCCTTTTGGTTCCTTTTTTCTTTTGCAGGTTTTAAAGGTGCAAGATTATAGAATTTGGTCAGAGCTCTTGAACAATAGCAGGGGTTTACCTCATCCAAGATAATTGGATTCCGAAACACACTTGGCAATCTTTTCACAAGAAAATAATTCTCGAATTGGAGCAGTACTGCAGTTGTATTAATCTAATTCCTGAAAATCTTGAGTTGTAACATGAAAGGGATGGAGGGGTTGGGTCGGAGAGATGCAGAATCTGCACTGGAGTTTCTTTTTTAATAGCTGAAATTGGGCAGTGCAACTGTGGTACTGTATCTTTGTAAATTTTCGTAATTTGGAATGATGAAGGTTGAGACATTAAGGTTGGTTAGCTCTTGTGAATTTTGAACTTGTCTTGCGCGTTTGATGTAGATTTTGGGAGCTAGCTAGCATAGGTTCTGAGTTTGGCCGGCCACTGGTGTTTATCTGCTTTATTGCATATTCTCCAATATGTATGTAATGGTGTCTGAATAATAAGATCACGGTGACAACAGTGTGAACTACTATTGTAATGACCCACTCCATTTTTGTACAATATTATCCGCCTTGGACGCCAAAGCCCATAGACTTCCCAGTAGGTCACCCATTCCTGAACTATCCCAGGATGAACACGCTTAACTGCGAAGTTTCTATGCGCTTTGGCCCGCCCTGCCTTGTACAAGTAGGATGGATCTTTTGTTATAAACCATGACTTGCCCTATTCCCGTCCGGACGGAGCCTGCTATCCTACAGTATTGCCGGCCACCGGAAAGCGGGGTGTTACAACTATAATGTAGAATTTGTCCCCCCAATAGGACTACATATGCATAAAGTAAAAATACCTCTGGTAGATTACATGAACATGTCTCTTTCACTTGCATAGCCAAAATAATTACGTACAATGCAAAACGAATGCCTGTTACTTCAAAACCATAACTACACATTACACATAACTACACATTACACTGACGACATTACAACACTTGGCGTATCAAAATTCAACGCTTCGGTACGTGTTCACAGTTCATAGACCGAATAAGGACACCTCCAAAACATTTCCTAGTAGCCACTAATACTTACGGTGAAAACTGGCTCTTCAAAAGGCTCCCTTTTATATCCACAATTTGTAGACCGAGTACCACCACATTCTCTTTCTTTTTTCTTTTTTTTTTTCATACTTTATACATCAGCTGAGGTTAGCAGGGTGTTAGTATGTTAGTCAACAGGAGATTTAGAGGTTGTCCGCACCCCAAATCCCGCCCCTCATGGGGCTCGAACTCTGGCCTTCACTATGAGGGGAAATGAGACAACCAACTTAGCTAGACCAAGTAATACCACATTCACAAGCTTTCTTCAATAACTATTTTGGATCTCCCAACTTTGAGTCATTAATCAGGTTCACATCATCCGTTCTGGGCGTTTTAGTGGAACTGTTGGGGTTTGCAGCTACCTTCTCGTGGCTCGCTGTCCAAGGTGGAGGTGGATGATTAAGGAAACCTTGAGTGTGTGCTACCAGTTTAAAAGAATAACATAATTCATAAACGTATACCTGAAAAGGAAGCATACTAGGCCAACGAATATCTGGATATGCAATCATATTTGCTAGGCCGAAGCATGGCCTGATCCCCGTTTTAGGAGGATAGGCGAACACGTTTGGCCCTGTCGCCTTTCCCCCTTGGTCGTTATAACTCCTTCCACCACCATGACAAGTTGTAAGTTGCATCGTCAACTCCTGCACCATCTCCATCAATCCAGAATTCAATATGTTTTATTCAAACATTTGATTGTAGAATAAGCAAAAAAAATTAATAATTACACTTATGTTGAGACTCTATTGTGTTCCAAACCCAAATGTTTCCGTGGTGGGAGTTGTAGTATGCACCAAGCCATAGCTCTCCAGCTACAATGAAATCAGAAAGTTTAATCCAAATAAGGAACTAATATTAGCAAGATGTACTGAGAATGAAAGCGAAGAACAGAGTTAGCAAGAGTGTGAGATGGAAAGAAAAAAAAGTTAGCAAGAGTGTAGGAAAGGGGGAAGCCATAGAAGGCACATGTCCTGAGGCCTGACGCTGCAACAAGAATGAACAATAAAACAAAGTTAGCAACTATTTTGAACAAGAGTAAACTAAAAAATCTAATGAACAAAAGCATCAACCTTCACTTGAGCATTTGTTCGTGTCCTATTTCCGCTTTTATTTATCTTTTTAACAATTTTTTCAACCTTAGATTGCTTTCTCTTGAAAGGTGGACGCCCCTTCAAATGAGCGACCAATGAATCAAGGTTATTTGTTTTCTTTTAAAATTTCAGTACCATCTCCCTTCGAGCTGGTTGAACAATTTTCAGTATTAACACACTTGTCCGTTAATTCCATTTGACTGGTGACAACTTGATGGCCATATTTTTGTGTTAACTTCTTGAACTCCTTTTTGCCTGCTTTGGTGTTTGTCTTGGTTCGCAAGGTTTTATCGGTACTGGAGGTGAGAGGAATGACTTCTCCATTGCTGAATTGCAAAAGTTTAATTCTAGACATGCACATTGTGCAATGTGATTAACCTGGGTTGGCAAGGCTTCTTGACATTTCACCCTTATCTGGAGACGTTAGTCATGTTGAGTGTTGACAGAAACCTTGTGCCCTGCAGAGGATTGTTTTTCCCAGAACGTCCGTCCCACTTTTACTCCGCATTAATCTATTCATAGAACTAATATTCCTTTTCAGGAAGTTTCAGTGTTAATTGGACAATTTGAAGGTTATATGTTGGTCTCTTTCTTGTGTAATGTGTAGGTTCTGAACCTCCATATAGTGGCCTTGTTATTCCTTATTACACTGAATTACTCCACAAATCAATGGGAGTCCCTACATTTTAAAGTCGCATTTACAAGCCAATTTAGGGTATCCAAGATTTTAAGTTGTGTCGTCGTTAACAATCTGAAGTTTTTTGGGCAGATGTGCTTTATGATGCTTACTCTTTCGATGTAACAGACTACTTCCAATCACAAAATACGATTCCTGAGTGTTTGCTGCTGCATCTCAAAAATGTAAAGATCTATGGCTTCCAAAAGACGCGTTGGGAAGTTGAACTTGTACAGTTTTTGATTAAGAATGACAAATTGTCGGAGAATAAGTATATCTGCTGGCAAAGGGAAGATTTTCAGTGCCTATTGGAATGCTTTGAGAGGCAAGAAATAGACGATGAGGAGATTAATTAGTCTTCTAGTATCCTCGCCAAATCTGGAACTCATTTCTGTCGAGTCAGAGGAAGAATTCTTCAAGCGTCGAAGTAGGACAGGATGCTAACAAGGGCCTGGCGATCGAGTTTCTACACAGTTTTGTTCACTTTTTTTTTATATCAACTCTGGATTTCGTCGGTGTAATGGAGTGGGTTCACTAAATCTTATGGTTAGTGTATAGCTGTAATCTGGTATAGAATGTGACCAAGTATTATTCCTTGTAAAGAATGTGAACAAGCATAATTTCCAGCAGGCTTAGTTTTCGGCAACTTATATTCTGCTATGAGGACCTATTTGTTGTATGATGTATCTTTATTGACATACTTGACATACTTTCTAGGCCAATATACGAGTCATGCTACTTGAGTTTGAGCTCGTATTTGCTCGAGAAGAACTCATTCAAAATTTGTTTGTTGCGTAAACAAATTAAGCTTGAATATTTTTTTTTGGATAATTAAATTAAGCTTGAATATTTGTTAAAGTTTGTCAAGCTTTTCATACCAAGCTTGAAGTTACTCAACTCTTTTAGTTTAAGATGTATAAAAAATTTAAGCTACTCAGATCAGCTAGTCAATTGAAGCATTTTTTAAATAGGGCGCCTACCACTGGTGTGCACTCCATTCACGCTTTCTATTAAGATTGAAAAGAGTTTAAAATGTAGGGCAAAGTACAGATTACTTCCCTATGGTTTAACTATTTGACAGATGACCCCCTGTGTTTTACTAATGATTAGATCGCCTCCCTATGCTTTTGGAGTAAAGTGCAATCATAACTCCGTTAACAGTAAAGCCGAATTGACTATAATGCCCTTGTATCTTATTCCTCTTCTTTTTCCATTTGTCTTTTCTTGGCGCAAAAAGAAATTAATTGACTAAGTTAAGTTTTTTTATAGTATGCCTAATTTTTTCTTAAAAATATATTTATCCATCAGTAGTTAACTTTCAACCCAAATTTACTTGCACATCTATAATCTATAATATAAATCGTGACAGTGTGGGGGCCCACATAAATCTTGACCATTGAATTTAATACACATTTCTCTGCATAAATCTCTACCCTTTATTCAACTCTGGTATTTTGGTAAATACTTTGCATTTTCTGGAATAAATGGTTGAGTAATCATTTTCTCAGTTTTGGTAATTATATTTTTGGTTTTGGTAGTGATTTATTCTAAATGCAATTTTGGTAAGTCTTGGCGTTGAAGTTTGAAAATCAATACATAAAGTGTGTGGGAAGGGATGGCGTTGAATCTATTAACATGTAAACCATTGAATTTAATACACTTTTCTCTGCATAAATCTCTCTTGTATTTTGGTAAATACTTTGCATTTTCTGGAATAAATGGTTGAGTAATCATTTTTTCAGTTTTGGTAATTATATTTTTGGTTTTGGTAGTGATTTATTCTAAATGAATTCTAAATGCAATTTTGGTAAGTCTTGGCGTTGAAGTTTGAAAATCAATACATAAACTGTGTGGGAGGGATGGCGTTGAATCTATTAACATGTAAATGCTGCTAAATGCATTTTTGGTAAGTTTGAACAAGTAAATGTGGGAGGGATGCTGAACGAATTTTTGGTTATGTCGAACTTATTTTCGCGTAATGAATGCTAAATGATTTATTCTCATTTTTTGTTTCCTATTCTCTCTCTCTCTCCCTCCCTAAACGTTTTCTTTCTAGTTCTCTTTTCTGTCTCCACCCTCTTTCCAGTTCTCTCTACCCACCCTTTCTCTTGTTCTCTCTTCATAGGTATGACTCTTTAGTTCTTTGTTCTCCATCCAAGGTAAATTCTCTTCTTCTTCTTCTTCTTTTTTTCAGTTCTGCATGTTTTTTTTGTCTAGTTCTCTTTATTCAATCCAACTCCAAAATATTTCGATAACGCTCGGTTCAAATTGGAGTGATGGCTGTCATGTGCAACCAATAGTCAATCAAAAAAAATGGAGTATGGCTCGTTTTTATTCAATCCTGAGTATGGCAACCAATATTCAGGATAATGATTTCCAAGCATAAACCAATATTATGGATAATGGATTCTAAGATCAAAAAAATAAACCAATACTCTAAATCTAGCGGGTGTGTGTTCCCTTGAAGTATGTGGTTATTTGAATAACAGCCGTGAAGTGTTCATTGAAATGCAAGTCAAATTTTTTTGGGCCGATATTGGTTTAGTGCAAATAGTTCTTAAACCATTGACTTTGTTAGGAATAAATACTTGCCTTCAAGTAACACTTAGAGATGGTAGATGTAATGATTGGAAATCCTCAATAATGGGGGCAATAGAGACTAGTTTATGTCATGGTCCTGTTTATTTTAATGCTTATCCAAATCTTACTCTATCACTGACAGATAGAAACATAGGTGAATTTTTAAATTATAGGATCCAGACTAGAGGTTATGATTTCTTACCTAGATCTGAAGTAATAGCAGTAATTTATAGAATTTACTATAAAATTATGAATACTGTTAATCCCAAGGTTCGTCAATTACGACCTGCAGATCAGACTATTTTGGTAGAAACTAATATGTTAACATCAAACATTGCAACCAACAGGTTGATAAATTGGGAGGAAATTGCATTTCCAGAAAACTGGATGATAAATAATGCGGTTCCACCCAGGCCTATTGTTAATCAAATCGAACAAATAATACAAGACAGTGATGGAACTGTCTCTTTGAATTTTAGGAATTCTCAATCAGAAAGATTTCTTAGGAGTAGAAGTTCTAGAAATTGTTTTTCTGAAACCCAATTACCATATAGGGTTAGTGTGCCTACAACTAGTAGACACTCAACATTTGAAATTCTAGAATCACACATCCAATTGAAGATATTAATTTGGCAGGTATAAGAATATCCCAAAATCAAATTCCTCATGGAGTTTACAATAATCCTACAAACACAGTAGAATCACCTACTGCTAGTGAAATGAATTTTATTATTAATGACAACAACAATAGATCTTGATACTAGAAAAGATATTAATAAGGAATTTTACCAACCTAAATATAAAGAATTTAGGGAATGGTATTTCTCAAAATATGATGAGAATCAGTTACAGAATTTTAAAAAAAAATTCTATGATTGGATTGGATACACAAAGAATGTTATCCCTTTTACTCAATGGTTTTATGGGAAATATTTTACAGAGTTAGATAAATCTATTAATGTTATCCAGGATTATCATAGAAATTGGAGATCTATAACTGGAACTATAATATCTGCAGTTCATCCTCCAACAATTCCTCTATCTTTGGAAGGAAGTTCAGAATCTGAACCATCTTTAGAAATTGTAGCATTTGTTAAACCTACAAATGCTGATATAAATGGAAAAATGCATAAGCAGAATAATTATACTAACTTATATCTCAATATAGTTGGAGATCAATGAGTTCGAATAGAAGAACATATAGTCCAATAAGTGAACAAATCGGGAATCTTCAAGATAGAGACAAAGATAAAAAAGATGAGATTTCCCCTTCTAACATTCGACCACCAATTCCAATTACTGGATTTAATTTAAATAATCCAAACAAGAACATTGAATTGGTAAAAGAATTGCAAAAAAGACTAAAAGGTCTTTCATTAAATGTTATATCTAATGAAATAGAATTAGAAGAGATGAATAATCAAGAAATTTTAGAATTGGAAAATTCTTTTATTCAATCTCAGACTGATGCTATTAATAAAATTCAATATCCAAAGAGTAAGGATTTTCCTTATTCAGGAGCAGATAGATATTACTATCCAAGGCCGACTCCTTAAGATATGTTATATGAGGAATCTGGTTTCCAAAAACAAATGTCTGATAGTGGACGAACTATCTATGAATGGAACATAGATGGGATGACGGAATACCAGATTTTTGGGGTGGTACATCAAATGATGATGTATAGCACTATTGTGTAAATAATCAGAATGAAGATAAACAGGTGGCTGGCTGGATAACAGTTGGTTTCACTGGCATGATTAAAGGTTGGTGTGATAATGTCTTAATTGCAAACCAACATTCAGAAATATTAAATGCAGTTAAAATTAATGAAATGGGTGAACAGATACAGGATGCTGTTTGTACTCTAGTTCAATCAATTATTTTACATTTTGTTGGTCACTGGGACAACCAACGAGAAAGAAGTCGAGAATTGCTTAAAAATATAAAATGTCCAACATTAACTTATTTTCATTGGTATAAAGATGTATTTTTAGCAAAAGTAATACAAATGACTGATGATAATAGTGAGCATTGGAAATCAAGATTTGTAGATGGATTATCTTATTTCTTTGCAGAGAAAATTAGAAAAAAATTGAGAGATCAAAATAATGGTCTAACTATTAATTATGATCAATATACTTATGGACAATTAATCTCTATTATTATTCAGGAAGGGTTAACCTTGTGTAATGACATAAAATTACACAATCAATTGAAAAAACAACATCTGACTGGAAAGCAAGAATTAGGACAATTTTGTGACCAATTTGGATATGATACAACTAAATATCCAAACATTTCTAAGAAGAAGAGTAGTAATAAGACTACTAAACAATATTCTAAAAGAAAAGCTCAAAAGAAGAGGAAGACTACTAAGCAAACTGGTTCAAAAAAGTCTACCTCAGCCGAGAAAAAACAGAATAACAAATCTAAAAAGAAAGTCATGGCAAAATGCTTTAAGTGTGGAAAAATAGGGCACTATGCAAATAAGTGTAAGACTAAGAAAAAACTTAATGAGCTTCAAATAGATGATGAGTTAAAACAACTTTTTAAATTAATGCTTAACTCTAGTGATTCAGAATCACAGGAAGAATCAGATGAACAGATTAATGAGATATTTGATCAAGAAGATACTTCCTCTAGTTCAGAAGAGGAAAAAGTTTCTAAGGATTGTAATTGTAATAATCTTGAATGCTACGGATAGAAAATATCATTCATAACATTCTGAAATTCTGAAGTTGCATTCTTCAACCCAAATGGCATTACGTTCCATTCGTAATGACCAAACGGGACAGTAAAAGCTGTTTTATATCTATCAGATTCTTTAATTTGAATATGCCAATATCCAGGTTTTAAATCAAATTTAGAAAAAATGACTACCTTATTCAGTCTATCCAATAAATCTTTTTTATTGGGGATGGGATATCTTATCCACATTAAGACTTCATTGAGAGGTTTATAATTAATAACAAGTCTAGGAACACCTCTTTCATTTTTCAGCATTTTTATTAACATAAAAAGTTGTGCAACTCCAAGGAGAGTAGCTTTTATTGTGAAGTTGGTAATCTATTACGATTTCGGCATTACTTTTTTCGGTGTTCAAAGTGCTAACAGATTACGTAGTGCGTTTATATAATAGAGGAGCATTAATTTGGTCATTAATACTACAGTAGTATTACACGGTCTCGATTTTTATAATCATCATCAGTGGGTGTAAAACCTTGAGAAAACCTTTGGCGTTATCATTCTGTTCTTATTGTTTTATATTATAGTGGTTTCACAATATAAGCGTGTATTTGGTACGTGAATTCTTGATTTCCAAAAGTGTATTCAGTGGATTTTGATTATTGTAATTCTGTTTTAAAAAAATTAGATTACAGTAGCCTTAATATTACTTTGTAATTGGCGTGGTTGTAAAGTTTCAAAATTGATTGTTACTCTCGGTTTTGATTAATCTGTTTAGTTTGATCAGTGGGTTTGAAACTTTGGTTTGGACTATTTTCAAACCTATATTCTCTTCAGAGGGTGTTGACGTTGTGTCTTTTGCATAATTCATTTGTTTAGCAAAAGTTTGTTTTTGCATTATGTTCCGGGAGTTTTTGCTGTTAACAGTACTTTTTGTATTCGGTTTAATACATTTAGAAATGTATTGTATTTATTTTCTGTCGATATTCTGTTTGTGGAATAGAAATGACTACCGAAACTGTAAAAGAAAGTGGAAACACTTCTGGGTTTAACCCTCCCATAATCCCTACTGTTGTTGTGGCTTCCGTTCCCCCCATGTTGCTTGTGAACCATGCAGAACGGCCAGAAAAGTTCTGAGGAACTGAGTTCAAGATGTGGCAACAAAATATGTTATTCTATCTTACGACTCTCCAACTAGCCCAGTTCCTGATTGAATATCCTCCTATTGTTGGGGAGAATGAGTTGGACATTCAAGTCCATAAGCTTATAATGATTGGAATAACTCCAATTTTCTGTGCAGGAACTACATCCTCAGTGGACTGGATAATACGTTGTACGACGTGTATTGTTTGGTCAAGACTGCCAATGAACTCTGGTTTTCTTTTGAGAAAAAATACATAACAGAAGATGCCGGAATGAAGAAATTTGTTGTTGTTAGATTCTTGGATTACAAGATGGTTGATTCCAAAAGTGTGATTAGTCAAGTCCAAGAACTCCAGGAGATTTTGCATGTGATTCATGCGGAAGGGATGATTTTGAGTGAGTCATTCCAAGTGGCATCCATCATTTGGAAACTACTGCCACTATGGAAAGACTACAAGAAACATCTCAAGCACAAACGCAAAGACATGAACATGGAGGATCTGATTGTACAATTGAGGATTGAGGAAGATAATCTGAATTCAAACAAGAGGGTTGTGAATCAGTTTGAGGCTAAGGTGAACTTGGTGGATCAAGGGAACAAGGCTAGCAGCAGCAAAAGCAACAAGAAAAGGAAGAAACCTGGTAAAGGTTTTGACCTAGGCCCTAAAGGTGGTGTTGCTAAGAAGCCCAGGTTTAATGGAAAATGCTTTGTGTGTGACCAGCAAGGACATAAGGCTGCTGATTGCCAAAGCAAGTGAGGTATTCAGAACAAGGAACAAGCGCAGGCTAATATGATTGAGATGGAGTCGGAGACTCTCTCAGATGGGGTTGAGGAAAAATTGAATCTATCGGCTTGACTAAGAATGGGGTGTGTGTAGGTAGAGGCTACATATGTAATGGGTTGTTCCACATTGGTGTATTGGCTTAGGTTCCAGCCTCTCCGGGTTTATTAATAAAATAAATACATCTTTTATTTATATCCTTGAGTTTTCTGATTTGTGGGATGGTGGATTAGGTCTTGTGGATCTTTGCACAATGTAATTATTTAAATTGTCTACCTAAATTCTACATAGATACGGATCATAAATGTGAAAGATGTATGGAGATTGGAATGGCAAAGAACTCTTTGCACAAAGTTGAAAGTAGCACAAAACCGCATCTTGAAATTTGTTCAACTAAGAGGTAGTTGTAAACAATTTGTTACTTTTATTGGTAATGACCGGCCCGAACTATGATTCTGTTAAATTAAATCGAGTATATACTTTAGTAAATCATGGTGATTTAATTGAAGTGTGCTGAGATTAGAGAAAATATCATTTCCTGTTTGCTGATTGCCCATGTTTGGGTAAAGATAAATTAATGTCCTTCAAGGAATTTTAAAATTGTGCAAGAGTTTGTAGTGCACTAATGTTGACCCATTGATGAAGATTTTTAATAGTCCATATGGACCGACAGTGGAATCTTTAATTAACCAAGATTCCTTGGGTTGAAACAAGACTGTTTTACTGCCTATATACTTGGTTTGACCAAGTGTATTTCGACTATTATTTTCGGAAGCATGAATGTTTGGTGCATTTTATCAAGTTCCAGTGGATTTGAATCAGCAAATTGGTTAGACATTTTATGACTTGATATAAAATGTGGATATGGAGCCATGTCATTGGAAAGATATTAGATATTTTGTTCTAATATCTTGAGTTTTCAGTTGTTGTTTGAACAACTACGCCCCAAGAGATATATCTTTTTGTGCCATAAAGTGTATCCCCTTCATCTATACGGATACATAGTGTGCATGTTAAAAATAGCTTAAAATCTTTTGAATTTGAGTAAAGAGTGACTCGATATATTGGGTGAGTTACTCAATGTGGGGGTTGTTTCTTACTAAGAAAGTTTAGACATCGTTTGAGTCATGTCATAAACTTGGAAAATTATTTGATGAATTCTGATTTAATTTCAAAATCGTGGGGGGAGCAATATTTATAATTTCCACAAAGTTAAAATATATGTTGCACTATTGGAGATGTCCAAAAATACTTGAAGGATAAAGTATTGTGACATTTATATCCAATTTAATGTTTTGGAATCCAAAGGTGGATTCAATATTATAATTGGAGTGCAACAATAAATTTGAAATTCTCTACATGTATAGCAAAGGGCTACAATGGAGTCTGATCAACCCATTGCGTTAGGCAAAAGCTAGTATGCGGAGTGGCCACAAGCCATTCTTAGAGGATGCTCCATATGGTCCAATTATATGCCAAGAGTTGAAATGTGATGGCCATCAATAGTTGAAAGGCATAAAGGACCTTCTAATACAGTTTGTCTCAATATTTATGTTGTTGACAACTCGCCGTTAAACATTTGTTCTCACTTGAGATTGAAATGTCAAAAAGAATTATTTATGGATCCATTAAACTTGAGTTTTGACTAGAGAACAAATGATCATTGAGGGGAATGAGATTAAAGCCTACAAATTTAAAGTTCTCTATGACGGCAACCCAACCTAGTTGACTGGAGATCCCAAGATTTAGGTTCAACGGGACAACCGAGTTGTATGAGACTTAGGAGTATCACTAAGGAAATATCTCTCCAACTCTTTCCTATGGTGAAACAGTGATGCCTGCAGCGTATCATGTTAAGTTTTGTTTTTAATGATTCTTATACCTTGGTAAATCCAAGTGGGGTATAACAGGATACCCTTAATAAGAGATCATCTATGTGAGTGTGAAGTGGGCCGCTTCTATGAGAATTTTAAGGTTGAATTCTCTAAAGCACTCTCTGAAACTAGAGGATGTTCCAGGGCCAAAATGGACAAAACCGTAAAAACCAAATTGTGTTTGGAAAGATCCCGTGTGACTAATGTTGTCTTGGTTTACACAAACGGCTGAACAGTTCAAGACATCATGTTCACTGGTTAGCTAGTAAATCCGATAGTAACTCACAAGGGGAGGTTCAAAGCCAAAAGCTACCTTACTCTATGCAGTATATTTCCTATTCTACTCTCACTACATCTGCATTTTACATTGCATTTTTTATCTAGCTAATTTTATTCAAGTGGGGGATTGTTGGAAAAAATAGAATTTTAATAATTGAATTAAAAACCATTTCGGAGTGAGTTAAAATTGACTCCAAAATAATCACATGATATTTGGTTGAAGTTGTGAACGACTCACATTGTTATGATGTGGGAAACTAAGAATATTATATTTCTTTGGTGTGACTAAGATAATTGGGCTTGACCCATTAGATATATATTCTTTTTATGGAAAATAGTTTTGATTCAAAATTGTGTGTTCCAAATAGTAAAGAGGGGTGGCTGTCCAAGTGGTATACTTACATCCAAGTGGGAAACATGTCTTTCCTAATAGTTGCCATTACCAACCGATTTATCCCAAGAGGTGTGTTCTTTGAAGAGGTAATTGTTTGCCATTAACAGTCGCAACTTCACTGTTATTGATTTTTCGGGGAGTTCCCTCCTTTCTGAATAGTCACGCTTGGCACTATTTATAGGATTCAAGTGCATTCTTTTTCGACACTAGAAAAATTACAGAGCACATACATTACATTCATATTGAGTCTAAGAAAGAGTATTGCACAAGTTTGCGTTCGCCCGTTGAACATATGTAGTGCTACTTCCGTTTTTCGAAAATCGGGAAATTCTGGGAGGCAAACGTTCAAGAGACCCAAGAGCACCGGTGTGGAGGACGAATTTGCTTTAAGGATATAGTATTATTCAAAAAAATACTAGCCTCGATTGCCAATTTCCGGACGCCTGTAATTGGTTCAGTAAGTTTCTAATCTTGTTTATTTTTGGTATGTTGCATATTTCCAGTGATAAACGAATCTCATTTCCAACAAATTGCACCCAAAAAAAAGTGCTAATTATAATTCTATTGAAACTAAACCTCCACTTCCCTCTCACATTCTACCACCTCCATCCGTATCTTTCAAACTTGCATCTCACCTTCCTCCACTACTCCTCAATATTAGTTCCCCACCTCCCCTCTAATTTCTCTACAAAACCAACTCCCATACTCCATTCCCACATTTCCCTACAACAACCAATCCCACCCCCAATTCCCCATTTATTCGGCTGAGGTAAAGGAAAAACAATTACTCTTCCATTTTGTGTCTTGCTTGGCTGAGAGAGAGAAATGGAGAGATCATCTATACCTTTATCAATCAGAGGAGGTGGAGGCGACGAAGCCATGGCAAAACAAAATGGTGACCGGAAAAACGAACGGCAGCAAGGTGGAAAATGGTGGTGGCCAATCGGAGGAGAGAGAGGAACGGAGACGATCACTCGGTTGGAGGAGAGGAGGAAAGAAATGACGTATAAAATAACCTGTGAAATCGATTTCCTGACTTTTGGCTTTCTCGCGGCCGACACTTCAATTCATCGACCGAGACATTGATTATTTAGCCGACAGATCAATATGTTGGCCTCTCAATCTATTTCCCACAGCCTTAGTGGATTTTTCTCAGTGCACCAACTCCAAGCAATTATGGAATTCTGGGTCCTTGACCAACAAAATAAATAACAAGAAAGTGATGGAAATAGCCTTGGGGGCTCGCTCAAGCACGAAAAATGTCAAGCACGAACAATTCTCTACAAACTCTCTCACCTGATCAACTATGAATTCCGAACTCTCACTCAAGGATCTTTGATGTCTCTAATCACCGTATTAAAGAAATGCCATGGCCATCAAATCCCGTATTCACTTAACAACAGCTCTATGCCAATAATCACTTAGCAGTTCCATGCTCGTCCATCCAACAGCTCAAATCACCTAGCGGCCTCAAGCTCGTTATCTCAGCAGTCCCAAGCTCACCACATTAACAACTCACTCATTCAATAGCCCTGTGCCCAAGTTACTCAATGGCTCTACGCTCGAAATCATCCAGCGGCCCCGCGCTTACTCATTCAACAGCTCTATGCTCACTTAGCTGTTCTATGCCCACAAGTTCACTATTTCAGCAACTCCATATGTTCGTTGCCTCAACAGCTCCATATTCACTCCTCCGGTAGCCCTGACCTCAAGTCACTATCAGCAGCTCTAAACTTACCTAGCAGCCTCAAGCTCGTTATCTCAGTAGTTCCATCTACGATTCCACCATCTTAGCAGCTTCACCACCTCTCAGCAGCCCTACCAGCAGATTCACTACTTCAAGCTCCTCTACAACTATCGAACTGTTTAGCAGCTCCAAGCTAACCATCTCAGCAGCTCTACGCCCGTGTTCATTATCACTCAGCAGCTCTACGCTCGCCATCCCCGTAGCTCTATGCTCGCTCTATACTCCATACATACCACTTCAAACTCCGCAAACACCATAGCCCCATGGTCATTTTCTCCTTATTCACCATCTCAGCGGCTCTACGCCCATGCTCGCCATCTCAACAGCTCAGCAGCCCTGTGCTCAATATATCACTATCTCAGCAACCCTTTATTCATTATCATGCTCGCATTCAGCAGCCTTGTGCTCAAGTCGCCCAACAGCTCTATATTCACTACCATAAAGCTATCCAACGACTCTACGCCCATGCTCACTATCTCAACAGCTCCAAGCTAACCATCTCAGCAGCTTTACGCTCGCTATCTCATACTTCAAGTCACTCAGCGGCTTTACTCCTATAACCATCTCATAAGCAAACTTAGTGGCTCTACGCCCGCCAACTCAACGGCTCTACGCCCGCTATCTCAGCGGCTCTACGCCCACTATCTCAACAGGCTCTACGCCATAACAACAACCAAGACATCATTCGCTCTCAAGCTCTAAGCTTGAATGCTCAAAGTTCCAAAACTTTGAATGCTCGAAACTCTTCGTATGCCTAGCCGCTGTGTACTGGATGCTCAAGTTCTACACTTGAATGCTCAAACTCTACGCTTGAATGCCCAACCACTACGTACTGAATGCTCAAAGCCTGTACTCTGAATGCTCGAATTCTACCCTCTGAATGCTTAAACTCTACGCTCTGAATGCTCAAGTCCAGAACTTGAAAGAAGATCGACGCTTAAAACAACACACACTCATGGGCCCATGCACAGATTGCATCACCATTATCACATTGAGTCTGCATAACTGTCATCATTAACATATCTATTCACATCTAACCATCATCATACACATATACATATTTTGCATCTCTCTCACTCATGAAACAGGTCAATCCTGTAATCAACTGGCTCTACGCCTCGATTTTATTGATCGGTCAAGTGCCTCAATCCTCTGGCTCTACGCCTCGGTTTTATCACTTTAAACTCTATGCCCCGACTATCAACCGGTTCTATGCCTTAGTTCTATCACCTCAAGCTCAAAGCTCCGACTTTTTAGGCTCTTGCCTCATGATTGCAACCGGCTCCATGCCTCGGTTCTCTCTTCTGAAGCTTCGTGCTCCAGTTATTGGCCTCATGCTCCCCATATCTCAAAACTGGCTTCCGATTGTATTCAGAAGATGGTTTGGATTCCACCCAATTATATCAATTCCATTAAGCTCATTCGCAAGGATGGGCTATCCAATTGAGCTCCCCTTAGTCAAAGTAAGGATGATCATGAAAAGCAAACGACTCACCCGACGTGTATTGATCTACCCCAAAATACTTAAGATGCTCTCCACAAAAATTTCCCCCGATAGCCCCGCGCTCCTTCAACTACTCTCCGCCAAAATTTTGGCACAGCCTAGTACGTTACACTACGGCCTTTTAAAGCTCAAAGGTACGTCTTCTGTTCTCAACCCTCTGCTATTTTATTTTTCTTTATTGCCTCTGAACTATAGTTGGTCTAAATTTCCCTTGTGGAATACGTAGGCAGCCTCTCGACCCGACCATAACTAAAACCTTTTTCAAAAAAATCATTGGAATAGTGGTTCGACCAAATTGAAGTTGTTTTACGGCTTTGACTCTCACTTAAACATGTCTCGCGATCCATCTAAATTCAGTCAAAGATGGGCATTTGTAGACATCCCAATTTGGCCTAACGATTATTTGAAGTCCTACCTTGGGGATCATCCCGATAATGAATGGATACAGTGATTGCTTATTGACTTATGGTGAACCCGTGGACTTTTGGTGAGTACTTTTAGCCACTTAAAGGACCCAATCCAAAGCCAAATAGCCTTTCAGACAAAAATACAAAGTCTTAGGAGAATCCGTCTTTCGGCCGTAACATTGATCTCACAGCCTCAACTTCATTCTTTCACCCGTAAAACATGTTGCTTGAAAATCTACTTGAGAGATTGATTCCTCGGCAGCAAGATCGATTCTTCTGCTGCCCAATCTATTCTTCGGTCACCAAATCCATTGCTTGGCCGCCAGATCGTCTATTTTTCAGATTCTGGAATGTTCTGTCATACGTTTTGTGGGCACACGCCCCTAAGAATTTGGGTGCGGCCCTTTTTTTGGAAAAAGTGCTACGAAATTCTTCGATTCAGAGTCACCACTCAGGTTTTGCAGTAAACCACCCAAGGAACTAAACTTGAAACATTTGCTACATTGTTTGATTTTGAAAAGGCATAGACTGGTCCATTGTGACCTTCGATATCTAAGGTTCGGGAGACAGGTTACGAGAGGAGAAGGGTTTTAAGGCACCCCTCTCGCCCAATCCGGAGATCGGTCTCTACTCGGGGATTTTGTAAAACATTTGATTCTCTCTTTTGATCAACTTTTAGCCATTTAGGGCGGGGGAACAGTTTAAGGGGATTAAAATTGTAACATGTTGGCAGGATGTGACAAAATGATATGCTTGTTTTATTGAAACGATTAGTACAGATTGAAAACAGACTCCTGTGGGGATTTTAAACAAACTGAAGAAAGAGGTTCTGAAGTGTCGTGCGCATGAAGAAACTAGTATGCACTGATCAAGTCACTACTTGCTGACTACACCTGTGCACGCCATTCCATCACCTGTATGCACCAGTAAGCCTAAACCCACAGCTCTTATTTTCAACCCTCTAGGCTTTAGAAATGACTAGTACACACCCAGGACAAACCAAGCAGTTCTATATGCAGATATATACAATATTGTACAGTTTAAATGGGCTTAGAGGCCACCAAAAGTTTAGAACACCCTTTAAATAGTGAGGGGACAAAAACAGAGGCCAAGGCCTAGTTGCCATGCAAGGGCCAGCCACTGGATTTAGATCAATCGGTGCATGCCGGTGTATGACTACCGTATGCCAGTTATAATCTTTTGTCCAGTGCTTGGCTTTGCACTTTCTGAGTTCTGAGACATGTTCAAAAAGACCTCAGAGGCAATCCAAAGCTACATATATTAATATTGAATGGTAAAACTAGCAGATTTATCTATGGAAAGCAATAAACTGGTTTTAACATGTCTGAAGGTGACAGAAATGAAAAGAAAAAGATAAAACAACTAGATACTGATCCCCACGCCAGTACTACATGTATAGCCATTACTGGCATATGCGTAATTGGAACTGGCATGCGCCAGTTCTAGCCATGCACGGTTTTGAAACCTTGCTAGCTTTAGGGCCAAGACTAGTATTGATTACCAGCCTTGACCCTGTCAGCCCCCCTCGAGGATTAGAACAGAGTACTGTCAAAGGTGGTATACCTTTGGTTTTGAGTTTGTTGGAGTGATTGAGCTTTGAACTTAAGAGATGGATGGAGGGTGTGATGTGTGGATGTATGAATGTAGTAAAGCTTGTTTATCACTTCCCTTGGCAAGGAATAATGAACAAGAGGTTAACGGGGTGAACTAGCAACTAATGCCTTTCAAGTTTGGTAACCCATTGCACATGAATGTAAGGCGGGTATTTATAGAGAGAGTGGAGAGAGTTAACTAGCTAAAGGAGGGCTAGTTGAGATGGAATGGAAGCCTCCCATGCATTAAATGCATGGGACAAGGTGATGGGGTGGTTGTGTGAGAGAGGGGAACATCCCTCTATTCAAAGCCACTCATCAGATGGCTGCACAGTGTTCTAGGGTGGCCCAAAAGTCTCATGCACGTGGTTGAATAAAGGTAATGGGACTACCTTTGACCGGTGTACGCCTTTACTGTACCTGTGTGCACCGGTCAAACAGCCAAAATTGACCGATGACTGACACGTAGCAGAAGACCAGCGCACGCTAGCATGGGACCAGCGTACTCAGGTAGGGTTTTGTTGAGGCTTTTTGGTTCTGACTCGAAGGGTTTTTGAAAGGGTTTGAAAGAGTTCTGGAACACTCAAAGCTCAAACACACTAATATTCTCGGGGTGTTCTTGATCTTACTCATCATCGGGGAATCAAAGACCATAAGTAAACTAATCTGGACATTTCAGAATAGGGCGTTTACACGTTTGATCTGATCACCGAAACCCTAGCAGCCTTTTTCTGATGCGTTCGAGTTAAGAAGTAGATTTCGTCTAGAGATCTTATTTACCCTATATTCTTTATTGATTCATGACATTTGATTGGCCGGAGTGAGTCACCAATTGCCTATATAAAGAGGCACTTAGGGTTCCGAAAATACACCACAAGAACAATAATACATGAATTCACATCACAATTTACCCTCTCTAGCCACAAATCTCTGCACAAACAATCTCTCATATTCCCTCTTCAAAAGCCTTAATCACCCGAAGGCAGCCACAATCTAACGATTAAACCTCTGAAGTACAAACCCTAACCCTAGGGTTTTCGAGAAGCAAGTCAGTTAATCCCCTCTAATCCGAAGCAATCAAGAAACTAAGGGATTAGGGTGGAAAGGCCCAGGGGCCTGTGGTTTGATCTCTTTCACGTTTTTATATAGTAATTGTAGTGCTTTGATCTTCTGTTAACCATTTAGTCTGGTGTGAGGAAGAACATCGGCTAGGGAATCAATCCCTATGCCGATACATCGATCTAGTAGGATCCTTCGGCTGTGACATCGATTCATCGGTCGAGGGATCTATTTTCCTGGAACAGTTTAACTTTTCTGCTTATTTTGATGCATGCTTCAATTATCGTTTTGCCTCACCTTATCAACTGCAAAAGGCTAAAAATTAATCTACGTGTTTAGAATCAAATAAAGCAAGTATTAATCACATGTCAAACGATTATGGGCCAGTCTCACGATTGAGCAAAGAGAGGTGCCTAACACATTCCCCTTATTATATTTTTGGCTCCCGTACCCGAAATCTCTATTTATTTTTTCTAGTTTTTATAAACAAGGTGGCGACTCTGTTTTGATGATAACCGCTATCATGTGGCGATGTTCCTAGCCATGGGAATATCCACAATCTTGGTTTATGAAGCAAACAACCAAACAAATAAATAATGATCAATCTGTATAGTGATGCCCCATTTGGGAGGTGTCTACAAAGCCTTTGAGGCAAAGCTACCAGCCCCTTTGACTGGTTTTAAACCCTCTCTTTCTCCCTCATCCCCTATAAATACCCCCTTCATTGATCTTTCAAAGGGTTACAAGGTTACAACTTTTGGCTATACACTTTGTACTCCTCTTTGCAAACTAAAGAGATACAAAGGCATTAAAGAACACAACACTTGTTCTTCACCCTCTAACACACAACCATCCTCCAAGCATTATCCAACCAACCCATCCATTCAAAGCTCGAGCACTATTTCAAACCCAAAAAACCAAAAGTATAACACCTTTGTGTTGCTATCTGTTCTGATCCCTGAGGGAGGCTGGCAGAGTCAATGCTGGTAATCAATACTAAAGCTAGCAAGATTTCAAAAACCATCAAAGCAAGGACTAGCTTGCGTCAGTCTGTCAGACGCGTACACCACTATGTGGTAAAACGCGCATGTCAGCATGAGGACTAGGGTCTTGCTGTTTTATATCTTTCTTTTCATTTTCATCACCTGTGAGCATGTTAAGAATCAGTTTATAAAACTGTTAGCTATATTTCAATATTCTTACCTACTGCTATGGAATATCTCTGGGGTCTTTTTGAATGTGTCTCAGAACCTAGAAAATGTAAAGCCAAGCACTGATTAGAGGGTTCAAACCTGCATGCTGCAGTGATTTACCCGCGCACGCAAGTCGAGTTCTGACCAGTGGCTGGCCTTTGCATGGTAACTTGGCTTTGGCCTTTGTTTTATCCACACACTGATTATGGGGTGTTTTGTTATTTTTGTGGCTTTGTAGCCCATTTAAACTTCTTTTAATTGTATATTACCTGCCATATAAACTGTTTGATTTGTCCTGGGTGTGCACTGGTCATTTCCAAAGCGCAGAGGGTTGAAAATAAGAACTGTGGGTTTAAGCTTACTTGCGTACACGAGTTGGGTGTGGTGCATGCAAGTTTAGTCAGCATGCAGTGACTTGATCAGTGCATGCTAATTTCCTCCTGCGCATGTCACTCCTAAACAGTGTCTTCTAGTCCACTTAAAATTCCCACAAGAGTCTGTTTTCATCCTATACTAATTGTTTCGATAAGCGAGCATGGCATCTATCATATCCTTCCAACATGTTACAGTTTTAATTCCCTTTAACTGTTCATCTGCCCTAATTGGCTAAAAATCGATTAATGAGAAAGAAACGCAAATGATTTAACAAATACCCGAGTAGAGACCGATCTCTGGATTGGGCGAGAGGGGTGCCTTAAAACCCTTCTCTTCTCATAACTTGGCTCCCGAACCTCAGATATCAAGGTAACGAAGAACCAATCTACGCCTTTTTCAAAATCAAACAAAGTAGCAAACGTTTCAAATTCGGTTCCTTGGGTGGCATACCACAAAAACCCAAGTTGTTACTCTGAAATGAGCGTTTCGCCGTGCTTTTCCAAAAGGGTGCACCCAATAAAACCAGATTTTTTAAGGGACGTGTGCCCACAGGTCCATCTATAACTTTGTCAACTTAAAATAAGTACAAAAAATTTACAGATTGTCAAATAAGGTGAAACAATAAAATAAATGATGATCTATATAATTGCTAGCAGATGTTCTTTAAGTTAAAAATCATGATTTTTTAACTTATTTTTTCTTTATTCATAAAAGTTTGAGTGTAATTTGATCATAATCTTTTATTTTTTTGATTCTTCTCGTCAAGATGAACGAATAATCCACAAAAATTTAATATGAAACTAACAAATGCAAAAATATTAAATAAAGACAAAAATGTCAATTGGCCATTTTTTTCCAATTGGCACAACTGCTTATTTAATCCAAACTAGGTTGTATTTTTTTTTTTTATGACTGCTTATATTTGGATCATCAAAATATGATTCAGAAGGCTCCAAACTATGAGATCCGTATTTTAGGTCCTCATTTCAAATAAATTATCTTTTCTAATAGCATAAGTAGTGCTAAGTGTATCTCCAATGCACCTTCCATTTCTCTATTTGAGAGGACCATTTTTGGAGGAAATATAATTCCAACCCATCCTCTATTTTCTCCTCCATTTGAGAGGATAAAGTTTGACACTCCAAATTTAGAGGATGGAAAAAAATTTGGAGGATCTCCTCCATTTCACTATTTACCCTCCCCAAAATCTCATTTTGTTCATCAAATTAGTGTTGATACATTTATTTGTTTAAAATTGGTACCAATCAAAATATATTTACTTTATCTTCAGAATATGATTATGTTTTTTTTTTATAAAATTACGAAAATGAGAATTTGAATTTTGAAGGGAAAGTGGTGAAATTTGAGGTTTGGAGTGAGTTTTTAAAGAAATTGGGTTGGAGTTAAATTTCCTCCAAAATTACTTTTGTACTAAAAAAATATTTATTTTGATACTCTCAAATGGAGGAATGAAGGCAAAAATGGAGTAATGGATTGAAAGTGCTCTAACGAGTCTGTTTTCAACGAAGAAAAGCTTGTGCAACCGAGTAATTATTGTATGCACTCGTGCCCTCACTTGAAATTAAAATATTTTTTTACATTTTTGTATAAATTGGCATATTATAAAAGTGTGCTAATATATAAACACACACACTTGCATATATCTTGAAAATACACATATAGAATTCGTTTTATGCCTGAATTTCATCATATAGTGCATTGATACTTGTTGCTTTACGAGTTATTTGTCTATTTAGAGCTATTCTTTTTTTATTCTCTTTATTTTTAACCGTCTACGAGAAATATTTTAAAATTAAGTCAATAACAAAACTAGCTCGTTCATTCTAAAACTTGTCGATTTTCATTTAAAACATAATTTAAAAATTTTGTGTTTATTTTTACCTAATTTAACTTAAAGTAGGTCTTATAAACTTTTGTAGTTAGTAATACATATCTTAATTTTGTATGATTTTACTATGGTTGATTAAAAAAATAAACTTTCACTTTTATGATTAACAAGTGGCCCAACCAAACTATATTTTTTAATCCGTCCCTGCTCGGGGCACCAAGTGGCGGTGGGGGCATTGAATAATCTTCCAGTGCAACCTATTCAGGGGAATTTTTAGGCCGGCCCTAAAAAGTAGGTTCAGACTTAATTTAGTCCTGACAAAAATATTCATTATTAATTTCAGTCTTTTTTCTTGACTTTTCATGCATTTTTACTATTTTACCCATTCTTCTTAACTTTTTGTGTACATATCCATTTTTAGTAAAATTTATATTTCTAAAATCAACTCCTGACCCATATTATTTCGGACAAAAATATCCTTGGCTATGAGAACTGTCAATTCTCATAGCCAGTTAACATAATATTTCGGACAAAAATATCCCCGCCAATTCACATTGTAACGCCCCGATTTTGCAAGAAATTTCGAAAGCATTAATCTAAAATACACTGAATTTTATAAACTATTAGGCCCCTATTTGTCGTTATACAAAATGTACATTAAAAAAAATCTAATATTTTATTTAAATATTTTCAGAGCAACTCTAGTCTTGATTCAGATCTCAAGCATACTTGGTCTCTGCTCTTGGTATTCTTCCTGTGTCAAACAGCTCCACCATTGAACCCTGTACCCTCTGGCAAATTGATCGCCGAAACAAACGATTTACCAGGATACAAACATATCCGTGAGTGATAATTCACCCAGTAGAATAATCACAATCCTACCAACCCCTTACTCTACATTTAGCAGATCAACAATATATCAATTCATAGGAGGTACAGAATAATAACAAATCGCTCTTTCCTTTACTATCCATTATCTTACATGAAATCTAAGGATCCTTTCCACAAGGTCCTTTCCTCCCATATCCACTAACTTTGACCGTCCCATGGAATAACTCTCCCTTTATTTGTCTTGCACCAGGGTTCTAAGTGAATACTACTAAATTATGTATCCAGTCTGGATTCGCTTACAACCATAATAAAGGAACAGCTCACCATGACAACTTAGCATCAGCGGTCGCACTATCTCATTGTCTGGATCCTTTACCGTCTCCCAACTCTACACATTGGGTACTTTACCATACCTAATCTATACACTGGGTACTATACTGTATTCAAGGATCTTTTACCATTTTTCAAAATACTGTACCCGGAGTCCTTTACCGTCCTCCATACACACACTGGGTACTGTATCGTATTTAGGATCATTTATCATATCTCAAATACTGTACCCGGAGTCCTTTACCGTCTTCCACACACACACTGGGTACTGTACCGTATTTAGGATCCTTTACCGTATCCCAAATACTATACCCGGAGTCATTTACCGTCCTCCACACACTCTGAGTACTTTACCGTACTCGGGGTCTTTTACCGTTCCCCAACTCAACTAAAGGTACTTTACCGTACCAGGGTCCTTTACCGGCACCCAACATCCTTAATCAACTTTACCATTTTATCCTGTACTTAACCACGTCTACTTGTTCACTACTCGAAACCACCCATGAATCCAAGCCCATTCCAACAAGAACAACATGATACAATCAATAACAGCTCGATTCATAACATAATACATTTCAATGAGATAAAAAGTACGTATCAAATATTGTGCAAGTAAACACATAATATTTTATGATTGGACCGATACTCTTAAGATTCGTTGAACAAGTAAATTAATTAATTATAGCATGCGCTTATTCTACTAAAAATAAATTAACCACATAGTTTAGGTTCAAATTGAGAATTAAAGTATATTCAGGGGGCAAACTGTAATTTCATAATATCTCACTTTAAAAGAAAAACGTGCATGCTACAGTAGTGTTTGGTTTTCTATTTTTCAGGAAACAGAGTACTTCTGATTTGATTAGCGGGTATTATAAATCCCATTATAACTTTTCAAATTCATCATATAGAAGTTATTTAATACTTAGGAGAAAATAGGGAAGTAATTATTCTACCTTAAATCCGGCCGAAAGAGCGTGTACTAGTTTGCGAACGATTTCGGTAAAATGAAAAAGACGGCGGCAGCAACAGGGGACTCGAGGCTAATTGAAAGGTGGTTTGTGGATGCTTGGTGATGTAGTGGTTGATTGGGAACCTGAATATGATGTACGGGGGGATTTTATGTAGAAATTCGTCTCTCTCTCTCTCTCTCTCTCTCTCTCTCTCTATTCTAGACTCAATAATAGAATTGAGTGAAGTAATATATTGATGTTCAATTTTTAGATTTATGTGGTATATATAATGGGAGAGAATAAAATAGTGAGAATATGAGAGGATAAATGTGGAAGTGGTAGAATGGGGAAGGAGAGTGAATGAGAGAGATACTGATAATGATAATGATAAGAGAGATAAAGGACAGGTGACACATTTGGTGGGATTTTCTTTAATCTAATGTATGTGGACGCGTTTATGTATAAGGTGAGAATGTATGTAGACGCATATATGTATGGAATGAGAGAGAGAGAAGTGGAGAGTTAATTTGAATAGAGTTCTAGTTAGGATTTAGATAGGAAAGATAAGAGATGAATATAAATCCCTAATTTCCTGTATATCTAAAGTTTAAATATATATCTTAAACAATAGCGCAAATAATATCAATTGTACACGTAATAATATATTTTAATTATTCAATCTAATTAATTATTGAATTGGAAATTTAACAATATAAATTTATATTAAAAAAATTAGGTCAAAAATTTGGGTCTTTACAATCTATCCTCTTTAAAATAATTTCGTCCTCGAAATTGTGTGTTTAGGAATTTCAAACTAAAACAATAATTTTTTTTTCAAAATAAAGAATGTACAGGGTGTTGCATTCTATCCCTCTTAAAATAAAAATACGAACGTCAATCTATTCCTAATATGATGTCGAGATTTGTCATGTTGGTTAGATCATATACGGATGCTGTTAAGCTTTTTAAAAAAAAATTTATAACTCATTTACGTTGATAAAAGATATTTTCAAAGTTTTTTTTTATATTGTTGAAAAAGAATCCATTTTAAGAATCCCTGAAAGATATATTTAGATTCCAAAAAGACATTTGTTCAAAGAGATTAAGGATGATGAGTAACCGTATGTCAAATAAAAACTTTTCATAAAAATTAATTTTGATCACAAACATGAAATTATAGTTTCCAAATTATTATTATTTTTATCTTAAAGCCATTGGAGTCAAATGATAGCACTGCACTCATTTCATTAGAAAAATTCCTGAAATTTTAATTTTTTTTTTAAGATTATAAAGTAACAAAATTTGTATTCGCTTGGTGAATTTATGCAAAACTAATCCAATGAGGCTAACATAATAGGGTCCATTTTAACGAATGGTCCTACCATTTTTTTGTTTGTTTCACATCATACTCTCCGACTTATAGTACAAGTAATTGATTATATATATAGGATCATACTAATATTTAACTATACAAGTAACCTCACAAAAGTAGGTAACGTATCACATAAAAGTCAAGCAATTAAGACCCATGTTTTCTCACAGTGCGCTCTCGAAGTTTAAGTTGAATAACGGCTAAATAGTACTTATAGTTTAGATTTAAAATAAGTAATAACCACAACTAGTAACTCAGGTTTACGCTCTCAGAAAGTGATCTACCCAATCTACCCAAGACCGAGAATTGAACCTATGCTCTGATACCATTCTATAACGCCCTGATTTTTCAAGAAATTTCGAAAGCATTAACCCTAAAATACACTGAATTTTATAAACTATTAGGCCCCTATTTATCGTTATACAAAATGTACATTAAAAAAAATCCAACAAAAAAAAATTCAACATTTTATTTAAATATCTTCAGAGCAACTCTAGTCTTGATTCAGATCTCAAACATACTTGGTCTCCGCTCTTGGTATTCTTCCTGTGTCAAACAACTCCACCATTGAACCATGCACCCTCTGGCAAATAGATCGCTGAAACAAACGATTTACCAGGATACAAAAGTATCCATGAATGATAATTCATCCAGTAGAATAATCACAATCCTACCAACCCCTTACTCTATATTTAACAGATCAACAATATATCAACTCATAGGAGGTATAGAATAATAACATATCGCCCTTTTCTTTACTATCTATTATCTTACATGAAATCTAAGGATCCTTTCCACAAGGTCCTTTCCTCCCATATCCACTAATTTTGACCGTCCCATGGAATAACTCTCCCTTTATTTGTCCTGCACCAGGGTTCTAAGCGAATACTACTAAATTATGTATCTAGTCTAGATTCGCTTACAACTATAATAAAGGAACAGCTCACCATGACAACTCAGCATTAGCGGTCGCACTATCTCATTGTCAGGATCCTTTACCGTCTCCCAACTCTACACACTGAGTACTTTACCATACCCCTAATCTACACATTGTGTACTATACCATATTCAAGGATTCTTTACCGTTTCCTAAAATACTGTACCCGGAGTCCTTTACCGTCCTACATACACACACAGGGTACTGTATCGTATTTAAGATCATTTACCGTATCTCAAATACTGTACCCAGAGTCCTTTACTGTCCTCCACACACACACATTGGGTACTGTACCGTATTTTGGATCCTTTACCGTATCCCAAATATTGTACCCGAAGTCCTTTACCGTCCTCCACACACTCTGAGTACTTTACCGTACTCGGGGTCTTTTACCGTTCCCCAACTCAACTAAAGGTACTTTACCGTATCAAGGTCCTTTACTGGCACTCAACATCCTTAATCAACTTTACTATTTTATCCTTTACTTAACCACGTCTACTTGTTCACTACTCGAAATCACCTATGAATCCAAGCTCATTCCAACACGAACAACATGATATAATCAATAACAGCTCGATTCATAACATAATATATTTCAATGAGATAAAAAGTATGTATCAAATATTATGCGAATAAGTAAACACATAATATTTTATGATTTGACCGACGCCCTTAAGATTCGTTGAACAAGTAAATTAATTAATTATAGCATGTGCTTATTCTACTAAAAATAAATCAACCACATAGTTTAGGTTTAAATTGAGAACTAAAGTATATTCAGAGGGCAAACTGCAATTTCATAATATCTCACTTTAAAAGAAAAACGTGCATGGTACAGTAGCCTTCGATTTTTAATTTTTCAAGAAACAGAGTACTTCTGATTTGATTCGTGGGTATGATAAATCCCATTATAACTTTTCAAATTCATCATATAGAAATTATTTAATACTTAGGAGAAAATAGGGAAGTAATTATTCTACCTTAAATCCGGCCGAAAGAGAGGGTAATTGTTTGCGAACGATTTCAATAAAATGAAAAAGACGGCGGCAGCAACAGGGGACTCGGGGCTAATTGGAAGGTGGTTTGTGGATGCTTGGTAATGTAGTGGTTGATTGAGAACCTGAATATGATGTACAGAGGGATTTTATGTAGAAATCCGTCTCTCTCTCTCTCTCTCTATCCTTGACTCAATAATAGAATTGGGAGTGAAATAATATACTAGTGTTCAATTTTTAGATTTATGTGGATATGTATAATGGGAGAGAATAAGATAGTGAAAATGTGAAAGGATAAGTGTGGAAGTGGTAGAATGGGGAAGGAGAGTGAATGAGAGAGATACTAATAATGATAAGAGAGGTAAAGGACAAGTACCACATTTGGTGAGGTTTTCTTTAATCTAATGTATGTGGACGCGTTTATGTATAAGGTGAGAATATATGTGGATGCATATATGTATAGAATGAGAGAGAGAGAAGTGGAGAGTTAATTTGAATAGAGTTTTAATTAGGATTTAGATAAGAAAGATAAGACATGAATATAAATTCCTAATTTCCTGTATATTTAAAGTTTAAATATATATTTTAAACAATATCGCAAATAATATCAATTGTACACGTAATAATATATTTTAATTATTCAATTTAATTAATTATTGAATTAGAAATTTAACAATATAAATTTATATTAAAAAAAATTAGGTAAAAAATCTGGGTCGTTACACACATAGTCCGAGTTAACATATTATTTTAGACAAAAATACCTCTGAACTATGGCTATGAGAACTAAGGCTATGAGAGCTATATTTTTAGAATCAATTCCTGAATCATATTTTTTGGACAAAATACTCATAGCAATGTGAACTGGCTATGAGAATTGCAAAGTCTCATAGTCAGTTCTATGAGAATTGGCTATGAGAATTGACTATTCTTGTAGAGACTAGCTTTGTGAATTGGTTATGAGAACTGAACTATGTGAACTGAAAAATATACAGTTCACATAGTCTTACCACACATTAAAATACATAGTTTTCATAAAAAATATATAGTTCTCATAGAAAATATACGGTTCTAATAGACAGTTCTCTCAGATGATACAGAGTTTTCATAAAAAATACGCAGTTCTCATAAATAGTTCTCATGAATAATATACAGTTCTCATAGAAAATACACACACGAACAAAAAATAAACAAAAATAAAAAGGTAATCAAAATCAAATATAGTTATAAATGTTCTCACCGCCATATCTTAAAAAAGTAATCAAAGTAAAACAGTAATAGTTCACATAGGAAATAAATTGATTTAGAATTGAATTTTTAATTGCCAAGTCTCATAATCAGTTCTATGAGAAGTGCTCAATTCTCATAAAGAACTGGCTATGTGAACTGAGTTATGAGAACCAGCTATGTGAACTGTCGATTCTCATAGTCATAACTGCTAGTTTTCACAGTCAATTCTAATAGAATTGACTATGAGAACTGACTGTTCTCATAGAGAACTAGTTTTATGAACTGATTATGAGAACTGAACTATGTAAACTGACTATGTGAACTAGTTTTTATAGACAATTTTCATAGGAAATACACAGTTCTGGTAGAAAATACATAGTTTTAGTAGGAAAATACACAATTCTCAAAGAAAATACATACACGAACAAAAATTATTTTAGACAAAAATACCCATGAATTGTGACTATGAGAACTGGTTATGAGAATTGTGGCTATGAGAATTGAGGTTATAATACCCGAGGAGAGCTACGAGAACTGAGACTATGAGAATTGAGGTTATGAGAGCTATGAGAACTAAGGCTATGAGAACTAAGGTTATAAGAACTGACTATGAGAGCTGTGACTATGAGAACTAAGACTATGAGAACTGTGAGAACTGGGCTGTGAGAACAGTTTACGTAGCCTCACCAAACACTTAAATATACAGTTTTCATAAAAAATATATAGTCCTCATAGACAATTTTCATGGACAATACACAGTTCTTATAGAAAAATACATAGTTTTCATAGACAATTCTCATAGTACAATACACAATTCTCATGAACAATATACAGTTCTCATACAAAAATATACAATTTCCATAGACAATTCTCATAAAAAATACACACACGAACAAAATTTGAACTAACAATAATAATAATCAAACACAAATCCATCCATATCATAGCTCACATAGTTCTTGATAAAAAGAAGTAAAAGAAATCCAAACCTGAAATTTAACTTTCAAGATTTACATAGTTCCTGATATATAAAAAAAAAAGGATTTACATATAGTTCCAAACTTGAACTTTAAGGAATCTATAATCTCTGCATCATGTCTCTGTAATTCATGATCGATCTCATCTCACTACTATACAACCGAGAAAAGGCAAGTCATTTGACGAAGTCAATTGACCATTGTCAAGTGATAAAGTTAAACCAGTGGACACCGATCGTGCTTAATTGAAAGAAATCCACTGACAATATCTGCGAATTGTTCTCCATGAAATCCTACACTTTCAATCTCTCTTTGCTCGATTCCAAACCGTAGTTTCATGGCAATCTCATTTTACACAGGTGGCGATAGAGAATTGTGTTATAGGGATCGACGGCAGCCTCATCTCATAGGAGTACTTCTTGGAGGTGTGTCTAGTGTTCGATGTAAGTTGATTTGTATTAAAACCAACGGAGGTGGGAGAATCGAGCGGCGACGGCAGAAGATTTCCATGGTATGTTGATTTAGCGACAGCAATAGCGGCACTGCCTTCAAACCACCTCTACTATTCGCTGAATTGCCGTTGCGGCTGAAGAAGTAGAATCCGCGCCTTGGTGGCGACGGTGGCTTGTGAATCGAAGAAGAGAGAGAGAGAGAGGAGACGGCAGACGCGAATTCTCATTGGAGAGGAGACAGCGGACATGGTCAGCGCTACCCCATCGGTGGAGGGAGAGCAAGAGAGAGGAGTTGGTGTGTCGGTGACAATGGTTTAGAGAGAGAGATAGAGAGAAAGAGAGAGAGAGGAGGGTTTTTAGTTTTTATGTTTGGTAGTGGAGTATATCGAGGGTAAAAAAGTCCTCAAGTAACAGACCCAAGCCATCCAGCTTCGGAAAAATATTTCAGGGTTAGTATCAAACCAAGCTTAAAAAGGATGACATGCCTCTAATTTTTTATTTTTTTTTAATCATGACAAATTTTTTTTTTTTTGATCAACTACCGATTCGATTTCTATCTCCTTAAAAACAAACCTTTTTGACCGCCTGCCATGTTAGTTTGTTACCAAATACGGATTAATAAGTAACTCTCTCTCTCTCTCTCTCTCACCAAAACACAACACCCCCCCCTAACTACACCCATTCTTCCTCTCCTGCGTCGTCTTCTTCCCCTCGCGCTGTCGTCATGGTTCCCGCCAATCATTCTATTCTCTGAACTATCCAAAAACCTTATTTTTCTCACTCCACTCAGTCCAGGTAACCCAAAAGGAATCACCTTTTGATTTTGTAATGTCAATTTTTTCTGGGTTTTTTTATTTTTTTTATTTTTATCTGTGCTTAATTTTGTGTTGTGATCGGTGGATCTGTATCGGGTGCAGGTAAGCCAACATTGGATATATGTCCCACAATCAATCTAGGGCTGAGAGGAACGATTCATCACAGTACAGAAAACCAGGTCGATCGGGCAGCAGCTCCGGGCAGCCGAGAAACTTCTCGGGTGGTAGCGGGAAGGGCGGCGGGACCGCCCCTCCGTCGTCTTCTTTGACGACTAGTCGGAGGTAGATTATTAGCGTTTTTTCCGTTCTCTTGTTTATTCGTATTTGAAAATTAGGGTTTGTAGTCAGGGACTGCGCCAGGAAATTTGATGGAGGGGAGGCGGGGATTTAACAGGAAATTCTACGTAGTGATATTTTTTTTGGCCACTTCCCGTGCTATTTTTTTTTCCACATTGTGCTATGACATTAGAGCTTAAGGTATGTTTATAATCTTTAAATTTATGTCCTTGAAGCTCGTTGTGATTTGTTAGACGTTAAAATCTATGAATCACTGTAAAATAAAACGAAAATCTATTGACCACCCCACCCCAAGCCCTCCCTCTGTCCCTGTTTGTAGTGGATTTTCTGCTTTTTGATCTTTGATTTTTTTTTTTCTTTCTTTCTCGGTTATATTATAGCTTTAAGAAGTCTAATAACGCACACGGAGGACAATCTTGGGCAAGCGGTGCGAATGTAAATTCAGATTCTAATATTGCTTCTGCTGCCCGTACTCTGCAGAATGGTTCCCAAAATCAGCCACCAGTACATGGTATGTATATTTGAGATTTACATTCCATTTGCACTAATAGTTTCTTGTATGAATCTATTTTACTGCCTGGAAATTCGGAATAGTGTTTTCCTTAAAGAAGGTAAAAATTTTTGTAAACATAATTGGTTTTAATCTTTGATAGAGCAGTAGCAAAAAATATTAATGTAGCTGACTTCAATTGGTTAGGACTTAGGACACATGACTCAGTTTGGTGTGGTTGGTTACAAGTTGCGACCTTTTTTATGTGTTCTTTTTGTTGGTGTAAAGTTTATGATTGAATGATGAGGTTGTCGGTTATAATTGATTTTTCCAAATCTAGAGGGATCAGTAATTTTGTATCATAGTAGATTATTAGTTGATATGGTAGGCGAATGATATTGGTTTGCTTATTCTATACTTGAAATGCTACGGTTTTGTTCATTTTATTGTTCTTGTTTTAGGAGCAGCTGATGCCCCAGTCACAGGTGTTACTGTCAAGCCAACAGCTGATATGGCGCCTCAGAAAAGTGCCCAAGCTGTTCCAAAGGCTCCATCTTCTCAGCCTGCTGCTGTCAATGTTGATACGACAGCTCCTGCAACCCCTACAAAGGGTACATATTTCTAGTGCTCGATATACATACACGATTGATGTAGTTATTTTTTGTGAATGTTTTTGGCTTTTTTTTTGTTTTAATCTCTATTAGCTTGGTAATAGTGTTTTCCGATGGCTTATCCCCAGGAGATACATCTAGGTCATATCCTCTTCAGTTTGGGACCATAAGTCCTGGTTTTGTGAATGGAATGCAGGTATATTAGTATTCCTAGTGTGTGTTGATTCATTTGCTTATGCTTTTCTGGACTGATATCACACAGGTTTAGTTAATTGTTTGGATGGCATAGCAATTAATCTCTTAAATAGTCCTGTCTGATGGTAGGGTGTTTCATTTTGTTTTTAGATACCTGCTCGAACTAACTCAGCTCCACCAAATTTGGATGAGCAGAAACATGACCAGGTTAGTCTGTTCTTTCCCCCTCTGGTCTGGCAGTTTGTTGCAGATAACTAGTCTGTTACAATTATGCTATATTTACTCTTTTCTTGTTCTGTTTCGTGTGTTCATAAATTCTGATGCATTTCACTCTTCTGTCTATGCTAATCAAAACAATGATCTGCCGAATTTGAAGTTGGCATGAATACACCATGTAATATCTGTAGGTTTCTATATACCAATTGAATTGTGAAAAAAAAGTTGGTTTGTATGGAGCCTCAATCGGTAGTTTCTTCTTGACTCTAAATGATTAGAGTATGTATTTTCCCTATTTTTTGTGTGTCTAAACTGCTGGAGTTATGAGTAAACGTAACTATTACAATTCTTGCTTAGGGCAAGTGTCAGTAACATTGTGTTGCTGTCAATTCAGTTTAGTCTAATGCGTTTGTTGGACTGCAGGCACGACATGCTTCTTCCAGAACAATACCTACATTTCCAGTTCCATCTGTGCCTAAGCAGCAAATCACAAGGAAGGACGCAGGTGCTGGTGACCAATCTAATACTGGTGGGTCCCATCAAATGCCCAAGGCCATAAGGGATTCTCCAATTTCGTCTGCACCCCCTGTAAGCCAAACTCACAAGGCTTCTATGCATCCTATCCCTGGGGTTTCCATGCCCATGCCGTTCCACCAGCCACAAGTCCCTGTTCAATTTGGTGTTCCCAATCCACAGATTCAGTCGCAGGGATTGACAGCCACTTCCTTGCCAATGCCATTCCCAATGGGAAATGTTCCTACGCTGCAGCAGCAGGTATTCGTTCAAAGTCTACAACCTCATCCAATGCAGCCTCAGGGAATAATGCATCAAGGTCCGAACTTGAATTTCACAACTTCAATGGGTCCTCAGCTGCCTCCTCAGTTAGGCAATATGGGAATTAGTAACAATCTTCAATTCACACAACAGCAGGTAGCAAAATTTGGTCCCACCCGCATACCTGTCAAGATAACTCATCCGGATACGCATGAAGAGTTGAGGCTTGATAGAAGGCCCGATATGCTTAGGGATGTTGGGTCGACTGGGCCCAAGTCACGCCCAAATGTGCCACCATCCCAGCCTGTTGCATCCATTCCACCTCCACATTCTATGAACTTCTACAATTCTTACAACCCCAATTCTCTCTATTTTCCTGGGTCAAGTTCTGTTCCTTTAACAAGTAACCAGATTAATCCCAGTTCTCAGGCACCAAGGATAAGCTATCCAATTAGCCAGGGCCCACAAACTGTATCTTTCTTGAATCCATCTGCTCATAATTCGAGTTTTGAAGTTCCTCATGATGTCCATAAGGCAAAATCTTCAGCACCATCAGCTTCTGTACCGGTCACGGTTAAACCAGCTGCTGTGTCACATGTAGAAAAGATTGCTGAGTCGTCACTTGGAACTAACCCACCTTCTGTTGAAAAGTGTGGATCGCCCAAATTCCTGGAGCAGCCTTGGGAAACTAGCTCAACTCTTCTTCAAAGGAATTCAGATACTCCATTAGAAAGCTCTTCACATCCGCCAAAACATGGTCCAGAACTAATGTCATTGTCATTGCCTGTGGATGGTAAACAGCATAACGCAGCATCTCCTTTTCCTGTGGATGGAACGGTATCTAAAGCATTGTTGTCTACCCCTCCTGTTTCCCTTGAAGGGTCTGCACCAGTTTTACCCCATAGTACTGAAGAAAGAAGAAGAGTAACTGTTAATAGGTCCGACTCCATTAAGGACCCACAGAAGAAGCAGATGAAGAAAGGACTTTCTCAACCACAGCGTCAGGTAATTGTAACGTGTAGGTTAGATCAACAGCTTATGCTTTTAGAGACTTTATGTATGCCATAATTTGTGGGTGGCTTCTCAATTTCTTTTGCAGGCTTCTGGACAATCTACCTCTACTTCAGGCTTGCCTTCTCAGACATTAGAACATGCTAATTTTCCCAAGAGTGGAACTGCTGAGACCATAGGGACTATAACCACTGTTTCATCTAGTCCTAGTGGATGCATTATCAAGTCCACCAGTGAACAGGTGGCCACCCCTAGTGTTGCAACTCCTGGCTCTTTAGGATTTATTGATAGATTGGACACAGATCAATCGCTAAAGCTTGAGACTCCCAGAACAGAAGAACAAGCAGAAATTGTGGTGAATGAAGGGCCCAGACAAGTTGAAAGCAGTTCTGAGACATCTTCAGAATCTGTGTCTTCAAAGTTTTCGGAAGTCATTACTCATACTAAACTGAATTCTGTGCTGAAGGTAACAACCACCTCCAATGAGGTTGAATCTGTCGAAACTGCACAGAAGGATTCGGAAGACCCCAACGGTCATTGCGAAAAAGACGATATGAAATCTGATAATTTAGAGATATCAGTTTCCAGTTCAACGGTGCTGGATGCGACAAATGCTAAAACTTCCTTACGCCCCAATTTATCTCCGCGTTCAAATTGTGATAATATGACTTCAACTTCAGAAGCCTCTTTTGGTAAAAGTGAGAGCTTGGGCAGTAGAGAATCTGTTGTTACAAAGGCTGTTCTGGCAGATGAGGAGCAAGCTGCTGTTTCAACATCCCAATCTGGCTCCAAACCAGCTTTGAAACATGAAAGGGAAGTTACTGTTGATGTAAGTAATATCTTGGGTTCTCTTACAGCGGCTGATTCCAAGGATATACCTGTGATAGAACTTAGTAGGTCAAAGAGTAATTTGGGGAAAGGGAAGAAGAAAAGAATTAAAGAAATTTTGCAAAAGGCAGATGCTGCCGGAACAACTTCCGATCTCTATATGGCATATAAGGGTCCAGAGGGAAAGAAAGAGGATATTGACCTGTCACAAAGCATGGTCAGCGCCTCTAGTTCTGATTCTAAGCAGGTACCAGTTGATGCACATGAAGATAATATTGGAGAAAGTGAAAAGAGCAGGCAGAATAAAGCTGAGCCAGATGATTGGGAAGATGCTGCTGAAATCTCTACTCCTAAGCTGCATCCTGTAGATGACGGAAATGCTGTCACAGGCAATAAGTATTCAAGAGATTTCCTACTAAAATTCTCAGAGCAGTGTAGTGATCTTCCGGAGGGCTTTGAAATTACATCTGATATGGCCGAGGCCTTGATGGTTTCTACTGTCAATGCTTCTAGGGAGTCAAACCCTAGTCCTGGAAGATTAACTGACAAGTCATCAGGGGGACCTAGACTGGACCGCCGTGGGAGTGGCATTGGCGATGATGACAAGTGGAGCAAAGTACCTGGCCCACTCCCTTCAGGAAGGGATCCCAGAATGGATGGTTATGGGGGCAATATCCGAACTGGCCAAGGGAGCAATTTTGGTGTTCTAAGGAACCCACGTGCGCTGACACCTGCTCAGTATGTTGGAGGGATCCTGTCTGGGCCAATGCAGTCCCTGGGTTCTCAAGGAGGTATACAACGAAATACCCCTGATTCTGATAGGTGGCAGCGTGCTTCTGGTTTTCATAAGGGTTTAATTGCTTCTCCTCAACCTCCGGTGCCGGTGATGCACAAAGCTGAAAGGAAGTATGAAGTGGGTAAAGTAACGGATGAGGAACAGGCCAAGCAGAGGCAGTTAAAAGCGATACTTAATAAGTTAACGCCGCAAAACTTTGAAAAACTTTTTGAGCAAGTCAAAGCAGTCAACATTGACAATGCTGGTACTCTCACCGGTGTGATCTCACAGATATTTGATAAAGCTCTAATGGAACCAACTTTCTGTGAAATGTATGCCAACTTCTGTTACCACCTTGCTGGAGAGTTGCCTGATTTCAGTGAAGACAATGAAAAAAAGATCACGTTTAAGATATTGCTTTTGAACAAGTGCCAGGAGGAATTTGAGAGGGATGCAAGAGAGCAAGAAGAAGCAGACAGGGCTGAACAGGAAGGTGAGGTTAAGCAGTCTGAGGAGGGAAGAGAGGAGAAGAGGATCCGTGCACGGAGACGGATGCTGGGCAACATCAGGTTGATCGGGGAATTGTACAAGAAGAAGATGTTGACTGAGAGAATAATGCATGAATGTATAAAGAAGTTGTTGGGGCAGTATCAGAATCCAGATGAGGAAGATATTGAATCTTTGTGCAAATTAATGAGTACAATAGGAGAGACGATTGACCATCCCAGAGCCAAGGAACATATGGATGCGTATTTTGATATGATGTTCAAGTTGTCAAATAACATGAAACTGTCTTCCAGATTAAGGTTCATGTTGAAGGATGCTATCGATCTGAGAAAGAATAATTGGCAACAGAGGCGGAAAGTTGAAGGGCCAAAAAAGATCGATGAAGTGCACAGGGATGCTGCTCAAGAACGGCAGGTCCAAGCTGGTAGGCTAAGTCGTGGTCCAGGGGTCAACGCTTCAACTAGGAGTCGTCAACCCATGGATTTTGGTCCCAGAGGGTCAAGTATGTTTTCTCCTCCGAGTGCTCAGATGGGTAGTTTCCGTGGGTCACAACTTCGTGGTTTTGGAACTCAGGAGAGCCGATTGGATGATAGACACTCCTTCGAGAATAGGACTCTGTCGGTACCTCTGCCCCAGAGACATATTAGTGAGGATTCTATTACACTTGGACCCCAAGGAGGTCTTGCAAGGGGAATGTCCATCAGGGGACAACCATCAATAGCAAACATCCCTTTAACTGATGCACCAGGTCATGGTGATTCCAGAAGAATAACAGCTGGTCTGAATGGGTACAGTTCTGTATCGGAACGGACGGTTTCCGGAAGAGAGGATCTCATGCCAAGATACATCCCGGATAGGTTTGCGGGTTCTCATGAACAGTCAAGTATACAGGGTCGCAATATGAACCAGGGTAACAGGGACACAAAGAATGCAGATCGCAATTCCAATAGTTTGCCGGAGTCACCAACCATTCGTGGTCAGGGACCAGGTTTTGCGCAAAATGTTTCATCTGACAAGGTTTGGCCGGAAGACCGCTTGCGAGACATGTCCATAGCAGCAATTAAAGAATTCTACAGGTAAATATCTGGTCCATGCATGATTTTCGATAGTCTTTTCTGTTCGGTCCTTCGTTATTTGTCCAATGTCCTTTATAATTGAAATATACAGATTGAATTTCAATTTTTATCAATGAGATAAGCACCAATTTTTATATGCTCTTCAGTACTTCATACCAGTCCCAAAGCCTAATAGGTGGAGGTAGATATTCACCTTCCCTTGCGCTAAAATACAAAATCTTCATAAGTTTGATCTTAATTGTTAGAAGAAAAGAATCCTCTATGTACCGGCATTACATCAATCAAAGATGAGTGGGAAAAAAAACCCTAGCTTGAGTTCCATTTACGAAAAGATGAAGGGCACTTTGAGGAGGTATTCACCGAAATAAACTTTCCCCCCCTCACCCCAACAAAAAAAAAAAAATAGCTCTCTTTATTAAAAGGAAATTCCACTATAGTTCTAAAGAATGCTGGTTCTTCGCCTACGAATGACACTCATCAGACAAAGAAGGGCAACATCTCCAAACTTCCTTTTTCAGCCATGATGCAACATGCTCTCTGTCGATATATCACCAGGGCACTTTGCAGTACCATAACTGATTTTGCGGTTGCTTGAACCAACATCAACAAATGTGGTCAATAGAGATTCCTAGAGATGAGATGTGAGTTGTGATGATTTTATCTGTGTAACGGACAATGGGAAAAGGACTTCTTATCAGAGATAGTAAATGAACGGGAGGATAAGGAGCGTATAGGTATTTCACCTTCCTACTGCACATTTGGACTGGGTGTCACTTGCTATGGTAATCCAAAATTGGAAGTGAAGCCCTACGATAAAATATGCAGGAGAAGTAGGCAAACTAAGAAGGCCCAATTGGTGCACTTATTGCTTTTTTGTTTTGTTATATTATGTCGAATTGAAGGCACAGGAACTTTAAAAAAGTCCCCAGTGCATTTACCGACTACAATCTATATGAAGTTGAGATGTTTAACCGTTAGGTGGTGGCATTTTAAATTACCTGGGCTGGCATTATTCCGGTGATTCTTCATTGGCTGTCTGATTTCCTGCACTCTATGGTTGTATACCATATGCAAGTTATGCCCCAAAGCTCTCTTTTCTCATGTCATGACGTGGGATTGGTTATGACGTGAGTGGTGTTGGTGATCTGTGTATATGGTCAAATCAAAATAGGAAGAGGCTTGACTACTATCTAAGTTGGTGTTCTGTTATGACTCAAAAGTGATGGTTTAGTTACGACTCATAGTGGTTACGAATCAAAGTGATTTTGCTTATGCCCCTAAGTAAGTGTATATGGTATGTGCACTCAAAAGGTGGTGCATATGGTATCAAGTCTCCTTTCAACTATCAACTTCATGTGAAATGTTTATGTTAATCATAGACTGTATTTCCTGTTGTGTAAACTCCCATGTTGTAGTCCATGTTTTGGGCTTATCATTGGTTACATATGCACGATTGCTTATGTTGGATTTCAATGCTCAATTGGATTTCTTATGGTATCCAAAACAAACTTGCAAGTACAAGAATACCAATTAAGAGTGTTTTATCTCAATTATTTCAGGTTGCCATGCAAGATGTATTAAAGTTGATATATTTCTGTCTGAGGATTAATGTTTTAGGAGAAAGTAGAACATCTATGGTGCTACATTGAACTGAATGAATTTATAGAACCTGTCTACATTGAACTGAATGATACCTTTTCTCTAATTTTTGGTTATGGATGATTTTCTTCCTTTTCCAAATAGCAAATATGCCATTTAGGGTGTTTTCTCCCACCTGCTAGGAACTTAGACTTGGCTGCTCCAATCCAGACTTGCTCTTTCCCATTTGCATGGTTCAGCTATCATATGTTTTGTCCATGCTCAAGGGTAATCTGTTTGACATAGGATTACAAATGATTAGCTAGTTTCCTAAACTTCAGCTTTTTTGGTTTGATCATAACAGCTGTGGTGAACACAACATATAATGCTATTTAGGGAACTATTTATCCAATGTATTTTCAACCAAATCTACAACTTTGTTGTGTGAGCTTTGTTCTGCGTTGTGGGCCTTGTGGTCTGCAAAAAGACTTTCTATATTGTCAATCTCCTATATTGGAGGCCCTGTTCTCAGATATATTGTCATTCTGTTGAGCGCCAATACTGAACTGTTAATATTTTCAGTGCCAAAGATGAGAAGGAAGTTGCACTGTGCGTAAAGGAATTGAATTCCCCGAGCTTTTATCCCACGATGATATCTATCTGGGTCAACGATTCTTTTGAGAGGAAAGATATGGAAAGGGATCTTTTGGCCAACTTACTCATCAACCTTTCACAACCTCGGGATGGCACGTTAAACCAGGATCATCTCATCAGAGGGTAAAGAAAGGAAAATTCATCTTGTCATTTAAATAATCACTCCTCTGTCCCACTTTGTTTGCCCAGCTTCACAATTAACGACATCTCAATTTTATTTTTATTTTTGATAATTTTCTATGGTCTGCGCAAACTGATTGACATCTTTTGATTGGTAGAAAAAAATTCTGGAAATCATTCACGAAAGCACATATTTTTTATCCGCTTATGGGGAACGACTGTCGAAAATGGACAAACACCATGTAACGGAGGAAGTAATCTGCATGCCTTCCTATCAGTTTGAAGCTCTTTCTGACTTTATTTTTGTTCAGGTTTGAATCTGTTCTTTCTACTTTGGAAGATGCCGTAAATGATGCCCCCAAAGCAGGAGAATTCCTCGGCCGTTTCTTTGCAAAAGTTATTTCCGAAAAGTTGCTTCCATTCTCAGATATAGGGCAATTGATATATCATGGTGGGGAAGAGCAAGGAAGTCTGGTAGAGATAGGGCTTGCGGCTGAAGTTGTCGGAACCATCCTGGAGACTATTGAGTCAGAGAAAGGAGAATCCGTCGTGAATGAGATCCGTACAAGCTCTAGTTTGAAGCTTGAGAAATTCCGACCTCCAGATTCTAAGAAATCGTGGAGACTAGATAAGTTTATTCATTAGAGGATAGTGATGCTCATTGTACGTTTTAGTAGTTAGGGCTTTTCAATCAAGCAGTAATATGGGGATTCAGAATATGAGGGGTTTGCCCTTCCATGTTTTGGTATTATTTTCGTATAAAATCAACAGCAAAAGGTTCAGTTGGGCATCCAAATTTTGTTGCTCTTTTCATGGCATGAGTTTATGCTTGTACTTATGATCCAATTTGTTTGTACCCAGTAATGGAATTACATCTTTTTTTGCTCAGGGTTGCTAGGGTACTGAGAAGGGATTTTGGAGTGCTTATACCACCAGAAGTACATTTTCAATTCGACTTGCAATAAGATGGTACAATCAACACCTGCACAATCCGGTGGAATTGGAAATGTGATAATGAGCTATTGAAAAATAACACGAAGTGGTGGGGATGATTACACCAAATGTTTTTCAACCTCAAACCATATCAGCTCCATCCGACGTAGATAAGGGCGTTTATGAAACATCCAAAATTTCTCCAGAATTTAGGCTAAATTCAAAAGTGATTTTAGACGTTTTGTAAACGCTCTTATCGATGTCGGATGAAGCTGATTTTTTACGGGAACATTAAGCAAAATATATTGAACAAAATGAGTGGTTTCAATTATCTTTGTTGGACCTAAGACGCACTGTCTATGCATAGACTGTTGTACCAGTAGCAACACTTTCTTACAAGTCCAAAACACTTTTCCCTTTACAATCAAATTGAGCAGATACGAAATGAGTACAAACACAAAGTAAGTTAGAATCAAGAGAGAATAGTAGAGAATACACAACACAAGGAATATGTTGCTTAAGTCTGAAAATAAATTGGTGGAGGCCTCCTCTTTATATAGAGTGAAGAGAGGCCTAGGCTGTGAAGGTTCCCAGAAGGTAACTATTACAGACATTTATTATTACACGAGTGATACATCATGGCATCTTTGGAAAACTACTAATACAAACACTTCTGGTGGAATCTCTCAGACTAGTACATCACGCCTAACCACATTACACATATGGACCCATATGAAAACAATACATTTCACCACTTCCTAATGGAATGACATGACTAAAAGTAAAGCAACAATTATCTTGCTACTTTTACTTTATTTCACTTTACATTACATAAACATACACCACACAAAAGAAATAGTTGTCATGAGCACATGGTTGTCACTCTGCATCATCTGAACCACTCTCTCTAAAATAGTCTTCAGTTTTATAAGTCAAGTAATAATGGTCCAAAAGATAGCGAATATTATGGCGCCACTTTTCCGGATATGTATCATTGAATTTCCAATTTGCAGTTTCATAATGGAGGAGAGATGAGGGAACTTTTACAGGCATCAATCCATTGAGTGAACACAGTTTTTGAGTCATGATAAGATAATTTCCATTGTCGATCTGGATTCTCTGAGACTCTGGATATGCAAAAAGGAATATAGTGTGATACTCCTTCCGCCAAGTGATAGAACCATCTGGATTAGGAAGACTCCTATTGTTGCAACTTGTCCAAAAAGCAAATTGGAGATTCCCGCCTGCACTGTTAGGGATTCCTCTGATCTTCTGTTGCCAGAAGGATATACTTCCGAAGAGCAAGAGGAATTTCAAAAAAAAAAATTTCTGGAGGATGAATCTGATTAAATGCCGCATGTGCCAGATAAATAATTACTGTTGATTTATTAAAAAAGACACTTATGGTATAAATATCTACTAAATACCATACAAGGAGGTAGGCTTCCTTCTTGAAATAAAAGACATTACGGTCATATATTTTCAACTGGGTGAGAAAGGGGTAGACAGGATGGAAAGGTAAACCTCCCATGGGACCTTCATTAAGACCATACTTGAAAATGCAGAGATGTTGAAGATTTTGATACATTTGGACACACCTAGAAAGAAGGGTTAACTCTAAAATATGACACTAGAGGGGGACAGAAAGATTAATTGGGTGGAAATAGGAAATCATTGAAAAACAACCATGAACAAATGAATGTGATTTTGTTTTTAAAAACTGATTAATTTCCCTTTTGAGCCTTGACAGAAAATCTGGGAGAACATTTGTTTTTCCTTTTATGTGAATAGAATCAAAACTCTAATTGGAAAACCAATTTGCTCATCTGAGCAACTGTACCTTTGGAAGATGCTTTTGTTTGAATTTGAGCATGCTGGAGAAACTCATCATATTAGTCTCAATTAAAAAATGATGACCGATTAAATGAAATTCAAACTTCTCAATACTCCTTTTGTAAGTAGAGTGGTAATGGAACTCTAGAGGAGAGAATGCACCACTCTAGTATCCACAGATTCTATGCTTTTGATTTGTATTTTCTTCCAAAAGAACTGCACCCCAATATAGATCTGAGGCATCTGTCTAAAGTACTCTTTTTCCATCTGAAGGCATGGTTAATGGAGGAAGGGTTTTGATTATGGCTTTGAGGTCTTTGACGGCTTTGGAACAATGAGTTGACCAAAGAGGAGGGTTTTTCTTTAGTAGAGCTGAGAAAGGAGTACGATATTGGGTAAGGTTGGGGATGAAATCAGCTATATAGTTAACAATTCCAAGGAACTATTGAACTTGTTTGACTGCGAGATTTTCATCCGAAAAATGATCAAGCTGGGAGGCTATATGAGGCGAGGCTATATGAGGCTGGAGGGTATGTTGAGCTTTACAGATATTCATCTCTAAAAAATCAATCTCTGGTTGGGCAAGAAGCATCTTTTTCTCTGAGAGCATGATACCATAGGTTTGAACCAAGGAATAGAAAGTTTGTAGTAAGATAGCATGAGACTCAATATCTGGAGAAAAAAGCAAAATATCATCAATGTAGACGAGTGTTGAGCATAGAATGCGGGCCCGAATCATGGCCTTTTGAAACAAGAATGAAATTGTTTTTAATCCAAAAGGCATGACTAACCACTAAAAGTGGTGATCTGGAATGTAAAAATCAGTTTTGGGACGATCATCTGGATAGATGCCCAGTTGCCAAAAACTTGCTTTCAAGTCAAATTTTGAGAAAATCTGAGCTTTAGGCAAGTTTGCAAAAAGAACACTTCTCCGAGGAAGAAGAAATTTGTTATCCTGTAGAAAATGATTAAGAAGCTGGTAATTGATAACCAAACGAAGCTTTCCTCTTATTTGTTCTGTCCTTTTATTTACATAAAATGCTTCACATGCCCACTGAGAGGTTGTGGGCTCGATCAAACCTTCTTACTGGAGTTGCTGGAGCTCTTGAAGAGCAAGTTGGTAGTGTTTTGAGTTCATTCCATGATGTGTAGCTTTTGTGGGGTTGATGTCTTCATTTTTCTTAAAGGGAAGAGAAATGAAGAATTCTAGATTTTTCCATAGTAGATTGGAGCATTTGGTGAGGAACTGGGAATGAGATTAAGCACAAGAAATTTGGATTATGACTTCTTTGATGGAGGAAAAATTTTCTATGGAAAAGAGATTTGGTTGAGTGGTCCAGGGTAACAGGTAGTTTTTGTATTTCAAGCATTTTTTGAGCTAGGAGATTTTGCTGAGATTTTGGAGAATATCAAAGTCTAACAATAAATCTTTTCTTGAGAGATCAGGACCATAGACTTAGTGTTTTGTGGTGTATCAAGGGAAAAGTTGGATGGTAATAGGCTTACTGATTAGAGTGATGACAAAAGTTTCTCCATTGGTTGTTGTAAAGGGTCTGAAACATGACTGCCAGTAGGATTTGAGGAGAATTGCTGGATGTGGGCATGCGCGCTTGGAATTTTCGGATTCCAAAAATGCGAGGGCCCGGATCGAGGGAGCGCGAGCGGGAAAGCAAGCGCTCGCAAAATACAGAGTCGCCACTCGGGTTTGAAGGTCCGACACCCAAGGAACCGTATTTCGAAGCACTTGCCGCGCTGTTTGATTTGAAGAAGTTAAGGAACCAGTCCGTCATAACCATATCCGGGTTCGGGAGCAAGGTTACAAGAGGGGAAGGGTTTTATGGCACCCCTCTCGCCCAATCCGGAGATCGGTCTCTACTTAGGCATTTGCGAAAGATGTTTATTTGCGATTCTGTTTTATTAACCAATTTTTAGCCAATTAGGGCGGGGGAACAGTTAATCGGGGAATTAAAACTGTAACAGTTTGTAGGATGTGATAGATATGGCATGGATGAGCAAGATGACAAATAATAAATGGAATAAAGTCCAAAACATCGATCATACATCAAGACAGTGCTGTGTATGACTTTGGCTCGAACAAATGGCCAGCTTGCATGCGTGAAGCCATCCGCATGCAAGCAAACCATCGCGCGACAAAGCCATACACTCGCGCGAGTGTTGATGCCTCTCCAGTGATTTGAATTTTATCCCCTTCTGGGCTCTGGAAGGACCAGTGCTCACCCAGGTGCAAACCAAGCAGTTTATAAGTGCTTGAAAGTAAACAATATTACAACAGGCAGATGGAAATATTATGGAAACATGACTCTTAAACAGTGAGGGTAACTAAACAGAGGCCAAGGCCAAGCTGCTCATGCAAGGGCAGTCCCTGGAAAACAAAGAACCATCGCGCGAGGGAGTGAGACACACGTGCGATTGTTCTGACTGGACTTCCAGGAATTGCTTTGCATGCTTAGGGCTCTGAGACATATTCCAGAGCATCCCAAGAGCATTCCAAACTAAGTGAAGCTGTAAACTATGCTAAACTATGATTTTTAACATGCAAAGCAGTGAACTATGTTTTTTTTTTTAAAAGAATTGAGAGTGACTATGTACACGACAAGAAACTTGAAAACGAGCATCCCTTCCCCACGTGGTCCAATCTCGTGCAGACAGAACTATTGCGCGAGTGAGTGGGACCATCGCGCGAGGGTGTGCATGGACACGGCTCTTGAAACCTTGCTAGCTTTAGCGTCAGAACTGGTATTGATTACCAGCCTTGGCCCTGTCAGCCCCCCTCAGGGGTTCGAACAGTGAGCAGAAAGGTATTATACCTTGGCTTGAGTATCTTGGCAATGGCTTGAATGAGGTGATGTGGCTTGGACTGGGATTGTATGGGAATAGATGTAGTATGAAATGCTTGTGCTTGTACTTGGCTCTTCTTCTTTGAGAAATTTTTTTGTAACCCTTTGAAATGAAGCATGGGGGGGGGGGGGTGTTCTTATAGAAGGGTGAGTTGGTTGGTGGCTAGATATGGCCATGCAACCAGCCAACAAGGCTGGTCACAATTGCTTGGTGGGGAAGTGGGGTAGCAAAGGTGATGGGAGAATGGGGTAGAGGTGGTGCAAGGGGAGCCCCCCAGAACGCTGTTCAGTCGACGAAACGGGGTCACATAGGCCTGTAGCCCCCTGATCACCACGAAACCCGGGTGAAAATGACAGGTGTTGACCATCGCGCGATGGAATGGGACCATTGCGCGAGTGTCAAACAAACCCCGCGAGGGTCAACAGTCAAAACTTTAACTTTGACCACCACCTGGACAGTGAAGCATCGCGCGATTGTCTTAAATCATCGCGCGACGGTTAAACCCAAGATCCAGGTTTGGATTCAAGGGTTTTCAGGGTTAAGGATGGGTTCCACACACGCCAAACTCAAGCCATTCTATGTTCTCGAGACTGTTTTCGACCTGATTCATCATCGGGGAAACAAGAAACCGAAAAACAAAGTGAAACAATCAGGAAATCAGATTGGGGTGTCTACAGTAGTCCCTCTTTGACGGCACGCGGAGCACCATTGGCTGGTACGGGTAACGTCAAAGATTTCTAGACACCCATCCAATTTACCCAAAAGCCGATTCGAACGAGAAATGCAAGCAAGTATATACAAATACCGTGCACCAATGGATCGGCGAGCAGATTGATTGCTGATCCGAATTTGGACGGATAGATCGTCGCTGATTGATAATCGGACGGATGGATTGTCGCTGATTAATGATGGGACGGATGGATCGTCGCTAATTTGAAATTGGATGGATAGATCGTCGCTGATTTGAAATTGGACGGATGGATCGTCGCTGATTTGAAATTGGACGAATGGATCGTCGCTGATTGATAATCGAACGGATGGATCGTCGCTGATTTGAAATTGAACGGATAGATCGTCGCTGATTTGAAATTGGATGGATGGATCGTCGCTGATTGATAATCGGACAGATGGATCGTCACTGATTTGAAATTGGACGGATAGATCGTCGCTGATTTGAAATTGGATGGATGGATCGTCGCTGATTGATAATCGGACGGATGGATCGTCGCTGATTTGAAATTGGACGGATAGATCGTCACTGATTTGAAATTGGATGGATGGATCGTCGCTGATTGATAATCGGACGGATGGATCGTCGCTGATTTGAAATTGGACGGATAGATCGTCGCTGTTTTGAAATTGAACGGATAGATCGTCGCTGATTGATAATCGGACGGATGGATCGTCGCTGATTTGATGATCGGACGGATGGATCGTCGCTGATTGATAATCGGACGGATGGATCGTCTCTGATTTGAAATTGGACGGATAGATTGGATCCAATTGCAAGGCCCGAGCAAGACTCCTGGATTTCATCAAAGCGATACATATGATTGGGCCTGAACAAGAGGCTGATCTTGGCCAACGACCCAGTTGAACCATCGCGCGAGGAAGCCACACCATCGCGCGACGGTTTGTGTTAGGTGCTTGGTTCTGAAACCGGCCCAGACCCGGCCCATGGCAGCCTTCTTCCTTTTAAACGACGAGGACGTTCTGAAACCGCTCATGGCAGTTTCGAACTTCCCCTAACTCCATTCTCTCTCAAACTCCCCCTCTCCAACCCCTTGATTTCGTCCCAAAATCAAGTAAACCCACACGCGTACCATCACCCATGGCTGACCACGGTGTCAATCGGGGTAGCGGGGAAGTAATTGATCGTCCGGAGGATGAGGGAAGACCAATGGTGGTCGAAACAGAGGATCGGCCGCTAGCGGGGGCCGTTGCAGATACCAGTGCAGAGGTAACGGGCGGCGGCGAGGGCGAACAGGGCCGCATGCAGGAGATTGGTAGCGAGGGCGATCATCGCGCGACGCAATCAGACCGTCGCGCGACAGTGGAGGCCGGGGCTGTGAGGGCTGGAGTCGTGCAACTGGACCCGAGCGAGGCCGTGAGTGGCTCGGTAGTAGTTGGTGACAGTTCTGAGGGTGTAGGCAGTGGAGGCGCCGAGGATGGCGGTGCCGGGCCAAGCGAAACTCCGTTGAGGGATCCGACAAAAGGCAAGGGTGTGGCGAGCGAGGAAGAGGGCGTCGCAGAGGTTCCGGAGGAGGGGGTATTGTTTCGGCCAGCAGCAACGTCGTTGGGCCACAGACCGATCACGAGGCAGGATCTTGCAGAGTTTCTGAGTGAGGAGAGATTAGCCTGGCTCCTCGAGGAGGATCCCATGATTGGGGCTGCTGTTTTGGAGGCTCGAGAGGAGCGAGAGCGGGAGATAGCCGCTTCAGAGGTTGTGGCGAGAGCCGAGAGGGCAAGAGCCGCTGAGGAGGAGATACTGAGGGACGCAGAGACCGAGGAGCGAATTGGAGCCAGGGTACACGGGCCTAGGGTAACAGCGGTGTCCGAGGCAGAGAGCTTGACTCGTGCTCCTTTTTCAGCAGAGGGGTACAGGCTGCCGGTTCCACACTTGTTTGTACCATCGGGTCTTGCAGCTTACAAGCCACGGCAGGCGGAGTACGACCCCGAGCTCGTTCTGAGGGACCCCGATACCCATATTTCGAGCAGCTGGGCTGAGGTAAACTTCTGAGAGTCCCTTATTTTCGTTTGCGATTGCAAATTCAATACAATGTATGTGCTTAAATACCGCAAGGTGTAGAATAACCCTCTGAAGTAGATTCGAATAGCGATACCATAGTTGAATACCATGCATGAGACATAATAACTTGAACCAACCATCTACTGCCAGGTTGCATTGATTACCTAGAACTTGAGAATGAAAACTTTACGTGCTGATACATCCCCTGTTGCTTGTTTCCGTGTCTAATGCAGGAGAGAGCGAGACAGAGAGACATTCGAGGCTTTGGGGGTGCCTGCAGCTCCTTGGCGTTGTACCAAGGTTTGCCCGAGAGGGTGAGGCAGTTGGTGGATGAGGCAGGCTTTGGGGAGTTTATATAGACCCTTACCCGGCCAGAAACGACCATGCGGTCTTGGTTGCACTTGCAGAGAGGTGGAGAGATACTACCAACACCTTCCACCTACTGCCTGGGGAGATGACGGTGACGCCTACCGACTTTGTGGCGATCACTGGTTTGAGGGTTGGAGGTGACCCTATCCCGTTTGACTCAGGCATACAGGAGGACGAGGCGGCCCTGGAATGGTTCTTGGGAGAGGTGCCCAAAGTTGAAAAAGGGATGGCGAGATATGGCCAGTTTACCCGGTACCTCACAAAGGAGGTGGCGACCGAGCAGGAGGCAGAGCAGATGGCCCGGGCGTATCTGCTGTACCTCTTTGGTGCCACCCTGTACCCGAATAGGCGTAGCAAGGTTCACCTATCGTACTTGCCTGCACTGAGAGACCTGAGGATAGCCTCGGGCTTCGACTGGGGAGGAGCTGCACTTGGCGCAACTTATGGCTTTATGGGGGACTCATCGAGGACTGAGATGAGCACTGCTGGATACTAGCGGATTTGGGAGGTATGATCATAATAGAGTAGAGCTTATTTCCAATATACACTTATCTGTTTGAATACATAAGATGCTCAAAGATATTCCTGCATTGTACTAACGATTTGAACTTTGATAACTGTGCAGCTCTGGGCCTATGAGGTTTTGAACATGTGTCGTCCAGTGACGAAGAGCCTCGACTTGGGGATCCTCCCACGTGCTCATATCTGGAGCAAGAAGAACATGGGAGAGAAAAGAGGGAGAGGTGACTTGAACGGCTTAGGATATACTTAGACGAGCTCCGTCCCTCACAGGTATAACATGACTTTATCAAATAGAAATATGCATCCCCTTTTTATTGCTTTAATGCTGTCGCTGACCGACACTTGCATTGCTTGCTTGTGCAGGTAGAGTGGGACCCTTGGAGAGTGGCAGAGCCAGAGCCTGAATACCTGGCCAGGAGCAGGGTTGTGACGGCGAGCAGAGTGTTGCTGGAGTCGGCCTTTGGTTGGCAGTGGTACTTGGGCGACCGAGTGACACGCCAGTCACTTGGCTATGCAGAGGTCCAGGTACCCGGACCGCTTTCACCACGGGACTCACACACAGGGGAGTACACGTTGGCCGAGTTAGAGATCTTCACGCGGCCTGACACCGACTTGACATGCTACCTGCGTACCGGCATGGACTATGCAGTTTACCAGAGAGAGCGCTTGGCAGGGCCGCTGAGAGTGCGAGAGTTCAGGGAGGTCCGGAGTCAGGCCTGCGAAGCTGCTGAGGAGAGGAGAGCCATCACAGTGAGGCAGAGTAGCAGTGAGAGTCGCGCGAGGCGGGGTCCGAGCGGACCTGTGAGATGTGGGCCACCAGAGTTGACATGGCATATAGCAGTGGTGGACTCTCAGGGCAATCTCGCTGAGCTACACCTAGTTCCTGCCAGAGTTGAGCCAGCGCCCGTCAACGTGCCAGTAAGACTTTGTAGGCTTCATTATTGTACTTTCATAAAATCTTGAAACATTGCCCCATTGCTTATGTTCAAGTCATCCTTGCAGGTGCCTAATGAGTGGGCGAACGAAGCCGTTCGGCGTATGCTTGCAATGGAGAACGTGATAAGGCAGGCGGCAAGTGGCTTGCCTTTGGACTTGTGCTACCCACCACCGGCAGCTTAGAGATATCAGGTATATACCCCAGAAAAATGATATATTCCTACATTCGATACTTGACATATGCATGCTTTGCTCAATACATAGTATACTATAATTGCTGCCAACTTTGAAATTGATTGTACCTGCTTGCAAACACATAATACATAAAATGTATACTAAATGTGCAAAAATTCAAAATGCAGGCACAGGGACGGGCGGCTCCTAGGAGAAAAGGTGCCCGGGAACCTCCACAAAAGAAGCTAGCAACTAGGACTCCTGCTCCTCCACCTACTACTAGACCACAGACACGGGGCACACGGCCACCTGTTGCAAGTGAGGAGGCGGCCCGAGAGGCCGTGGCGCGCGCTGAGGAGAGGTATCAACTGAAGATGCGCCAAAGGCCCTCGCAAGATGAGCCAGTATGCAAGAAGCGGCTGATCCTGCCCGAGGAATCCGAGGAAGAAGGGGAAGAGGAGGAAGAGGAAGAAGAAGAAGACGAGGAGGCGCCTGACAGCAGCGGCTCAGACGACTCAGCTGACGATCCTGGTTTTAGACAGGATCCTAGAGAGAGGGAAGATGATGACGACGACGACGGAGATGGAGACTCGTTCGGGGAGGACTGAGGGCTACTAAGAAGCCTCATTTCATTTCCTGCACTCTTGATTTTTGCTTTTGGGCCTGCGCGCCCGCGTAGATAGGTTGAAGGCCGGAGTGCCTTAGTTGATACTTGATACACATTTTTGAGGCATGTGTGTCCTTTTGACTTGATGGGCGAGTGTGCCCGACTAGACATGATGACTTTCGCGTGGCCGACGCGCCGCATGCACAGTAGTTTCCCTTGCTTTGATATGGATAGTTTATGGCTTAGCTATAAAATTTGCATTTTCAGTTTATCTCACTCTTGTAATGAATTAAAGTAAGTAAGCGTTCGCCACTAATACCATGCTTGCATTGATAACGCGCTGAGACTGTCCACAAACGCATGCATACGCACAGATAGAACTAACTCAGAGAAAAAATGAAAATGTACCTTAAGACACGGTCAGGATACGAGGATACGAGGGAATGAAATATTGGACCTTTATAAGCCAAAACTCAAAATGTTCTAACTTGGATAAAAAGGACACTTCCGCGAGGTCACGTATATACAAAGTGACCTACGAGAGCTGACGGAATCGAGAAACACATCCTGAATCGCAAACTTGACCCAAAACTTTACGAGGGACACAAAACGGACACGAGATAAAAAGACAATACTCTATTATGTCCCGGACTGAAACCGACACCTCCGTACAGTCATATTAGGTCACCATGACCTGTACGGCCTAAGAGAAAAGGGCACGAACCTTCGGACCGAGTTTCGAACTCCCGAAATGCTCATTTGGCCTTGAAACGGGCCCCCAAGGGTTCAAAAACCTCGTTAAATGCAATTTATCAAATCCAACACTTGGATACGGTCACATATGCTCATAGTGACCTGCCGGAATAATAAAAGTTGCAAAAGTACCCTTGGAAAAGGAAGTGACCAAAATTGGACAGTAGCTGGTGTAATCTGTCAAGTTGCAGGGCAAACCATCGCGCGAGGGAGTGGGTGTGTCGCGCGATGGAGTGATGCTCGTCACTCGCGCGAGGGAATGAGAGCATCACGCGATGATTTCCCCATGCCAGGCCATCTTTATTTGACCGTTTCAGATTTTTAAAGTGACCAAGCCTTGTCATCACCTTCAACTGCTCAGAGTACTTCAGAGGACAATGCAGAGATGCCCTTACTTTAGAGGAGTGGATGCCACGTTGTATAGATATTTGCCCTGGAAAAGAAGGATATTTCACATATACTGTCTATAAAGAGGCCAATACTCTGTAAATGGAAAGCATCCCTTCCTCAGTCTGAAAGTCCCACAAGAAGCAGAATGGCAAATAATCTTTCGGCCTTGATTACCCCATGGCTTTCGGCTTTTGTTGCCGGGGATTGGCTGTCATTCCAGTTTCACGAGCTGGCCGCATTCCGTTTTCTCCGCAACATGAGGGTTCGTTCTGAATTTCTGAGAGCAGCCTCACAATTCTGGGACTCGGAGGTTCATGTGTTCAGGTTCGGGGTTAATGAGTTGTGCCCAACCGTGGAGGAATTCCAAGCATACCTCCAAGGAGTCGCCTCGAGCGTGATTGTCGTGCCGCCTCATAGGAAAAGCATGCCAAAACTCCTACAGTCAAGTCTTGGCATTACTCGGGGAGCGGCCGAAAGTTTACTAACCGGAGGGCAGATCAACGTCATGCGCCTAATGGAGTGGTATGGGCCAGAAGGGGACGTAGAGAACATAGCCGCGCAGGCCCAACGTCGATTTGCTCTGGCAATTAGCGTGTTAGCCGCTTATTTGTTGGTGTCTCCAAATGGGCAAGTTAACCCCATGTTAGTGAGCGTCGCCGCCCAAATGGGCGCCCGAAGAAATGTGGTGCCACTGGTCCTGGCGGAGACACTCATGGGTTTGGATTTGGTTTCTACGGGCCAAACAGACGTGTTCGGTGGTAGTCCACTTCTACTGCAGGTTAACTCTCACTCAGCTCACCTTTTTCGATTTTCTCACATTCTGCTTTTACCTCATCTCTCGGCTAAGGCTATATGGAAGCTTCTCACTTGTCTTTTCCTCTCAAGCTTTATATGACTTCTCCCTTGTTTTTCCACTCATGCAGCTCTGGCTGTCCGACAAATTGGGATTGCTCACAGCACCGGAAGCGAATTGGCCCCATCTGCCCGTCGAATGCACCAGAGAGGCATGATCTACCCGGAAATGTCTGCGCATCAGTGGTACACATTCATGAGAGAAATGCTGCCGAATGAAATCACGCGGCGGCACGATGCCCTAAACATTCCAGACATGGCCTTGAGTTCTGCAGGTTTCGAGAGAGTAGTGATCGCTGGGCTGATTGCTTTCACATTCTACATCCCTGGACGCATCCTTCGTCAGTTAGGAATGAGCCAAGGGCTTCACCGAGCTGGGATTGAAGACTTCCAAGTCCCTGCCTTCACTGCCCAGAATTTGAGGGGATATGAGCACAATTGGGGCCTGAGGCAACTCAGAGGAGCCGATCCAGACTTCAGCACAGAACTTATGCACCGATATCAAGTATGGCTAAGAAGGGAAGTTGCAAGCAGGTAAAACAATGACTGACTTCTGACGGACCCTGATGATCTAGAATAAACCGTGAGCCTATTTAAGGCCTCAGGCACTTTATTCTGTTTTCATGCTTAACTCTTTTTAAGACTGCTCAGCCTGTGTAATAGAAGTTATAATTTGAATAAAAATGAAAGTTTGAGAGTTTTCTCCTTTTGATACAAGTGTTGAACTGTTGTGTTGCCCAAGTATCGAGTCAACTTCTGGTAATAGGAAACTGTGGATCAAGTTGATGGATTGTGACCGAATCTCACAGAGAGATTGCCTACGTATCCCCTTTCGGGGAATTAGGTCAGCACGTAGTTCAGGCTAAGGTTCACTCGAGTATTTTAGCTCTCCTTTTACGCTCTAAATTTTGCCTAGTGCCGCCACTTCGGGTTTTCAGCCTAGCGAGCTTTGATTGATGCCTATTTATTTTTGCCTAAACCGCCTTCTCAGGTTTTCGGTCTAGCAGGCTTGCTCTAATTTTTGCTTGGAACCGCCCACCCTTGTGGTTTTCGGCCCAACGAGCTTCTCTCAGGGGTAGTACCGTTTGAGTTGATCCAGGTTAACCAGAGAGTTAAATTCATTGCCGTCGAGATCGATGAGCTGAGCCGCTCCCCCAGAAAGGATGGCCTTGACGATGTAAGGTCCGGAACGCTTAGGTCGGAATTTGGCGCGGGGGTCAAAAACTGGTGCTCGAATGTCCTTCGTGACCATGTCCCCTTCGACCAAATCTCTAGACTTCACTTTTTTGTTGAATGCCCGGGCGATTCTCCGCTGATACCCCTGAAGGTGATACAAGGTCCGAAGCCTCCTTTCATCAAAAAGCATGAGCTCAACAAATCTTCCACTGAGCCATTCAGATTTCGAGAGCTCTGATTCCACCATGATCCTCAAAGATGGCACCTCCAGTTCGATAGGGAGAACTGCTTCCATCCCGTAGACCAAGGAGTAGGGGGTCGCACCCGTTGACGTTCGGATCGATGTTCGATAACCCCAAAGGGCTAAAGGCAGTTGCTCGCGCTAGTCCCTGGCGGATTCTGCAGACTTTTTGATGATTGTCTCAACATTCTTGTTGGCTGCTTCAATAGCTCCATTCGTTTGAGGGCGATAGACCGTTGAGTGATGGATTTGGATCTTGAATTCTTCGAACAACTCTAGGACCCTGCCTTTGAAATGACTTCCGTTGTCAGATACGAATGCTTGCGGAATCGCATACCGGTAGATGATGTTTTTCCTGATAAAATGAGCAACTTGAACCGCAGTCAGGGTTTTATAAGATTCGGCCTCAACCCATTTGGTAAAATAATCTATCACCACAAGGATAAATCTATGACCATTTGAAGCAGACGGTCTGACCATGCCGATGACGTCGATACCCCATACAGAGAAAGGCCAAGGCGAAGCCATGCCAAATAGGTTTGAGGGTGGCACATGCATTAGATTAGCATGAATTTGGCATTTGTGACATCGCCGCACGTAATCCACACACTGAGATTCCATAGTAGACCAGAAGTAGCCTTGGCGCAAGATCTTCCTAGCGAGCATGACGCCGCTCATATGAGGGCCACAGACTCCCTCGTGGATATCCTCCATGATTCTAATGGTCTCGGTACCGTTGACGCAGAGCTTGTGCATTCCGCAATGAGATCTCCTATATAACTTTCCCCCACAAATGATGTACTGGGTAGCTATTCTTTGCAACGCAGTCTGATCCTTTCTGGAGGCCTCGGCCGGATACAAACCACTCTCGACGAAGTTCCATATGTCATGGTACCAGGGGAGGCCATCATCAACATCATCGATGGCGTTGACATATTGATAAGCGGGGCAATCTCGCTGTTCAATTAAGACTGGGCGAAGTTTGACCCCCAAGGGTAGTTCGACCATGGAAGCCAAAGTTGCAAGCACGTCGGCAAACCGGTTCTTCAAACGGGTGATGTGGGCGAAGGTCACTTTGTTGAAGCGAGGAATTAGCCCCTCCAAATCTTGATGGTAAGGCTTCAGCCCCTTTTCACGCACCTTCCAGTCCCCATTGGCTTGAGATACAACGAGATTAGAGTCTCCGATGACTTCAAGCCTTTCTACACCGAGGGTGAGTGCAGCCTCCATACCCACAATATAGGCCTCATATTCAGCTTGGTTGTTTGTAACATCGAAGTTAAGCTTGATTGCAAGCGGAATGTGAGAACCATCAGGGGCGACTAGCAAGACCCCGATTCCGAATCCTTACGAGATTAGAGTCTCCGATGACTTCGAGCCTTTCTACACCGAGGGTGAGTGCAGCCTCCATACCCACGATACAGGCCTCATATTCAGCTTGGTTGTTCATAACATCGAAGTTAAGCTTGAATGCAAGAGGAATGTGAGAACCATCAGGGGCGACTAGCAAGACCCCGATTCCGAATTCTTTCTAATTGGCTGCCCCATCAAAGTAAAGAGTCCAAACGTCTTCAACAACCGTTAGCACTTCCTCATCTAGGAACACAAAATCTGCATCTTTCGGTCCGTCCACAGGGTGATCAGCCAAAAACTCAGCAATGGCTCGTCCCTTCACCGACTTTCTCGTGACGTATTCGAGATCGAATTCTGCCAAGAGGAGCAACCAACGTGCTAACTTACCAGTGAGAGCTGGTTTCTCAAACAGATACTTGAGTGGATCCATTCGAGAAATCAACTTTACTGGGTAAGCCAGCATGTAGTGTCTCAACTTCTTAGAGGCCCAAACCAAAGCCCAGCACGTTTTTTCCAAGGCGGTGTAACGCTCTTCAGAACCAACCATTTTCTTACTTAAGTAGTAAAAGGCCTTCTCAACTCCCTGGTCGCCCTCTTGAGCTAGCAAGCATCCCATGGATGTAGAACTCACAGATAAGTATAGAATCAAGGGCTTTCCAGGCACTGGTGGCATCAAGACAGGCGGGTTTTGCAAATAGTTCTGTATGGACGTGAAGGCTGCCTGACATCTGCCCGACCATACGAATGGGGTGTCCTTCTTGAGTAGACGAAACATCGGCTTGCAAGTTAATGTTAACTTGGCGATGAATCTGCTGATAAACTGGACCTTCCCCAAAAAGTTTCGCACTCCCCTTTCAGTCTCTGGTGGCTTCATTTCAAGCACCGCTTTGATCTTTGATGAATCGACCTCAATCCCACGCGAGGTGATCATGAAACCGAGCATCTTGCCTGCTTGTGACCCCGAAGGTGCATTTCTGTGGATTGAGACGCATGCGAAACTTTTGGAGCCTCTCGAAAAACTTCCTCAACACAGGAACGTGCCCCTCCCGAGTTTTTGATTTAGCAATCATGTCGTCCACGTAGACTTCAACCTCTTTGTGCATCATGTCGTGCAGAATGGTCGTAGCAGCTCTCTGGTAGGTAGGACCGGCATTCTTCAAGCCAAACGGCATGACCAAGTAACAATAAGTGCCCCATTCAGTGATGAAAGTTGTCTTCTCACGGTCTTCCGGCGCCATAAGAATCTGGTTATATCCGGAGAAACCATCCATGAACGAAAGCAGGGCATGGCTTGCCGTATTGTCGACCAATACATCGATATGTGGCAGGGGAAAATCGTCCTTGGGGCTTGCCTTGTTCAAGTCCCTGAAATCCACGCATACTCAAATTTGTCCATTCTTTTTAGGAACTGGGACAATGTTGGCAACCCAAGTGGGGTATTGAGAAACCATAAGAAAATTGGCGTCAATCTGCTTAGTGACCTCCTTCTTGATCTTCTGCACCCAATCCGGCCTCATGCGCTCAATTTCTGCTTCACGGGTTTGGCATTTGGTAGTAAGGGGATTCGATGCCTCCACTATTTCTGGGTCGATGCCAGACATGTCCTGATGGGACCACGCAAAAATGTCACTGAACTCAGATAGCAGTTCTTTGAAATCATGACGTTCCTCTAAAGACAAAGTGGAGCCCACCTGAACCATTCGGGGATCACTCTCATCTTTCAAATTTATTAAGACTATTTCTTCTTTTAACGGCTGAGCATGCCTTTCTTCTTCCCGTTCGATGAGGGCACGGATTTCCTTGGGAATGTCCCCATTGAAATCTATCCCTTCATTGTCGGGGTCGACACAGTTTATATAAAGATCATTCAAGTAGTCAGAAGAGGATTCCTTCATTTCATAAGACCCTACAAGGTCGCCAAGTACAAGGGAATCAAACTCAAAGTAAAAGCCATGACGTGGAGGGCCGAGAGGCACAAGCTCCGACTCAGAACTAGACTTAGACTCAGACGACTCGACAGACTCAGTGTCAGACTCTGATACATCATCAATGCAAGTAAGGCGTGGTTTGAAAATTCAATTTTTGAGGATACCCTTAGCTTCTGTGATGAGGGAAATGGGATCCTTGAGATCGTCGGAACCGAGCATGAACACCTCGGCCTCTTCAGCTTCCTTGGCCAAACCCACTTGGGAGAACTCATAAAACAGCTGCTCCAAGCTTCCTTGATCAAAAGACATCAGCCAATCAGTCCTCAGCTTGGGCTGGCTAAGCTTCCTTTTGAATCCTGCCCTTGCTGATTCTTCATCACTAGAGGACCAAGTATCATCAGCAAAAACCTCAAACCCAGGCAGCAAATCCCCAGTGACTGCATCGATAAAAGGCTCAGGCTGCCCGGTGTAGACATCATTCCCCACCTCACGCACAAAGTAGCTGTCAGGCTCACCATAGAGAGATCGAGGTTTTCCCGTGCATTTCCTTCTTTTGGCATCCTTGGTAGAGGAGGAGTACCCCAGACCAAAGCGGCCCTCGCAGGAAGGAAAGGCAGGGAACTCCGGGATCCCTTGTTGGTGAATCCCAAGACCAAGACCAGGTAGATAGGACATCCTCCTCATGATGTCTAAAGCAACAGAGCTTATGATGAAGTCCCCATCCACATTGATGGCCAAAACCGAACCAGAAGTATCAAAAGAGAAACCCCCGAGATCAACATCTTCGTCGCCATGCGCAATCCCCAAAACGGGTGTGCCATCTTCCTTAAGCGGGCGAAATGCCCGAGTCCCCGCAGATAGTCAAAGTACCGCTAGGGAGTCCCAACATAACTTTCTGATGAAGAGTAGACGGTACAACCATGATGTCAGATCGGTGAAGCCATGACCTTCCTAGCAGGAGATTAAAGGTGGCAGGGATATCAACCACGTGGAACTCGACATCCATCTCAAAACCCTCAGCGTCGAGCTTAAGCACAAGCGTGCCCTCGACCACGCGACGAGTGCTGTCGTATGCCTTAACGGCCAGATTGGAATGCGCAAAGTCTTTCTTGGCTAGCCCTAAGCGGTAAGCCACCCTCAAAGGGCAAACATTGATCTCCGATCCATTGTCGATAAGAACAGTCGGAATCCAAAGCCCTTTACATTTAATAGTGATGTGCAAGGGGCGATTGTGATCAACCCTTTCGATCGGTAGATCCTTGTCAGTGAAGACAACGGTGTGCTTAGAAGTACGCGGGAGAATTATAGATATCATTGCCTCAAGTGTGACATCTGGTTGAATCTCAAGACGAGATAGAGTGTGGCAGAACTTCTGACGATGTTCACGGGAGGAACAGATCAAACCCCAGAGAGATATAGCAGCAGGAATCCGCTCTAGCTGCCTTTGAATCATGTCATCGTTTGGGGTGCTAGGAGGTACCTCGAATGGTGCAGATCTTGAGAAAGCAGAAGGTTCGTTCCTTTGGTTGGAAGAATTGGATGAGCTCCCAGCTTGCAGACTAGCAGACTGAAAAACTCGTCCACTCCTCGTAATGTTGAGAACGTTCTCTAGAGAGGGCACCACTTGAAGGTCTTGACTGTCATCCCAAAGATCAGCAGGGACTTCCCCTAATTTGCATTTTCCTTTGTCAGAGGGCGGCGGGGCTACAGGTACTTCCACACCCAAGCCTAGGTCTTCAGCCAAATCATTCAACAACAGCGACTCCCAAAAGTCTGGATCCTTAACAGCTGCAGTCTCCCCGATAGGCTCCGTATTAGCAACAAACGGGACGTCCCAGAGTCCCCCATCAGCAAAAGAGCGGTTGACAGTCCAAACCTCGGACCCAACTTGGATATTAACTACATCATCAACGTCCCAGAGGTTAGCCGGCGGAACAAGGTCTGTAACCATAATGCTGCAATCATCTTCGGTCAGATTAGGTGGTGTGGGGCACGAGAGTTCCTTGTTAACGATGTAAAATGTAGGGTCGTACTCGACGCTAGTTACAGAGTCAACCAGCCTATCGAGAGTAGAAGGGAGAAAGCATTCCCCCAAGACACGAGTTTCCTCCTGAATGAGACCCTCTTCTATAAACTGAATCTCATGATTGGGCAGAGCATATCCTTGAAGAGGATTAAGGTCAAATTCCAACGGAAAACTGCCAGGCGGGTTCTGTATCCCAATAGTACTCCTCCTTAGGAAGAACAGGCTCAGGTTGTTGAAATAGCATGTTCAGAGAGAAATCGTCCAAAGGATCAAGCATGTCTGCCTCATAATTAGCCATCCAGGCGTCATACCAAGCATGGTTAAAAGGGACATACTCTGGGTTCTGGGGGAAGCCGTCCAATTCTAGTTCTGTCCATTCATTGATTATGGGGGCTGCATAGTCATCATTATCAGCTATAGCCCATCCCACTACTTGCATATCAAACTGCTGTTCCGAAAAAGGAGGGACAGCGGACCTAGAACGGCTCATCAAATTCGGAGAGGGGTTTGGATCCGTCACATCAAAGTACAGGCTATCCAAAGAAGAGGCAGAGTTAAGCTGCACGGAAGGGATGGACTGATGAAACAGATCGCTGATAGAAGCGTTGAACACGAACATTCCATTCTGCAAGCGTGCGGAGGGTACATCGGAATTGGACGACTGTCCTTCTTCAAGATGAATATAGGAGATTTCGACTTCGGGCTGAACGGGTATGGGCACGACTGGCCTGGGTTGGTCTGTTGGGGTTATATGGTCGGTGGGGTTGAATATAGTGGAGTTAGGGTTGATGTAAGTGGAGTTGAGGGATATTTGGTTGATGTGGGGAGCAGCATTGTGCTTTGGCAAGGAGTTGGAAAGGATGTTTGGCTTTTGGGTTGGTGGAGGTGGAGTGTGGAGAGTCCCTTCATCTATGAGATCCTGAATCGCATGACGGAGACGGAAGCAGGAGTCCGTAAGATGACCAGCCCCTTGATGATAGGCACAATAAAGATTGGCTTTGAAGTTGGGAGAAAGGTTTTTAGGCAGAGGAGTCGGATCGAGAGGTTTCAGATGCCCTGACTGGATCAATTTCTCCATAACGGACGACAGTGGAGCTTCAAATGCAGAGAAACTGCGGGGCTGATTGCGGGGCCGGTTATTTTGAAGGGCTTGCACCTGGTTAATCTCAGCGATGCGATTGGTCGCATTGGAAGAGGAGGCGTTAGTGCCGCTGGTTGCTGTGTTAGAAGATGTCCCGCTGCCAAACAACGTGTTGGTGTTCCCTGAGTAGACCCGAGGCTTTGATTTCGAAGGGTTAGAGGACTCCTCTCTTGACAGAATCCCACTTTGTAGCGCATCCTTGATAGCCAACCCAGATTCAAAGAAAGTATCAAAGTTCAAGGAAGCTTGGACAAGAACCAAATGCCTAGCATAATCGGGCTGAAGATTGCGAGAGATAATTCGGAGCTGATCTCTTTCGCTCGGGCGATCGATCATCTGAGCAGCCTTCGACCTCCATCTTTTGACAAAATCCGCGAAGGATTCCTTAGCTTCCATTTTTGTGGACTCAAGCTCTCGAGTTGTCAATGTGACATGTTCAAAAAAAAAAAGCTCTCGAGTTGTCATCTTGAGTTGGCAATTGTTACTATACTGCGAAATAAACGCAACACCGATGTCTCCCCACGTCCTCCTTTTAGCAATGTCAAGCGACAAAAACTAGTGAAAAGCAGGTCCCGAGAGAGTTTGAGGGAATAGCTGGGACATGGCCTCGGGTTCAACAACCAAGAGTTTCATGGCAGCATGGTAGCCGTAAAGATGAGTCTTCGGGTCACCACTCTCATCAAACTTGGCGAGGTCAAGCATTTTGAACTTGTCGGGAAGTTTAGCATTGGGATACAAGCAGAGGCGATCTAGGTCAACTCCCCCGGCACTGATCTTCTCGGACTTGGACACAGATTCTTCCAGCTTGACGATCTTTGCCATGAGAGCAGTCATGTTAGGGTCTAGAACGGGTCTTGCCACAGCGAGATTCAAATTCGCTGCCTCCGGGTGAGCCTCTCTCAGGTTGGGCTGAATTATGATCCGCCCTGCATGGTTGGAGTCTTCAACAAAGATTGGCTCTGCATGGTCATCCTCATCGACCTCGCCTCCCGCTTCTGAAGCTGGCGGAAGATGAGTGTTGATAAGGTCATTGAGCCTAGTGAGATTTGCATCAGTCTGAGCACCCCTTTGCTGCATGGTGGCGATGATGTTCTGAATGTTCATGAGCATAGGTTTCAAGACTTAGTGGTTGCGGATGATCTGCCATGACGGAGGTTCCGGATGAACTTGACGAGAACAAAGAGGTAGGTGACGCCGGAGATTCAATTTCCTGGATAACTGACGGTGATCCTGACTGTAAGGCGGCCAACAGGGAACACGGAGAGTCTTCCGTTGTGACTGACTGAGCTGGCAACCTGACTAGCCTTTGAACCGAATTCTGATGCAGACGTTCCCAAGTGGGTTTGGCTTTCTGCCTCGATACTTTCCTTGGTGGCGCAATGGTTCAGAATCCTGCTTTGCTTTGCTGTAAGAAAAGACTCAATAAGGGCCCTGCAGCAACCTTACTCTAAACAAAAGACTTAAAGTGATAACACAGCCATCGTCGTCGGTGTCGCCCCTAGACTCTAAGACTACAGACGAGTCTATCTCATGATGTTCGGACGCTGCCAAAACCCTCAGATTTCCTTTCGAGAGTGTACCCTTGTTTGAATCAAATAATACTAAGAGATGTCAAAAATAGTCTAAGCCTTTGACTTTTCCGTTCTTGAAGTTTCAATTTTGAACTCGGAACAACTCGGGTTGGATGACGTGATGCCTTAACCGGGGTAGCATAGGCGACACCGTGCCATAGCCTGAGCGGTGTACGTGCTGCGCACGATAACCAGGTGGTATAAGCATCACAGCATCTCCTCCGTCATTCTTCGTTTTCTGTTTGAAACTTCAATTGGGTGTATAGACAAGGACTTAGAAAATCTTGATTTTCCGAAGTCTTGCCGATCCTGGGGCTTTGAAAATTTGATGACACGCACCATTAAGATGCATGACTCTTCATCGGGCCTAACAGCGTCCTAATAAACATAAGACAGACTCGCAAGAGAGAGACAACCTAGAAGCCGCCTTAAACATGCCCCTACGCAAAACGGTACGTATGTACAGTGCATGCGATAGGGAAAGCAATAACACGTAGGCAGTATATGGGGGTTAGATGCAAGTAGATCTTACCCTGTAGGTACCTGTCCTAGTTTGGAGAGTGCTAGTGCTTTGTATATGCAAAAGGCTGGTTTTGGCTTTGTAACGGGTTCCTCAGACTAAGGCCAAAGATATACCTCCCGTTGCCCGCGTAATCGCAGAGCAACAGTCGAACGGTAGAATGACCCATCATCGTCGAAGGTTGTCGGTCATTCGGGGTCCCCGGGCTCTGGTAAACCGTGCCGGATTGCCAAAACGATCCAACGAGGCTTATCCCACATCGATGCAAATGAGAATGCTAAAGAAATTGATTAATGAAATAGAATCGCAAACTCGCAAATGCCTTTTCAAATTTGGCTCTCTTTATTGATCAATACTTAGAAGAAACTACACGAGAGAACAATCGGAAAAGCCCCAAATTGGATGGCCGGACACGAGGTCCTGTTAAATCACCAATCCTTTCTTTAGCAGCGCGAAGCTCACTATTTTGACAGACTTTTGTGGGATTGTTCTCAAGCGTATTAAAATCTAAGTATAGATCAATATTGATTCGATCCCTAGCAGAGTCGCCACTTGTGGGCATGCGCTCTTGGAATTTTCGGATTCCAAAAATGCGAGGGCCCAGATCGAGGGAGCGCGAGCGGGGAAGCAAGCGCTCGCAAAATACAGAGTCGCCACTCGGGTTTGAAGGTCCGACACCCAAGGAATCGTATTTCGAAGCACTTGCTGCGCTGTTTGATTTGAAGAAGTTAAGGAACCAGTCCGTCATAACCATATCCGGGTTCGGGAGCCAGGTTCGAGAGGGGAAGGATTTTATGGCACCCCTCTCGCCCAATCCGGAGATCGGTCTCTACTTAGGCATTTGCGAAAGATGTTTATTTGCGATTCTATTTTATTAACCAATTTTTAGCCAATTAGGGCGGGGGAACAGTTAATCGGGGATTTAAAACTGTAACAGTTTGTAGGATGTGATAGATATGGCATGGATGAGCGAGATGACAAATAATAAATGGAATAAAGTCCAAAACATCGATCATACATCAAGACAGTGCTGTGTATGACTTTGGCTCAAACAAACGGCCAGCTTGCATGCGTGAAGCCATCCGCATGCAAGCAAACCATCGCGCGACAAAGCCATACACTCGCGCGAGTGTTGATGCCTCTCTAGTGATTTGAATTTTATCCCCTTCTGGGCTCTGGAAGGACCAGTGCTCACCCAGGTGCAAACCAAGTAGTTTATAAGTGCTTGAAAGTAAACAATATTACAACAGACAGATGGAAATATTATGGAAACATGACCCCTAAACAGTGGGGGTAACTAAACAGAGGCCAAGGCCAAGCTGCTCATGCAAGGGCAGTCCCTGGAAAACAAAGAACCATCGCGCGAGGGAGTGAGACACACGCGCGATTGTTCTGATTGGACTTCCAGGAATTGCTTTGCATGCTTAGGGCTCTGAGACATGTTCCAGAGCATCCCAAGAGCATTCCAAACTAAGTGAAGCTGTAAACTATGCTAAACTATGATTTTTAACATGCAAAGCAGTGAACTATGTTTTTTTTTATAAAAAGAATTGAAAGTGACTATGTACACGACAAGAAACTTAAAGACCAGCATCCCTTCCCCACGTGGTCCAATCTCGTGCAGACAGAACTATCGCGCGAGTGAGTGGGACCATCGCGCGAGGGTGTGCATGGACACGGCTCTTGAAACCTTGCTAGCTTTCAGGGTCAGAACTGGTATTGATTACCAGCCTCTTGGCTCTGCCAGCCCCCCTCAGGGGTTCGAACAGTGAGCAGAAAGGTATTATACCTTGGCTTGAGTATCTTGGCAATGGCTTGAATGAGGTGATGTGGCTTGGACTGGGATTGTATGGGAATAGATGTAGTATGAAATGCTTGTGCTTGTACTTGGCTCTTCTTGATAGGTGCATAAATGTGCCTATTTACGCCCCTTAACTTACTCTTGTTATGTCCGTTTATTATATTATTTAGAGTTTGATACTCGTTTTTATTTATTTCAGAACCTACGGCGCTGTTGGATAATATTTGAAGCTAAATCGATATAAAAATAATTAACGATGCAAAGCGAGCTCGATGTCATGCTTAGAGAATGTTATCCTTGCCGATCAAAAATCAACAAGTTGGACCAAGCTTATAATGGATGGAAAGAGAGAAGCACCCAATAAAATTCCTACAAGATGAATAATTATGTGCATAATGATGGGCCAGTAATTAAAAAGGTCGGGGCCTCCTTTCTCAAGAAGATTATTTTCAGCACTTATAAAAGGGCAGCAAGGGTTTTTGCTTGGGGATCCGATTGTCACGCAGAAACGGAAACAACGGGGGCTGCCATCATATCATATCTTTCCCACGTAGAAACGAGAGAACGGGGTGGCCATCAGGATATTTTCCCACGGCAGAAAAGAGAGAACAGGCTGCGATCAGAAGAGCTGATCCCACGCAGAAACAGAGAACGGGCAGCCTTCACCACGCCTCGCGGATCACGGCCAAACCAGCAGCAGCTTTGGGTTTTATTCATATGTTATTCATTCGAAAGCTTTTAGTTTGTTATTCAATGGAGCTTTATTCTTGCCTGGTTATTTGTTCTAACTCCATGAGTGGCTAAACTTCTTGACTAGGGTAATGAGGAGGTCTCTCCAAGTAGCGTAGTTGTTTGATTTTTAGGGTTTTATATTCAACTTAATTGTATAACTTGATCGATTCATAACTTTTTATGAAGTTCTATATTTTTCCAATCTTCGAATGTGTTTGTATCCATGGTTTCAAGCACAGTCATGCAATGATTTTGAATGTTTCGAGATAGGCTTTGAGATAGATTATACGACGTGAGACGGATCGTGCCGTGGTTAAATCCAATGAGACGATCCGTGCCGTGTTGAGATAGCCTATACGAAGTGCGAATCTTGATTATCTTTTTGGGAATTATCGATAGGAATTGCTACCCTACGGTAATCTGGTTGAATGTTGAATATGAACCCTAGGTTTCGAAACAATTGTGTTATAGAGGGAGACTGAATCAGAAACCCTAGTCCCTTCTCTCATCAGTTTACAACTCCTTTAATTTGCATTCTAGTTTAATTTTAGGTTAATCAAATCCAAATCCAAATTCCTTTTAGTTTCAGAATTGAATTAGAAATTAATTGAAACTACTGCAACTCAGCTTTTTACTCCCTGCGAACGATCCCGTACTTAACCATTGTTCTTCGGAATACTAGTTAATTCCTTGGTTTTATAAATTATATTTTTGGTGCGAAAACGACAGACCACTTCTTCTTTGAGAAATTTTTTTGTAACCCTTTGAAATGAAGCATGGGAGGGGGGGGGGGGGGGGGGGGGTTCTTATAGAAGGGTGAGTTGGTTGGTGGCTAGATATGGCCATGCAACCAGCCAACAAGGCTGGTCACAATTGCTTGGTGGGGAAGTGGGGTAGCAAAGGTGATGGGAGAATGGGGTAGAGGTGGTGCAAGGGGAGCCCCCCAGAACGCTGTTCAGTCGACGAAACGGGGTCACATAGGCCTGTAGCCCCCTGATCACCACGAAACCCGAGTGAAAATGACAGGTGTTGACCATCGCGCAATGGAATGGGACCATCGCGCGAGTGTCAAACAAACCCCGCGAGGGTCAACAGTCAAAACTTTGACTTTGACCACCACCTGGACAGTGGAGCATCGCGCGATTGTCCTAGATCATCGCGCGATGGTTAAACCCAAGATCCAGGTTTGGATTCAAGGGTTTTCAGGGTTAAGGATGGGTTCCACACACGCCAAACTCAAGCCATTCCATGTTCTCGAGACTGTTTTCGACCTGATTCATCATCGGGGAAACAAGAAACCGAAAAACAAAGTGAAACAATCAGGAAATCAGATTGGGGTGTCTACACTGGATTGAGGATGGAGGCTGCAGCACTAGTATCAAAGAAGGCGAAAATTGGTATGGATTTTTTATATTTTCCAAGCAAGATTTTGACATTGGCTAAGGGTTAAGCTAGCAAGATGTTTGAGAATTCAAATGTTTGTATTTCATAGGAGAATGAGTCAGAATCATTAGAAGAGTCATCTGATTCTGACGAATCATTTGAATCATCAAAAGTAAATGCTAGGACTGCTTCGGCTGTTTCTTCATCATCAATAGAAAATAGGGATTCGACATCAGCATCTTTAAGATCATCGTCAATAAGAGACAAAGAACTCACTATTTTGTCTCTTGCTGCTTTATTTGGACACTGTTTGGCATAATGCCCTTTCTTTCTGCATATGTAGCTTCAATTAGATTTTTGTAGCCCTCTGAACTTTTTCTTCTTGAAATTTTTTTATTTTTTCTGGCGTGAAAACTTGCCAGGTTTAAAAAACTTTGGAAACTTGTTAAGAGATTGGAACTTTTATTTCTGAAAGTGTTTAAATTTTCGATATGAAGGACGGCAAGTGCACTTCTTGTCTTTGCACTTTATAGATAAGTCTGGTTGGTCACATGCTTTGCCAATAAGTTTTTTCTGTCCTTCAAGAGTTCTGAGGAATTTCTGGTGATTGCACAGCTTTTTCAAAGTAATCAAAGAGTGCTGGTAAATACTGCCAAGAGATGTTGCATTCAACGTCAATCCTTTTGTTTGAAGTAACCTTGTTGTTTCATTTCCCAATGGTTCAGGAAGTGAATTGAGAAAAGCTTGCTTGAGGTTGACATCATCCATGCCGTTAAGGAGATAAAATCTCTGAGAGATATAATCATAATGAATCTCCAAATCTTTTCTTTTGAATGAACAATACTTCATTGTAAGATATTCTTCTCGAACAAACTCCTTTGCATTGTTACCATCTCCAAAAAACTTAGTATGTAAGATTGAGATGAATTAATCAAGTGTTGGCAGTTGTTTAAGCTGTAACTGTCGGTACTCACCAAGAGTCATGTACCATTGACGAAGACGGCCAAGGAATTTTGTTGTACACTTAGTAATGACGATACTCAGTGTAGCATTTGGGAAGAGCATAGCAGCAGTGCACCAAAAATGAATTTCATAAAGCTTATCCAACTATTTTGATGGAGAAATATTATCGAAGGAGAAACCATGGGTATGAATATTGGAATGTAAGAAGGAACCAAAGGTTAGAATTTCAGGAGGTGTGTCAAACTCGGGACCTTCTTCAATGATAGGATCTTCAACATGTTCCTTTGGTTTTTTGGGTTCATCATGAAAACATGAGGAATTGGCATAGAATCAGTGGATTCAGTATCCGAATTAAACTCAATGGTTGGTTCAGGAGATGAGGTTTCGGGTATAGTGGCTAAGGTATATAGGAGAGTGGAGATTGGATTTTTGGAAGGGCTAGAAGTTAACTGAACCATTAACTGGGGTGACTTTGAATTTGGATCAGATGGTTTAAAATGAGTGGAGGTAATTGGAGTAGAGGTAGAGGTGGATGGTGGAGATAGAACTGTTGGAGGTCAGATAAGTTCTATTTGAGGCTTTGAAAAAAGGAAGTTTTGGTGGATATGGTCTTTTTGGTGGAGGAAGAAAAGTTTATGAGCTCTCAAAGATATTGGAGCTTGACTTACCAAATTCTAAGATAGGGTTTATAGGTAAGGATTGAGACATTTGAGTATACCCAAAAAAATTTTGTTGAGAAGAAGATGCGAACATGTCATATAAGCTTTTTTGCTGATAATACTACTGAGCTTGAAGGGATTGAAGCTGGTTCTTTAGATGCTTCATTTCAGTATTCTTTTGGTAAAATACTGCTGAAAATGCCTGGTTGGCATATGTCATTTGGAGAAATTCCTGATGAACATGTTGAATTTTCTACTGCAAATCTTTAATAAGAAGTTCCAAAGATGATAATTTCTTATGGACAACATTCTCCAAATTTTGTTGAGAGAGCAATTTTCTGGAGAATTTTGTTTTGAGTCAAAGAATTTGCTGACTGCCAATTTATTGTTACTTCTACTACTGACACTACTTTGGTGCTACCATCAGGGAGAATGGTAGTAGAATTTTATTACGGTGGATCATCCTTTCTTGAGAATTATGGAACTTCAAAGGAGGAAAATCCGCTTCAGTCCAAGGAGAAGATGAGGTGAACATAAAACACCCACTGGATTGAGCTAAAGGACCATCATTAGATGGTGGTTGAGGATGAGGTGGAGATTTACAAGGAGTGAGAGGTAAAAGAGGGCATAGTGGACATGGATCTTCAGAATCTTTTTCATCTTCTAGAAGACTGTCTTCGAGACACTCATCACATTCACAGGCATCAAAATAACAATGGTCTATTTTTGAATTTTCAAAATAGAAAACTGGGAGGCCATTGGGTCCAAAATTTTTAATTGGAGGGTCAGATCCATAACCATCTACAAACATATCAATCCTTAAGGGAAAAATGACAAGATTGGTGGAAGATAAGACAGGGGTTTCTTTTGGGAACGAGATCTCTACCGTACCAACAGGTTTTGGGATGAAAAGTGGACTTGAGAATTGAACAGGTATGGGCTTTTGTTGGTTTTTTTCATAAGCTGTAATCCAAAATTCTGGGAGAAATTTGAGAAGCTCAGATCGAGAAATCTGTCGTGGAACATGGACACAGAAAGCTTGGTGAGGTGCATTGACAATTAAAAAAAAGGTTTCATCTATGGAGGAAGGTAATAACATGTCTAAGGCATGGTTATGAAGGCGATATGGCATTTGGTAGTGAAGGGTTGCTGCGTATGTAGTGAAAATTTGGGAGGTACCACCAATTTGACTTGCACCTTTAAAGCTGTTAGCAGATAAGGATCTGCTAGTGGCATGTTGAAATTAGGATAAATGGTAAAGACTACAGTTTCAGCATTTAAAGAGGTTTGAACTGTAGCAATACATGCATGCTGGTACTGTATAAACCTGGTATCTACCAGAGCAAGTCTAGAAGAAACAGGTATACCTTTTCTACCATGAAAAGTGATAGCCGATCTGATTGCTTCAAAGTGAAGATAAGTAAATTCTTGTTGTTACCAAATGCGAGGCAAATCAACTGGGATTTTCAAGGGTAAAAATTGTTCAGCTTCTGTAGCTAGTATGAAACACTGATCAAACTTGAAGGCTTAGACATGCTCTTTTACAGAAGTTGATCATTTTGTGGAGAAGAGTTGGGTGACAGTCTTTTTTTACAGAGGTTTGTGGTCTAACAAATGCATTATAGGGATTTAGAAAAGGGAGATCAGTAAGGGGAACTTTACTATCATCAAGAAGATATTCAAATTCGTACAAGTACTCAAGATTAGAAGAAGAAGAAAATGAATTTCTGCTGGAGGATGATCTTGAGGGAACAAGAGATGAGGTGGCAGAGCAATGGGTAGAAAACAAATAATTCATTCTTTAGGTAAAAATCTGGGTTCTTCGTTTTCTCATACATCAAATCTTTTTCTTTTCAATGTGAGATCTTTAACTAATTTTAATCAATGAAATTTTGTATATTAAGGTAGACAAACCGAGACACACTGCTTACACAAAGGCCAAAGTCTCAAGGTACTTTTAACCCACTGATACAAAATTCTTTAACCAAAATAGTTAATGAAGTTTCTGATGTGGAGGATCTTTAAAAGGCAATCACAGAGCATACACTTCAATTTTCTTTTAGAAAAGATTTGGAATAGTTTTGGAAAAGAAGTTTCCAGAAAGGGTTTAAGCTAAAGTGGACAATATGGCTCTGATACCAAATTAAGCAGACACGAAATGAGTACAAACACAAAATAAGTTAGGATCAAGAAAGAATAGTAGAGAATACACAACACAAGGAATATATTGCTTAAGTCTAAGAATACATTGGTGGAGGCCTCCTCTTTTTATAGAGAGAAGAGAGGTCTACGCTGAAAAGGTTCCCAGAAGGTAACTATTATAGACATTTACTATTACACATATGATACATCATGGCATCTTTGAAAAACAACTAATACAAACACTTCTGGTGGAATCTCTCAAACCAGTACATCATGCCTAACTACATTACACATATGCCTATGACTGTGATGAGTATCTAGAAGACAGTCTTCTAGAAGATGAAAAAGATTCTGAAGATCCATGTCCACTATGCTCTCCTTTACCTCTCACTCCTTATAAATCTCCACCTCCTCCTCAACCTCCATCGAATGATGGTCCTTCAGCTCAACCCAGTGAGTGTTTTATGTTCACCCATCTTCTCCTTGGACTGAAGCAGATTTTCCTCTTTTGAAGTTCCATAATTCTCAAGAAAGAACGATCTACCGTCATAAAATTACAGATTCTACTACCATTCTCCCTGATGGTAGCACCAAAGCAATGTCAGCAGCAGAAGTAACAATAAATTGGCAGTCGGCAAATTCTTTGGCTCAAAACAAAATTCTCTAGAAAATTGCTCACTCTCAGCAAAATTTGGAGAATGTTGTCCATAAGAAGTTATCATCTTTGAAACTTCTTATTAAAGATTTGCAGCAGAAAGTTCAAAATGTTCATCGGAAACTTCTCCAAATGGCATATGCCAACTAGGTATTTTTAGCAGCCTTTTACCAAAAGAATGCTGAAACGAAGCATCTAAAGAACCAGCTTCAATCCCTTCAAGCTCAGCAGTATTCTCAGCAAAAAAGCCCATTTGACATGTTTGCATCTTCCTCTCAACAAAGCTTTTTTTGGATATTCTCAAATGTCTCAACTAGGGATGAAAATTTTAACCGAAAAACCGACTGAACCGATTAATTTTTGCTTAATTTGGTCGGTTTTAGGTATGAGTCAGTTCGGTTCGGTTTTGATTTTTTGAGAACCGAACGGTTCGGTTCGGTTTTATATAAAAACCATCCGATTCAATCCGAACCGAACCGATTATATTAAAGAGATTATGCTTTCAATCCTAACCGTTGGATCAATCACATATATATCCCCATTACCCACGATCATCTGATTCTAAAATCCCTAATACCCCCACATCTGTTACTCCTCTTCTTCCCACCGACCTCACTTCCCAGTTTCCATCGCCGACATCACTACCCACTCCACGACTCCATATTGAACACCTCTCTCTCTCTCTCTCTCTCTCTCTCTCTCCTGTGAGAACAAAAACAGATTGTGATGGAGAACAAAGAACAAATCACAAGATCGCGCTGGAGAATGAAGAACAGATTGCTTCTCCGAAAGCACAATCCACACCTATCTCCCTCTCATCTCACTCTAAGATCTCGACAGCCAACACTCAATAGGTTCGAAACACAACAGTTTTTTTGAAAAAAATAGGGTTTTTTGAGAAGAATATTTTTGTCTGTTTTGTTTACACGATTTGGTATGATTTGTATTGTTTATGGATGGATTTGGACATGATTTTGTATGATTTGTGTTATTTATGGATGAATTTGGACATGATTTTGTATGATTTATGTTGTTTATTGATGGATTTGGACATTCAACTGCCATTTTCGTCAAAAACTGATGGAACCGACCGAACCGAACGGCCAAAACTACCAACCAAACCGATCGGTTACTTCTAGGCTTGGGTTAGTGTCGGTTTGGAAGATACAAAAACCGACTTAGTTGGTTCGGTTCAAAAAGGAGTAAAAAACCGATCGAACCAAACCGATTTCATCCCTAGTCTCAACCCTTACCTATCAACCCTACCTCAGAATTTGGTGAGTCAAGCTCCAATATCATATTATTTGTTCTGTTACCTATTCTCTCCCCTCACCCCTTTTGTTCCTACTTCCTTCATCCTTTAAAGTGGAAAGCCAAGTTACAATCATATGATTTGATTCTGGCATTCAAAAGAGATCTTTCCTTGTTTGGATGGTGTTTTGAAAAAAATTGAATTTGATTTTTGAGTAATAAGTGGAAAGAAAAATTAGGGTAATTGGAAATAAGGGTAATCAGTGAAGGGAGATAGAGAGAGAAATGATAATAATGATTGAAGTGAGAAGAGAGAAATGATAGTAATAATTGAAATTAGGAGTATGAGTGTTTTTTAAGTTAGGAAATTTTTTTCCAAGTTATGAACCAAACAAGGAAGAGCATTCGAGTGTAATGAAGTGCAATGAACCTGGATCACTGTTCTGTGCTCGTTAGTGCCCTATAGACAATTTTCTACAAATGGCAACCATCGATTCATTTGTTCACGAATTTCTTATCATTATCTAACTAAAAAGCTTCACCAAGTCATGAGATTGATACGATCAATTACAGTAATTCTTTTTTATTCTCTCACTACATGGATTGTAATGTTGAGGTTTCGCTTAACTCGATTATATACAGTTTTATATTACTCTCCCTGTGCGTGGTATAGATGAAGGAAATTTGACATCAATTCAAATTCTACCATTGTCATGCAGAGTATCTAGGGTTTAATCCTTACGAACCTTTTCAGGCATATTCCCTTTACGCAAATGTGAAAACCTCTTTCCCATTATTCAAATATATATATATATATAGGAGTTGTATTTACAATCCCATAACTGGTTAATCACAATCATTATGACTAAGCAATTCCCTCTCAATACATAACTACTATATCAATAATCATGATTGGAATCCAATGAAGTTTCTTTATATGAAGAAACATAATAATGGAGTCCCATCTCAACTCAATGCCCTGGATAGAGAAATCACAATGAGAACGGCTTCGCATACACATCAAATGGCTGGCAGGCAGTTAATTGAGGCTCCTGTTAGCAAGACCAGCAAAGCATATCATCAGCAAGTTTCCATTACATTTTTTAAATTCAACATGAATCTCCATGTTTAACCAAGGCATATTAATCACATTAAGTCAACATCACAGGATCAATAGCGCACATGAACAATTAGAAAAAATAAAAATAAAATATTCTGCATTTTCCCCTCTAAACATTTTAAGATGAATACTTCTCATCATAAAATCGTTCTTTACTTGCACAGTTTTCCTTAATCATATCCATCATCGTGTGATTTTGTGCGCGAGCTCGCAATTGAAAAATTATCCATGAGTTTGTCTATAACTAATGTTCTTCCCTACCAAAAGTCGACATCAACAATTTGTTTTTCCTCGATTTTCTTCTCGTTTTCTTTTGATGACGCAAAGTCCAAATAGTTGCAGCCACTTCATTACAGAATGTCTTTTCTCAAACATTAAGGTTTATGATGGAAAAGCATATGACAAAATACCTGTCTCAAGCCACCACCAGCACTGCCTCCTGTCATAAGCATGGTGAGAAGGGATGTAACCACACCACCCCCAAGGTCATCCCCACTCCCGACACTTCGGATGGCAGAACGCATAGAGTTTAATACGCTCCCATATGTAGTCCCCTGCCCACGCTCGATGGCTTGTATGAAACAGAAAGTCATTGCACCTGTTGAGGTGATTTTAGATAGAGCCTGTTCCCATAGAAGCATTAGCTGAGTCTTTCCTTCGTCTGAGCCAAACAAATACCTTTTACAATGAAAATTCTAAGGACGTATAATCAGGCATATAAAAACTTACAGCTGTATCAGCAGAGGTTTGATCATCATCACAACCACTGAAGGAAATGACTTCACCACCATTCGTTCCTTTCCAAATTCCTGATCGTGGGCTATGGTCCTCCCACACATACTGACCACTCCTATTTTCAAGAATGGAAAAACATAATTGCAAATGTAACAAAATACATAAACCCATTACATTAAAGAACTACTCCCTCCGTCCGCTTGTCTTCGTCTCTCGAGAGAGAACGTCTATTTCGCGGACAAAAAGAATAAACATTTCTGTGTGTATTTTTTGGAATTAGTTTACACCTTTTAAAAGATTAATATGATTACGAGACATGCTAGGGCGTTCCCTTTAAGCGACGCATTGTACCTGCCTTCGGGTGCTTCGAAAAATGAGCAAGGGGTGCCACACCGGCGCCCGGGTGTGGTGATAAGTGAGCAAGGGTTCTCTTGCGTGCCTGGAGGAGCGCGGGTAAAGAAGCTAGCCCAGTGCTATAGGATTCGTTTAGCAACTTGGAATATAGGGATATTAACGGGTAAGACTAGGGAGCTAGTTGACACCATGCTTAGGAGTAGGATTAGTATAGCTTGTCTTCAGGAGACTAAGTGGGTAGGGGAGAAAGTTAGGGAGATAGAGGACACAGATTATAAGCTTTACTATACGTGTAAGGATAGACATAGAAATGGGATAGGTATCGTAGTAGATAAACACCTGAAAGATTCGGTAGTTACGGTAACGAGAAAAGGAGATCGGATTATTTTAGTTAAGCTTGTGATCGGAGAGAGTATAATTAATATTATTAGTGCTTACGCACCCCAAGTAGGCTTGGATGATCTTATTAAAGAACAATTCTGGGAGCAAATGGATGACGTGGTTCAAGGGATACCTTTTGGGGAGAAGCTATTTATAGGAGGCGATTTCAATAGTCATGTGGGAGTGCATAAGCAAGGGTATGAGAAGGTACATGGTGGCTTTGGATTTGGTGACCTTAACGAAGGTGGTAGAAGGATTTTAGATTTCGCGATAGCTTTTGATCTTATAGTTGGGAATACTCTCTATAAGAAGCGAAATGGGCATTTAATTACCTTTAAGAGTGGAGCCAATAGAAGCCAAATCGACTATTTTCTTGCTTGAGGGGCAGGCTGCTTGACATGTAAGGATTGTAAGGTTATTCCCGAAGAGTGTCTAGTAGCACAATATAGACTTTTGGTATTAGATATTTGTCTCAAGGGGCATAATAGAAGGAGAAAGGAAACTAGAGATGCCCACAGACTAAATGGTGGGGCCTAAGAGAGGAGAAACTAGAGGTATTCAAGGAAAGAATGTATCAAGAAGTACGGTGGGGAGTGGAAGGCGATAGTGACAATATGTGGAATACGATAACTGACGGTATTAGAAGAGTATCAAAAGAAGTTCTTGGCGAGTTGAAGAGAAAAGGTCCAATTTCTAAGGAGATATGGTGGTGGAATGACGAGGTTCAAACCATGGTAAAAGCAAAAAAGGAGTGCTTTAAAAAGTGGCAAAAAGACCGGAATGTGAAAAATTTTCAGGGCTATAAGCAAACTAGCAAGGAAGCTAAGAAAGCCGTTAGGGATGCTAAGTTGAAAGCCTATGAGAATTTCTACTCTAGACTCGATAGTAAAGATAGAGAAAAGATTATTTATAAACTTACTAAGCTACGAGAAAGGAAAGTTAGAGACGTTTTTCAAGTTAAGTGTATAAAAGATATTGATTCGGCGGTGTTGGTGAAAAACGAGGCAATCAAGGATAGATGGAAGTCACATTTCGATAAGTTGTTAAACGAGAAACATGAAGGAGGCTTTGGTGGGGAGGAAGTGTATGTACCTTGCGAGAACAAAGAATATGAGTTTTATCGAAGAATACAAAAGTTCGAAGTGGTTAAAGTTTTGAAAAGGATGAAACCGGGTAAGGTCCTAAGACCAGATGGTATCCCTATTGAAGTGTGGAAAAGTCTAGGTGACTTGGGGGTGACTTGGTTGACGAAGTTGTTCAACAAAATTATTATGACTAGGAAGATGCCCGACAAATGGAGAAGGAGCACCTTAGTACCTATCTATAAGAATAAAGGGGATATTCAAAACTGCAATAACTATAGAGGTATTAAATTGATGAGTCATACGATGAAGTTTTGGGAAAGAGTTATTGAGCATCGCTTGAAGATGGTGACTACGGTGTCAAAGAAACAGTTTGAGTTCATGCCAGGAAGATCAACCATGGAAGCTATCTACCTATTGTGGGAGGTAGGAGCGGGAAGAGTACCTGAGGTCGCCCTCCGGGTATATGGCGGTTGCTACGATGGTGCTCGGGAACCACCGGAGGTGGAGGAGGAGAGAGCTCGGGGCGGACTTAGAGAGAGAGAGGGATGGCAGTGGAGAGTAGGTGCGTATTGAATGGGTTTGAATCGTTGTTGATCGGTATTGAATGCTTGTCTTTTATATGAGCCTTGGAGATGAGGGAGAGCCAGGTGTAGGGCTCCTCCCCATTGGTGGACAGAGTGGAGGTTGACCCCTTTTCCTTTCTTAGTCCCAAGTCAGGCCTTGGGGCTTGTAACCAAGAAACCGACAGAGGCTATTTCGGTGATGCATGGAGACCCGTATCGTCTGCCGAGTCAGGCGAGGTATGATACGAGCTTCGAGGTGCCAGGCGGTAGGTATGATACTTCTTCCGAGATGTCAGATGGCGGTCAATGCCCCCTCTCTCTCTAGGACCGGTCAAGTTAGAGCTCGCCGGAGGCAAGCTCGTCTTTCTTGACTAACCCCTTGCTCTAGCCTCCAAGCCACATTCCTCCTTGGGTCCCGAGCGAGGTACCTAGGCCCTGCTCCCGGCCTAGGATGGTGTATAGAGTCGCCTTTAAGTATTCGGAGTCTTCGAAGTGTTGCGGAGGAGGTGAGGTGTCCGGAGGTGACCTCACTCCTCCATGGGTGGAGAATTCTTGGAGAAAACCTTGCTCCTCCGGAGATGCAATTTGTGGAGGAAGCTTTGCTCCTCCTGGAGGTGGACTTTGTGGAGGAAGCATGTTCCTCCGGGAGATGAATCTTGTGGAGGAAGCATGCTCCTCCTGGAGGTGAACTTTGTGGAGGAAGCATGCTCCTCCGGGAGGTGAACTTTGTGGAGGAAGCATGCCTCCTCCTGGAGGTGAATCTTGTGGAGGCATGCTCCTCCGGGAGATGAACTTTGTGGAGGAAGCATGTTCCTCCCGGAGGTGAACTTTGTGGAGGAAGCATGCCTCCTCCTGGAGGTGAATCTTTGTGGAGGAGGCATGCTCCTCCTGGGGATGAATCTTGTGGAGGAGGCATGCTCCTCCTGGAGGATAAACTTCGTGGAGGAGGATGCCTCCCTCCTGGAGGATAAACTTAAACTTTGTGGAGGAGGCATGGTTCTCTTGGACATGAATCTTGTGGAGGAAGCATGCTCTTCCTGGAGGTGAACTTAGTGGAGGAGGCATGCCCCTCCCAGAGGTGAACTTTGTGGAGGAGGCATGCTCTTCCTGGAGGTGGTCTTTGTGGAGGAGGCATGCTCCTCCTAGAGGTGAATCTTGTGGAGGAGGCATGCCCCTCCTGGAGGCTTAGTGGAGGAGGCATGCTCTTCCCGGAGGTGAACTCTGTGGAGGAGGGATGCTCCTCCCGGAGGTGAGCCTTGTGGAGGAGGCATGCTCCTCTTGGGGATGAGCCTTGTGGAGGAGGCATGCTCCTCCTGGAGGATGAACTTTGTGGAGGAGGCATTGCTCCTCCAGGAGATGGTCACCGGCGGGGTTCTTGGAGAAGGTGCATCCAGTTGCGAGATATATCGTATACCCACACCTATTAAGGAGATTGGTAGAAAAATACAAAGCAAAGAAGAAGGATCTCCATATGGTTTTCATAGACTTAGAAAAGGCTTATGATAGGATGTCTAGGGACATCATATGCTGGGTTTTAGAGAGAAAGAGTGACCAAAGGGTATATCGAGGTGATTAGAGAAATGTATGAAGGTGCCGTCACTACCATTAGATCACCAGTAGGGGAAACGAGTGAATTTCCTATCACCGTAGGATTGCATCAAGGGTCTGCCCTGAGCCCATACCTCTTTGCCTTAGTTATGGATGTATTGACTAGACAATTTCAAGAGGATATTCCATGGTGTATAATGTTTGCAGATGACATTGTCCTCGTAGATGAAACTGCTAGAGGTGTTAATACGAAACTAAAAATTTGGAGAGAAGCATTAGAGTCAAAGGGTTTCCGGATAAGTAGGAGTAAAACTGAGTATATGGTGTGCAAGTTTAGTGGTACCAGTAGTGCGCATGAAGAAAGAGTGATAATCCAAGACCAGAAGATACCAAAGAGTGATCATTTTAGGTATCTAGGCTCAATTATTAGTAGAGATAGAGAGATTGCACATGATATGACCCATAGGATCCAAGTGGGGTGGCTCAAGTGGAGAAGCGCTACTGGTGTACTATGTGACAAGAGGGTACCTACAAAATTGAAGGGAAAATTCTATGGAACTGTCATAAGATCAGCGATGCTTTATGGGACAGAATGTTGGCCTATTAAGAAACAACATGTGAGCAAAATGAGTGTAGCAGAAATGAGAATGTTGAGGTGGATGTGCGGTAAGACTAGACGAGACAAGATTAGAAATAAAACAGTTCGTGAGATGGTAGGTGTAGCACCTATAGAGGAGAAGTTGAGGGAAAATAGGTTAAGGTGGTTTGGGCATATCTACCGTAGACCAGAAGATGCAGTAGTTAAGAGAGCGGATATGATAGCTCTAGGTAGCAATGTTACGGGGAGGGGTAGACCAAAATTGACATTAGATACTGTAGTGCACAAAAATATGAGTATAATAGGTCTGTGTGAACAAGTGGCACTTGACAGAGTCCAATGGAGGAAACGGATTCATGTAGCCGACCCCAAGTGATTGGGACGTAAGGCTCGGTTTGATTTGATTGGTTGAAAAAAAGAAAACAGTTAAAAAAAGAAAGGTAAAAGTACACAAAGACCCCCTTAACCATCACTTTTTCTCACGGAGACCCCGTAACATTTAAAATCGCCAATAGAGACCCCCTCAACTATAACTGTTAACCAAGAGCACCATTCTGTCAAAAAGATCGTAAAGATGAAGGGGTCAGCATGGACATTTTTTATAGATGAGGGGGTCAGTGTGAGCGATTTTTAAGGGGTAGAATCGTCATTTTCCCTCATTCTGTTAACAAAGTTAGCCAATTTTTTATTTCATATAGTTGAGGGAATCTGTATAGGCGGTTTTGAATGTTTGGGGGTCTCGAGAAAAAAGTGATAGTTGAGGGAGTCTCCGTGGAGTTTCACCAATAAAGAAATATGGAAATATGTTTTTTCTATACTGACTTTTGTCAAGTTATAAAATTAAATCATACAAAATTGAACATTCAATGGATTTAGGTTTCTATGTTGTGAGAAATTCAATCAACACTATTGCGGGTTTAGGTTCTTACAAAAACTCCATCAACACTATTGCTAAAAAAAGGTCCAAAACACCTAGAGAGGCCAAAAGGGTATTTTTGGTATTATGAAACTCAAACACCATGACATCAACATGAATCAGCTGTTTCTATCAAGAAATCTTACCGGTGACTGACAGAAGAGAGAATCTTGATAATTTCAAAAAAAAAAAAGTAGGGGAGTGCAATAGCATTTCAGAACCTCAATGAAGGTCTCTGCATTTATCATGAACCTTAGGAAGTCAGTGAAATTTTCCCAAGAACATAAGCTTGTTGCAAGGTACTTTGCAGTTGAATGTGAATGCATCGGTATCCAAATAGGGGTAGATCGGGAATATTTGCACTTCGACTGGTTCATATTATATGAAAATGCAACTAGTAAAGACCTACCCAATAGGTAGAGTATCTTTTTCTTGAATGGAAATCATAAGTTGACTTATCAGTGGAGGAAAAATAAATGAGGATAAAGTCAAACTTTGGACATTGCAACATAAAACCCACCTGTTCATTCTGCAAAGGAATGGCAAGTCTAGTACAGTGCCACTATGGCAAGCATCTATAATTGCGTGAAGCTTAACACCATGAGGAAGAGGCCTAACAATTGTTGTATTGATTTCATCGTCAACAATCATACCCTGAGTTTCAAAGTCCAGGGGGCACAAAGTTTCATCGTAACCATCAACTTCATCACCGCTAAAGTTCCTTTGCCGTGAACCATGACCAGAATAGTGGAACAGAAGGGAATCACCTGGTTGGCAGCCTTGTACGAGCCAATATAATGCCATCCGCATATTTTGTTTGGTTGGAAGTCTATAGGGATCAGTTTCTTCCTCTGCATTTCAAAATCCATGAAAAAGTATCACCATAAGACTTGTAGGAAATATAGGCACACATTTGGCGGATCACATTAAGAGGCATGAAATCATCAAAACCTCATGGGATAAGGCTGGAGGATACTTTAAAAAAAAAAAAAATAGTCATTACTAAGTAAAAGGAAATGAAAAATTAGAATCGTCATCAGGCATTGAAATATAACCAAAGCATGATTTCCAGTTTTTGAGAACAATTTAGTTCATTGGAAATTGGTTACGAGCTATGAAGCACGGGTACTCTGAAACTAGTCGAGTATGGGTATCGGATACGGCAAATAAGTAGCCTATATTTGAATTTAGTGTGTTTAATTTCGGAAACTAGTCGAGTATGGGTATCGGATACAACAAATAAGTAGCCTATATTTGAATTTAGACTTTAGAGTGTTTAATTTCGGATACGTTTCGGACACACAAGGAATCCTTATGGGATACGGCAGGATATGTGGTGGGGGTTAAAATGAGACTTTTTAAAACAATTAAGTAAAAATTATATGGGGCAAAATCATACTATTTACGTAAAATATACTCAATATACATAGATTGAGAATTGATCCACCATTCCAATGGAGACGCAAGTATGTAACCCCACAGACCAGTTGAAGAATCTCCCTGACACACACACACACACAAGTCACAGCGTAAACCCCTCCCTGTGACACACACACACACACATGAGTCACAGCGTAAAAACACTGCTTTATCCACTGCCTTTATATTACATACTCTAGATATTCATACATACGTAGACTGTCTACATTGTGGATACATATTCAGTGGTTTCACTCTTTTTTGGTGTATTAGCAATTAAAATATTCTTTTAATGCTTGCTATTAGCAATTCAACATCTCTTTTATTTCTTTGGCTTCATTTTTCTGTCTAGCAGAATAATAATGAGAGAAATGTATAATCTCTACAAACGTATCCCCAGCATATCCGTATCACATTTTTTAGATTTTCTTGTATTGTTGTATCTGTATCCCATATCCATATCGATGCTTCATAGGTTACCAGGAAAGCAAATAAATAAACAACTAACCTACACCTGTTTTCCTTTTCTCCCTCCACCTTTTTTGTAACGGCAAAAAGAAATTTTATAACCTTCGAAATTGTTACAAAGATTAAAGGAACAAGGGTTTACAGCATCATACTCCTAAATCTAAGAACAAAAATTCCAAAATCTAGGGGTAATCATGTGCCCAAGGACCCAAGACCTAATCCCTTAATTGGCAATCAAGGAGCACCCATTGGGACAAAGCCCACACCTCTAAATGGCCTTAAAGCCTAGATAAAGCAATTAAAATAATTGGGACGCAGCCCAAACACCCAAAAGGCCTTCAAGCCCAAATAGCATGGGACAGGTCCAACAAAAACAGCCCAAATAAAGCACACCCTAACCCTAACAAACAACTTAGCTGCCGCCAACACCGCCGGCCATCCCACAGCCACAGCCACAGCCACAGCAACACCGTCAAAACACCACAACATAGCAGCCAGCCATGGAACCTCCATCCTCAGAGATCCACCGACAGCCACCGACATCACACTTGCCGTTAGGCCAAGAACCGTTCAAACCCAAGAGAAAGAAACGGTGGAGGCGCACAAACCACACCCCCACGAGCCACGAGATCAGACCTATTTAGTCCTCAAAAAGTCTACGCTGTGTGAACAGGGAATTTGCAAGACATGTAAAAGAAGAAGATAGATACACTTCAACTTTTTTTTTGATAAAAAGATAGATACACTACAACTTCAGCCCCAAGACACCTAAGAAAAATTTCTTTATCTACTACGGACATGATTTCATGTCTTCCCTATTAACTAGAGATGTAGGAGAATGAATGCAATCTACCGAGGAACCAAAGAGCATTTCACTTGAATGTCTAAGCATCATGAGAACCCAAAACCAAAATAGGCATTCAGCAATATCTAGGTGACAAGTTCAAAAAGGCTAATTACGAGGCTAAACAACATCCAAACTTTTAACATGTAAAATTTTGGAATAGTCTTTTGATAAAGGGCTAACAGAAAAAGAAAGGAAAAAAAGAAGAAACCAATCAAAAGGGCTAACAGAAAAGAAAAGTAAAAAAGAAAGAAACAATAAAATGATGGGAAATAAATAAGGGTAAAGTACACTGTCCATTTGGTGTCATTTTGCCCCTTACAATTTTAATTTCACTTGGGAAGCCCTCACGCTTTCAGTTAAGTATCAATGTCTCTGTTGCCATTGGATTCCGTTAGGAAAAATATCAGTTCAGTGTACTAAGTTCAAATAATTTAAAAACCATGAAACAATATTTTAATATAGCAACAATATAAAAGACCATGGGCACATTTTTTGCACAGAAAAGGTATATGATCATTTTCCTTTTTTGAAATTTGATTTCCACACTCCACTTTCATGCAAGTGCACTCCAAAAATTGACTTTTACTGTACTGAAAATTGTTTTGTTTGTATTTTGAAGCAATAAAAGACAGATTTTGAAGAGCATTTATAAGGAAGTTAAGTGCGAAAATCATTTTCCTTTCCCTATGGTAAATTTTCTTGCAAAAACAACAATAACTACACTTAATAGGCAATCGTTTTATTAAGAAAAAAATCAAAATCTTTTTGCATAAAAAGTTAAAAAGTACATCAAGTTAGTACGTAATGATGGGCGTACAGACCTAACATGTGGCTTGAAATGTACAAGGTGACTGTCCGAATGGATTATTAATGTAAGTTTTGAAAACTGAACCATTACGACGAAAGGTACATAGTTAATTTTGATATTTTTTACGGCAACAAATGCTACAAGGTTGTCATACCAAAACAAACAACCATGCTTATAAAAAGAAACTGTTTTTCCTTGTAAAAAAATATGGACTCTTTCTGTTGAAAAAAAGGTAGATCGCCACTTGAGAAGTAATTTCAAAATTTGTGGAGACTGGAGAGGGAAAAAATTCCACTCACGAAAATGAAGTGTAAAGCCTGGGAGAAGAGTAGGATATTTTGTCTTCAAATCTTAGATTTTAATTTTCCACTTTCCATGACAGTCAAATTATTCGAACCACGTTATACGGTTCTACTAAACTGATATTTTCTCCTAACAGAAACTAACATATTCTGACATTAGGGAGACATTAATACTTGACCAAAAGTGTACGGCTATGTAGCACGAACACAGACACATAAACGGACACAGACTCAAAAATGGGAATTCTAAAAAATGGGGATACGGACAAAGCGGGTGACACATCACATGCATATTTATTTGTGTATATAATACATATATTTCAAAATTTTCCAAGTTTAAATAGTAAAATGTGAGAGACAACATACACAAACACACACACACACACACACACAAAGAGAGAGAGAGAGAGAGAGAGAGAGAGAGAGAGATTGCAAGACTGAGAGAGGAGCTTGCAGCTGCTCAGTTGTCTGTGACAGTGACCAATGTTCTAAAAATCGCTAGGCACTAGTTGGGCGGGAAAGGGGCGTCTAATGACTCTAATCTAGGCGTTGGACCACCGCCTAGGGCCTAGGCAGCCGCCTTTTAGAACATTGACAGTGATAGAGCATATTTCAATTGTGAGACAGCAGAGAGGAGATTTCATCGTGAGAGGGAGGAGAGGAATTGTCAATGTTCTTAGGATAAGCCGATCATAATCCGTCGATATATGTTTTTGTACACATGTTTTTGTACAGGTTTAAATAGGTTTTAACCCAAACCTTTAAGTAATATAACATATTTACCCTGAAAAAATAAAATAAATTACAGATGCAACCCCGCTGTGTCCCCATAGATGTCCCATCCAGGCCTACATGTGTCACCCCGTGTCCCCAACCGTGTCCTACTCTAGAAATTAAATTATTGGACACGCCAAGTGGCATATCGGAGACGTTTCTAGCCATGTCCCATGCATGTCCCCATGTTTAGACACGCCAATACGATGACGTCTACGAGTGTTGGAGCATCATAGGACTGTACATGCTTGAAAAGTGAAATGGAAAGTGTAAGGGAAAAGTGACACTAAGTGCAAAGTGTACTTTACCCAATAAATAAAGAAACGAGTGTCAGCACTTGTGCAAAGAATTACCGATCACCAGCATTTCCATTCAAACAAAATTTGAAGCCTCTTTCCGTAGGCAAACTTGTTAGTACATGGATAGTCTGCCTGACTCTGCCATAAAATTGGAAGGATTAAGGACGAGTACTAGTTTATGGAAATGCAAAAAAGAAGAATACGACAGGCACAGGCTAACTTTTGGAGTTCTACTTTTTTTAGTGCAATTTTTTAAATAATAAAAAAAAAATTATGAGCTTGACTAGAACTCGTCTCAATAAGTTGATATGCACTCTAAAACTGCATAAATAAAAAAGGTGTATCAGCTCGGCTCGTGATTTGCTCAATTGATGGCTTGATGCACATTCGATATAGGCTCAAAAGGTAAACGAAATAAAGTTTCACACATTTTGAACCTCATTAAGTTTTCAAGCCAAGCTCAAACCAAACACTATTAGGTTGAATTCAGTTCACTGACAGCCCTCTGAAACTTCGAGAAGACCTTGTTTCTTGGCCTCTGAGGAAAGGTTTCTCCAAACAGAAGCATAGGGTGACTCTAATAACCCAACTTCTTAACTAATTGTACTAGTCTTGAACATGCAGTCTACACACATGCGGGTCACCGTCTATAAATAGAGGGTTGTACTTCCGTTGCATCATATGACATTAACCTAAGGGTAATTGATGCTCGAATTTTGGAAACTCCATAGACATTGAGTTGTAGATTCCTCATTCGTCCTTTGTGCTGAGATTGCTTCATCTATCGCCCTGGGAACCCATAAAGTATTTGGTGCCCAAGCTTACCCGGGGGCAAAAAAAAGTACTCGGTGCCTATATTGTGTTTGCGACCCTAATCTTTTTATTTGACCCCTTGTATCTTGAGCAAGTATCAAAAGATGATTGCTGCTTGCAACTTTCTCAATTGAGCAAATATAGGCTCTTCCTAACTCTACAAATTCCATCTGTGAACTTCACAAGAAAAAACTTAATTTGCTTATTTATTTTGTCTTCTCAACTTCCAATATTCCTCTTTCACATGTTTCACTATGGTTGGGAGCCAAAGAGGACCAACACTGGGGTTCTAATTCTTGAGGAAAAACTAAATCAGCCCTATGAATCTCATGTTTCTTCAAGAAAGACTAAAAATCAGTACTAGTTCTTTACCCACAACGTAGTTCAATTTCTCAGATCTCTCATGGAAAGAACTAACTATTGTATGTTGACTGATTTAAAATCTTGAACATAAATGTTTGTATTGATTTCCATTTTTTGTTCCTCTTCATATTTTCTTTCTAAGATTCCATTATCATTATGGCTCACAGTCAAACATCAGATACTATATAAGCATGTAATTTTGCCCAACATTCCACCAGCAAAGGAATCTGTCGATCCAACAAGAAATTGACAACCGCTTGGAAATACCGAAGAAACGGAAAAGAAGTCAAAAATGTGCTACAAGAAAAAATAGTAGACTTTAAAGTCACTCAAGATGTGAACATTCATAACCAAGCAAAACAGCTATTTCGATGGAGACAATATGGAAAGATACGTGGCATGCAATAGAGGATCTTTTCAAGATGTGGAGGAATCAGTTTCCCGACAATTGATGCCCTGGCATCGCCTTGATGCCTTTTCTATCTGTTTCATTGACTAGATATAACATCAAGAGAGAGATTTCCTAACTGGTCCTGATAAGAAGAAAAGACGAACAAAAGCAAGAAAAGACGAACAAAAGCAAAGCACCCAAAGAGAATCATTGATCCGAATAACCAACTGAAAAGGAGAGAGAAAGAAGAGAATATAAAAGAGGTTGAGCAAAGTAAAGAAGAGCAATCTCTACCGGCTGTCGTTGAAAACAGAACGAATCAATTCGTCTAAAACAAACTACATCCAACACCGACCGTTTTTATAATCAAATGCAACCTGTAGAAACCCGACTTCTATAACCAGCTAGGTGCAGATGGGCACTCCCCAAAATAATTACAAACCCAATTACTATATTACCATGCCGTACCCATACATACGAAACTATATAAGGGTTTGCACCCGATCTGTTCCTATCTATAGCACATGTAAGTATAAATATATCGACCAATACGATGGAATGTACCTGTGAGCATGAGAATGGAAGATTCTGGAAACTTAAACTTGTTGATGAGCAGATACTTCATGCACTTGGCGTCGTTGATGCAGCCCTTGAGCTCGTGTCTGGAGTACTTGTAGGATATCCCGCAGATGACGGCCTTCTTCCCGCCGTGGGCCGAAGGAGGCGGAGCGAGGTTGTTGTAAGGAGACGGGGCCGGCGGAGGCGTCTCGGGGTGAGAAGGCGGAGGAGGAGGGGCGGCGCGTGGATCGGCGATGTGAGTGACGGCCTGGCATAGGGCGCAGCGGATGGATCTGGCCCCAGGAGGAAGCTGCAGGGGTGTACGGCAGTGGGAGCAGTTTACGAGCATCGGCGTGTGGAACATTGTGATTGGTGGGGGTGGGTGGTTGACGGAGAGGGGTCGAGTTGTTGGGTATACAGAGGGGGGGGTGGGTCGAGTTGTTGGGTATAGAGGGGGTGTCAAACAGGTCGGGCCGACACGGGCACGACACAGTTAAATGTGGCACGGCACGGGCATGGGCACGGTCGTGCCCTGGCACGGCAAGATTTTAGTGGGCACGCGGACTGGCACAGGGTACGGAAGTGGGCAAGCACGGCACGGGCACGGCACGGAAGTTGGCTTGGCACGACACGGTAGTTGAATGAGCACGGCACGGCACGACACGGTTCTAGCCGGACACGGGCCCGACACGGTAGTTGAATGGGCACGGCACGACATGGTTTTGGTTGGGCACGACAAGACATGGTTCTAGCCGGGCACAACACAAGACACGGGAAAAAAGTTATTAATTTGACTTGTGACTCATGAATATAATGTGATTAAATGACAATAATTTTAATTACAAAACAAGGCATTTTAGTTTCATAATTTATAAAAAAATAAGCTTTTAAATTGGAACAACTAAATATAAATAAGGAAAAACTAATTTTAAAGAAAAAAAACCTCCATGTGATTCAAACCCAAGTCCTATGGAACTTGGGTTTGAAGCATGGCCCATTTGACACATCTAAATGGGCACGACACGATTAAAAACGGCAATCAAGTAAAATGGGCACGTCACGAAGCACGACACGATTAAAAAATGGGTCAACATGGCACGACACGATTTAAATAAATGGGCTCAGCCGGCACGATTGAAAATAGCACTACAAGATTAAAAAACAGGTCAGCACGACACGACACGATTTAAGTAAATGGGCCCAGCCCGGCACGACATGATTGAAAAACGGCACGACAAGACACGATTAAAAAACAGGTCGGCACAGCACGACACGATTTAAGTAAATGAGCCCGGCCCGGCACTACACGATTGAAAAACAGCATAGCACGACACGACACGATTTAAGTAAATGGGCACGGCACGGCACGACACGATTAAAAATAGCATGGCACGACACGATTTAAGTAAACGGGCACGGCACGACACGACACAAAGCACGGTTGGCACGGAAGTTGAATGGCACGGCACGGCAGGACACGCACGTTTGACACCTCTAGATTGGGCGGGCGGGCGGGGCGCTAGGGAAAAATTATACAGTGCTCCTGGTGTAACATCACACAGTTACATCAACCCCACAAGTCCACCGCTAGGCTCAGTTTGCAACTGTGAACGCTCTGTTCGCAACTGTTAACGAACTTATACTCCAACGTTAGAACTATGGTTCATATGTTAAGTATGAAGAGATATTAAGGAGTTTTAGAAAGAAAGCCAGATGTCGCACATCACCGATGATCCAATGAAATTAGACTGGACCGAAGGCCCAGGCGTTATTGGAGGGTGCGGGGGGCGTAGCCCTCCACAATATGGTACAGTATCGTACAAATATATTTTTGGGATACAGGCCAAATCTGGTTAGGGTTAGAATAGAGTAGGTATAAATACTCTGCATTGTAAACCCCATTCTATACTATGATAATAAAGAAAAGCAGTCACTCTCACTCTCGTGATCGTACCCGATTTTGAGGAATCATATATATCTCTGTGTTAATTTGTTTACTGATTATACTCATATATCGTGCGTGTGTGTGTGACAATCCTAATATCCAATGACACGTAGTCTTCATCTCTTTTACATAAAAGGTGAGGGTTTGATTCCTGTCATAAGTGCGAGTATTTGGTGTGATAGTTCATGCCCTTTGGACTTACCCCACGCATATGCCGCTTAGTGGTACACTATTTCCCGTCTCCTTAGGACTTATATTTATTGAGTAACAAAAAAAAAAGAGAGCTTTATTTGGAACTTGAGAAAAGAAATAGAAAAGAAGAGAATAATTTAGAAGAAAATAAAAGGAAAAGTTAAAGAAAAAATGGAGGAAAAGTTGAATTTATAGTCAAAATTTCCTCTCCTCTCCCCATAAAAACCAAAAAAAAAAAAAAGAGGGAGAAAACCTTTTAAAATTTTCTCTTCCTTACTACTTCTTTCTCCAAATTCCAAACAGAACTTTTAAGTATGAGCCCATAAAAATTTGTGGAGTTAGAGGCAGTGATTGAAAAAGCACGCCTAAGCGCTCACCTAGGCGAGGCGAGCTTGTGATGCCTCACATGTGTGAGGCAAGGCGAGGTTGGGTGAGGCGGGTGGCTAGTCTCGCTTCGAGTCGCCTAGGCGTGAGGCGTGAGGCGTGAAAAAGTGGCGCCTAAGCATCGTTAGGGCAAAACAACTCAATTAAAACACAAATCTGTCTCTCCTCAATCATAAATCTATCTTCTCTCCTCTGGGCCCTCTCGTCTCTCCTCTAGGCATAACAGGTCTCTCTCTTTCTCTCTCTCTCCGATCGACACGCAACACACACATACGCATATGCACCCTTCTTATTCTTCTCTCTGATCGGCACACAGAGTCACACACGCACCATTCTTCTTCTTCTTCTTCCACACACACACACACACTCTCTCTCTCTCTCTCTCTCTTTGGGTCAGTCGGCTGCACTCTACAGCTGCTGCTAGTGCTGGCCCTGCTAGGTAATATATATTTTTTCACACATACACTGATACACAGTACGTATATATTATATATTATATAGTATACAATATATATATTGATTAATCTATATAATAAGAGAGGTCTGGGTTTGAATCCAAAAGACAACCAATGCTCAGATTTGTCTCCTCTATAAATCTACACCCTCCATTTTACAATGGTTGGCCCGTAAATACTTATCCTTTACTGAGTAATTTTGGATTCTTTACTTATCCTTTTCTGAGCAATTTCCACACACCATATAAGCCTAAAAAAGAAAATAATCTCTTCTGAGCAATTTCCACACATCGTATACGCCTCCCTCTCTCCTTGTCTCTCTCTGCCACCTTCCCACTCTCTCTCTCTCTCTCTCTCTCTCTCTCTCTCTCTCTCTCTCTCTCTACCGCCACCGCCACCACCTCCGCCATATCACCCGCTGTCACTGCTCTCCCGGCGACGGCTGACTCGCCATTCCTCCTCTGCCTATCTCTCTCTGTCGCTTTCCCCTTGTCTCTCTTTCTCTGTCGCCTCCCCCCTCCGACATTGCCACCGCCTCCTCCTCCGCATATCACGCAATCAGATCCCGCTGCCGCCGCTTTCTCCACGCGAACCGACTCGCCAGTCCTCCTCCGCCACCATATCCAGCATTCAGAGCCCGCTACCGCCACTCTCTCCGCGTCAGCTGATTCCAAGTAACGTTGTATTCTCATGCTTAATTGGAAGGGAATTGGATCTCTACTTTAATCTAGTTTTGGTTTTAGGGGTGTCTACTTTAATCTGGTTTTGGTTTTGGTTTTAGGGGTGTCTACTTTAATTTGATCGAAATTAAACATTAAACGACCAATAGGAATCTTAATTTTTTCCAACTTAATTGGAAACGAATTGGATTCTCAACTTAAATTTTTTTTTCGAGAGAGCGAATATCATGGTGAAGGAATATTGGTGAAGCCTTGGAATCTCAACTAAATTTTTCTCCGAGACAGCGTATATCATGGTGAAGGAATATTGGTGAAGCCCACCAAAACACATTATACTTCTGTAATGCACTACTAAATTACTGAAATTTGTAAGACCAAAGTTTGAGATCATAATCGTAAAAATTGTATAGCTGGTGAATGGGACACTTTGCAGCGTGGGTCGTTCTTTATTTTCGTACTTTGACCGGTAGTCTTAGTAAGAGCATGTTCCTTAGTTTAATGCATCCAAGGTGTTTGTAAAAATACCTCATGCAGATGGAATTGAGACGGGAGATTGAAATTGCTCTGTCATAGTTGAAGTGAACAATAGATTGCCTCCCTTTTTCCCTAGAGATTTAATTGCTCTGTCATGAGATTTATTTGTTGCAGTAGTATTGCCCATAATTTCCAATTCGTGAAAGACTCCACTGGCTCAATGGAACTCTTGGTAAAGGATATGAAGACAGAATTCATCTTACAATGTGTCCCTTCATATATGAAGAAACTAATGTTAAAGGTAAATACTAAAAAACTATATATATAAATTACACTGTATATGGAATTCAAATAATATATTAATACCTTTACTTGTGATGCTCTGCCAGGATAATGGGGTGCAAATGCTCAAAGACTATATTTCTCAATTTTATGAATGTCCATACGTATTTATTATTCTTGCTCCAAAATTTGGATGCGTTGACCATTGTGCTCCTGTGGTGACTTTTGTATTAAAAGTTGATTGGTCAGAAGAGTGTTGGCACATTTTCAAAGGTAATAAAACGATTTAAATTATTGTAGGGCGATAAGTTGTCATTTTGATTTAATTGCCATTTCATATTTATTTGCAATGAATTTAATAATTCTTAATCTTATTTATGTAGGAAAGTCGAGAACTGTCAAAGAGACATTGGATTTGTCGTGATAAGAGTTTTGTTAAGACATTGAAAATTCCATAATGACATTTTATTTGTTAGGTTAAGTTTTACAAGAATATATTTGGTTGGACGTAGTTAATTTTTATTACATGTGTTGGTGATTTATAGATTTTGAAAATTTGTGTAAAACTTGAATATTATTTGCACCTCGAATTGTCCTGCACATATACCAAAGTTTAATTTGTTCCTACCCATTTTTTGGTGTCCTCCCTTTGCTCATTGTTCGACCAGTAGCTTTAGTTGTCTTCAAAGTGTGTTACGAAGGCACGGACATTCGCTAGTAATTTAATATTATACAGTAATAACTAGTAATAGTAATGAATCAAAAATCTTATGATTAATCAGTTTGTTGTTTGTATATATTAATACTAGTGTTGTTGATCATATTTTATATCCTTTTTTGTGTATATATATTGTAGATGTCGAATAGAACCGATCCTATGAGCGTATTTTACTAGTATTTCATATGTTGGATTGTTGGTTAATATGTAATATGGTAATGTTTATTCTTGTTTTGATGGTAGGAGTGAATATTGGTCATTTATGTAGTTTAAATTACACTTTTTTTTGTAAACGCTCGCCTCGCTTCAATGAGGCGCTCACTTCGCCTCACGTAACTAAGGGCTTTGTCGCCTCACGTACGCCTCACGTATTTAAATCACTGGTTGGTGGGTTACGGGACACCACGTGATGTTGCCTCAGAATATACATGTCACGTGGGAGGAAGATGATGGGGAAAATTGAAAGGGAAATTTGGGATTTGAATGTATAAAAGGAAAGTTCATTATTCCTATTTTGAAACCCATTAGGTAGGGGTGAGTATGGTCCGAATTGGTTCAATTTTATGATAAACCAAGAACCAAACTGTGAGACCCTATATTGAATTTTAGGGTTAAAAAGAAAGGTGAATTTTATTTATGTGGTTCTTATGAAGTTTCTGTAAACTACAGGTGTATAGGTGTAATAAAACTAAAAAAAAGAAGCAGCATGTGCTGTGTGTGCACTTGGAAAGCTATAAAAGTGCATGTGTGCATATGTGATTTGTATCTTAAAAAAAAAAAAACCAAAGGCAGGGGATTTTCTCTTCTACGTTTATGAGAGAGAGAGAGAGAGAGAGGGAGAGAGAGAGAAGGCTAGGGATTGAAAACCCTAACTTGGTAAGCAACTCTTAATTGTATTTTCATGGGTATTGATCCAATAATTCATTATGTTCATGAATTGAGTTATTAGGGTTTTCGAAATCAGCTGGATTCAACTAATTAGGGTTTTTCTTTGTTGGCAATGTTGATTTTGATAAGAAGTAGAGGAATTAAATGTTGGAACTTGGATTTGGTGACTAGGTTACTATTATTTGAGCACCTGCAAGAATTTCATCATGGAAACTGTGATTAAAGGGTGCTTAAAGTACTTAAACTTAAAGGTAGATGCTGGAAATTGCTTGTGTGTGCTGAAATAATAGTCTATAAGTGCTGCAACTGGCTTTAATTTGCTAAAACTAAAGCTAGGTGGAGAAAATATGGATTAGAGGTGTTGAATCTATTAAATAGTTGTTGTAAACTACTATTTGGATGCCGAAAATGCCTCTATTGTTGCTGGAAATCACCTTTAGGTGCGTGAATTAGGTTTAACATGCTGAAAATATGAATTATAGGTACTGTAAATGTGTAGAAATTGTTGATTTTCCTGTAGTCATGCCTTAAAGTGATGTGATAAGTGTTTATAGTTGTAGAAAATAAGAGTTAAGACACCGTATTTGGCAAAATTAGATGTTGCGTTGTTGAGAATTGGTTAAAGAGGGTGTACGTTGGAGCTAGTCATAACATTTGGTATGATTATTTATTTCTTTGCTATGAGTATTTAAGCCTTGTGCTCATATTTGTGGATTAAATGCTAGGTTCGGAGGCAAGAACGAGCACTGCGACCCTACGTAGGGAGTGAGTTTGTGTTGGTTTTCCTTTCTGTTGGAGACCGAGGTGAGTGTTCGATTCATAGATGTTCTTCGATTGGATTAAACTTGTGATATTGAACTGTGACATTGTGTCAATGGGCAATAACGGCTAATGGCTGGACTTCGTGTCGTGCCTCCAACTTTGTGTCAATTCTTTGGCTTTATGCCAAGCTCATGACTTCGTGTCGAGTTAGTGGCTTCGTGCCGAATTAATAACTTCGTGTTGATTTATTAATGAATTACTTGTTTACACATGATTATTGGAGAAGTTAGATTTTTTTATTGGCCCATTGAACAACATCCATGTCTCATATACACTCTTGGAACTCGTTTTGGGTTCTAGTTTTGCAGGTATAGGTAGGTGTCCACTACATGTCACATTTTGCATTTGTGACTCGCTCGAGGAGTACGTGTTGAGGCTTATGGGAGTCTTGTCTCCCGACCCATAGTTGATGTCTGTATAATTGGTTTGAGCAATAGTTGAATTTATATAGTTTATTTCCTTTCAGTCTTCCAGTAACACCCCGACTTTTAAAAATAAATAAGGCCACAATATATATATAAATAGTCCGGATCTCCTAAGGGATTCCGTACGGGCTTATCGTGTATGACTCCCTTTTCCCGATCGAATTGCGACGATCCAAGCCGCTCAAAGTGATGAGAACGTGATTTTAAGGGTACCCTCTAGAAATCAGCAAAAACATGATCAGGAAGGGCTTGATCCGAACAGTTTTTTATAGAACGGTTCAGTAAAAAACTGGTCGGATCAAGCCCTTCCCGATCATTTTTTTTGCTGATTTCTCGCGAGTACCCTTAAAATCACGTTCTGATCACTTTGAGCGGATCGAATCGTCGCAATTGGATCGAAAAAGGGGAGTCCCACACGGGGTGGGATTCCTCATTAGATATATTCTCTGTGTGTGTGTGTGTGTGTGTGTATATATTTAATGCTAATAATAATCAGTATAACATTTAGTGGACGCTTGCCATTAGAATTTAGAAAGTATACTAGTTGTGACGTAACATTTACAAAAAAAATTAGAATATTTATCTGCCTATGTGTCAATTTTTATTAACCTCTACCGATATCGCCCCACCATGTTAAGATCATTGCGATAAGAAAATAAGGCACGAATTTCTGCAAGGTGGAGAACCATGGGTTTCAAACAGAATAACCCGAAAAAGAGTCGGCGTCTTATTATAGGACGAATCGGATAGAAATCTCTAAAGAATATTCTAGATTTTGGAAGATACACTTAGATTATATTTAGATTTTATTTGATTATTTTAGGTTTTATTAGATAATCCTAGATTATTCTAGATTTTCCTTAGATATGATCAAAAGCCTTCTATAAATAGACTTTCCCTCCCTCTCTGACACTCTACTTACAACACAACTTTACCAAGAGAGAGAGAGAGAGAGAAAGAGGAAAACAGAGGAAAGGGCTGATTTGCAAAGAGTTGAGTATTCCTTTTTGTCTCCTCACTGCCGAACACACTCACACACTTGCACTTTTGTTTTCCTAATTAATTCACACAATCAGGAAGTAATAAATGGACCCATAGTATTGCTCAGGTCAAATTAAGTCAAAACAATTGGGGATCAAATCAATTCACAGGCTCACAAAATTGATCATAAATGGTTCATCCTTTAAAATTGGGGTGATTTACCTATACCTTATTTGTTTTTCACGGTCACCCCCTCCCCCGAAATTCGCTACGGCCAGACCCCCTCATTAACGTTTACTTTACCTGTAGACTCCTTCCGTTAGCATTCCGTTTAGAACCGTTACTTTTTGAACAAAAAAATGACTTAAGCTTCCAATATTACCCTCGATGGGTCCAAACTCCCATTTCCCTCCCTTTTCTCCCTCAATACTCCTACTTTTCCCCCCAAAAAAACGTGAAACCCTAACCCTCTTCCTTTTTCCCTCATTTCCCCCATTTTCCCTTCCACCTCTCATCTCTCATCTCCCAGAGCTAATTTTTGTAGAGAAAACCCTAAACCCTTCCTATTCCACCCTATAAGCTCCCTCTTATCTTATCTCTCAGACTTAATTTCACAGTACACACCCTCTCTTCCGTCCATAAACCACCTCCCACTCCACTGACTGCAATGTCTACAAATTCTACAAGAACACTTCAATGTTCAGTGTGGGTGCGGAGTAAAGGCTCCACTTCGAATAGCCCTAAGAAACCCAAATGTTGGTAGGAGATTCTTAGGATGTGTGAACTACAAGGTACTAATTTATGATCTTTTATCCAATTTTATATTTTTTTGAATTTATTATCCTATTTTAATACCATTTATTCTATTTATTAAAGAGGTTATTGTTTTCGATATTGGTTTGTTAGACTGACAATGCTTGCAAGTACTTTGATTGGGTTGACCCTCCCACATGTGAGAGAGGGAAGGATTTTGGTAACTGGATAGTGAAGAAGAACATGGATTTACAGAAAAATGTTGAAGACCTGCGTAGACAAATTCTGCATTTAAAGAAGACAGAAACAGATTTGAAGGGAGAAACCCGAGTGTTGAAGGAGAGGGAAAATGAGTTTGGACAGAAGATGGAACAGTTGCAGAAGAGGGAGGAATGGTTTGTAATGAAGATCAACTGTATGAACAGAAAAATTAAAGAGATGGAAGATGGGATTACAGTGAAGATGGAGAATGGAAGAACAAAGAATATTTGAATGCATTGGAGATCAAGGAGGTTGAAACACAGAATGTGGAATTGAGGGTGAAGCTAGAAGAGTTTGAAGAACAAAATGCGGAATTGAGGGTGCAGATGGAAGAGGTTGAAGCAAAGAATGTGAGTTTGAGAGGTAGGAACAAAGCAATGAAAGAGAACATTGAGTTGGCCAATTTGAAAGTGAAATTGTTCACTGCACTGGTGGTGATTTTAGTTGGCCTAGGGATTGTTTACTTTGGTGGCAAAGGATGGTTGAAGAAGAAATTGTTGGCATTACCTTAAAATATGTAATTATTACTGTCATTACTTTGTGTTGAACAAAATTGTAATGCTTTTTTGTACTTAATCCATGGTACTTGTTGGAATGGTGATGGAAATGATAATGGTAATGCCTTGTTTGGATTCCAAAACCTGTCCATGTACAGCAGGCTATTTACAGCAGCACCAAACAACAAATAACTAGGACAACAATACTTGTTGCCAAACCCATACAACAGCAGAACAATGAACAACCAAAAACCTGGAATAACAGAACAACAACCAAACCCCAATACTAATTGCATAGTCACTAAACATAACTAAGGCCAGTACATAAGGCCATTTAGAACACATTCCTAGTTGTTCAAGTGAAGTCATTAATCAACAGAACAACAACCAAACCCCACAGAGCATTAACCATTCATAGTTGTTCAAGTCAAGTCATGAATCATTATCCATTACAAAATGTTCAAAGTGTCCACATCCAAAAAACAAAATAGTGGACCATTTCATTAACCCTAACATTATCTACTGGGTTGATCCTTTACTTGTTCCATTGTAGACTTGTGATGAGAAAACACCATCTCCAATTCTTGCTATCTTCCAGTCTAGTTGATATCCACCACCTACTGCACTCTTAAATGTCACTATTTTTCTATTCCTGACCAATGTTGGCAAACTAGGTTGAGCACCAATTTGAACAGCCCTTGCAACTCCACTTGCACCTGTTTGATCATTTCTTGCAGCACCAATTTCAACAGCCCTATCACCACCTTTTTGAACAACCACTCATTTCCCTCTTGACCAGCCTCCCCTTGCAGCCACAACAACTTCTTTTCTTCTTGACACTCCTCCCCTTGCAGCCACTCCTCTACCCACTCCTGTCCCTAGAGTAACACCCCTTTGAGATGCCCATGATCTAGTAACTACCCTTTCGGTAGTTACTCCTCTTGCCACTCCTCTACCACCACCAGTTGGAACCTCTATTGCCACTCCTTTACCTCTTGACAGTCCTCTCCCTCTTGCCACTCTACCACCACTAGTTGGAACCCCTATTGCCACTCCTCTACCTCTTGACAGTCCTTTCCCTCTAGGCACTCCTCTTCCTGTACCTCTACCTCTTGTCACTCCACTTGACAAATCTTTTCCTTTTCTACCAGTTGGAATCAATGGGCAAGGTGATGTTTCTCTTGTCACAACCTACAATACAGAAAATAAAAAAAATAGGTACAGGATACAAACTTACAGGCATATATGCAAAATGAAACCACACAAAGTACAAGATATGGTACAGGATATAATGATACCTGTGAGGTACTGCTCTCCCCAACCTCTGCACTTGTAGAAGCTACTAGAGCTTTGCATGTCCTAGCATTATGGCCAGGTTGGTTGCATTTTCTGCACTTGAAAATAGTACCAATTTCTGCTAAAGCCTCTTCTGCACCTTTCCTCCTTGTCTTTTTTGGTCTGCCAATTTTCCTTCTATATGGTGGAGGCATAATGTCTTCAAATTTTGTTCTCACCCACATGGATTTATCTAGGATGGGGTTAATGAGGTAGGCATAAGATTTTCTAAATGTTTCAGTGAGGAAGTATAGGGAAATGAAGTCCTTAGGCTTTCTTCTGTCCTTGATCATTGCTGCACAGGCATGCCTACATGGTATCCTAATCACATCCCATTTTCTACAATTGCATATTTTCAACTCAATGTCTACAATAAAAGACTTATAGGGTGAGCAAATTTCAAACTTATGTGGTGCACAATATAAGACAGAGAATTCCATTGCATTAGCCTTTTCAATCTCCAATTTCTTTACTATGTTAGGGCAAATGTTGGTCTTAAAAGTGCTATAGAATTTGGTCCTCTCCACATACCTCTGCATAACATGCTTCCTAAGACTTTCCATCATGGTGAGAATAGGTTGGTCTCTCACCTTTTTAATTGCATAATTGAAGGACTCACTCAGGTTGTTAACCATCCTATTGGTCTTGGCCACTGGACTATAAAAACACCTTGCCCAATTCTTAGGTGATTCATTTATCAGCCAATTGTGTGCTTCTAATGAAACTCCTCTAAGCTCCCTCATCTTGGCTCGATACTCAGGTAGAGTGTAAGCACTGGCTGCCCCCCACATAAGGTCCTTCAACTCCCTCCCTTTGTGCACTTTTTGGAAGTTAGAATAGTAATGCCTCATGCAAAACCTATGCTCCACTCCAAGGAATAATAAATCTATAGATTTTGTAAGTCCTTGCATAATAATACACATACATTACAAGTTGGAATACCAAATTTAACAATGAATGACTTAAAGACAAGTACATATTACAACATTAAACTTGTCTTTTGTCTATCAGAGATAAATACCCATCCTTTATCCTGAGGCTTCCTAATTACATCTATGAGAAGTTCAAGAAACCAAGTCCAACTGGTCTTAAGCTCAGATTCCACAACAACCATTGCAATAGGATACATTTGGTTGTTTTCATCTCTCCCAACAGCATGCATCAACTGCCCCCCATATGGACCCTTCAAAAAACATGCATCCAAACCAATAATGGGCCTACAGTTGCCTACAAATCCTTTAGCCTGAGCATCAAACAAAAATGAATATCCTTTGAAAATAAGGTTGGCTCTTTGGAACATGTGTCTTAACATGTATTTTTGCACAACTACCAGGGTTCTCATTTCTTATCATCTAACAATAGTCCCATAGTCTATGGTATTGCTCACCATATGCCCCATCCACCATCTCTAAAGCCTTCCTCTTAGCCCTATATATCTGCATTTCAGAGACATCCAATATTCATTTTCTCCTAACATCATTTTGCATTGCCTTAACCTTCCAATCAGGGTCATCATTTATCTCTACCACATACTTCTTTGCCAACCACTCTGCAGATGCCCACTGGTTGTGGTATACTCTAGGACAACTATGTTCCCCATTCAGTTTTTTAATTTGGTAAGTTGTTGTGCAACCTACCCTAGATGCATGAAGCCTCCATTGACAAGGAGGTTCCCCCCCTTCATCTTTGCACTTCACAGTTACTCTCCTTGATTCATTTTTTACATACTTATACTGACATCCATTCCTAACATGGAACTCCTTCAAGAATGTCCTAAACACTCTAACATTGGGAAACAACATGCCTTCAACAAGTTTGGGATTTTTCATGTCTCTATCCCCATTAAACTCTGGGTATTTGACCTTATTTTTTTCCTTTCTTTCTACCTCCTCTTCATCTGATGAGCTCACAATAGTGCAATTGTCATCACTATAGTCACTTTCCTCATCAAGCTCACCATCCACAGCTTTCCTAATTGTTAAAGGTCCTTCATCACCATGATTGACTACATTTTCTATGTCATCACCATCAGATGAAGATGAATCCCTTAACCCACTACATGCACCATCACTGTCTGTATCATCATCACTTGCACATTTATCTATATCATCATGACCACATTGTCCCCCCTTTCACCTTATATTCTGCACCTCCTCCTCATTACCATTTTCAACACCCCCTAACTCCTCCTCCTCATCATTTTCAACATCTGGTGGTACCCCCTCCCACCTTAACTCCTCCTCATCATCATTTTCAACATCAGGATGGCTTACAAAGCATTCAATATCCCTACCCAAACCATCAAGAAAAATAAACATTTCTGTCATGTCTGCATCATTACTAACCATAAATAACCCATCCTCCATCGTATAATTTGGGCTTAAATAGAAAAAAGTGCACCCTGGCATACACCCTACTTCAAATAGGACTTCTAATAGGTTACTGTACGAAAACTCAAAAGGGACCACTCTTGAATAATAAATGTCCCCATCAATGTAGCTGTTGACTAGATTCCCAACAAATTTAATATTCAATTGAACCCTACCATCCCCCATCATCAATAATTAGTTGCAAGCAGCCAAATAAGAAAAAAAAAAAAAGGTAGTCCTCTGTGTGGGGACTAATAAACAACAACAATATACCTAACACACATGCACTATTGCCTGGGGTGACCACGAACCCTTGAAAACCCTCCTTATACAAGGGACCACAAATCCACACGATAAAAAAGTCATTCAACAGGGGAAAAAATCCTAACTTTTTAACATTGTACAGAGAGGGAGAGAAAGACAAGGCGACAAAACATAGCCATACATACAAAACCCATATTTAAACCCACACAACAAAAAGCATCAACAAAAGCCCTAACTTTCTCACATTGCAGATATATATATATATATATATATATATATATATATATATATATAAAGAGAGAAAGAGAGAGAGAAAGAGATACAAAACCCATTTTTATACTCCGAAAAACCCCACATGCATCATCAACTCCAAAAAAATCCTAACTCACGATATACAAACGATTACGTATGTACTTACTTCATGTACTTCAGAATCGTCCTCGAAATCGTCGTCTGATTCATCTTTAAGTCGAAATCATCGTCTGCTTCGTCTTCAAATCACACAAACCCTAATACGTTCGATTCAACTGGTATTCGCATGGATGCTACATGATTCGTGGGGATTTAGAGAGATTTTTATGTTAGTTATTGGGATTTTGTCGATTGAGATTATGATGTTAGGGTTTGTGGTGTTATGGTTTGGCAAAGGTAGAGAGAGAAGCTGTCGATTTGGGTTTGGTGGGAGGAAGAAAAGGAGCTGTGGAATTAAGAAAGCGTTTGTGTGATATATATATATATATATATGAGAGGGTAACTTTGTCTTTTCACTCATTCCGTCCAACTGTGTTAGGTAAAATTTGGGTTAACGTTAATGAAGGGGTATGGTCATAGCGAATTTCGGGGGAGGGGGTGACCGTGAAAAATGGATGAGGTTGGAGGGGTGTATAGGTAAATCACCCTTAAAATTGTGATCAAGTTTGATCTAGGGCTGAAAAACAAACTAAGTTGCTCACACAACTTGTGGCTTGACTCTACTCATTTTGTAGTCGGATCGAACTCGAACTCAAGCTTAAATTTTTGGCTCATTTGGTGAGACCCATTTGAGCAATTTAACGGTTTGGACACATGGAGTATTGCTTGGCTTGAGATAATAAGGAAATAAAGATGGTGAAATAAATAAAAAAACAAGTCTACTGCCATAACACACTCACACTTGGACTGGCACAAGCAAAAGAAGTTGCTTTGTAGTAATTGCTTTTGTCTTTTAACGAATTTGCATAAAACAATAAAAAAAACTTATGAAAGCAGTATTAGAAATCCCATGGTTAAATAGGTGCCATTGTGAATGAAATTAATTAGGAGTCTTATCGACAAATAAAAGAGATCATGCAATTGGTAACTTACAGATTTATTAGTAAGAAGCATTTTTATTTAACTCTAACAAAAGTAGGAATATTAGCTTAGATTTTATCAATAATAGTAGTAACAAAAGATGGCTATTTTATGAGTAGGTACGAGTCCTTCGAAGTAGTTGATCATAAGTCAAGTTGGACGGATCAAAAGGTGAGTTATGAATTATCCATGTTACATGAATTTTTGTAAAATTTATGTTTTTAGCTTACTAAATTATGGTTATTTAACAATAAAGTTCTTTTGTAGCAAACATACCATGAAATTATGATATGTTAAATAGTTTATGGAAAAAGTATTATCGATACATCCGAACGATGTCCCTAAATCTAGGGGACGTTAAAGATACTAGTCGAAACGGTGTTATAAGGGCGGAATGGAAAGGGGCACAGCCAGGTGTCCAACTGAATTGATGAGCAGAAGGTGACCTTGGCAACCTTCACCTTGAAGGGAGAAGCTTTAATATGGTAGGAGGCGAGTCAAAGGTTATTGTCAGCTCAATTACCAGAAGTCCAACAGCCAGTGCCGCAGGTGATTACGTGGGCAAGGTTTGTGAAAGCTTTTAATGTTCAATTTTGTCCAGGGTTGTACTGGTTTGGGCAAGAAGCAGAATTTATTAATATGAAACAGGAAGGTATGACAGTGCCTGAATATAAGGCCAAGTTTGCTGCTCTTTTGACCTATGCTACAGATTTGGTGGATACAGATGAAAAGAAGTGTAGGCAGTTTAGAAATGGTCTTGAAATGAATGTGCGTACAAGGATGATGTCTTACAAACCAAAAGATTATGTGGAGTTGGTTGAAACGACGTGGTAGGTTGGCAAGGATGTTCAAGAAATGTTTGAAAAGCGGGAACAGACTAAGAGGAGCAAAACTGCAGCCAGTCAAGTTAGGCAAGTAAGCAAATCTGGTGGTGACTACAAGGGTGGAAGTAGATTCCAACATTTGAAGGGGCAAAGTGGACAAGGGCGAGAGGTGAGTAAGCAAAGTGTGAGTAGGGTTCCGGTGGAACAAATGGTCGAGGGATTTCCTTTCAGTGCTTCCATTGTGGTTCTCCTGATCATCGTGTTAGAGATTGTCCGGAAGCGGGTAAGGGAATTAAATGTTACAATTTTGGGGAAATAGGGCATATGTCAACACAGTGTACAAAACCTCATGCGCCAACAGCATCGTCAGTTGGCAATGTTCCTATTGAACGCGGAGCTTCGAGTAGTTCTGTTGGTCGTGGTGGCAGAGTGAGTGGTTCTACGGCACCAAGTAAGGTGTTTACTATGACAAGACAGAATGTTCAAGCTACCCCAGAAGTGGTGACAGGAACCCTAGTAGTTTCTGGTATTTTTGAACAAGTTTTAATTGATCCAAGTTCTATGCATTCTTTTGTGTCGAACGTGTTTAGCATGCGTTTAAATAAACCTTGTGTGCTATTAAATACTGCTTTGGCGATATCTACCCCCATTGGAGAGGTAGTGATAGTTGGGGTGTCATATATGAATTGTGAGGTGTATGTTGATGATAGGAAACTAGAGGCGAATTCAATTTCTTTAGTCATGTCTGATTTTGACGTTATTCTTAGCATGGATTTCCTATCAATGCATCTGCATCTCTAGATTGTTTTAATAAAGAAGTTGTATTTAGAATACCAAGTGAAGCGAAAATTAAATTCTATGGTGATAGATAGGGTTCTTTGAATGGTATGATTTCTGCATTTAAGGCAACGAATTTGTTAAGGACAGGATGCTAGAGTTATCTTGTTTATGTGGTTGACACTAAAAAGAAACCATTGGAATTGGTTGATATTCCTATAGTGAATGAATTTTCGAATGTGTTCCAAATGAATTACTGGGAATTGTGCCTGACAGAAAGGTGAAGTTTACTATTGAATTACTACTGGGGACGAATCTTATTTCCATTCCACCTTATAGAATGGCGCCAGCTAAATTGTTAGAGTTGAAGATTCAGTTAAAGATTTGCTAGATAAAGGGTTTGTGCAATTGAGTATCTCTCCTTGGGGGCACCAATTCTTTTTATGAAAAAGAAGGATGGTACCATGCATATGTGCATTGATTACAAGCAGTTGAATAAGGTTACAATTCAGAACAAAGTATCCTTCATCCATAATTAATGATTTGTTTGATCAGTTGCAAGGGACAGTCGTCTTTTCCAAGATAGATTTGAGATCGGGGTATCATCAAATAAAAGTGAAGGACAGTGATGTGTCCAAAACAGCTTTCTAAACGAGGTATGGTCATTTTGAGTTTTAAGTTATGCCTTTTAGGTTAAATAATGCTCCTGCAGTATTTATGGATCTAATGGACAGGGTGTTTGAGCCATATCTGGATTCATTTGTGATTGTGTTCATTGATGATATTTTGATTTACTCTCAGACTAAGGAGGATCATGAACGGCATATAAGAACCATATTGCAGACTTTGCGGGAGAAACAATTGTACGGTAAACTGAGCAAATGTGAATTTTGGCGTGATAGTGTCGTGTTTCTGGGTCATGTAATTTCCAGGGACGATATTTGCATGGATCCAAAGAAGATAGAGGCTGTGGAAAATTGGGAAAGGCCAACTAGTGTTTTGGAGATCTGTAGTTTCCTTAGCTTGGCAGGGTATCATTGGAGGTTCATTCAGGGCTTTTCTGCCATTGTTTTACACATGACAAAATTGACAAGGAAGGATGTAAGATTTATTTGGTCTGAAGAATGTGAAACAGTTTCTAAGAGTTGAAGACTCGATTGGTGACGGCACCAATATTGACTATACCGATGGGTAATGAGGATTTGGTGATATATAGTGATGCATCTCATCAGGGGCTTGGCTGTGTTATGATGCAACGAGGTAAAGTTATTGCTTTTGCGCCGAGACAACTGAAAAATCACGAGCACAACTATCCTACTCATGACTTAGAGTTGGCGGCGGTGGTTTTTGCTTTAAATTGTGGAGGCATTACTTGTATGGGGTGACTTGTGAAATTTACACGAACCGCCAGAGTTTGAAATATTTGTTTACGCGGAAGGATCTAAATTTGAGGCAAAGGCGGTGGATGGAGTTAATCAAAGATTATGACTATTCTATACACTATCATCTAGGGAAAGCCAATGTGGTTGTCGATGCTCTGAGTCGGAACACAGCTGGGAGGTTGGCTTGTGTTCAATGTACATGTAATGATATCTTTATCGAGTTGGCAATGATGGGAGTAGAGCTGACTTTGACAATAAGTGATGCTTTGATAGCTCAAATTGGAGTGAGGTCTGCGTTGATTGATCACATTCAGGAGACTTAGTATCAGGATCGAAGGTTGAGGGGATTCAGAGATCAGGTGAGAAAGGGAAAATGGAAGGACTACACGATTCGGGATGATTGAGTGCTGATATACGGGAATCTGTTGTGTGTTCCTAGGAATCTAAACTTAGAAAGGGAAATTTTGGAAGAAGCTCATAATTCACCATATGCTATGCACCCGAGAAGCATAAAAATGTATCGGGGTCTTAGAGAACATTACTGGTGGTATGGGATAAAGAAGGAGATAGCTCGGTATGTGGCTCGTTGTTTGGTGTGTCAGCAAGTAAAGGCGGAACATCAACGACCGACAAGTTTGTTGCAAAATCTTCCTATATTGGAGTGGAAATGGGAGCATGTGACAATAGATTTTGTGACAGGTTTGCCACATTCTCAGAAGGGTTATGATTCCATCTGGGTGATTGTGGATAGATTGACAAAATTAGCTTATTTTCTGCCAATTAATACTACGTAGACCAAACCAAACCAAACCGAGCCTTAAGTCCCAATCTCTTGGGGTTAGCTACATGAATCCTTTTCCTCCATTGAGATCTGTCAAGAGCCATTTGTTCACACAAACCTACTATATTCATATCGTTGCATACCACAACATCTAATGTCAATTTAGGTCTACCCCTCCCCGTAGCATTACTACCCAAAGCTATCCTATCTGCTCTCTTAACTACTGCGTCTCCTGGTCTACGGTAAACATGTCCAAACCATCTTAGCCTATTTTCCCTCAACTTCTCTTCTATGGGTGCTACACCTACCATCTCACGAACCGTTTCATTTCTAATCCTGTCTCTTCTAGTCTTACCACACATCCACCTCAACATTCTCATTTCTGCTACACTCATCTTGTTCACCTGTTGCTTCTTAATAGGCCAACATTCTATCCCGTAAAGCATCGCTGGTCTAATGGTAGTTCCATAGAATTTTCCCTTCAATTTTATGGGTACCCTCTTGTCACACAGTATACCAGTAGCGCTCCTCCACTTGAGCCACCCCACTTGAATCCTATGGGTCACATCATCAACAATCTCTTCATCTCTACTAATGATTGATCTAAGTATCTAAAATGATCACTCTTAGGTATCTCCTGGTCTAGGATCATCACTCTTTCTTCGTGCGCACTGTTTTGTACCACTAAACTTGCACACCATATACTCAATTTTACTCCTACTTATTCGAAAAACCCTTTGACTTTAATGCTTCCCTCCAAATTTCTAGTTTCGTATTAACACCTCTAGCGGTTTCATCTACGAGAACAATGTCATCTGCAAACATCATACACCATGGGATATCCTCCTGAAGTTGTGTAGTCAATTCATCCATAACTAAGGCAAAAGGGTACAGGCTCAAGGCTGACCCTTGATGCAACCCTACAGTGATTGGGAATTCACTCGTTTCCCCTACAGGCGATCGAATGGTAGTGATGGCACCTTCATACATGTCCCTAATCACCTCTATATACCCTTTGGTCACTCCCTTTCTCTCCAGAACCCACCTTATGATGTCTCTAGACACCCTATCATAAGCTTTTTCTAAGTCTATGAAAATCATATGGAGATCTTTCTTCTTTACTCTATGTTTTTCTACCATTCTCCTTAATAAGTAGATAGCTTCCATGGTTGATCTTCTAGGCATGAACCCAAACTATTTCTTTGACACCGTAGTCACCATCTTCAAGCGATGCTCAATAACTATTTCCCAATTAATACTACGTATACAACAGATAAATAAGCTCAAATTTATGTTGGTGAAATTATCAGATTGCATGGGGTGCTTGTGTCTATTATTAGTGACAGAGATCCTAAGTTTACTTCTAGATTTTGGGCTAGTTTGCAGCATGCCATGATACTTCTTTGAAATTCAATACCGTTTTTCACCCTCAAACGGATGGGCAATCCGAACGAACTATTCAAACTTTGGAGAGCATGTTGAGCATGTGTTCTTGATTTTAAAGGCAGTTGGGATAAATATTTTGTCAACAATGGAGTTTGCTTATAATAACAGCTACCATAGCAGCATTGGTATGCCACCGTTCGAAGCTTTGTATTGCAGAAAGTGTCAGACTCCTATTTATTGGGACGATGTACGAGCAAGGCGAATATTGGGTCCGGAATTAATACAACGAAGTGTTGATGGTGTTAAACTCATAAGAGAACGGTTGAAAATTGCGCAAGATCGATAAAAGAGCTATGCCGATAAAAGAAGGCGAGACTTGGAGTTTCAAATTGGTGACCAAGTGTTTATTCATGTGTCTCCTTAGAAAGGGTTGTACGTTTCAAGGGTAAGAAGAAATTTGCTTTGTAGAGACCCGTATTTTAAGGTCGTATTTTTTTTTCTTTTGTGAACGTCGTATGACCTGTCGAGATAGACGGTGCAGATATTTGGTGTGACGTATTCGTGGAAAGATATAAGGTGATTGTGTGAGAGGTGCACATGTGAACGTGTGGTGCGAGAAGCGGAGGATTGCTCCCCACTTCTATAATCCTTCCGAGGAGAATTATTTCTCATCTTTTTCCTCTCTCACTCTCTTGGCAGTCTCTCTCTCTTCTTCTCCTCCGAAGACTCTCTCCTCTCTTCTCTCTTCGATTTCGTCCACCTAGGGTGTGATTCCGGACAAGGTTTGAGAATTAAAGTTGCTATACGGAGCATGGGCTTTCCGAATATCCAAGAAAAATCATGATCGGACCATGTGGGAGCTCGGTTGACTTGGTCAAAGGATTGGATTTTGCTCAAAACCCATGAGGTAGGGATTTTGTACTCTTGACATGGCCCAAAAGCTTAAACACAAGGTACTAGTAGTAGCCCATAAGATTTGTTATATGCCTAAGATCATCCATGTAGACTTCCGATGTGGGACGGGGTGTTACAATCTCCCCAACTTTATAGCCTCGCACCCTCGCGAGGGGTTGAGCACTATAATCACCATTATAAATCAAACCAACAACCAAATCAAACCAAACTCCAAGGGCCCACACGGTCGTTTACATGGATGGCTTTGATACCACCTGCAATGCCCCAAGCAGACCACTGGCCCAGTACCCTGATTTTGATCCACAGGCCACACATGTAGGGAGGTATTCCCGAACAGATACATTTAGTTGTTGAACACGTGATGTTTGGGAGCACGTGGTAAGTATGACAGGACTTATCGCCGGGCAGTATGCTGAACGACGATATGGACCAATGATATGGGAAGTCATTGATCCATGTAGTCTGTTCAGCTGATAAAGACAAAAAGGCATGTGAGGCCATTTGTCCAAATACAATGATAAGGACCAGATGCATGTGAGGTCATTGGTCCATGTGGACTGTTCGGCAGTAAGATAGCCAAACAGGAAACGAGGATGATCTAATATGTGAGGCGGCAGGAATGTTTTAGAAGGTTCCGGAATAGTGATATTCAGTAAAGGAATGAGATCCCAAGTATATAGGATCTAGAATAGATACCCAACGAGAATGGGATGTTTGGCTCTTTATGGAAAAGAATCCGAAAAGGACTCTTTTCTAATAAACTAATAAAGGAAACGAGAATCCTTGATATCATGGGTTTCCTATATGAGATGGGAATCCTATGGCAACAGGGATGCTTGGGCAACAAGCATACGCAAATCTATAAATATGAGATAAACCTAGAGGCAAAAGGTACGCAATACATTGTATTATTCGATATTTTGCTACTGATAATTAGGGTGTCTCTAGTACGTGATACTAACTTTGCCATCGGAGGGCCTTTGCCACGAGAGGCAAAGGTGCACTCACCCCCTGCTATTTTGCAGATTAGGGTTCCGACGACGAATTAGGGTTCCGATGAAAAGGTACGAATAAGCCGTTGCAATCCAAGGTGATCAGAAGCATCAATTGTTTTCATCCCCCTACAATTGGCGCCGTCTGTGGGAAAGAACAAACTTCTCTGAAAAAATAATCATGATGGAAGAAGATCCAGTTACTCCATACAGTCCAAAGTACCAGTTGGGTGGGGGAAGAGATAAATCCCCACCAGGCACTCCGAGAAAGCCCACTGGTAGACATGACAGAGATAACTCTAAAGAAAAAGGAGACAAAACTGCTACTAGCTCCACGAGAAGGAGTAAGTCTCATCGAAGAGAAGAGTCAGTCACCCGTTCAAAAGTATACACAATGATAACGATGTCCTTGATAAATAGAGAAGGGAAATCGAGGAGTATGCTCGTTCAATTAAAAAACGAGAGTACGAGATACAGGAGTTGCAGCGGGTACGAGAGCACCCAGAAGATTCTGGACTTTCTCGAAGGAATTCCCAGAAGGATGGACGGACTGTGGTAGTCCATAAGCAGACCCATTCACGAAGGAGAAGAAGTAGAAATCCTGTCATAGGGCGGTATGAAGCTTCTCCACGAAAAAGGAGGAGTAGAAGTAAAAGCCGAACACCGGAGAGAAGGGCTTCTTCAGGAAAAAGGAGAAGCAGAGACCGAAGTTCCACCTCAGAAGAGGAGGAAACAAGGAAACATCATCGAGATAGGTACGAAAGACCTGATGCTGATTGGGTCAAGGCTACGGCTCACAAGTCAAAGGTGCTCGAGGATGGGACAGTAACTGCATGAGAAGCAGCACGAAAGGCCCTAAGTAATATTGCAGCCTCCCCCTTTACAAAGAGGCTTCAAGAGGCTAGGTTGCCGAGCAGAGTGAAGCATGGTACGTTCGTACTTTACGAGACAAATACGGATCCCGTGGCTCACATACAGCATTATCAACAGACTATGTTTATGCATGAGGGGGATGATGCCATCTTATGCAAAATGTTCCCCTCTAGTCTTGGCAAGGTGGCTTTAGCTTGGTTTCATAAACTGGCCCCACGATCCATACGAGGATGGAGGCAGTTGGCCGAGGAATTCACTGCTCTGTTCTTGACAAGCAGAAAAGCCCCAAAGACCTTTGAAAGTCTTTCCACCATGAAACAGGAGGAGAACGAGTAGATCAGGGATTATGCAAAGAAGTACTAGGAAACCTTCAACGAGATTGAAAGCTGCAGTGAGGAGTATGCAATTGCCACCTTCAAGACTAGTTTGCCTGTTCGAGGAGAGTTGCGTCGCTCATTAAATAAACATCTGGTAGCCACATTGGCTAAATTGATGGAACGGATAGAGCAACACGCCAGAATGGAGGATGACATACTCTGTGAGGATGGCAGGACTGTTGCCGAGCAACCGAAGGCACCTGTCAAAAAGGTGGATAAGCTAGAGCCCAAGACTTATAGAGAGAGAAGGGAGTATGAACAGGCTAAGAAAGAGCCGTACAAGGATAAGCAAGCTCCTGACCCCAAATCTTTCTTTTCTATCACTACGGTTTGGAAGGAACCAATTTATAGGATTCTTTATCGAATAAAGAATCAGCCATATTTTAAATGGCCCTCGAGTCTAGGTGGAGACAAGGATGCAAAACGTGCTACGAATCAGCACTGCAGTTACCATAAAGATTGGGGCCATATGACTGAGGATTGTGAGATGTACAAGAGACACCTTGACGATCTGGTCTCATGGGGCTATCTCAAGGAATTCATCTAGGAGGATCTAAAAGAGAAAGGGAAAGCTATGGAACTGGGTTACGAGCAAAACCCTAAAGGAGTAATCCATATGATACATGGGTTGGCCACACCTTATACGAGAAATGAGGTTAGGCTGTTACAAAGGCAAGTCAAGCACGATCAGTATGTGATGCGATTGGGAAGCAAGAGAGGGCGAGAGAATGATGTGTGCAATGAAAGCATAGCATTCATTGATGATGATCTGGGAGAGATCCAAATATCCCACAACGATGCTTTGGTCGTAACCCTATGAGTTGGGGAATATGACATTGAGAGGATTTTAGTGGACTCAGAAAATTGTACAGAGGTGATGTACTACGATGCATTCAAAAAGCTGGGATTGGCCCAAATAGACTTATAGCAATCTACAACACCCCTGATCGGGTTCGGTGCAGGAGCAGTCTGGCCCCTTGGAAAGGTAACACTACCTGTTCAGGCTAGATCAGTAGTGTTGAGGACAGATTTTTTAGTTGTTGATGTTCCTTCTTCCTATAACGCGATTATAGGAAGGACATGGTTGCACAAGATGAGAACAGTCTCCTCGACTTATGACCAGATGGTGAAGTTCCCAGGATCGAATGGGGTTGAGGTACTTAGAGGCAATGAGAAAGTGGCACAACAATATTTGATTTTTATCATTAAAAGAGCCCCAAAGGTCTACCACGTTCATACATTAGAAGTACCAGATCAACCAACTATCGAAGATGTTGAAAGAAGTCCTGCTGAAAAGGCGGTTGAAGGCTTGGAGAAAATCCAGATCAACGAGACTGATCCTAAAAGATATTTCTTAATAGGGGAATCATTACCAGTGGAGGAAAAGGCTGAATCAATAAGATTTCTGAAGGAATATGTTGATGTATTTGCATGGGTCCCAGAGGAAATGCCCGGAATGGATGCAAGTGTGATTTGTCATCATTTAAACGTTGATCCTCAGCATAAACCGATCATTCAGAAAAAGCGGAGAGCAGTCGTGCAGCATGTGGATGCAGTAATTGAAGAGGTCGATTGTTTATTAGAGGCCAAAGCAATACTTGAAGTCTACTACCCAGAGTGGTTATCCAACACCGTTGTGGTGAAGAAAAAGAATGGGAAGTGGCGTGTCTGCATAGACTTCACAGACCTAAGCAAAGCATGTCCAAAAGATAGTTTTCCTCTTCCAAGGATTGACCAGTTGGTTGACGCAACCGCTAGTTACGAGCGAATGAGTTTTCTTGATGCATATCGAGGATATCATCAGATTGCTATGTACGGGTCTGATCAAGAGAAGACTTCATGTATCACACCACGAGGGTTGTATTGCTATAGTGTCATGCCGTTTGGGCTAAAGAATGCTGGGGCAACATACCAAAGACTTGCAACAATCATGTTCAAGAAGCTCATTGGAAAGACTATGGAAGTTTACATAGATGATATGGTAGTAAAAAGTCGAGATAAACAGGGGCATATAGCTGATTTGAAATAAGTTTTCGAAATCTTGAGGGAGTACAAATTGAAACTCAACGCCTCAAAATGTGCGTTTAGAGTTGGATCAGGAAAGTTCCTGGGCCATTTGGTGACCATGAGAGGGATAACCCCGATCAAATTGCTGCCCTACAAAGGCTTCAGAGTCCCAAAACCACTAAGGAAGTCCAAAGATTGACTGGAATGGCTGCAGCACTTAATAGATTCATCAACAGGTCAAGTGACAAATGCATACCCTTTTTTCAATTGTTGAAAAAGAGGGAGGGATTCGAAATGGGGAGCAGAGTGTGAACAAGCCTTCCAGGACTTGAAAAAGTATCTGGCCGAGCCCCCACTTTTGTCAACACCACAGCCAGGTGAGTCTTTAATTATGTACTTAGCTATTTCCGAGCATGCAGTAAGTGCAGTCCTGTTGAGGGATTTAGAAATCGAACAAATCCCTATTTATTATGTAAGCAAGACATTGCTAGATACAGAGATGAGATATCTGCCTTTAGAAATACTTCTCCTGGCATTTAGGACAGCCATAAGGAAACTGCCACACTACTTCCAAAGCCACAAGGTGGTGATTTACACTGAGTTTCCATTGAAATCACTGCTACGAAAAGCAGACTTCTCGGGAAGAATCTCGACATGGTCCGTCGAGTTGAGCCAGTACGATATCGATTATCAGCCACGCACGGCAATCAAAAGCCAAGTGTTGGCTGATTTTGTGGCTGAGTTTTCTCCCACGGTGGCTCCCCTACCTCCTACGAGAAAGGAACAGGTGACTAAGACATCTCCCAAGAAGATTCAGTCATCAGCCGAACAGGGTCCTGTAGAATGGAAGTTATTCGTTGATGGATCAGCATGTAACACTGGTTCAGGAATTGGGGTTGTCCTTTTTCCCCCTGAATGAGTTTTGATTGAATTATCTGTTCGGCTTGGTTTTAGTGCGTCAAATAATGTGGCTGAGTATGAGGCACTCTTGGCTGGATTAAGGAGTGCAAAAACCCTGAAAGCAGAACGAGTTAAGGTATATTGTGATTCACAGCTTGTGGTCAATCAACTGTCTGGGGAGTATGAAACCCGAAATGAAAAGATGGTAGCTTACGTACAGGCAGCCAAGGACTTGCTTGATACCTTCGAAAGGGTATATATTGAATAGATAAGTTCTGGATAAAATGCTCATGCAGATTTATTAGCCTGGTTGGCTGCAGCTGTACCAGCTGAGTTCAAAAGGAAGGTAGCGGTCGAATATCTGAGTGAGCCGAGCATTGGAAGAAGTGTGGACTTGGTCTTGGATGTGAACCAAGGCCCAAGTTGGACGGACCCAATCGTGGAGTTCTTACGAGACGAGATACTCCCTTCTAACAAAAAGGAGGCTCGTAAGATAAGGATTAAATCTACTAGGTTTTGGTTGTCCCCAGAGGTTAAGTTATACAGAAAATCCTTTACAGGACCATATTTACTATGCGTACATCCTGAGATGGTGCAGAAGTTTCTTCATGAAATCCACGAGGGAACATGTGGGAGCCATGCTGGAGGCAGATCCATTGCCCACCGAGCAATTACCCAAGGCTACTGGTGGCCACACATGCAGGAAGATGCAAAAGTGTGTGTAAAGATTTGTGAGAAGTATCAAAAATTCTCACCAATGATTCAAACACCAGCCGAGGATCTGGTGCCTTTGACAAGTCCCTGGCCATTTGCTCAATGGGGAATGGACATCGTGGGTCCATTACACAAAGCAATTGGGAATCGAAAATTTCTGCTAGTTGCAACAGACTATTTTACTAAGTGGATTGAGGCAGAACCACTGGCCAAAATCACTGAACCTATGATAGAAAGGTTCGTGTGGAAGAACATCATCACTCGCTTTGGGATTCCTTACTCATTGATTACAGACAATGGATTCCAATTTTAGAAAAAATTCAAGACTTTTTGTGTCCAGTATGGAATACGAAATTATTATTCCACCCCAGCCTACCCTCAGAGTAATGGGCAGGCAGAGGTGTCTAATAAAACTATCCTTGATGGGATCAAGAAAAGGCTGGACAAAGCCAAAGGGAAGTGGCCTGATGAGTTACCGTTAGTTTTGTGGGCTCACCGAACAACGCCTAGGAGGTCTACGGGAGAGACCACCTATTCATTGGCATATGGAACAGAGGCTGTCATACCTCTGGAAGTAGGTTTGCCAACCAATAGGACCGTTTTGGTTGAAAGTGGAGGCAATGACAGAACCCTCAAGATTAGGCTTGATCTCGTCGAAGAAAGAAGGGAAAGGGCCCTGGTGCATCTGGCTTCTTACCAAGAATAGCTGATGAAAAGCTATAACAAACACGTTCACCCTCGAGAGTTTGGTGTTAGGGACCTCGTACTTCCGAAGGTGCTCGGCAACACCAAGGTGGCCAACGAAGGCAAGCTGGTGGCCAACTGGGAAAGCCCGTATCGAGTAACCGAGATTGTAGGCATAGGGGCCTATAGATTGACAGATCTGGATGAAAATCCAATTCCAAGGCCTTGGAATGTCCATAATCTACGAAAATTCTTTGTTTAAGAAGCATTAAGTTCTGTTTTAGATTTGCACTACGTGCTTGTGTGGGAATTATGAATATAATTCCCTTGTTCTAAGTTTTGTTATTTCAGTTGCAAGGGGTACGAATAATGCCCTCTTGAGTTTTACAGATTATGAATAAAATCATTTTTTGCAGTATCAATATTGTGTTCTTAGTATTTATCTTAAAAATACGAACTACGGGCTTGGTTTCCCTCATTCGTATTGGGGAGTAAGGAACAGGCATAAGTACGTGAAACTTAACAAGTATGAAAACACTTATATGATTTAAGAATACAAGTATGAATACACTTGTATGTATTTTTTAAAAGTACGTGAAACTTAACAAGTATGAAAACACTTGTATGATTTAAGTACGTGAAACTTAAAAGTTATCAAATACAAGTATGAATACACTTGTATGGAATTTAAAGTACGTGACACTTGTAAGTTTATATACAACAATTGACTTGGCTTAAAGTATAACGAGTATATGTTAGCCACAGTTATTCAAGTACGAGAAACTTAAAATAGTTGGGTACGTGAAACTTAGCAAGTACAAGTATGAAACACTTGTATGGCTTTTAAAATACAAGTATGAAACACTTGTATGATTTTTTAAATACAAGTATGAAAACACTTGTATGATTTTTACAAAATACAAGTATGAAATACTTATATGATTTCCAACGAACGAGGAACTTAGAAACATAGAACGATTGTTTCTAAATACGTGAAAGAGTTCAAGCATAGACGATTCACAAGATTTGCTAAGTATTGAACACTTATGCACAAACAAGCATGTGATCAAAGTACAAAATACTTAAAAGATTAAACTATTTGCATCCGAACAGATGCAAAGACAAGAGTAGCTGAACAAATTATAAGGTTATGCCACAAAGGGCCGAATACCTGTGTTATCAAAAGTATTACCATACTAAACGAAAGTACTAGTACCACGCAGGGTTAAAATACTATGGTCACGCAAGATCAGCCATATTGTTTGAGTCAACAAAAACAAAACATATAAATACTTGCTTGCCTTTCAGTCTAGGTTCTGAACTTCTGGGTGAATATCAATTCCAGCCGAGCCACCACCAGCAACAGCAATCTCCTCTGGAACAAAAGTCTCAACGGTTACTTCCCGAACAGATAAATGCTCAACAACATCTTGCGACTCCACTTGTATTTCTTCATCAGCATCTGCAAAATCATCGATCTGCTAATCGACATCATCAGTTGGAGAGCCATCATGCTCTTGAGGGGCTGCTGCTTGGCGGCTTGGAAGATCATTCTCCACCCAGAGGGGGGAATCCTCGGCGACCCCCACCTTCGTCAGACAAGCCTCCCAGCAAGATGCCCAGATCTGGTCTTGAATGGCTGGCATCTGCTCCACATAGCTGGCCGTCGTGGCATCAAAGCCCTTTTGATAGCCATCTTCATATGCAGCCTTTTTTGTGCTATCAATCTCAGCCATAGCTTGGTTAAGACTGTCTTCAGTAGTCTCAAGCTTGCTTTTAGCCTTAGAAAGATCTGTTTTGGCCTTATCTCTCTCCCTCTCTAATCTCGAGACTGTTCGGAGCAGCCTCGTGTTGTCATTTAAAAGCCTAATTCTTTCAGCCTCAGCTTCTTGGAATTTCTGGCCCAATACGACCATTTTTTGGATGAACTGCAGAAATACCAAACGTAAGTTAAAATTCTTTAACTACTACAACAAAAATGGGGCTTAAAAAAGGAAGAAGAAGTTTTTGTTACTTTGATTCCACTGACGAGACCAGTGGACACAAGCCGATCAGGGGGAGAAGAGGATTCCTTCTACAAATCAACAGGAAGCAGCAATCCTTGAGCCAGGGCAAGTGCTGTTTCTGATGAACTAGCACTGTCTCCAACGTGAACAGGACGGTCTCCCCTAGTAAATGGAGGAGTCCACGTCTGGGGAAGGATTTGTGTAGTTGGAGAAGTAGGGTGATGAGTTTCAGTATCTGCTTGAGAAGCAGTGCCAGTTGGGTCCTCAGACCTAGGCCATTTGTCCCGATGAGCCTCAAGGAAACTATCTTGTTCCCGAGGAGAAGATGATGATCTTGCAGATCCCCCCCCTATTGCAACGTGATCGTGGGGGGGGGGGGGGGGGGGCGGCAGTTGAAGCCACTCTGCTGGCACCACCACGTCCCCGTGTGGAGACAGTGAGAAGAGTGCTAAGATCAATTGGTTGACGAGTCATCGTACCTGGTGTTGGGGGCGATCGTGAATAGCCAGAGGAGGATGACTGACTGGTAATGCAGAGAGGAACGGGTTGTTGTTCAGAAACGACTTGTCTGCGTTCAGATCTTCTGAGTACCACACGTGTCTGAGGTATGCCTTCAGGAATAGCAACTTCACCTGACTGTTCGGCAAGAGTAACACCAGCTTGCAGCCTTGAATTGCGTGGTTGGGGAGCAGTGGAGGTGGAAGCAGTACTGGTGCTTGGATGAGCAAGCCTCCTGTCAATGACACCTCTGTACGAAGGGTCGTATCCTAGCAAAATGTCAGCGTTCCGGCCCCGACCTGCTGTTCGGGTACCAGGCTCGCCTGTATACTTTAGGATCTTGTTGATGTCCTATGTTCGGACGTTGCTCAGTACACGTCTAGGACGCCTGTTAGCGTTTTCAGCTGCATGATCGAAGTTGAAAAATCAAAATTAGACACATAGAAAAGCTACGAGAAAGCAGTAAACGACAAATTGCAAAGATCAAAAAATGAGGAGCATACGTGGGTATCCCCATATGTGGGGGCAGTGGAGACCCACCACCTGACCATCCTCTCCTAGTGGCTCAAAGGCTCCAGTGACGTAAAGGAAATCGATCTCATGATCCCGAGCAGAGTCTGGCAGATTTAGCACGAGACGCTTGTCTGCCCTTCTAACTTTGAAGTAGTAAGTGTTATATTCAGGGTTTAGTACAATGTTGTACCACCACTGAATGTCCCAAATTCCTAGCTGGGTCCCCAGAATCCTATTCAAAGCTACCACTCCCATTATTAGCCTAAAAACGTTTGTTGATACTTGCATGGGGGTGAGACGGTACCAGTTTAGGATCTGGCGGAGTAGTAGGTGAAGGGGAAATCGGACTCCACCTTCAACAATGGCCACAATAGGGATACACATTCTATCCCATGAGCCACCATCCTTATCTGCTCCTAGAGGGGCGAGTTCGAGTCCTACGTTATCAGGAATGTCATATTCCGTCCTAAATGCCGCCATGGCAGTAGGGGTTTCGCATAATTTCATAAACTTATTGGGTTTAGGAGGGTTCTCATTATCATCCGCCATAAAGATAATCAAAAGAAAACTATGAAGTCAGAAAGGGATATGAATTAGCCCTAAAAACCAGCGGTTCTAAAGATCTCAGAATTGACTAAAAATGGTGAGTAAGAACGAGGATCTTACAAAGATACTATGACGATTTCCTGGAACGCAATCGGATCTGTAGATGGCGGCGATGGCGGATGGCGGGATATTTTCGCCTGATTTTAGAGAGAGAAGAAGAGAGTTTAAGTTTTGGTGAAAAGATCCAAAAGTATCTTCTTTGGGGTTTAAGTGCCAGGGACGGAGACGAAACGTCTCGTCTCACACCATTACCTAAAAAGTAACGGGAGAAAGGGAATGAACTAACGGTATATTAAACGTCGTTTAAACAAAGCGTCAGTTCACATTTAATGTAAAGCATACGAGATGCGCCACGTGGAGTCATTGCCGCGAGATGGTACGAAGGCAAAGGCGCCAAAGCATCAAATGAATATTAAAACAATGACTGCACGGGATCAGAAGAGTTTGGTCTAAACATTCATTTCTAAAAAGCTTCATATATTGCCCCCGAACAGTGGCATGTAAATGAAGCTGGGGAGCAATTGTAAGGAGGTATTCCCGAATAGATACATTTAGTTGCCGAACATGTGATGTTTGGGAGCACGTGGTAAGTATGACAGGACTTATCGCCAGGCAGTATGCTGAACGGCGATATGGACCAATGATATGGGAAGTCATTGATCCATGTAGTCTGTTCGGCTGATAAAGACAAAAAGGCATGTGAGGCCGTTTGTCCAAATACAATGATAAGGACTAGATGCATGTAAGGTCATTGGTCCATGTGGACTGTTCGACAGTAAGATAGCTGAACAGGAAACGCGGATGATCTAATACGTGAGGCGGCAGGAATGTTCTAGAAGGTTCCGAAACAATGATATTCAGTAAAGGAATGAGATCCCGAGTATATAGGATCTAGAATAGATACCCAACGAGAATGGGATGTTCGGCTCTTTATGGAAAAGAATCCGAAGAGGACTCTTTTCTAATAAACTGATAAAGGAAACGAGAATCCTTGATATCCTGGGTTTCCTATACGAGATGGGAATCCTATGGCAACAGGGATGCTTGGACAACAAACATAAGCAAATCTATAAATATGAGGTAAACTTAGAGGCAAAAGGTACGCAATACATTATATTATTCGATATTTTCCTACTGATAATTAGGGTTTCTCTAGTACGTGATACTAACTTTGCCATCGGAGGGCCTTTGCCACGAGAGGCAAAGATGCACTCACCTCCTATCTATTTTGCAGATTAAGGTTTCAACGACGAATTAAGGTTCCGATAAAAAGGTACGAATAAGCCGTTACAATCCAAGGTGATCAGAAGTATCAATTGTTTTCATTCCCTACACACCACATGGCCCAAAAGCTTAAACACAAGGTACTAGTAGTAGCCCACAAGGTTTGTTATATACCCAAGATCATCCATGTAGACTTCCGATGTGGGATGAGGTGTTACAATGCGTTTATACGGTGTTTATGTACCTAAATCGTGCCTTGTTTCGTTGTTTGAGGTTGTTTCTTTCATTTCCTAGAATCTGCAGAACAGGGTCTTCGTTTTTGGGGTTTTACGCCTTCTTACACTCGGAGCTAAATTTTGGTTCCTCCATATCAATAGAGTATACTTAAAGCCCGTTCTAATACCGCTAGAATCACCCGAAACCATTGAGAATTGAATTAATGGTGGATTTTAGAAATCAGGTCACGAATCTGTCTCCCATTCTGCAGTTTCTGCTCGTTTTCTGGGTTTGCACCGAACTTCAAATGGCGGTAACTTTCTCGTTTGATGTCCGATTCATGCTAACTTTATATCGATTTCGAGGTCTTGAAGTCATCTTTGTATTGCCATTGAAATCGCTTTAAAACTCTTAGTACACCGAAAGTTATGATCATTTGAGTGGAGGTGTGTCAATCTGTCATGTTGATGAGTGACAGATTCGTATTGCTTCAGTAAATGCCTGTTTAACCATCCTTGGAGTGTAGATTTGACTAGGGTTCCTTCATACCTTTTAAGCTTCCTTCAATCGCGCAACTTTCGGGACTAGAATCTTTTAAAAGTAATAAGAACTCTATTTATAGTGATTTATAGAAGATTGAGCTGTAATCTGGAAATTCGGGCAGCGAACAGAGCTGTGTTTTCATTGTTTGTTATGGTTAAATGACGCTATTGGTTATGGGTCCTTATGGGTTTTAAAGATTGGTAAATTGGCGATCCTTTGGCATTGGAATCATTGAAAAATATTGAGTATGGAATTTTTAATGGATTGTTGAACACTGACTCGTTAGTTTGTTTTGACTCCCGATTACTTCTAACCCCTTTTAAACATCGTTAAACTATCCCTAAGCTTGATTACTTAAGTTCCAATGATTTGTTGATCATTCAGATTCCTTTAAACTCTTTTAGCGCTCGTTCCATGAGATCTAAGTATCAATATTAGAAAATAGTATGTTGTAGAGTCGCTATGAGGTTGGTATGATATTGTGATTGTAACGCCCTGGTATTTTCTATAAATAAACTTCAAAATACATTGTATTTCAAACACTTCTAGGCCCTATTTTCTCAATAAATAAATTACATCACCAAAATAAACTTAAGCCGCCTTCTAAATAATCTTCTAGATGCTCCAAAATTATCAACTCTTCCAAGACATCTCCAAATTAATCCTTAAATACTCCGATTCAATTTTGACTAATCCGGCTCCACACCTGAAAAAGAAATTATTCGGGAAGTATACGATACAACAGAATAACAATACTCATAAGTGGAATCAAGAAACGATAATCGACCAAGTCGAAGCAACAATCACAGGGAACCTTATACCATGTCCTTCTCAGTACATGACATGTGATTCTCCCCCAACTCCTTCCTCACTGGGTCATCCTCGACCATTCTTGCTATTGGATAGGCTATTGGTGCATGAGTTCACTCGATCCATGGACAAAACAATTCCATAGTACTCAATTAACATCATATTCAATACCAATTATTCCATTTTTCAACAATATTCCACAGGATTGAATGAAATTCACGAGATAATCAAAAGGAGTACAAAGGTGAGAGTGAAGAAAAAATTACGGAAGTAGGAAGCATATCGTATACTCCCCAGATTACCTCAAATATGCTGGCCGTTACGTCGACGAATCAATGCCTTAAAACATATTTTTCCATCTTCCGACTAAATACATCACTAGCCCACCAATCCAAAACATCACTAGCTATTTATAAATTCTCAAACTTCTCTCTCTCTCTCTCTCTCTCTCTCTTTAAGCTAACAATGAGAAGTGAGGTGTGTGGAGGAGAGTGGAGGGATGGAGCTTATTTATAGTAGTAGAAAGAAGATTCTAGATTATCTAAAGAATCAAATCAAATCTAATAATATCCAAATCCAATCTTTTATAATCATATCCATATCTTATAAAATCTAATAATATCTAAACCAAATCTAATAATATCTAAATCAAATCTAAGAAAATTCAACTATATCTAATAAAATCTTATATAATCTAACAATATCTTAAAAACTCTATATAATATCAAAATCCAATAAAATCTTATCCTAATCATATCAAATCAAATCCAATATAATCTTATCCTAATCATATCTAATAAAATCTAATCTTATCTTATCCTAGATTGTTAGGATCATGAACTTAAGGCTAGGGTTCTATAATAGTTGGGTACAAGGATGTCATGGTTCAAGATGTGAAAATAAAATCCTATGATATCAAAGGGTTTTTAATGGCTAGCTACTAAGGTTAAATTATAATACAATCACTTTAATAAATCATAAAATAATTTTTAGTAAAAGAATTATAATAAAATATTTAATTAAAAAATGACTTGAAAATTTGGGTTGTTACAATCTACCCCCCTTAAAAATAATTTCGTCCTCGAAATTAAAATGTATGTAGTCAAAATCATATAATCAAAGTATCAAACAATTTGCAAAAGATTTTTTTTTAAAAAAGAAAATAAGTCAAAATAAATTCATAATTCTACCATTGCACAATCTTAGTACTCCAATATCCTAATAACCTCAAATTCATCCTTTTGATAATAGCCTATAAAAATTATAACCACACTTTCGCTGCGAACTCTGATAAATTTCTCATCCTTATAACCTCAAGCAATAATTTCTAATGACATTTCCTCCCGAGCAACACCTCTAAATTATACTCAAAGTCCCGATTACTCCAAATTTCCTCCTCTAATAAGTCTCAAATAATACTAAGGATCTTACCCCCAAGTGGTGTGAAACTAACACTTCCGGTCGGGACCTGCTCTGATACCATTTGTAATGCCCCGCTATTTTCTATAAATAAACTTCAAAATACATTGTATTTCAAACACTTCTAGGCCCTATTTTCTCCATAAATAAATTACATCACCAAAATAAACTTAAGCCGCCTTCTAAATAATCTTCTAGATGCTCCAAAATTATCAACTCTTCCAAGACATCTCCAAATTAATCCTTAAATGCTCCAATTCAATTTCGATTAATCCGGCTCCACACCTGAAAAAGAAATTATCCGGGAAGTATATGATACAACAGAATAACAATGCTCATAAGTGGAATCAAGAAACGATAATCGACCAAGTCGAAGCAACAATCACAAGGAACCTTATACCATGTCCTTCTCAGTACATGACATGTGATTCTCCCCCAACTCCTTCCTCACCGGGTCATCCTCGACCCATTCTGACTATTGGATAGGCTATTGGTGCAAGAGTTCACTTGATCCATGTACGAAACAATTCCATAGTACTCAATTAACAACGTCATATTCAATACCAATTATTCCACTTTTCAACAATATTCCACAGGATTGAATGAAATTCACGAGATAATCAAAAGGAGTACAAAGGTGAGAGTGAAGAAAAAATTACGGAAGTAGGAAGCATATCGTATACTCCCCGGATTACCTCAAATATGCCGGCCGTTACGTCTACAAATCAATGCCTTAAAACATTTTTTTCCATCTTCCGACTAAATACACCACTAGCCCATCAATCCAAAACATCACTAGCTATTTATAAATTTTCAAACTTCTCTCTCTCTCTCTCTCCCTCTCTCTCTCTCTCTCTTTAAGCTAACAATGAGAAGTGAGGTGTGTGGAGGAGAGTGGAGGGATAGAGCTTATTTATAGTAGTAGAAAGAAGATTCTAGATTATCTAAAGAATCAAATCAAATCTAATAATATCCAAATCAAATCATTTATAATCATATCCATATCTTGTAAAATCTAATAATATTTAAATCAAATCTAATAATATCTAAATCAAATTTAAAAAATCCAACTACATCTAATAAAATCTTATATAATCTAACAATATCTTAAAAACTCTATATAATATCTAATAAAATCCAATAAAATCTTATCCTAATCATATCAAATCAAATCCAATATAATCTTATCCTAATCATATCTAATAAAATCTAATCTTATCTTATCCTAGATTGTTAGGATCATGAACTCAAGGCTAGGGTTCTATAATAGTTGGGTACAAAGATGTCATGGTTCAAGATGTGAAAATAAAATCCTATGATATCAAAGGGTTTTTAATGGTTAGCTACTAAGGTTAAATTATAATACAATCACTTTAATAAATCATAAAATAATTTTTAGTAAAAGAATTATAATAAAATATTTAATTAAAAAATGACTTGAAAATTCAGGTTGTTACAGTGATACACAAAGAGAAAAAGGCATGTACTCTTTTATCAATCGATGTTCTGGTATGATTGATTGTTTGGAATACATTGAGATGTGATTGTCAAAGTGTATTTAACCTATAAGTCGGTTTGATTGACGTGCTTTATTGTGTCATGAAATTATGAAAAGTGTTTGTTGAAGGGGTTGTGTGATTGTTGGGATTCGAGTGGCTGTAATTGGGAATTGGAATAAGGAAGTGCATGTAACGCAAGGGGTGGTAATGCTGTGACCCAGATAATGGGTGATGTTGACTGTAACACAAGGGGTGGTAATGCAGACTGCAACGTAAGGGGTGGAAACGCAAAGTGGTCGAGATTATGAGAAGTGTCGAAATGGTTTTGAACCTATTGTGAGTACGTTTGATTGATGTGAGTTTATTAAAGTTTATATATGACATGTGAACTGTTAGGAACACTTACAAGGTGTTTGGAACCCTCTGGCCGTAATCTACCTTCCGTTGTGATAAACCCATGTTTCTCATGCACAGTTATTGAATTCTTTCATTCTTTGTGCATACCTCATCGCATTTTCATATAGTTTGAGTATAGATTTCTCTACTGGGCACGTGTATGCTCAACCCTATCATTTTCAGGTACAAGCAAATGAAGTTGGCATGGAGTGTTTGTTGTGCATTTGTGACCAAACCTTTAAAGGGTATTCAAGAGGGATTTCATAGCACAAGATCTGAAAGAGCATTTTTTTTTTTTGGGAAAGATATTGTTTGTAAGTTGTAATCTTATTTCCTTCGGATACTGGTATTTTGATGACTTGAGGCCTTTGAGCTAGAAATGTAATATTTGAATTTTATTTAAGAACAATGAACATAAATGTCTTTTGGGGTATTGTTTCTATTACAACGAGAATTTTATTTATTAAAAGTATTTATTATTTATGTTGAAAATCGAGGGCGTGACATGCTCCGAGGTATATTGGGCCATATGAGATCACCAGACGAGTTGGAGTAACAAAGTATCATTTGGCTTTACTAGTAGAGTTGGCACGATTACATGACGTCTTCCATGTTTCCATGTTAAGGAAATACATACCAGATCCATCTCATGTCTTGGGTACAATACCGAAAGAGCTGAAAGAAAACTTGACATATGTTGTAGAACCAATTGAGATTCTAGAACGGGGAGAACGTGTTCTTCGCTCCAAGGTAATACCGTTGGTGAAAGTGCTTTGGCGTAATCATACAACGAAGGAAGCCACGTGGGAGAGTGAGGATCTGATGCGAAAGAACTATCCTTGGTTGTTTGTTTCATGTAACTAATTTCGTGGACGAAATTCCTGAGAGGGGGAAAGTTGTGAGACCCTATCTTGAATTTAGGGGTTAAAGGTGAATTTTATTTGTGTGGTTCTTATGAAGTTTTTATAAACTATAGGGGTATAGGTGTAATAAAACTAAAAAAAAAAGACGAAGCATGTGTTGTGTGTGCACGTGGAAAGCTATAGAAGTTCATGAGTGCATATGTGATGTGTATCTTTATAAAAAAAGAAAAGAAAAAAAACCAAAGGCAGGGGATTTTCTCTTCTAGATTTCTGGGAGAGAGATAACGAGAGAGAGAGAGAGAGAGAGAGAGAGAGAGAGAGACGTAAGAGTTAAAGAGAGAAGGCCGGGGATTGAAAACCCTAACTTGGTAATCAACTCTTGCTTGTATTTTCATGGGTATTGATCTAATAATCCATTATGTTCATGAATTGAGTTATTAGGGTTTTTGAAATTAGTTAGGTTCAACTAATTAGGGCTTTTCTTTGTTGTTCTTCTTTGTTGGAACTGTTGATTGTGATTAAAAGTAGAGGAATTAAATGTTGGAACTTGGATTTGGTGACTAGATTACTATTATTTGAGTTCCTGTAGGAATTTCATCATGGAAACTGTGATTAAAGGGTGCTTAAAGTACTTAAACTTAGTGGTAGATGCTGGAAATTGCTTGTATGTACTGAAATAATAGTCTATAAGTGTTGAAACTGGGTTTAAGGTGCTGAAACTGAAGCTAAGTGCAAAAAATATGGATTAGAGGTGCTGAATCTGTTAATTAGTTGTTGTAAATTGCTATTTGGATGCCGAAAATGCCTCTATTGTTGTTGGAAATCACCTTTAGGTGCATGAATTATGTTTAACATGCTGAAAATATGAATTATTGGTACTGTAAATGTATAGAAATTGTTGATTTTCCTGTAGTCATGCCTTAAAGTGCTGTGATAAGTGTTTATAGTTGTAGAAAATAAGAGTTAAGACACCGTATTTGGCAAAATTAGATGTTGCATCGTTGAGAATTGGTTGAAGGGGGTGTATGTTGGAGCTAGTCGTAACATTTGGTATGATTATTTATTTATTTCCTATGAGTATTTAAGCCTTGTGCTCATATTTGTGGATTAAATGCTAGGTTCGGAGGCAACAACGAGCATCGCGACCCCACGTAGGTGTTAGATTTCTTGAAGGATTCCAACCTAAAACCAATTGGCAATAGGTGGAGTAACCTCTAGAATATATTAACGAAGTTTGGGTGGCTTAGATGAACGATGTGGGACAAGTCTAACACTCTCCCTCACGTGCATCCCGGATGCACGTGAAGGTGACAAACCAGGACCTGACTGACTGACTCGGGCGACAGAGATAACAGAGACTTTCTCACGAGAGGTGAGGCCACCCAAGACTTAACTCTAATACCATGTTAGATTTCTTGAAGAGTTCCAACCTAAAACCAATTGGCAATAGGTGGAGTAACCTCTAGAATATATTAACCAAGTTTGGGTAGTTTAGATGAACGATGTGGGACGAGTCTAACAGTAGGGAGTGAGCTTGTGTTGGTTTTTCTTTTTATTGGAGACCGAGGTGAGTATTCAATTCATAGATGTTCTTCGATTTGATTGAACTTGTGATATTGAACTGTGACTTTGTGTCGATGGGCAATAACGGCTAATAGCCAGACTTCGTGTTGTGCCTCCGACTTCGTGTCGATTCTTTGGCTTTATGCCAAGTTCATGACTTCGTGTCGAGTTAGTGGCTTCATGTCGATTTATTGATGAATTACTCGTTTACACATGATTATTGGAGATGTTAGATTTATTTATTGCTCCATTGAACAACATCCATGTCTCATATACACTCCTGGAACTCGTTTTGGGTTCCAGTTTTGCAGGTATAGGTTGGTGTCTACTACAGGTTGCGTTTTGCATTTGTGACTCGCTTGAGGAGTATGTGTTGAGGCTTGTGGGAGTATTGTCTCCCAGCCCGTAGTTGATGTCTGTACAGTTGGTTTGGGCAATAGTTGAGTTTGTATAGTTTATTTCCTTTCAGTCTTCCGCTGTAGTTTTTAGATGATAGTTATTTTGAGATATAAATAATATGTGGCTGTTGAACTTCAATTTTTAGTTATTCTTGGAATTGCCGCTAGCTGTCGTTTGCTTGTTGTGTCACGTGTCGTGTCGGGATAGGCTGATGAGATGCTATTCTGGAACGGGGCGTTACACAAACCACTATCTACGGATTATGAATTTGGAGAACCAAACCAACCCACAAAAGACATAGAAGCAAACCATTAAAATACGGATCGATTTCAGTTTTAAACCACGATTTGCTTTGAGCTAAGGTATCATTTTCAAAAAATATTTAAAGTACTTAAAATTATGAAGATAAATTAAAATAAAATTTATATTAAAACTAATTCCATTCAAATTACCAAACCACACTAACATCAATCAACTAATTAAGAGTAAAATACCAACAATTGTCTCAAGTCTTAAACTAAGAAAATGAAATTCTAATAAGCCATTACAATAAACCAACTACTAAACATCTTCAGATAGTTTAATAAATAATAGGCCAAAGATAATTCCTCAAAACTATTGAATTGAAATGAGGTATCGAAAGGGCAGTAGCAATATTTTGGTAGCAACCAACTTGTGATGATCACTCCACAGCAAGATTAGCAATCATAGGAAATTAGGAATGAGTTGTGAGATATAAAAGTTTAGTCTAAATTATCTTGGTAGAAAAGAAAAATTAAATATTGCGGTGGATTTCATAGGATCAAAAATATTAAGAAATTGGTTGACTAAGGCTCCCTTATTTATTTGGTAATCATAATTAAATTACATATATATATATATATGTATTATATGGTTTGGATCGGTTTGAAACTATAATTGTAAACATGAATCTACAAACCAAACTATATAACACGATTTTTAATTTTTTTAAACCATGACAAAACCATACTACTAAAAAACCGAACCAAACCTTTCAGTTTGGACTGGATTTACGGTTTGACGGACTTTTGCTCACCCTACCATTAGGTATACCCAACTATTTTCAAAAATATCTGGGTCCACCATGACAGAAATACTCTTACATTCAAAAAAAATTATTAATCCCCCTCCCGCCACAGCATCATGGGAAAGTTGGATAAAAAAATTGACCATGCCGAAAAGTTAATTGAAATTTTAGTGGCCGTTGGAAAGTTCGCTTGAAATTTGGTCGGTGCCAGAAAGTTAGCAGAAAAAATCGTCAGTGCCAGAGATGGCCACCAACAACCAACGACAAAGATGACAACCAGAGATGGTGACAGGTGGAGAACAAGATGTTAACCGATGTGACTATTTGATAAAGAAAAATAAAAAAGTAAAAGTAAAGGTGACCGGAGCGCATATTTTCACAGATAAGTTTGTTTATTTCAGATTTTGCAGATACGAACGACATGTTTTCATAGATAAGTTTATTAGTTTCAGATTTTGACAACATGTTTTCAAAGTTGTATTAGGTTTTATAGATAAAGACAACATGTTTTTAGAGATAAAGTTTATCTGTTCATAGTTATACACTAAATTAGCCTTATTTAAAAACAGATGAACTTATCTTTTCATATTTATGCTCTAAATTATACTTGAATTTCAACAAATGAACTTACATATTCTTATTAATACAACAGATGAATTTATCTACTTTACTTATAATGCAAATTGGTTATAAAATTTAACAATTGATATTCAATTTAGCTGTTAAAAACAACTCAATAGATAAATTTATCTCTATCTACATCTCTAGTAAAATTATATATTTATTTTTAAACAATAAGTCATCACTGATCAACCTCTTCTTTTTCATCGGTCAAAATCCTCTTTTCCATCGGTCAACATTTCCGGTGCCGGTCATCAGCGGCCAACACCGGTGCTAGTGACTTTTTGGGTCAACTTTGCTGACAAATTTTTAGCGAACTTTCCGATGCTGGAAACTTTTCTGGCCAAGTTTTCAGCGAACTTTCAGCCGCCGGTGAAGTTTTTCAATCAAAATACCGGCAATAATGTGACGGGAGGGGTAAATAATTTTATTTAATGTGAGTATTTTTCTCTTATTAAAAAGGGAGGCTTAATTATCCATCCTCAAATCTCATCCAACTTAAGTATTCATCCTCTATTTTTTTAACAGTTATGATTTCATCCCTGTTTTTTTTTATACCAAAAGTGCCCCTAATACACACACACACACACACACCAGAAAATGAGACCAAAACATAATCTTTCCCATCCCATCCCACGATTTCCGTTCAATCCCTAAAATTATGGATCCCAAAAATTCGGGTGGGATTTTACTCTCTCTCTCTCTCTCTCCAAAGTCCTCCATTCGTCCTCCATAAACAACTGCAGCCATTCACACGTCCTCCGGTGGGCGGCAATCCACTCGTCGTCCGACGTCTTCCGCTCTATCACCGCCGTTTCCCTCCTCTCTCTCGCCGATCAATCATCCTCCGTAGTCATCAATGAAGCCGACAGAAATCTCCTTTCGGTATCGTTGCTGTCGACCGATTCCCTTCTCCCTTTCGCCAATCAATCATCTTCTATTGTCAATGAAGTTTAACGGAGAAGTGAGCGTTATCGTTGTCGCCGGAGCAAATCTTCAAGATGTAATGATTTGAAGTTTTTTTTTTTTGTTTATATGGTTTGGGTATTCATGGTTTATTAACCATGAATCGGCGATTGAATATTCATGTTTTTTTTCTCGTCTTGTTCGTTGATTTTTTTTATTTATGGCTTGTTTGGGTATTCTTACCATGATTATTAATGAAGGTTTCCATGACAATATACAAATTGAATGGTTTTTTGTTTATTTGAACCATTTACCATGAAATATTTGTTCGAATCATGGGATATTAATTGTGTCCACGTAGTAATCGTCATGGTAATTTAACCATGTAATGTCATGGTAATTTAACCATGTAACGGTTTGAATGTCATGTTCTATATATTTTACGGTAATTTAGCCATGTTCCATGTAATAAGATCAATGAAAATTATGACTTTCTGTTATCTGGTTGGCCATGTTATATTCCTAAAAATAAGTAATCAATCATATTGCAATTTACCAAATCCCATTGAATTAGAAAAATAATCTAATCCAATCCTACTAAATTGGGAATACAATCAAATCCAATCCCACTAAATTAGGAAAGCAATATGACATTGAATTAGAAAAATAATCCAATCCAATCCCACTAAATTGGGAAAACAATCAAATCTAATCCCACTAAATTAGGAAAGCAATATAACATAATATATGTATATCATAGTGAAAAGGGTAAGAAATGTAATTCACACACTAAAAGGATGAAAACATAACTATGAAAAAAGGGCGGGATGAATTCTTACATGACATGAATAAAGATGATGAATATTTAAATATTCCTATTAAAAATAGGAGAAGACCTCACACTTTAAAAATTACAAAATAATGGATCATAGCAATTGCTCAAAGGAGAATGATACACCCACCGAAGGGGTGTTCCACCGCACCGCCCACCGCAGCTCGCCGGGCCCACTCCGGCCACCAGACGTCCGATCCGAACCGTCCAAAAATTTTAAAAAAAAAAACCGAGTGGGCCTACGCGAGAATTAATGGCATCTGACATGTGTAAGTGCTCGATCCGAACTTCCATTTTTAATGGCTCGGATCATCTGATTTTTTGAAGTTCGGATCCAGCACTTACACACGTCGGATGCCGTTAATTCTCGCGTAGGTCCACTCGGTTTTTTTAAAAAAAAAATTTGGACGGTTCGGATCGGACGTCCGGTGGCCGGAGTGGGCCCAGCGAGCTGCAGTGGGCGGTGCGGTGGAACACCCCTTCGGTGGGTGTATCATTCTCCTTGCTCAAAATGTTAGTGGACCAGGCTGATAGGTACAAACTGACCACCGAGCTAGGCCTGGTCTACTTAGCTTGGCCTGCTGTGCTCGACAAAACACGTGCCCTAATTGTTGTCAAATGGGTTGTGTCGTGCCAGCCCAACTCGTTTAACTCCGTGCCAACTGTGCTTTGTGTCGTGTCGGCCCATTTATTTTATCGTGTCGTGCGTGTCATGCCATTTTTTAATCGTGTCATGTCATGCTGGTCCGTTTACTTAATTGTGTTGTGCCGCTTTTTAATCGTGTCGTGCTGTTTTTTAATCGTGTCGTGCCCATATCGACATATCTCCAACTGAGTTTCGTCGAAAAGAAAAAAAAACTCCGAAAAATGTAAAATATTTATCAACACAAAAGTGTAAAATGTTATGTTCCAATATAAATTAAAAAAATTTTTTTTTTTGATATTAAGATTAGTATTTGGTATGCCATGTCGTGTTATGCCCGTCTAGAACCGTGCCGTGTTCGGTCCACTTTTATGCTCTGCTCGTCTAAAACTGTGCTCGTGTCGTGTCATATTTAAACGTGCCGTGTCCGTTTAAAATCGTGCCCGTATCATGTCATTCTTGCTCGGCCCATTTGACACCTCTTAAAATGGCCCATATCTAACGGGGTCCACCAAACTTGCCAGTCAGTTGAAGTGATAAGAACCAACACGCTCCCTACTTCGGGGAAGGTCGGCCCAAGTAGTCCACGACTGCCAAACCTGTCAGGGCCCTCCGGGAAATGTTCTCACCAAATGTGAAATAAGTTACACCGGATAATATCTCCATAAACGCCAATTAATGCTATAAATAGACCAGTAAAGCTAAAGGTACAGCAGGTTGAGTACAGCAGTCGCGCACAAATCGCTTTAAAGCCCGTCTCGGGCTCCGCAAAGATGATGAAAACTGTTCATTTTGTTCAAAATATTTCCTTAAATTTTGAAGCAAAATTAGATGATTCGTAAATACCCTTCCCGATATCGGATTGAGTTGATTTTTTGAGTTGATTTTTTTTCAGGGATCGTAAATGAAGTATTTTGAACAAAATGAACGGCTCTGATCATCTTTGCAGAGCCCGCGACGGGCGCAAAAGCAATCTGTGCGCGTCTTCTGTACACAACCTGCTGTACCTTTAGCTTTACCGAAATTATAACATCTCCTACTCGATTAGCCACGATATCAGCTCAATACAAAACTTGCTGGATTAAGGTTTTCCCTAGGCACCAGCGCGTTAGCTATAGGTTACAAATTTACAACTGGTTGAACTTTACAAGAGCGGACCAAAACAACTACTAAAATTGGTGAAAAGATGCATTTGGATGTCATCATTTCCCTATCTATCTTACACAAAGTAAAGAACAAAAAGGGACAACTAAGCTACTCATCCATTCAACCACTTCCTCCAACGAAGAAACGGCAAAATCATGCTACATCCTCCCGAGGAAAGAAACGTAAAACCTCTACAGAGCCTACCGCAAATTGCAACTGCAATATCCTCCTGTAGCCAAATCGTTCGTAGAAGCCTGATGATTCTACGGACAATAGGGTTTTCATTACCGGTCTCAAACGATAGGCATCTGGACATTATTGTCCTTGTTGCCATTGTAATGCATCTGTTTTTGGACGGCCTTTACTGCGGCTACTCTAGCTGCATTTGCGGCCCTGTTAGCTGCTGCTATTGCTCTGTTCACTCTTTCGTCCACCTTAGCCACATCATATGCTTTCTCTGTTGCTCGTCTGGATTCCTGATAGTGAGAGAGTTCATATCAGGAAAACATCGTCAAATGATTTACTTTCGCCGAATTATTTTTGGGTTGATATCGTTTCTTCTTAATTGCTTTGCTTACAGATTTCAATTAAACTTTATATTTCTCATTAAATGCTCATTCATCAATAGTATAAACAAGTAGCTGTTGCCCAGCCATATTTGTTTCAGGAGATAGAATTGGGGGCATAACTAATACTGTGGTACCAACATGTTTTTTCACCCTGGGATGTTGGAGGGGTTAATTTATACCAAGGGACTGATTGCAATATGTGGTTAGGGAGGGATGAAGTTACATGGGTAGAATTATTTTTGCCATTGGAGGTGATACAATTGTTAGTCAGCCTTTATGGGCATCACAAAAATGGGACCAGTAATCCTAGGAGACAAGGAAAATATGTGGGCTCCTTAGAGCACATTCTGGGCCGAGTAAAGTCAATTGTTCCAACACACTGGAAAATAAGTCATCGACAATGCTACAATGGACATTCCTTTCTCTATCGATTCACTCAAGGACAACATCATTAGAACGATGGAAGCAAAATATACCTGGACAGCATTGAGTACTTTGGAATGATAAACCGCAACGGGAGAAACAAGATAGGAATTGTTTTGTGTACTTGGGACATCAAGAATCCCATTATTCCAGTGCCCAGATTGGGTCTCCCCATTTCTGAAAGTGTACATTCCCAGTCCTTGCCTTCTTCCCTCGTGCCAGGCTCCTTCATACCGATGCCCATTTCCAAAACGGTACACTCCAAATCCATGCATCTTGTCGGCAAAGTATTCTCCAGCATAAACATCCTCATTCCTAGATATAAGGTACGGATAGATGAATGTTTGGATAAATAAAAATTATTCAATAGATCCTGTGATTATAAAGGCTACAATAGCAACTTTTTTTATATAATTAAGAGTTAATAGCACCTAGGAGGCATTGAACTTGTGACCTAGAAAGAAGCAAACTCCTATGTCCCATGCCTTGTCAAGGCAATCCCTTGGGATTGTCAAGGCTACGATAGCAACAAAACAATACTAATGTTTGATGTCATCTCTTTAGTCCTGTGCAGGGCCAGGTTCAAATGTGTCAGCTGAAAATAAATAAATAGATCCTCTGATAATCAAGGCCACAATAGCTACCTCTCTTTTTTTTGATATGTTAAGATTTAATAGCACCTAGACGCATTGAACTTGAGACGGAGAAAGAAGCAAACCCCTAGGTCCCCTGCCTTAACCACGAAGGCAAGCCCTTGGGATTATCAAGGCTACAATAGCAACAAAGCAGTACTAATATTTGATGCCTAGGAGAATCTCTTTACTCCTGCGTAAGGCTAGGTTCAAACATGTCAGCTAGAAAAATATTATGATTTAAAAAAAAAAAAAAAAACAATAGTCACTACAGGACATTCGTTTAGATGGGCAGAGGGAATAAAGGATCCTGCTTGGTGCCTCTGATAGCAAGAAGTTTAAGTCATCCATAAAAATTCACTAATATTTAGAAGAAAGTGAGTTTGGTGTTACACACTGATATCTTTAGAGAATAGTGAGCTGGAAGCCATTTTTAGCACAGACTGAGCCTTGTTAGGGGCACACTAGGATCTTCCACGCACGTTGGAAAGTGCAGTTTGGGTTGGACGTGTAAATTAGACGTATGTATGGTGAGTGAAATATCGAGTTATAAGGGAGTAGGCACTGTATAAAATATAAATTGCAAAAGAGCCGACTATATAAGGTACTGTGTAGGACCACTGTAGGTAATTTAAAATTTGTAGAACTGTAAAAAAATCAATTGGAAGGTAGCAACTTATCTTCCTTCACTTTGGCAAGGCTGAAGTGGGTGAGAAGAAATTGGAAGATCTTCGTGATATAAAACGAGGATGCAAGACCTCACAAAAAAAAAAAACAAACAAACAAACATTTTTGCATCGTATTGCAACAAAGAATTGCTACTAGTTGAACTCTATGCCATGCATAGTTCAAGATATTTTATTCTTTTACGCTCATTTATTCAATTCCATTTTGTATACTACTTTACCTTATGTTGTGCATAAGTGAATTATCACCCAAAAAAAATAAAAAATAAGAGGGAGTTCACAATCGATCATATCAAATATCTGTGGAAAGGACTAAAAGTAAAATCCCAGAAACTAATATTACTCAATTTTCACATAGTTTCCATTATTGTTTCTATATATGTAGATTTTGATGTTAGCACTTTAGCTTCTTTAGATTCATTGAATCTAAAAAGAAACGACTGTAGAACTCCATGCAGGAAGGTTATTTTAGCTTTTAGAACAACATGTTTCATGCACCATGATTGATCTTTGTCACACCCTCATGTTATTACTGAAGTCTACTCAAACGACAGTCATTCCATCCAACTGAATCCAGCAAATTTAATTGCTTTGATGTGCAGAAAGGGAGCCGTTCTGCTTATTTGCAGGAGCAAATGATACGTACATAGTCCACCCTTCTAGAGATATTATGATTGAAACAAAATCCTTTGTACTATAATTGGAAGAGAAACACATACTATGACAAATGAGATACAACTACAATCTGCAATATTGCACACCAGTAACTAAATAAAACTAGGAGAGGGTAAACAAGGACTCAATTCATCCTCCAAGTTTTTGGTTGTCATCAAATCCACCAGACAACAAAGGTGAGAGTGAGCATAAGCAAAAAAGGAGTATGCATAAAAGTGCTCAAAACTCACAAGCTAGGTGGAAAAGCCTTTGTTTAGATTAAAATGTTTTTTGGTGAGGAGCTTGTATAGTTGGGACACGAGAGAATGTGATCCTTCTCTTGACCAACTCTTAGACTGGTTTGAGCTTTACCAATCTTCTGGAAGTGTATAGGGCCTTTTTGTCTCATGGTCCTTTTTGCATATGGGTGGCATTCCCTTGATGTGTTTTTTCTAACATAATTATTTACTTAATAAAAAAAAAAAGCTAGGTAGATTTCTCCCATGTCCTACAAACTTATTGCACTCGCTAGTCACATCTCTGATTAGAAGATATGAAAACTATGAGGTACCAGTGACTGCTAAGAATTTAGGTAAGCTCCACAAAGAGGAATAAACATGTAGGATGTTTGCCCAATAAAAACTCATGTACGAAAACCCAAGGTGCTGATTATCTAGTCTAGGCTTTACTGAAGTTTAACTAAATCATGATGAATTTGCTTTCAAAACCATTGTAGAAGTTGCTGCCAAATTTTTTCACAAGCCCAGTATAGAAGATTAGCAGCAAAAGGGCAAAACAGTAGGGACTAAGAATATGAGAGGAGGCAATACCTTCTCATTCAACATTCCAGTTGCATGTCTCCACCTACTTTTGCAACTTTATCCAATAGTACTTAATTGACACAAATGTTCACTTTGCACGATTTCTACTATAGAATGCCAAATCAGATTACCTATTTCAACTACACCTACTCCATGATATTAGACAAGCTGCCTCTCTACCCATCAAACGAAAAACAAAAAAATAAAAATACAAGAGAGACAGGTACCCACAAGCACCCCACATCCCAATTATGTTGTCTTCTTTGAATGTCTTCTTCATCCTACACTGAGCATGTCGTTAAATGCATCCGACATCAGTTAGTCAGTGAGGGAATGTGTCTCCACGTTGAAACACCAAATTTGGAGAGCGAAGGGAATAGGGACATGTGAAATATCACTTTTACTCTGCTTGATTTATTATGTATGCTAAAATGGTACGCACAAGGAGTCAACATAGGCAATTCACACATAACCCCTACCAAAATGACAACCACTTTAGAACTTTTTCCTACACAATGGCATCACTACCACCCATGAAAATGCAGATACGTGCACTTTAAGCATTCAATTAATCAGCAAAGAGACCAATGTGTCATAGCTTATTTGATTGCTTTCAATTGAACACAGCTACATACTTTGAATAGCCATATAAAGCTTATGCACATTCCACAACTACATACTTTGAATAGCCATATAAAGCTCATGCACATTCCACAACCTACAACTCCAAAACCTAATGCTACACAGCTAATACTCGATGGATGATAAATGTACAAGAAAGCATACAATATCCAACAACATTAATAGGCCGACAAATTTATTTGAACCCAAACAAGAAACTAGCAGTATAACTATACCCATCAAGTTATCACAAATGGAAAGAAAACCAATAAACCAAAATCACTGATTACCTGAAATGATAGTGACCAAACCCATGCTTGACACCCCACTTGCATTCTCCCACATACCGGCTACCATCTTCGCATGTATGAACTCCACACCCATGACTCTGCCCATTTGACCATTCCCCTGCATATACATCACCTGTATAAAACCTATATACACCAAACCCATTCCTAAGGCCTTGCCTATACTGCCCTCGATACCGACTCCCTCTTGCCCAAGTCTCCACCCCAAAACCATCATACTTCCCATCAATCCAGTCCCCTTCATACCTTCCACTCATGTAATAGTAATATACCCCGCAACCCGAACACTTCCCGTTATGAAACTCGCCTTCGTACACGTCCCCATTGCCATAAACCTCGACCCAACATCCCGAACTCACTTTCTTCTCCGGTTTCGGCCTCGACCCAATTGACCAAAACACCGGGAGAGGCGACCTGCACGCGTGGCTCGAAGACGGGAGCTTAATGGGGAACGACCGGGCGAGGAACAGGCGGATCGAGGGGAGGCGGGGGAGAGCTAGGTTGAGAGAGAACAGCAGGGCAGCAGAGAAGGCGAAGGCGGAGAGGAAATCGAGCACGAAGGAGTGGCTCGGATGGGATACCAAGAAGTAGAAGAATGGGAGAGACAGTAGGAGGATGAGTCGAAGGTGGATGCGGAGGCGGCGGAGGTTGTGGAGGCGGCGGAGGAGGCTTGAGACGGCTGCCTTCGCCGTCAAAGACCTGTTCAGAAACTTAAATCCTAGGGCCGATAACGGTGGTAATTGGGTGTTTGATGATGAAAACGGGTATTGGTGAAGGGAATTGGACAAGGTGGGGGATTTGGAGAGAGAACTGGAAGAAGGGTTAGGGTTTGGAATAGAGGTCTGGGTTAGGAGAGGACGCTTGTGAGGGGTAGTTTTGGGGGTTGAGGATGAGGGAGTAGGGGTAATCGGGTCATTATTAGTATTCAGGGGAAAGGATGGGTCGATGAGAATCTGGGGGAGATTCCGGAGGGGAGTGGCATTGAAGTTGTGTTGGGTGTGGTGGAGGAGGGGCAGTGTGGGGTTGAAATCGGAAGAGACACCGCTGCTTTCTTTTCCGATCTGGACTTCGGATTTCTTCTGATGCATTACATATGTGCAGAATCCAATCTCTCTCTCTCTCTCTCTCTCTCTCTCTCTCTCTCTCTCTCTCTCTCTTTGATTTTTTCACCGTCGACTCTCTCTCGATGTCTAGATGGTCAAACAATACGCCCTTTCTGCCATGGCTCCGTTGGAAGGTAAAGACACTATTTTGGGGTATTCCTCTCTCACTCTGTCTCTCTCTCACTCTGTCTCTCTCTCTCTCTTCAAATGGTGGTGGATGCGCTTGTTTCTCTCTTTATCTCTACGTATTGAGCTAGTATATCCGTGTGTGTGTGAGCGAAGTCTGCGAGGAGTTCAATGGTGATTGTGGAGAGAGAGCCATTTGAAATCAGAGATTTACCGGGGAGTTCTATATGCACACCAATTTACTCTCGGTGCAATCGGTCCTAGTTTCCAAAAAGAGATTATAAATTCTACTGTAGTAGAATGGGTTGTCCGGCCAACCAATGAATAATTGGCAAGTCACCTATTTGGCCCATTTGAAACTTAAAAACCGCAATTGTCCCTCGCTCATGCTCTTTTTTATTGGGATCCCGTAGAGGAGAAAAATTAAATTGACATTTTTTCCGTTTCGATAGAATTTAACCCATTCTACATGGTCCCACCGTGTAGAATTTAGACCCCCTTCTAGAAATCTTCTTAAAAAATAAACAGTTTATTTCATATTTTTAAATTTAAAAATAATATAAATGAAAAATAATTTTTTAATTTCTTTTGCACCGTATTAAAGATCTTGATGAGATCTATTAAACAAGATCCATATTGGTAGAAAAATTATTTGCGTAAACACATTATTTTTTAGCTTGAAATTGCCTTCTTAAAAAATAAGTACTTATTTTACATTCCGGAACGGGGCCTAAAAATAGAATCAATGTACATTGAGGAGATTCAAGAATTAAGGTTCGATGGTATTTACATAATGATTTTATGTCTAATTCATCTTATAAACTCATAAAGTTTTTTAATTGGTATGGATAATTTGATTTTGATGAAAATCCTAAATTGATTCATGTTAATTGATTCATGTTAATTGATGTATAGAAGGATTATAAGCATGAATTTGGAAAATTTTGAAGTTGGTTATTGATTTTATTATTTGGGAAACTCTGAAAATCAACATGTAGAGTGGCGTTTTTCATCAATTTAGTTATTGGTAAACGAGCTAAGTGGTTATGGGCCCTTATCGATCTTAAAGATTGGTAAGTTGGTGATGTTTTGACATTTAAATGATTGGAAAAATAATGATTATGTGATTTTAAATGAATTTTCAAACACAGACTAATATGTTGAAAATTGTATTTGCTGCACATAAATTATGAATTCGAGTGTGAAGTTTACTATTAAAAATCTATGGAACATCAGGGATGAACTTTGTTGTGGTATTATAATTTCTATCAAATCTCGGGTCATTTTGATATATATGCTAATTTTCGTAGATTTTTCGAGTTGATGTGACATTGCTGGAATTAGTTTGTTTGCAACAGGTGGTTTGAGTTCATGCAATTTATTGATTGACATAATGAAGTCTTATGGGTCTAACTTTTGGAATAATTTTTGTTCTATATGTTTATTTGGATCCTACAAATTCATGGTTCTTAACTTTAAAAATTAATGATGAAAAAATACAACTTTGAGTCTTGTTTTTAGGAGGGACATGCATTCATATGTTATTTTGTGCTGCCTGGGAAAAGTTTCTTTTATGAGCATAGAAGTAAGGTTTAATTGATAGAAACTTTTTGTCATATTACGGATGGCTGCTACAGTATATTTTATAGTGAAAGTTTATGTGATTTGTCGTTGGTAACACCTAACATGATGGTGGTGTATATGTGACACGAAAGTGTGTTTTATGGCTTTTAACGAGCAATTTTTTTGCAACCTAGACCACCAATCAGATAATTGTGTTGGTTTGGCAATATTATAATTTTATAGGACACATGGACAGTAATTGACCGAATCGGTGGCTATTTAGAATATATCGACTGTTTTGCTTTATGCCAAAACTAAAAATGAACTATGATACAAACTATTAGTTTATAGAACTCTATTCATAAAGAGCTTTCGGTACATGTACGTAATAGTAATATGTTGCTAGCTAGTGTTTATGAGCACGTTGATTTTAGCTCGCCCCCACACACACTGGCGGCTGTACATGGACCATTCCATGGTCACATGAATATCCTAAACATTTTTTTTCTTAGAATATATGTAAAAATTATGGACTAGTCTTGTTTTGAACACCCAACTCAAATATCAATGAACACCCAATTCTAATAATCTTGAATATCTAACCCAAAAACAATTGAACACCCAACAGCCCATTGAACACTCAATCACAATCCGATTACAGCCTATAAATCCAGACAATTCATACTTGAACACCTAACACATTATCTCAAACAAAACTCACAATCCTAATGGAAAATATTATAAAAAAAAAATAAAGAGAAAGAAGAATCTAGTGGTTTAAGTATTATACTCTGCATTCTCTATCCATCTCCACTGTCGATGATCTTAATGTATTAATTTCGCATTTGTAACAATAACTACTTTATTAGTATTTTTTGTCTAGTTAGCTTGTAGAATTGCAGACAAAGCTTGAAAAAATTCAACTACATTGCAAAACCCCGTTAACTTAAATGATATTCCTTAGACTTTAAGGTTACGATAGAAAATCTCATTGTGTCATCTAAATGAACAACATATTTTTGAAAAGGTCGGCACCAATATTGTCTACTACGCAATACGACAACTTTAAAAAAGTTTAAATTTTTGTTGAATAATGTAGTGTATATTTTTAAGTTCTCATTTTGTCTCGTAGTTAATTGCTATAGAATAGAGGGTACACGTTTTTTTGTCCACACTGTTAATACTAATATACGAGGTTTTGCACATCTATCATGCATTGATCAATACACCAGCTAGTAGAGTTAAGGTAATTTCTGAACACTCTATTACAAATTCCTGGAGCCGCCACTGCCCACACAGGTTTTCGCTTTCAAGCTTCTAAGGTACAAGATAGAATGGATCGATGGTCCACTATATATAGTCTAGCTTGGTGTTGGTTGCTAGCGTGGGTCCAGCTTTTTTCTTTTTATCGCGGGATCCACCTCTTGTTTTCTCTTACATTATCTTGTTTATTGCTGGGCAAGGATGTTTGCATATTCCTCTTCAAGACTTCAACTTCGCAAAAAATTTTATTTCCTTGTAAATTGCGAAACCATGAAATCCGAGATGTATATATCATTCCCGTTTGGAACCACGGACACATTTTGCACCGTATATCTCCGAGACGTATATACCAAAGATGTATGCATCAGATTTTTCACCGTCTATCTCAAATTCGTCCACAGGGTAACAAACATATGCATTTTCAGTGAATGGAGAACGATTGCATGTATTAAAATTACGTGCATTTCCTATATACACCCAAGTCCAAAAAGCATATTGGAATCTTCTCTTAATTAGAATATTCGCTTAGTAAGTTACAATAAATAACTGCAAATAGTACCCAAAAAAAAACAAACAAGCAACCAATAAATATAATGTCCTGGTACATAGCTAAGGTTAAAGGATGAACACTAAAAACAACAGATAGTTAGTAGCAGAGGCCACAGCCTAATCATTCTATAAGCAACTAAAAAGTTTTAAGCATAAGATAATTAGTATTGGTGGGTGGATATATAAAAGTTTTTTTTCCTTGTTTTGACAAAACCTAGCTGGAATTTGATGTTGTCAATGGTGAGCGAACTATTTGGCTAAGATTTTCTAGTTGGTCTTTTGCTTAATTTTATCTTTTAAGTAAAGAGGAGTGATTTTGTCACTCTTCTTTTTGTTAATGCCACTCCCCTTTGTGTCTTAATTAGATGATTTATTTTGTGAGAGAAGGGGAGTGACATTAACAAAAAGAGGAGTAGCAAAATCAATTCCCTAAGTAAAATAGGAAAAATAACTTGGTAGTGTTAACCATGTCAAATCGCATCCCGTAGAGCTAACCCAAGCAAGGGCATTTCGGCAGCTGATCGGTGAAGACCAGTTTCTTTAAAGTTGGCTTTTTTTAATGGACTAGGTCCTGCCTCGTGCAAGGCACGAGAATCATGCCCGTTGAAGAGGATGTAATTTGCTTTAGGGTAGAGATAAGTGTTGTTCTTTTGGCGTGCAAATCATGCACGCCGAAAAATCTGTTATGGTAGCTACACATATGGTTCAAAATCACTTATAATTGTCTTGAGTTGTGGTTTAAAAGCACTTATAATTGAATTACTATAGATATAGCTAAAGAAACCAGTCACAAAGGCAACAAACCATTCCCAAAGGCTATCGGATTCAATGCATTGCATGAGCATGAATAAAAATGCAATAGATTAGCCTGTCATTAGCCTATCTACCTGTGCATGTCCAAAAAATTACTTCACAAAAAAAGGAAAATACAATAGATTAGCCTATCAGAAATAGTAAATCACCATTACGTTAATGGAAAGGTTTTGATTTCACTTGAAGTAGCATGGATGCCTTTGCACAAAGAATGCCTCCAAGCAACGGAAGGGAAGTACAATGCGTAGAAATGGCACCCAAACATTTGGTCGAATTAACTGCAACTATAACATCTTCAATACCATGATATTTTAATACTGACAAGCCATCATCGATGAATTCATTTAGAGCATCATTGAAACCTCTGCTAGGGCAAAAAAGGTAAATAATGAATGAAATCAATATGATTGCTATGCACGCAAGTATATCCAATTAAATTAATTTTTACGTAAACTTTCAGTAATATACCTTCCATCAACACATTTCAATTCACCTCGAACCAGATCAAGTAGTAGACAAGTCAATGCAAAGGAAATTGAGCAGATGCTAAAAACAAATTTAAATAATTTATGCATTTCTTATACATGGCACAAGTGACAAGAGAAACAAAGTGTCATAACAAACTCTTTTTGTATTCGTTCAATTCTAAAAGACATATTTAAATAGATATAGTACATCAAACTGAACTCTTTCAGTTCAATGAGTCAACCATACTTTACATTCATTGCCGCGATGATTTCCATCTCCAATTATGTACTCAATTGAGAAATTCTAGAAGAACTATGAAGCCAAAGGAATGAAGGATCTTCGCATACTACATTAAACAATCACAATGAATGATGCAAACGCGAATATAAAAATATTGGCAACGACGTCGGAAAATCACAAGGTTAGGCTTTGCATCTATGCAATTATCAAAAGCATTGGACCGCTTTCTCATGAAAAACAATTTTGATCATCTTTGACGAATCACCAAGATTCACAGATTAAAAGATACAAACACATTAAATCCACTCAAAAGAACGTATTGCCTACACATATTTTAACATTGATTAAAGAGAAGTTCAAATAATCTAGTGGATTGTTGTAGAATTTCCAACCTGGGTAAACCAAACCTTGCAATGCTTAGATCTGCATTTAGACAAGAACAACCGGTTCAATGGACTACTAAGTCTACATGTAATCCATAGCTAAGAATCAAACATTCAAAGTAGGATGGAAAACCTTCCATGATAATGTATAACCAAGAAATAAAGCGCAAGTATCACCATACAACCTTTTAGGAAAAGTGCAAGTAAAATGGATAGCTTGGATGAGTTTATACCAGTCTTGGAACAATATAGTCCAAATTACATACATCTGCTGTGTTCTACCATGCGTTATATTTTTCGAGCATGTTTCTTCCAGCCGAAGCTGAAACCATGTGTTTCAGAATCAGCCATGTTGGATGCTTTATACAGTTACTGTTTTGTCCCCATTTGATTTTTCTTAAGAGTGATTTTGTCTAAGTCCGCTAGGTTAGGAGAGGAAAAATTGGATTCAAGATGAGAGAGAACATCTACAATAATAAGGGAAAAATAAATAAATAGAGACGAAATCAAGCATAGCAATTTTTGAGTATAAAGATGAGAAATTGCCGACTGTACCTTAAATCAAAGTCCACCGAGGCCAGTTACTGCATGTTGGAGCTCATAAACGTATTTTCATGAATTTTGTAGCAAATATACCCCCACCATCGCCGAACATGCACCACCAAATAACCACCGATACGCCACCTCAACAGCCACAAACCAAGAATTCGAACCCCAAGAACCCTGCAATTTCGAATCACAGAACCCCAATATCAGAAACCCCTAAATTCAAAATTAAAACCCTAACCCGAATCCCCTAATCAAAAGCAAGGGAATCTCAAACTCTTACTTCTGTAACAATACACCACGTCATAAGGAAACTCTAAATGGAGAAGGGTGCCATTGTGGGTGCAGTTGGAAAAAACCAAATTGGATCAAGCAAAAAATTTTGAAATATAAATCAAACCCACTGTTAATCGGTTCAGTACACTGGCACTGTGTGGAGACTGCCGGAAAGAGGGAAGAGGTTGCAGGAGATGGCAAACCCTAAACGGCAGCTCCAATCCGATTTGATACATTAATATGTGCTTTTAGGGTGGTTTCACTCATGTTTGGTACATTCTTCGACTGGGATTTTGTAGTTTTCGTGTTCTGGTGCAGATGCGGGTTTAAATGAGACTAATTAGATTTTGCAATTTAACTCCAACCTAGAATAGTAATTCAGCATAATGTATTTCAAGCGTACTACAAAGTTAAGCAACTCATGAGTAAATAACAAGGATGACTCCAATGGCATCACATAAAACAACCATTCTATCTATGACGTGTCATTATAACCTTTCTACTAAAGATGTGCAATGACCATTCTAATAGCAGGCTTTTAGGCCTAATGGTTAACCCTATCACAAGAACTATTTGTATTTGTCGGTTGTAGAGTTAGATTATCTTTCACCAGGGAAAATGGGGCACATAGTGAAAATCTCAGCTAGTGGGTGCAGAAACCCTATCGAGCAACCCTCAACTAACACAAAACAGGGCATAGTAATCAAGGGAATTCAAGCACGGAATTTACACCAATCAAAACCCACCCAAGTGAAGAACTTACCCAATGACTATCATGATTTTTGACGATGACAATCTTTGCTGGCGGCGCTAATTGGGCTTACCTTCGCCGGAGCAAACAAAGAAGACGGTAATGCGGTAGCTTTGGAGGCAGAGAGAGGAAGGGAGGAAGCGACAACTACAGTGGTTCGTCACGCCTAGCGAACCCTACGGAAATTACTCCAACCATCAGGCAACAATTCATTTGCAACTTCTATAGGCCAAGCTTTTGATCCATGCCTCAGCATAATCCAGATACTCCACCCATGCCATTGGAAAATTGGCGACAACCCTCGGCAATAACTATGCAATGGAAAACAACATTATTAAATATGCAAGCAACAAAACAACATCTTAGATTGAAAAGCAGAAAACATTGCAGCAAGAATAGGTTGAATACGCTTAAGATACCAGTAATGGCCAACACCTATAAAATTGAAAACAACTAAGCATATCAAAATCATGAAACATTGGAATGGACAACAGGAAGCAAAGGTTCAAGCTTACTCTCAAATTTCTGCATCAAAATTGAATTTTATGAAGCCACAAACTTAAGAATATACGTAATAAAAGTAGCACAAAAGGATAAGCACTTGAGCTATACCCATAGAAGACTTGTCCACGGCATGCAGCAATATGACATAATGGACAATCACCACCCATAATCCAATTCGGAAAAGTCGAAGCATGGAAATAATTGAAAGTAAATATGAGTGATAAAATTTAAATCAAACCCCAAAAATTCAAAAGATGTAATCACCATCAACAGTCCAATTCACATAATTTGAAGCTCAAAACCATTGGATGAAAATAATAGAATTTTGAGCTTTAAAGTACAATGTCTATGGCCATAAACATCAGCAAAATTTGTCAATGTAACTTGTGGCTATGGCGGTTCAGCTAGATGTGAGCAATCACCTAGATTGTGATTGGAAGCTTATCTTGGCCTTGGTATTTCGGATTCTCCTTTATTATGGGCATAAGACTGATCAACACCTAAGGTTTTCGTCGCAATGTCATCACTAAAACCACAAATATGGCAACCTGCAGCTCCAAAATTATATCAATATCGACAGTTCAGATCGTAGAAGCAGGAAATTTTACTGGAAAAATGTTCCAGGAGCAAAACCCTTCTGAAAAAGCACCGATCATTAAAAGAAGATACAGCGTAATTATCTTCTGAACATATTTTCTCAAATCCTTGATCCGGCATAGATGAGCTTAAAAGAAGAGAGAGGTTCCTACTTTAAAAACCTAACATAGTGAAGCATAATATAGTGGATCATACAAGCATGCAATCAAAAACATACATTGTTTCAAAGTTTTGTAAGCATAACAGCTCCAGGAAGCCAGTAACATGCCAAACTCACAATTTAGGTTAGGAGTCAAATGAGAGATGGGTCAGGGAACTCTATGATCAAGGTCTAACCAATTCCTCATTTCTATAAACAACAAATATAATTGGATCAAACACTCCACAATATCCATGCCATTCATCTAGCAAATAAATTAAAAGCATGATAGAGACCCCCTACTTTTAAGCCTCTTCACTCACAACTAATTGATTTTGATTTTGATGTTATAACATAGTATTAGAGTTGGGATAAGAATGAATTACTCTCATAGTACTTGTTTCCGCTTTGTTCATGTCATAAATGTACCTTATATCACATATTACATTCTCTAATTCTTTTGCCTACCTCTCTAAGTCATACACGCGATGAGTGTTAAAATTTGTTCTGCGTCAGTATAATTAATCCTCCAAAGTTAGTATATGAACCATGTAAGTCTCTGCATACGTCGTCAATTAGGAGTTATACGCCTCAACACAATTTACACATCTTGTGCACTTGGTGGCAAAACAGTTCCAAAAGAAAGAAAATAAATTAAAGCATGCATAAAAGATGCCATTTAACGGAAAGCATAATAATTTAAGATAATATTTCTTGCAAAAGTGAAAAAATAATTGGAAGGAGAAGATATCTCAAACTGCGTAAGGAAGGTCTATTAGGTCCATCCTTATTTAGACAAGTAATCAACTCATATACGTGCAATTCGTCCATTAGGCAAATTAAATGTGTGCCAGACAACTGCCATTTAGTTCAACCCTTCCAAACAGTTCCATTTTCCTCGTATGGGCATCATAATGATGGAGCACTACCACTTCAATTAATTGTACCTGTTTGTCAACGGCTTCCAAATGCTCAAAGAACATGTCCCACGTTCCAGTATACTCATTAAGGAGATATTTTAGGAAAACAACAAACTAACAACCAACACGTGCCACATCCCATACCAAATGTGATCCCAACCTTTCATGTGCTATTGTGCATGTTAATTAAGACTACTAGCACCCAATCCTATGGCTAACATATTACTTAGCTTTTTAATGCTCTATGGGTTACCCAATAAAACGTGCTATAGATGACAAAAATTTGTCCAGAATGTTTCAAACTTGCCCACGACAATAGCCCAATAAGTTTGGGGAGCTAAACCGACAAACACAATCACACGGCGACAACCTATCCATGCTACATCTGAGTGCGAGAGGTTCAAGTTTCAGATATAGAACACTTGTCCAGTCCTAGGAATCATCAAAACACTTAGTTCAGTTAGGAATCTTCTCTAATGTGCTGTATTCATTGACCCAAAGTCCGAAGCCTCAAATTCATTAAATCTTAGTAACTAAATAACGAACATAGAATTCCAAGTTATTACATCGATCACAACATGACAACAAGCTTTTACCTTATTCTTAAAGCTAAAGAAAACGACGAAAAGCTAATCAAGGAAAACGGCGAAAATTACATGAGATTTTGTAGATGCTTGTTGAACAACTTTTTTTGACCCCTTAGCTGCTCCTTGATGGATAGCTAGGTGAGAAAGTATGCTGTCCATTGACCACAATACAAAGGAACCAAGTGCTTTAAAAGATTGATGGCTAAGCCAATCGGCTGATGTCCTATAAACAACTTTAGAAATATGAGAAAGAGGGATCTGGTCGAAAAAGTTGTAAGCTAAGTTTAGCTATCCATTCCTTCTACTGAAAGATGATATGAATTACTGTGAATGACAAATTGAAGCTGTTTGACTGTTGAGTAAGATTAAATCAGACGAGGATTGAACAATTTTAGAAAAGCATATCAAAGACATCTCCCTAGTTAATGAAAATATATCCCTACTTCCAAATGCTCAAATCAAAGAAGAGTAGCATAACTAAAAAATGAGGGAAATTAATAACTGGTGAAGCTTGGAAGAAAGTATAAAATCACATGCAACAACCTACAATTCTGCATTCTTTTCCTTTCCAATCCGCAGGAAATCATTGACACGTATCGTAAGAACTATAGCAATGAAAATAAAATTACTCGAGAGTCTACAACTCTTTATGTTGGCATGAAATGCAACACTTCTTGCATACAAAACAAACTCATTGGCCACACAAATCATCCACATTTTTAAGACATATCTTAAGATGACGAACCCTAACTCTCTCTAAGACATCGTTTCTACCATAAGGGTGTGTTTCCACTATATGTTTTTTTAGCTTCAGACTAATGACAATAGTGAATTCCCCCCCGCTAAATGGTATTTTAATTGATGTATGTGGACTAACATACATAAAATTTTCTTTTATTCGTATCGCAAAAGTTTTGACAAGGAAAAAAAAACTGCATTGATATAATTTCTCAACAGGTACAACACTACCTCTAAATTCATCCTCCCATTTGCCCAATAAGTCCAACGCTCCCTGCTTTATTGCCTTATGAAAGAGAAGAAACTTACCTTGGTTTGAGAGCTAAAGATGAGAGTGAGAGCATCTACATTCTGCACCATTCAACAAAGAAGCTTAAGGAGAAAATCAAATAAAATCATTTTATTAGGGTATCCGCTACTTCACATTCTTAAACTGGGAAAGAAAATAACAAGGCAAACAAATCAAAAGAAAATTCATTTTTTTTCCTGGCTCAACAGAGTGAGGTTTTCCTCTTCTTCTTTTTTCCTCTTTCGGTTCTGTAGTAGTGTAGTTGCTAAAAAAAACACCAATAATCTGTACAGCAACTATAGAACTGTTTTGGGATTCCCGAGTTGAGTTTTGCCATCACCAGAGTTCCGTAGATGCTTGGTAGGTAGAGAGAGGAATGAGTCTGATGATCAGTGTTAGCTGACTGCACATCCATAAACAGTGTGGGCGATGTCCACAGTTAGCACTCACTGTCAAGGAGAAAAGGCCTTAGAGCATCTCCGATAGCCTTGGCAAAATCCTAGGAAAAATGCCTAGAAAGAGTGGTATTTATCTACTTTAGCTAGCTATTCAACATAAGGGTACCCAATAGCCAAGGCTTCAAAAACACATATGTACCAGATTCTACCCATCTCCCTTTCTTTCTTTCCTCTCACTCAAAACCCATAAACCTCAAATACAAAGAGAGAAATTGAAATCCAACCGATTGAACATAAACACATACAAATCCAGCCGAAATTAAAACACACAAATTCATATCTGCAATCGCCAATCGAGGGACTTAATTGGCAAAATCAAGCCAAAATTGGCAAGCGAAAATTGGTTCTTATTATTCACAGTATGAAATAGACTTCCTCATAGTAAACAGTCAACATCAAGATGTCAGTCCTGTATAAGTTCCATTATGGTGCAAATATTGTAGTAAGCCAAGGTTGCATACTTGCATCTTATCATCTTAATCAAAACACTTGAATCTTGTTCGTACTCTTTTTTTTGGATTGTACATTTTTAAGTTTTTGGTCTTATACGACATGCTATAATCAGGAGTTACATTGAATCATTCAACAAACTAATAGAATATGGCAACAACTAGATTTAGCGGAGCTCAGCAATTTGTACTATTTCTAACATCTTTTTTCCTTTAAAAAGGACATTCGTTTTCCAGTTTTTTGCCTTGCAATTTAAAATTTATGTTCTATATATATAGGCTATAAGGCACCTCCACACGCATTCTTTTTGGTTTTAATAAGAGGGAGAACATTTTAATAGAGACATTAACAAATCTAGTTAATATGAACAGATCACAAAAAACTTTTAAGTCCTAACATCACTTTCATAGAGAACCATGCGGAATGGGCTAAAACAGATACATACATCATGTTGCTTTAATATATCACAAATACATATATGAGCAAAAGATTTTTTTTGTAATTGCAAATCTAAGCAGCGATTTTTGGAGTAAACATACAAAAGTTATACATAACTTGCATCCCAGATAATCCGTGTCCCGAATATCAAACTATGAAATAACTTGTAACCAAATTAAAGACATTGAAAGTAACAAAAGACTCCATCATAAGAATTTCCCGTCCCAAGCAATCACTCCAACTATAGCTTCAACTACCAAGCTGTAGTATATCATTAAAAGCATATTGCTCCAAGGAGAAGAAGTCAACTGCTCCAACACAACCTAAAAAGCCAAAACAAAACGTGCATTATCATTTTATCAGTCCTCACCTGATCAACTGACTTGATTAGAGGCTATTCATCTAGGAAGGGCAAGTTTGACTCAAATCGGCATGTATCTATGCTGGCCCACGCATATGTTTTTGGGTGAACTATAGATTTTATAAAGCTCAAATAAACAAAAACAAACACCAAAGCATAAAAATTCGCAACTGCACAAAGCTGTACCAGAGCCAGCCGCGCAAAACAGATAAAAAACATCAACAAAATTGCAGAGCAAGGATCACCCATGCAAAATTGCACGCATATGTTGTGAAAGAAGTGCCCAAATGGTCCCGAATAGGGGAATAAGTAATTCCATAGCATGATTTGGTTGAAGAGAGACTTGATTAGTGAGCAACAGAGAGAGAGAGATGCGGATGGGTACCAGTGAGGCCTAGAGATAATGTCGTGATCTGAGGTCGACGCTGTGTAAGACGTGAGGTCAGCACTGATTGAGGCACAGATTTTCTCTATCTGAGAGTTCCTATCTTTAGATCAAGCTATTGAAGACCAAATGGAAAAAAATCCTAACCCTAAGCATGTTGGGTATGGGTTTATTAAGGAGGGAGTTTGGTACCTGCAATGAGAACGACGACAACATCTTAACTTTCAAAACCCAGGTCGATCATCCATCTTTTTCATCGTTCTAATCTTCCTCGCCAACGGACCTATCGAGTGGGGAAAAATCACCGTCCCTTCTTCCTCCCATCTAGCAAAGCAATGGACCAAATACATAGTTATTTTGCTTGGAATTCTACCGAAGAAACATCGCAGAGTGAGTGAGAGAGAGAGAGAGTGGCCATGGAATCGTGAACATGGATTGCAGGAGAGAGAGAGAAGCTGGTCGTGGGTTTCTCGGATGGTCGTTTATGCCGAAAGCGGAGAGGATGTCGGGTGGCGGAGGGCAGCGGATTGGACGATAGAGAAGAGTCGGTCGTGGGTGAAAGAGGAGAGGAGGGAGCGGGCGTCGTCGGGGATGAGTTGGGGGGGCGGTGATTGTGGAAGGAATTAGGGTCTGGGGTTTGTGGATGGAATTAAAATGGGGAAGCGGTAGGAGGGAGAAACTATGGCGCAGGCAAACTGTAAATTGCCCGAAATCAAAGGGTAGAATTGTAATAAAAAAAATTGCATACCCTGGGCAATTGGTAAATTGGCAGAAATCAAAGGGTAAAATCATCCCAAATTGAAAATTGGCAACCGAAACACTCCTTCTTTTTATATATACTAGGTACATCGCGACGTGCAAAGCACGTCCATCATGCCCATTGAATTGAACGGTGTTGAATTTTTTTTTGCAAATATAGGCTGCAGAAGTTTGATGTTGGATTTATCACTTAGTAAATGTGCCAATAGAAGCATGTAATATTGTGAGGAATCTTGCATACACCAAATGAAATTTTCACCATAAACGTTTCTAAATTCCAATATGAAATTTTCATACAGCTACACTTGACTCTCTAGTTGTCTTCTTTTTGAAGGCTTAAACATAGGAATCTTGCATATACCAAATGCTCATAAAACCAACCTCATGTTGAACAAACACATGGATAATGGACTATCCCATTTGAAACAAACTGAGTGTACACCAAATGCTCATAAAACCAACCTCATGTTGAACAAACACATGGATAATGAACTATCCTATTTGAAACAAAGTGAGTGTGCACTAAAATAATAATTGTAGTGCAAAAAGCATATTTTTTTGGAGTCGTAACTTGACCTCTTTAAGATTTGGATCTCTAATTTAAAGCTACTTCAACTCTTCAAGCCCTGAAGTACCCAGTAATAAGATATTGCCAAAACCACCATAGACGTTTTAAGCCTTCGCATGCATTTTTGGGGTAGTATTATTGTCTTTAGTGACTATCGACACTTAATAAAAACCATAAGAACCTTGAAGAAGCTAACTATTCATAATTATAGCAGCCAAGTTACCATAAAGAACATATGTATATAAATAATGCAAGGAACATTGTAAACGAAAAAGGATAAACTTGCAAAGATTGGGGATAGAAGGGAATGATACCTCAAATTGATACACTTGAGTTGATGTTTCAGCAAAATGTAAGACTACCAATTAGTCAGAAATTATGCATACTGTATGCCTCCAACTCCCTTAATTTATTGTCCTGCACCATCGGCTATGACAATAACCATGTGTCTATCTTCCTTAAGTCTTTTCTCTATGTAGTCAAAAAGTCCACCTGGTCCTTTGAGATAAAAAGGCGACTCCGGAATCAAGCAACAGTTAACATCTCAGCTGGCTAGAGTAGCATACATTGCAATATACCTTGTCACGCCAAAGTCAAATATAAATAGAAGAACCAAGATAATTGTTATGAATTAGCAGAACAGGTCAGCAATGATTTCCTCTTCAATCCAAAGACCAAGAACATAAGGGAAAAATGCAGAAATACGTGATATCATACGCAACACCACCATTTCATCCAGTCATGAAGCAATCTTTAATTCCCATGATGTAGCATTCGAAGCCAACTATCAATTCAGGGATCTTAGGACTAAGGCGCAGAGTAAAAATTCAAGAAATCAGCCTACTTGGAGAAAAGGACTTTACTGTAAACTTACCACTGTAGCGACCCATTAACTTCACAAGGCCAATTCCATTTTCAATACTATCAGATTCAATGTGTGCTGCATTTATGGCACATTGAGCCTCCTCAACGGAATATCAAAGCCAAAGGCCTTGTCAATTACCTATAGTAAACAAACAAAAGTTAAGCAAACAAATTGGGATTGGATTTGATATTCCGTCGCATAATCCATCATGTTTATGGCTGCCATAAGAAGTACCGGAATGTCATTATCAATTGTTTTACAGATTCCAGCAACCACAACTTTGAGATCGAGCCTTCTGATTTCGTGCATAACAACAAATAAGAATGCTTTAAAAAATTATGACAAGTAGCTCTACAGTTCACAACTACAATCATGAGACACCTGCTCCTACAAATATAGCACCAACTATATGCGAAAAACACGGGGGAAAATGATTTGATTGGCATATGCAAAGGGTGGTTAGAACTATCCTTATGTAAAATTAATTTCCAAGGCATATTTGTAGGTGAAACTGGTTTGCATTACCTACATCAGGTCAATGAGAATTGATTATTTCAAAGGACTACCTTAAATAGATAAACAAAAGAAATGAAATAAAACTACATTTTTCATCCAGATTTAAAGCATATAAGCCTACAAGGTGAAAAATAAATTGCACTTTGGTCTCCTGTGACATCCAACATTGGACTCGACATGCCTCTGGCCTCCCCCACTTGTCATGCAAGCCAGAAATCAAACTCAAAGTTCTACCTTAATATTGGTGGTTGAGCCTATGTTCAATCATTATGCTCATTTGACAAGCAGGATATACGGATTAAAACCCATGGGCAGACATTGGAAATGGTGTCTGCAAAAAAGTTATTAGGTGAAAATGTACTGATGCATACCATGAAGTGATTAAATGTAACAGCATTGTGGGCAAACTATAAAAAGAAAATCTTAAATATTGCCCAACAAAAATGAAGTGAGGATAACAAAAAATAGACCTTATAGTTCCTGGCAATCCAAACATATTGAGCAAACGGGCACGGTAAAAGGTGTACAACCTTCAAGGAAGTACCCACTTTAGATCACGATGTGATCACACAAAACTAATTTGAGTCTAGAGTAGGTCAAAAATAAAGAAAGATCTCACAAACAACATATAAATTTCGTTCTATGAAATCTGTATACGTAAATCTGTATATGTACTCACATCACATCAAACCAAACTTTATTATGCCCATAAAATGGGATTGCCTATATGAATTCGTATGTATCTAAATCAAAGAGAAATGAAGGGAGGGTATACCGAGTAGTTCCATCAAAGAGGGGAGGCAGTTCAAAAGTAGAATCCAAATGTGGGGGAAGATCTTCTTTCACGTAACTAAAACATTTTTGAAAAGAAAACCCATCAAAATCGTCATACCAAACAACAGTGACAATTGGTCATCACATATTAATAGCAGTATCAATATTAGAACAATGCACCGGAACTAGCTTTACCTTTAAATTTGGACTAATTTCGGCGGCTCCAATTTTTATGAGCACCTTTTCAATTTTGGAAACTTTTTTTCATTGAGGCCTATGTAAAATGTTTTTCTTATCATACACAAAAATTAATTTAACCAGCCTAAAAAAATCAATGGCCCAATTTAAAGTAAGACCCTAGTGAAAAGGCCAAAACATGAATAATTCAATGCCCATTTTGTGAAGATATTAAATCTTCAAAGACTGAAAGGCCTTCGCTGATTCACTGCTCTTCTTGGACTTTAACAAGAAAAAACTCTAACATGGAGTGATTATTTAGTGGAGTAAAAATTTTCCCTAACAGGGAGTGACGAGATAGGGGAAGTAACCAATCGATTTTATACTTTCTTCTCCATTTTCTATCAAAATAGCCAACCCAATTGAGCACTAAATAGGCTAGAAAGCCCCAATCAACATGTACGAAACCCTAAACGAGCACTTCTGTAACACACCAGTTCACACAGGAAAACAAGCAGAAAAAATACAAACTTTATTCAAACACAAATTCCAGTGGAAATAACAGACATATACATCAAACCCAGAAAATTAACACTAACAAAAACATGCAAATCGGGCAAACAAGGGGTATATTGGAGATCTATCAAATGTAAAGCAAAATAAGGGGGATATGAGATATATCAAACGGATATAGAAAAATAAACCAGATGATGAAGACCTAATTGCGTTCGAATTTCCAATCATTTTGCGTCACGATCGAGGTCCTGCACATGCATTTGCACTATACTCCATGGCTTGAAAGTGGCCATGGCAGTGGATTAGTCTTCTTCTCCGGCTAGGAGGCCATTCGTGGCGCTTGGAGATGAAGGGTTTCTATGGGATGTGCTGGTGAGATTCTTAGTCGTCTGATTGATGGTGGAGAGAGAGAGAGAGAGAGAGAGAGAGAGAGAGAGAGAGAAGGAAAGAGAAGAATGACACTGGTGTGTACTTTAGTGGGGGAGGAGAAGTAAAGTGGATGAAGAAATTGGACACATGTGAACCACGTGTAAGGCCAGGCCACATTCTCAATTGCCACCCAATGAACTCCTAATTACCAAAATAGAAGAGAGTGAATAGACTCAATTACCCTCAACCTCTGGCTTTGTTGCTATCCAATTGGGGGGCACAATTGTCCAAATTGGCCAAAATGTCAAACGAAATTCACCCCAAACCTGATCTTCTTTAGAAGAGGTAGGATATATATATATATATAAAATATATAATATATAAAAAAATAATAATAATAAGGTAGGATAGGAAATACAGTTGGCAACAATACTGGCTATTGATGAATATAGGAGTTTGGACTAACTTATTTATTTTGACTTATTTCTTTCATTTTAAAATTTTTTTTGTTAGTTTTGTGTTAAGTTTTCTGAATTATTTATTTATCTCGACAAGAAATATCTAGAAAGTAAAAAAACTCTATTACCATAAGTTTAAAAAAGTTACACTAAAATAAAATTAATACAAATTAGTGAATTTTTTGAGTTATTTTCATTTTTTTGAATTTACATATTTTTAGATTTCCTTGTAATCTAAAATTTCATTTAAAGTTTTCAAGTTGGGATTTTGTTTGGGATTTATTTTTTATTTTTTTTGAGAAGTGTTGTCTTTTCATTTCTACAATAATTAGTATTTTTTTATATGGTAGTTTAAAATGGACAAAAAAGTCTCTATGGTATAACTGGCTGGAGCCATTTTCTTAACCAAATGTGGAGAGAAAATGGTAGTCATGGTTTCTCTTATAACACCATAAAACCAAAAGATAACCTACAAAAGTAGTGTGGAACATAAGACTAAGAATTAAGTATTCGTTTAAACTCTTTGTTTTACTACATCAAACTCCTTTATATCAAGATACAAATTTAATATTATTATGTCAATTGGTATTTAATGAACATAAACATAATTAAATATGGAGATGGCTTGTCAATACTTGGGGCAACCCAATTGCAACGTACAGTTGTTTCATTTTCAGGTTCGTGTCGCGTCTGGGTTAATAATCTAAATTGTTCACTTTATGAATCTAACACAATCATGACAAAAGTTATGTTAACTAGATATCAGTCAATATCTTTTCGAAGGCTTTTTTTTTTGTTGAGAAAATGGAAAAAATGTATGTTACCCAATGCTCCCGAATCCATTTTGTCTCAAAAGAAACGTGCTCCGAAAAGATATTGATCAATATTCGGCAAACATGATTTTTTAAAGTGAAGTTCACGACGAGCTCTACAAAAATAAGCGGTTTAGATCATCAAAATAAACCGGGTATAAGCTCTAAAATGGGTCAACAACCATAATTTTTTAAAAATCTTACTGAGATTAAAATTGAAAAGTCAAATTATTTAAATAAGGCCCTGTTTGGATGCAGTTAAGAGAGGGGGGGAGAATATAAGAGGGGGTAAATGGGGTGGGGCTCACTGTTTTGCCGTTGTTTGGGAACCAAAATTGGAGAGGGTCTTTGTTTTTACCCCTTCTTCCTTTTCACGCAATTTAGGGTTTCTCCAGTAAAATTTTTGGGCTCCTCTTGGATTTCCCAAATTTAATCCAGCTGTAGAAGGGGGAAATTTGGATGAAATCACCCCTGCTTATCCCCTTTCCCCAACCCCAGGTCTCGATTGCTGGCTTCATTTCTGCCACTGACCCATTTGTTGTTTGTGGAGGAAAGAAAAAAGGGTTTTGGTGGCGATTTGGAGTGCAGTCGAACTAGCTTCCTAAACTCAGGTATGGCCTCCATTTGAGTAGATCTTTGTGTGTGTGTGTATGGGCTCCTATTCTATGTGTGTGTGTGCGCGCTAACAAAAATGGCTCCTCTTCTGGCTCAACTTAGTGTCTCTTTCATATGAGCAGATCTGTGTGTGTGGACGGGGTCCTCTTCTGTGTGTGTGTGTGTGTATACGGGCTCCTCTTTTTGTATATGTGTGTGTGCGCAAAAATCAGAATCTGGTGGCTCCTCTTCTGATCAAATCTGTGTGTGTGTGGTTTGTGATTAGGTTTCGAGTAGAACAAGGGTTTGATTTATGTTTTCTGTATGTGTTGGATCTAGGGTTTCGATTTGTGCAAGGGTTCCACTACTGCTGCAATATGAATAGGGTTTTGATTTTTACAACTACCTTGTTTTGGAATTATAGCACGATAGCATCATATACTGTGGTTGCAATTTGTTGTTTTTCAGTTTTGTTTCATGCCTGCAAGGACTTGGATGAACAAGATGGATCTCTAAAACAAAACCCTAAAAAAACAGCCATACCTGAGTATGTATTGTGTGTGCATCACTACGGATCGAACAAATTAATTTGGTTTAAGAAAATAAACCTGTAATAAGTGTTTGTACTTTGTAATTAAGAAAATGACGTTTGTTCTATTCATGAACCCCTTTTTAGGTTTTTTACAATGGCAAGATTAAACAGAACAGAAATAAGGAGAAGAGAAGAGGAAGAGGCGGCCATCGCCTTAAACATGTACATTCGTGCTGCAATGAGCGTGTTTCGGCTTTATTACTTCATTGTGTCCACGACACAGTATCCCCGTCCTAAGTTGTCCCCAAATCTAAACTACTACCAGACCCAAGTAGATGCTGTGAATAGGCTAGTCAATGGTAATGAAGTAGATTGTCACGAGCAGTTGAGGGTAAATAGGTAAATAGGCGTACATTTTTTAGGTTGTGTTGTCTACTTAGAGGTGTTGGGTTAGGAGACTCGCGCAATGCTTGTCTTGAGGAGAGGGTAGCAATTTTTATGTATATCCTCGGTCACCATACAAAATAGAGGCGTACAAAATTGAACTTTTGGAGATCGATTGAAACTGTAAGTAGACATTTCAATGTTGTACTCCAATGTGTGTTGTGCCTTTTCGACATGCTCCTAGTAAGGCTTGAGCCCGTACCTCCTAACTACCACGACAATCACTACAACAAAATGGGCATTTAGGGACACTTTTGAAAGGACATTTTTCCAAAAATGCCTTATCAAGTTATTAATGTGGCACCACCTTCTAAAATGTCCTATTTGATTCTCCCTGTTATGGCAGTCAGCATTGGCCCCAAATTTAACATATTTAATTTTTTTTTTTTTGGTAATTTGATAGGGCAGTTTAAAGTGCCTCGAAAAGCTAAATTTAATAGGGCACTTATTTGGAGATATAAAACTACGATGTTTTCGTGATCAAACTTTTTTTTAAAAAAATCGGCTATGGAATTTTATGCACTTTTTAAAGGGCATTTTATAAACTACCTCATCAAGTAGTTAATGAGACACTTTTAAGTGCCACAGAACAATTTCCTCGCCAATTTTCCATAATTTGTGAGGAAATAATTCCTTGCTGAGAAAAAAAAAAATTCCTTGCCAAACTTAACTGATTTTGTTGGGGGAAAAAAAAATTCCCCTAGAGCAAATACTGGACTGAGCCCATTCATTTCATCTTTTTTTCAACTGGCCAAAACATTTGCATAAGGATAGATGTTCTACACTTGAATACTGCAAATGCGTAGTTCGACAAATGCGTAGTTCGACACATCTGGCTCTTTATTCAATTATCTAAATCATTCATCTTGTAGAACTCGTCAAATTGAATCTACATGCAAAAGTTCAAATTGATCGAACACACGTGACTACTTCGTTGGAAAACTTTTATATAAAAAAATAGATGAGTCTAATCATTTTTTGCATGAATAAACTATTCCGATGAGGCAGTTATGGGTGTTCAATAAACTTGATTCTGGGTTTGAATGATCTACTAATTCTACTCTATCATATTTAAAAGATAAATGGTTCCGATCACGAAGAAATACCTCGAGTATTGTTCGAGTGGTGCATTATCATACTTTGATTCCTTCAAACGTATTACATGTCGCCAATCACGTGGTTTCTAATATTTTGTGATCTTTGATTTGGATGACACTGAATGGAATTCGTAAGATGTGAAATCTTAATGGTTCAGATCGATCGTTATAATAATAGACTCGTCAATGACCTTTAGAATCTATATGTTCATCTCTTATTTAATAATTAACTTAGTTTTCTGCTATAGTTCAATGTATGGTGGCCACATCACCATGACATAATCATGATGATCAATACTATTGATTTTGTTGTGCTTGTTGATCACATCATTCATGTAAAAATTTAGTTCTATCCAGTTTAGAAAATGTACTCGATAATAAACTAAGTCTCGTGCTATAATTGAATGTACAGTAGCCACATGAGTGCAACACAATCATGACGATCAAAACCGTTGATTTTTTTTTCTACTTGTTCATTAGATCATTCACGTGAATTTTTGGCTCAATCAAGTTTAGAAAGCCAATTCATTTTGACGCAAATCCATTAACAAAATGGTATTTTCCTCGCAATATGCAATTTGCGTTGCAGTGTAATTATTTTTCCTTGCGCGCCAAGAGTAGTGGAAAATTTGAACACGTAAAATTTTAAGCGCTATATTGTCTCGCTCACAACTTCCCCAATTGCTTTCCTGAACTTCCATTCGTTCTCGCCCTAGAAATCAGTCTCCATATCCTCTCTCTCTCTCTCTCTCTGACTACCAATAACGGTGCCATCGAAACTCGTCGCCACTACCAATCGAAGAACACCGGCAGCGCCGTTTGACCTCCATTCTGCCACTCTAGGCCCTCTCGTCTCTCGACATTCACCAAAATACGTGTAAGTTAAATATTTTCTTATATCGTTGTCCCAATTTCTAATCCTTAAACAAATTAGGTTTACTACAACAACTCTCTCTCTCTCTCTCTCTCTCTATATATATATATATATATATGTTGAACCCTAACCAAATTGGTCTTCCCTGAGGATATTTGTACCAGTTTCATGAATCCTTATTCTCGTTATCCGAGGAATTGCATCTCTTTACTTTCTAATTATCATTCCTTCGCTAGAGATTGTTGTCCTCTGAATTGCAGGTCTCGACGTACGCCGATCGAAGGACTTCATCAGATAGAGCTTGCCACTCTTGTCTTCTTTTGTTGGGTAAGAGACAAATTTTGATTTGTGCGTTGGAATTTGGGGTTTATGATTCTTGGATCCAAAAATTTATTTGGGTTTTAAACTTCACAATTTTGTGGTGCATTTAGTTCTCTTGTTTATGTTGATATAGTCCAAGAATCTTGCGAATCATCACGTACCTAATGGTTCTTTCTAGCATTGTAGTATTATTTGACCTAGGATTCTGCTTTTATTCTGAATCTGTAATCAAAGTTCATGTTAATCGATATTTATTCCTAGGGTTCTACTTTTGCAGTATTATTTCAATTTTGCACATTCTTTTGTAGTATTATACATAGTAGAAACTAAGAGAAGGGCATGTCAAGTTCATTAACCTCTGACCCGACTGAATTCATATGGAACAACTTATTTCAATGACTTCTAAAAGTATAAGGCTAATGGCAACAAGAACAATTCCTTGTGCTTAAATCACTAGGCTTGTGATCCTCAAGTAATGGATCCAGATCAAGCTAAGGATGAGGGTTTGTCCCTATTTTACCCACCTAAAATCTATATGTTCTGCTTTTGTAGTATTACATACATGGATCCAATGTAAGGTGTGCCTTTTTTTTTTTTTTTGACTGGAAAGGTGTGTCTTTTTGTTTTATATCTATTGTCTTGATTATGATCGTGATATGCTTTATTCATTAACATGTTTTTAGGTCATGGCCCCAGCAACTTGTAATCCTGGACGTGTCCATGTGCAACCTAATTTCTATCAGCCGCACTAAGGAACTATGGATGATGCACCCATCGTTCAGCCCGTTAACGAACCAAGTAAATGATAAATTCACAAGTGCATTTCTTTTGGTATTTGGTCGTTTGATTTTGCTTTTGTTCTTACTAATGATAGAGTTGTCCTTCTCGCAATGTTTTCTCCTATGTTATTTTCACGGGGCAAGTTGGTGTCTTGCTAAGCTATAAAACTTATTCGTGCTTTGGTTGTTGATTGAGTGTGCTTTACCTATATTCATTGGTTCTTGCTTTGCCTATATCCATTGGTTCTTGCTTTGTCTATATCCATTGGTTCTTATTGATTGGATATTGGTCCTTACTCCTGTCCTTTAATTTTGATAGTTCAAATTGTTTTTCCTTTACTTTTTAAATTACAGTGATAATTAATGGCAGAACACCTACACTAGATGTGCTAATATTAGCTTGAACTTAAAAATGTGTGGCATCATAACGGAGGTAGTCTTATTATGCCTATTTTGTTTAACATTCTCAATAAGATTTTATCTGAAGTTGTTTATGTCTGAGTGCATTGGATTCCATAAGCTGAATTTCACATCTGTAAATCTAAAGAATGTGGTGATTGAGCTCTTTAGGCGGAGAGAGGCGAGTGTGGGGGAGAGGTCGCCGGAGTGTGATGAATTTAGGGAGAGGTCGTGGGAGTGCGACGAGTCTAGGGGTAACCGGAGAGAGGTTGTTAGGGTTTGCAGACTTTGCTGTGTATATATAATACTGTAAGAGAGAGAGAGAGAGAGAGAGAGAGAGAGAGAGAGAGAGAGAGAGAGAATAGGGGAATGGATGATTGTGCCCCTAAAAGTCACATGTTGGGCACATGATCAATTGCCGTTAAAAATCCTAATGCCATCCAACTGAGGGTTGACATTGAAACCAAATCGAAAATGGAAGTATATAATTGTCCAAATTGAAATGTGAAGGACCAAAATGAATTTTTGCTTAAAGTCGAAGGATATAAAAGAAATTTTCCCATGAATTTATAATGCTTAAACATTTTATAGATTAAATTAATTTATTTTATCAAACAAAATGATAAATAAATACGAACCATATGTTAAAAAAAACATTTTTTAATATAAATTTTTTAGAATAGATATTTTTTTATTTTTTTATACTTCAAGTTGTCCAAAATTGATTAAATACATTAATTTCTAAATTTATATACTTATTTTAATACATAATCAAATTTAACACTGCACATGGGCAAAAAGTCATTTGACAGTTTTTTCCAACATCCACCCCTTCTTATCCCCCTCATTCTTTAAACCATCCAAACAAAATCAAATTTTATCCCTCTATTTAATAGTCCATCCAAATCACATATTTTTTGATCCCCCTCCAAAAACATCAAATCGATATGGGCCAACCCATCAAAATTAATACCCCATACTATTTTATCCCCTTCATATTTTTTACCTGCATTCAAACAAGCCATAAGTGTAAAAGACCTATGAGGTAATGAACAGATAAAACTGGATGCCTGTGAGGGACTAGATTTGGAGCGGCTTGCTTTACACGACAACGTCCAATGTCCATATACGAGTCAAAACTCACTCGCACCAACATCTCTCTCCAAGTAAATAAAAATATAAGAGCATCCGCAATGGTAATAATCAAAATCAATAACCAAAATATGCCATGTCAGTATTTGATTATTCATTTACTCCATAATCAAACTTAATAACATTTTACCTCCACATTGGTTATTTTTGCATCCCTAACCAAAAAACCCCCACAATACACAAAGCACATTTGTTCAATCGCAAACGAATTCCAATTATGCATCCGACCATACCAAATTATTCGTCTCGATGAGACAATTCCAATAATGAGATGTTTTTGAGTTATTGAATTTTGAGTTTGGTTATTGAGTTTTGATTATTAGTAAAAGTTGTTAAGTTTAGTTATGTAATGAGTGAAATTTGGTTATTTACTAAAAAACTTGTAACTTTATTTATTACAACGTGTGGTATTGTTGAGTATTGTTGTTAAGTTTGATTATCTACACTCATTTGCTTATCACAATGTGGATGCTCTTAGAGAATCCACAGTGGAATAACCAAAACCATATATTTGTTAAAATTAGCAATGTTTCCTCAAAAAATGCTCACAATGGCATAACCAAACTTAACAACCTTTTAGCAACTCATCAAATTTTGGCTCTTGGATAATCAAAATTAACAACCTTTTGCCAATAACCAAAACTCGCTCTCTCTCAACAATGTTTCTAAGAAAAATATTTTTAAAAGTTTTTTTTTTTTGCAAAAACAGCTAAACTGGTTTTAAAAAAATAATTTTTGAAAAAAAAAGGTCTTTTTTTCAAAAAAAAAAAAAAGAACTTTTTGGGAAATTTTTTTTTTCAAAATAAATGTTTTCAAAAAATTATTTTCTATTTCTAATAACCTATTTTTATTAGTGTGAAAACTATTTTAAAAAATTGTTTTATATGGTTTTTACAGTTTGAAAAGGTAATGTGACAATTTTTGATTATTCAATGTTGATTATGCCACTGCGGATATCTATATTACTAACTTTAGCAACCCTTTAAATGAATAATCAAAAGGTGATGTAGTAACTTTTGATTATCCAATTTTGATTAGTTCATTGTGAATGCTTTAAGAACACATCCAAGTGTATATTTATTTGTACATCTTTTCTCATACATTACTAACTTTAGCAACCCTTTAAATGGATAATCAAAAGGTGATGTGGCAACTTTTAATTATCCAATTTTGATTAGTCCACTGTGGATGCTCTAAGAACACCTCCAAGTGTATATTCATTTGTACATCTTTTCTCACAAGTAAGGCTGTAAATGAATTGAACTTTTCATGAACTGTTCAAGTCTCAACTCGGTAAAGGCTCATTTGGGTTCGATTCGTCTACTAAATAAACCGAACTTGAACCTCAATTTTAGACTCCTTTCATAAACAAATCGAACATGAACCTAGCATTATTTAGATTGCTTATACTTGTGAACCTGGAATATATGTGTATCATGAGATTTTTATGAGAATTTTGTATATTTACATGGTAAAATTTTTAGAATTTGTACAAGTATAAACGTTTAGAGCTACTATAACTTATTTATGTATATGTTCTTATCGTTTTATATATGTATTTATGTACATAGTAAAATTTTATTTGCATTTTTAGACCTTTATGAGAGTATAGATATGTGATATTATTGGCTCGTTAAGGCTCATGAACAAGCTCGAGTTCGACTCAAATCTAGGCAAGCTCAGCTTGAACTCAACTCATCAAACTTTCATTGAGTTTAGCTTGACTGCGAGTTAATTTAAAAACTTAACGAATAAATCTGAATATTTTAATATTCGGTTCGATTCGATTGTGGGAGCTTGTAAATAGTAACTTGAGTCTTATCATAACTTGTCCATGGATAAAAAGAGAGAAATTTATTCACGGTTTCGCTTAATTTCAGAAGCTCGTTTCCGATATCAATGGTCTGGATTTTAAAAAACTATTTGCGAATAGTTTTTTTTTAAATTCGGACCGTTCAAAACACATTTAAACACACATAATTGAGTGCCGTAAATTATTTTCACAACTCCGCGGTAAAATAGTTTTTCTCATTCAAAAATCTACTTAATAAAATATAAAGGTGTGAAAATCACACAAACACAAGTTAAAAGAAGGGCTGATATTCATTTGATCCAAGGACTGATGTGTACTCTTCAACTCTTTTAAAAAAACACTCACACTCTTACAAATATATTAAAAAATGCCATCAAAAGGTGGATAATGCGTAGGCATGAAGAACACTAGTGAATATGTACTTCGACGCATCCTAACATTCCTCCCAAGTAAAATACCCCAAAACTCCCTTCTGCATTCAACACCTATCCAAACAAAAAATCCCCTTCCCCAGTCGACTATTCTTTCATATATCGACCGAACTAGGGTTTCCTTCCTCAACATACTCTCTCTCTCTCTCTCTCTCTCTCTCTCTCTCTCTCATCAGCTTCTCCCTCGATACATATCTAATTTCTATCTCATCCCAGCCCTCTCTCTAGGTCTCAAAAACTAGTTGTTTACGTACAGAATTCGTGAAAATTCAGAGCTTTTATTTGTGTTTGATCCGCTGAATAATGCCTCCACGATCGGCCAAGAAGGCCGTGGCTGGACCGGGTACGAAGCGAGGGGCGAGGGCCACTCGTGGCACCCCCAAGGCGCAGCAGAACCAGCCGGACGTCGCCCAACAGTCTGTGAAAGCTGAGGAGGTTTCTGTTGAAGTTAAGGAGGAGGTCAAGGTTGAGCAAGTTAACCTTGTTGAAGAAGAAAAGGTACCGGAGCCGGAACCGGAGCCCAAGCCTGAGGCCGCCGAGCCTAAATCAGAGATGAAAGTGGAGGCGAATGGCATGGCTTCTGCCAAGAGTAAGTTTTTTTTTTTTGGAAAAAACTTATTTTGTTTAGGTTTAGGTTTGTTTTGTTTTGTTGTACTTTAGATCGGATACGTTTCATGTGTGGCTGTGCATATTCTGATATCAATTTCATGGTTTTGTTTTGATTTATAGTCGTTGAATTGGTAAAAGCATGCTTATTGGTGGGTTGTTTGGGAAGGTGATTTCTCGCTTTTAGTTATGGGCAAAGAGAAACATGAATGACCGTGGTAATTTGTGACCTGGTGCCTTTCCGAAATTTTTTTGGTCCTGTTAAGGAAAGAACAAGAAAACAATTGAACTTTAGTATTCCAGAGAACTGGTGTACAAGATTGGTTAGATTCTGGTTGCAGAGATTATTTGTAACCCACAGTTTGAACTGGTGTACTAGGCTTGTTTAGGTCTGGTTTGGAGTTTCGTCGTCTTGGCTTTGTTGATGGTTTTTGAAAAATTAATTTGTATTTTGATTCAGTTCCCTTTTTAATGGTGATTAAGACTTGAGATCTGATATGACTATATACTTCAATTGCATTTTGATGTCTAAAACTTTGTTTTACCGATTGTTTACTGGAATAATCTGTGATTTGTTGACGAGAACAAATTATGTATTCCTTAGTGGTTTTTGTGGAAAGGTGATTTCTTGATTTAGAGTGGACGGTTTGAAGGATCTGATTATTACAAGGAAAAACAAACATGGCCTTTTGGTTGCATGGAAGCTGGTTGTATTTTTAACCCAGTAAGTAAAGAACCTGGAAATAACTGAACCCATAGCGGTCAATATTTATTGAACAAAGTGGTGTGTTCAATAGCTTCCTTTGAAATTGATTTATAAGATTGGGTAGATTCTGGTTGTGGTCCACTGTAGGAAATACTTCCGAGTAGCGAGTTTGTGATGCAATTTTCTTTGTTCATAGCGTTGAAGAGCCTTGATTGATGGCCAAAACAATTTTAAATTGGAACTACGAGAATTTTGTGATAAGTTGGAACTCGGAAGGATTTGAAAGATGCTTGATATTCGATAGTGCTGGAAAGCCTGTGGTAATCCAGAATTTCACTTTGTTGACTGGCTCGATATCTTTGTCCTTTTCTGTCTGGCAGAGGAAGACGAAGTGAAAGAGTCTGTTGATGAATATGGAAAAGATGAACGGTTGGACTTGGAGGACCATGAACCTGAATCTGAACCTGAAGAATATGGTGGTGTGGACTATGATGAGAAGGAAATTGAACATGAGGGTGTCCAGGAAGAGGGAGGTGAAGTGGAGGAAGAAGCTGAGGGGGATATTGTAGAAGAGGAAGAGGGTGATATGGTAGAGGATGAAATGGAAGATGTTCCCGAGGAACTTGAGGGTGAGGAAGATGAGGAGCATGCTGTTGAGGAGGACCATGGCAATATGGTTGACGCAGAGGAGGAAGAACACCATGCAGTTTTCAAAGAGAGGCGCAAGCGGAAGGAGTTCGAAGTTTTTGTTGGGGGCTTGGACAAGGATGCTACTGAGGATGATCTTAGGAAAGTCTTCAGTGAAGTTGGCGAGGTGACTGAAGTCAGACTAATGATGAACTCTCAGACTAAGAAGAACAAGGGATTTGCTTTTTTGCGTTTTGCGACGGTGGAACAAGCAAAACGAGCTTGTAATGATTTGAAAAACCCAGTGGTATTTTCTTGATCATATCCTAATTTTAGTTGTAGATGAATTTTCTTTTATGTTGAAAATCACGTCATCTTACAACCGATTCCAGGTCAATGGTAAACAATGTGGTGTTACGCCTAGTCAAGATAGCGACACTCTGTTTTTGGGTAACATATGCAAGACCTGGACAAAGGAAGCTGTAAGTAGATTGAGAAACTAATATGTGTTTGAGTGTCAGATTATCTCTATTTGGCCATGGAGAGTTATTTCTCGTTTGACATCTTAAATGTGCTTCCAGTTGAAAGCAAGGTTGAAGCATTATGGAGTGGATAATGTTGAAGATTTGACATTAGTTGAAGATAGTATTAGTGAGGGATTGAATCGGGGATTCGCTTTCTTGGAATTCTCTTCTCGTTCTGATGCTATGGATGCTTTTAAGCGCCTGCAGAAGAGAGACATTCTATTTGGAGTTGACAGGCCCGCAAAGGTTTCCTTTGCTGACTCCTTTGTTGACCCTGGTGATGAAGTCATGGCTCAGGTAAATTCTTGGATCAACATATCTGTGTTCAGTTAAGACAACTGCAGTTTATCTGTTTTAGCTTGATTTCATCCATCATGCACGCAACTGCTAGCATGGACAGAAGCAGAATCTTCGTTGGCTTCAAGCCTTGGACTTCATATCAATTCTGGGTTTAGTTGTGGATGCTTCTTTCATCATACTTTGTGGCCATTTGATTTTGATCTGGGTATATTGTGTGTAATCTTGTCTTCTATGACGGGGAAGGGTAAGCAGATTAAAAAAAAAAAAAAGCGGGAATGGTAGACTAAAAGACGTGTGTAGAGATTTTGTTTCCTACCTGCATGTGTTTTTCTATTCTTGTGGACTGGATAAGTAGGTATGTTGGTTTGTGGGACTTGCAATTGTATATGAACTGTTGGTACATTCAGGTTTTATATTTTGTTTGAAGCATGTTTGACCCACCTCCCTGATTCTTCAAATCTAGCCTTTGTACCATCCCTCCAGACTGGAATGGTTAACTGGATACTTCCTTTTTTTCTGATGTAGGTTAAAACTGTGTTTGTGGATGGTCTGCCTGCTTCATGGGATGAGAATCGTGTCCGGGAGCTTCTCAAGAAATATGGAGATGTCGAGAAAATTGAGCTTGCTCGTAATATGCCATCTGCCAAGAGAAAGGATTTTGGATTTGTTACCTTTGATAGCCATGATGCTGCAGTGACCTGTGCTAAGAGCATTAACAATGAAGAGTTGGGTGAAGGGGAACAAAAGGTTGGTCTTCCTTTAAAAAAAATTAGATTCTCGTTTCAATTTCATGTATTTTTCCCCTTGTCAAAAGCAAGTTACTGTTTCAGGTTAAAGTGAGGGCCAGATTGTCCAGGCCTCTTCAGAGAGGCAAAGGAAAGCACGTTTCTCGAGATTTCCGACCTGGGCGCGGGGCTCCACGGGGTGCGAGGGGTCCCTGGGTTCGTCCAGTACCACGCAGCCTCCCTATACGTGCTGCTAGAGGAATTGGAAGTCGTCTTCCTCCTATTGATCGTGGGTTGAAGAGGCCAATGGGATTTAGAGATAGACGCCCTGTTATGACTGTTCCAGTGAGAGGCAGGCCTTTGCCTCCCCCACCAAGGTCTTATGAAAGGAGACCACCGCCACCTGGTATGCAAGATTTCTCTATTACGATTAGTTGGCTTTGTTTCTCCCTGCTGCATGGATGATTAATAACACTGTTTCTGCAGTTCCTTCTTACCCCAAGAGTAGCTTGAAGAGGGATTATGGTCGACGTGATGAGCTTCCTCCTAGGGGCAGACCTGCTGCTGAATATGCTCCCAGAGTTGCACCAGAGAGGCGTCCATCATATAGGGAGGACTATACCTCTCGCGGATCTGGGTACTCAGATTTGCCTAGGGCGACGTCTCGCACTGCAACAAGGAGACCTTATATAGATGAGGGATATGGGCAGAGGTTTGAAAGGCCGCCTCCAAGTTACCGTGAAGGACGTGGTCGGGATTATGACACTATTTCTGGGTCAAAACGTCCATATAGTTCGATGGCAAGTGCATATTTGGATAATCTGTTTATCTTATCTTGACCCTATAAATCGCTTTCTCTGATTTTTTTACTTGATTATGTCAATACCTAGGATGATGTCCCTCCTCGTTATGCTGATGCTGGAGTACGCCAATCAAGGGCTCGTTTGGATTATGAACTTGGTAGTGGCAGTTCACAATATGGGGATGCATATAGTGACAGGTCTTTATTAGCTTTCAGACTTTGACAAATTTTTGGATTCATTTCCCTTTGCTAATGGAAACTCTCTCATGGTTTTTTAGGCTTGGGAGATCTAATATGGGATATGGTGCCAGCAGCAGAACTTCTGTTTCCAGTCAGGATTCACATGGGCTTTATAGTGGTCGGCAGGGCATGGGTTATGGAGGAGGTGCGTCTGGAAGATAAGTTGTATCTGCAACATATCACCAGTTGTGTTGGTTTCATGTTAATTCTTTTGCACTTTACTTTTCCTCAGGCGCTTATGGTAGTAGTGAAAGTGGGATGTATTCATCGGGCTATGGCGGAGATTATATGTCTCGTGGATCTGATGTATGCTTCTGTATCACCTATTTATATGCCCTTTGCTGTTAACAATCATATTCTATTGCATACATTCATTGTTTGGCATGGCAGGTTGGTGGTAGCTCTTACTCGTCGATGTACTCTGGTCGTGGCTTAGGTGGCAGTAGTTACATGGGCAGTAGTGGTTCTGGTTCTGGCTCATACTATTGAGGTATGTGAGGTGCTCTTTTCTTTTTCTTCCTTTTCTTTAGATTGCAAGGCAAAGAGGTGGTGGGATACATGTCTTTTTTCTTTTTTTTTCAACTCCTAGGTTGGCAATAGGAATGCAGTCCTTTTATTTTCCTTTAGAGTTGTCCTTGGGAAAAGGCCATTGTGGTTACGTGTGAATTTATGTATGGCACAGATTTTAGTTGACAAAGAGGCTGCTGTAGGATGTGGATTAATTGAAGGTTATGCAATATTACGCCTACAGATATGGACAAGCGTATTGCGAAGCATAACTAGCCTCTTTTGTGGTTGTGAGGAGTATTTAGCTTTGAGTTGAAGGGGATCTATTACTTCACGCTATCAAGTTCTCAAGTTTGGATTCTGTCAAGTGTTATTTTTGCTGTAAGGGAACCTGAATATTTTAGAGTTTAAACAGCATATGCTGAGTGTGGTATTTTATGAATGCAAGTTTTTGTTACTCCCAATCTCCATTTAAGGTTTCAGCTGGCGGACAGAGAAAGTATGTGAACATCCGTCTCCATGGATTTATGACAGGCTTAAGTGCCTTTAATGTGGCCAGGGAACTCTAATATGTTATTACCATGAAATCATTGGACAAGTATAAGCTAAGAATGCTGAAGGTGTGAAAGTCTTCCTAACTCTATGTCTTCATGACCTCCGAAACCAAACCAACCTCAAAGACATGGAGAGTTGTCCAGCGAAGAGAACTGCGACTTATTATTTGCAACAGGCAAAGTATGGTCCTCAAAGGCTTTGTGATTTTCTTCACTGCTTATTCCCTTGGAACTTGAACCAAAATTCTCTCATTGTTTGTCGAGAGGTTAAGATGCCACTGGAAATTCAATAATGTCAGAAGAGGCTACTGGAATTGTTAATGCCTCTTTGCATTCTGGTCTGTTCACCTGGTATTGCTTTTTACTTGCGGACGGTTTTCATCTTGCAATTATGTTGGAGCATCCAGTGATTAATAGAACCGTTATACTTACAAATACTAGTCAAGGAGGCAAGTAGTTCTTGCACAAACCACAATGAGGTGAACCTGCTTTATATGCATTTGTTAATTATTTCCTCCACGGTGTATTGGCTTCTCTTGTTTGATGACAACACGTTTTCAGTGTTTGGATGCTTCTAAATTGTTGCAATAACCCTCTGTAGTATGATACTATGATGCTACTATCAGATGCGCCAAATGGTTCAAAGAGATGCAAATTTGATTGTAACTTCCTCACTTGGATGATATCTTTGCCTCTTTGGTATGAGGTGATGGGAGTTTAAGTATCTTGTTCATCATTAACAAGTTAATTCATTTTGGTGGAAAGAGATGGGAAAGGAGAAGACAATTCAGCTTTCGTATCTAATCGGTTTTGAAGTAGAACCTTTAGCAGTCTATTCAAGTAGTGAAGACTTAATGTGGGGCTTTCTTTTAAGTAGATAAATTTTGGATACTTTTGGTATTGGGTTGAAGAATCCTTGGAAAGAAGAAATGATATGCCAACTACATCGCATTCTGTTAGTTAAGATCTATTCCCATGGGGGACACATTTGGTATGAAGTTGATGCAAAGAAGTATCTAAAATATTGGGAAAATTGGGTAAAAAACTCAATTCTACTTGGCATAGAAAAGCTTCTAGTCTAGTACTAAAATGGGATAACTGAACTAGTGTGGTCATAAATGTACTCAGATTGTATATTTTCATGTTTTGAAAGTGATGAGATTTAATATCAACTGCGTCTAGTCAGTCATTGCTTTTAGGCTTTTATGGATTCTACAACGGTTCATGGCTATCAAGGAATGGGCTGTTGCCATTATTTGGTTTACAAGGTTTAGAGGTTGAGTATGAAAATTTTGTTTTGCTTTTAATTTCTTTTTTGCCTTATCGTATTGGAGAAAGTTATAGGAATTTCAGCGCTTTGAAGGAGTTTCATTAAGTTCTCTCTAACTGTTATGATGAACACAATGATAGCTGCAACTTTCACATTATCTTAATAAAGTGATGTTTTACCACTGCTGATTTGTGTTTTTACTTCTGTTACCTTGCCAAAAGGAGTGTCTTGCTTAGAGCTCCTAGCTTCCCGGCAGTAGGCAATCTGTGACTGCCAATATGCCATTTACTTTGGGTCTTAGCCATTTGTTGCCATCTGCATGGTAGTAGTCTTCTGTTTATATTGAACTTTCATTATCATCGACATACCTATATGGGACTCTCGCACATTTGATCATTTAGACAAAAAAATAAAACAAGCTACTTGTCATTCAAAACGTTTGAAGCCCTCTTTTTTGTTTTTGGTACTGCGAGAGGGAAAATGATAGATCTATTCCCGTTTAGCAGAGGATAAAGTAGACTTTACTCATGTTTTACTGTCTTTCAATCTTTTTTTCACTGGGTTTTCCAAAGCTGGTTCAGAAGTTTCGTATGGTGTTCAGTAGTTGCCTCTGTGAACATCCGGTGAATAGTTACAGTTTCAGTTTTCAAACCTTGAGTCGTCTCCTTGGGAAATTTCTCTGCATCAACGCCTCTAAGTTAATATTGTTTATGCTGCCCACTAATGTCTTGTTCTCCTGTGCTCGTATTGTTGAGCAATTTTGTGGAGGGAACATGATATTTCTGTACGTTGCTTAGATCATGATTGGACATTTTTCATGGAAATGGACTATTTGGAAAATGTAAACTCTGTTCTATTATCGTGTATTGAAATGGAGAATATTTTTGCACATTGGGCTTTTTCATGTTTTTTGCATCAGTGGGCTATATATGATTTGCCTGATGTAATTTTGGATGTCTACACCATCCATTGTCCTTGTAACTTCGGATTAGTGAGCTGTTGTGGTAAATATTATATATCTACATTTAACTTGCTACTCGGAATATTAGAAAGAAACAGGTACCATGTAACATAAAGTTGTCTTTATGAAGTAAATTTCCCCTTTTGCCCCCACCACCACCACCCCCCCCTCTCTGGATCAGTGTAGAATTCATCTTAATGCTGTTGTTTAAACCAGTTTTCCGTATAATTCTGGAATTATTCTGCTTGACTGGGGCAGCGTAAGTTTCATTTTACGATGAGTTATTGTGATTATCGTTAAGCTGTAATTGAAAATCAAAATAAATATACATACATGGGGCTTGCTAACATTTACTAGTATTTTCATGAGTGGTGCTATTTGCACCGACAGGTTCCCGACCGACGGTGTACCGACGGCCGCGCGCGGCCGTCTCCGGCCACCGGACGGCCGATCCGAGCCGTCCAAAAATTTAAAAAAAAAAAAACCGAGGGGCGCAACGCGGGAATCAACGGCATCTGATGTGTTTAGGGTGCTTGATCTAAACATCCTATTTTTCGTATATATATGTACACACATATATATACGAAAAATAGGGTGTTTAGATCAAGCACCCTAAACACATCAGATGCCGTTGATTCCCGCGATGCGCCCCTCGGTTTTTTTTTTTTTAAATTTTTGGACGGCTCGGATCGGCCGTCCGGTGGCCGGAGACGGCCGCACGCGGCCGTCGGTACGATTTCCCTACATTTTGGTCGGTGTATATAGGATTTCTGTATTTTCATCCAAGGAGAATGGTTTGGAGAAGGCCGTATCCTTGTGTAAAGCCAGTTGGTAAGGCGTGCAACTCGGGTTCTCTACTTTTTCTCTCTTTGTTTTTGGAAGCGATGGTATTGTTGTTGTTTCGCTAACGAGGGTATTCAGAGTTTTGCCCTGATTAATCTATTGGGTAGATGTGATTTTTGGACTGAAGTCCTGCTTTAGTAACCTCAAGATGTGTCAGGATTCAAAAAATAATCATTGGTCCTCACTTTGAATTTGAGCGAGACTTTCATTTTTTCCAATGTTTCAAACACAATTTTAAAATACAAATCTGGACACGATTGCTTCTAGAACCGTTGGATGAATATGGGTCGGCATACATCAAACATCACAAATACTGTTGTGTCCGGAGTTGTATTTTAAAGTTGTGTTTTTAGACTTAAATTTTTTTTTTGTTATGTGTCATGTTCTAGTTGATTACCCTCTCTCTCTCTCTCTCTCTCCATCCATCCAGATTACTACTCCTTCCATCCCTATTTTATAATTCAGTATTTTATTTTAGGCAGTTCCTTAATAAATGTCTATTTTGTAAAGTTAGTGGGTAAAAGTTGGTGAATTTTTCATTTTGTTCCTAAAAGTAGATTTCATTTTAAAAAGTTAGTGAGTAAAAGTGTAATAAAGATGGGTAACTAGAAAAAATGGAGGAAAAAGTTGATCTGAAAGGTATAATGATGATACATTTTTAATAACTTGGAGTGACGAAGCAGGAAACTTAAAAAGGGACGGAAGGAGTATTATTTTTTCATTTGTTTATGAGTTAGCGTATAGACCACGGTTTGCCCAGATTATTAGTCAGTTAAGATAATTGAGGGAAAACCAATCGGATTTCTATTGAATGAACGTGGACTAGTTCAGAAAAGAGAGTAATAGTCAAACTCGGCGTCTTCAACGTTAACTTCAATGCGATGTTTCTGAGTAATCTTCAACGCAGAAAATTTCTTTGACTGGCTGATAAGCCCCCCTTCAAAAGGCTTCTTCTCTCCGTGCCTTTTTCACGTCAAACCCCGTCATGACTACTAATAACTATGGCACAAACGCCATTAACCGGCTACCACCCACCACTTCACAGCCTTTTTCCGTCGCCACTCAAGCCGACGATTTGAAGGCCTCGACTCGAAAGAATCGCAACAACTTCAAGCTCATCTGCCCCTTCAACCTCCCTCCAACCCCTGAAGCCGCCGCTGTTCGGATCATAAGAAACATATCCTATTTCGGATTATACTACGTACTCTTCATGTGGGTGATTCTCTTCATCGCCTTATTGCCGCAGAGGAAAGTTTCGTTGGTCTTTTTGGTGGTGATGACGGTTGTGACGTGCCTTTATGTGCTCCTATTGCGTTTGCTGCCTAATTCAGTTGTTCTTCATAAGGTCATCGACAAGCGGCTGGTTTTTGCTTTAATTGCCATCGTGACCGCGGTGGAGATGGTCCTGACGAGGGCGGCGATTCATTTTTTTGTGACGGTGGCAGCTGCAACCCCGGTGGTTATGGTTCATGCAGTTTTGAGGGTGAGAGATGACCTTTTTGTGAATGAGGAGATTTGTGCTGCTGGAGAGCTGGTTCCTCTTGTGCACAAGAGTACAAGCGATTTTAAGTCATCTAGTCCGGTGTGATCACATTTCTTTGCATACTTGTTTTTCACTTTTCAGTACAATAATCAAAGGGAGTGATTTTGACACGTCCTTTTTTTCTTACGGGGAGTGCCGTTTGAAAAGAGGAGAGTGCCAAAATCACTTCTCTAAACAAGTTGCATTTGTAATTTTTTTTTTTTTGATCCGCAGTTGCATTTGTAATTGACACTGAAAATTTAAGGGAGTTGGGGTGCAACCCGGGGTTTCTATTGTCCGCAAGGGATCCCATCCGAGCTGTCCGCGCTCAGCAAAGGATGGTTCAGATTTCATCTCGATGGACGATCGAAATCTGTTCGATTGAAATGAAATCTGAGCCGTCTTTGCTGAGCACAGACAGCTCGGATTTCCTAAGGGGACAACAGGAACCCCAATTCGTTGGGGGTGAAATTGTGCTGTATTTCATACACGTTGGCTATTTATGGGTGGAAATGTTGATGAAGTCTTCGTCTTCCTCTTTTCCGCAAGCGGTAGGTTTATTTTATTTTACTTTACTTTTGTAGGGAGGATGTTAGTGGACTGGTATGCCATACATTTCTACAGTGATATAAGAGTATTTTTTGGACTACTCATGTGTCTATTTGCCTACGTGCATCTCGATTTTTTTTTTTTTTTTTTCTTTTAGAGTAAATGTTGATGAAGTCGAGTAATAATGTAAACTAACATTGGCCCGACCGATGGTTCCGTTACATAGACCACTTTTAGGAAAAAGTCACTTAAGGCAAAAGCACGTTTTGAAAACATTGACCCGACCGATGGAAAATTCATGATATTCCAGAAAGCACCAATCAGCAGTTTTGAATCCTTTTGAGATGAGAGATATATATCCACTCAGCAATGAACACACAAGTCTTCAGGTGCGGTTCCATTTTCTGAAAGAAAAAAAAAACTTTTAAAAAAATAAAGTAATTTCAAGCTCAAAAATTATGTGTTTACGCAAATAAATTTTCTATTAATATTGATCTTATTTGATAGATCTTATTGAGATTTTTTAAACGGTGCAAAAAAAATTTGAAAAATTATTTTTTATTTTTGTTATATTTGTGTTTGAAATTATATTCTTCTTAAAAAAAAGGTTTTGGCAGAAAGTGAAACGGGGTCTTGGGAGTGATTTTTCAGTTCCGAGCGGGTATATCCAACATGGTATCCGCTCAGCGTATCCGAGCCATCCGATATACTTTTAGATAGCTCAAATTGAAACCCTCTCTCTCTCCTCTCATCCCAACACTTTCTCTCTCCAAATCTGAATCGTTCAAACATGCAATAGACGGCTTGGATGGGCGAGCGGACACCACGTAGTACCCGCTCGGCACTGAAATTTTTTCCCTCAGTGCTCTGCCGAATCTACCGGTAGACGATAAAAAAGAATAAGATCAAACTTTTAATGTAAATGGTGAGAATTTTTAAAATCACTTCCACAGCCGAATTTGTGATTTTTAACACTGGACATATCTTTTCCAACATTTCTTTCCGTAAGAATATGTGCAAAATTCTTTGTGTGAGAATTATTTCTGTTTCGCAAGAGTGTAGATATAGTTCTTTTCGATTGTACGTCGTCTAAAACAATTTTTTTAGAATGCCCTGAAGCCTAATTATGAACCAGATAGGATCTGAACTGTCTCACGATCTTTTGAATTCTGCTAGCGTAGAACTTTGATGGGCAAATAAACATAGCCTCAGAACGTGCTTCAAGCCCAAGTGGCCAGGAGGGAGGGGGGCTGCTGTACCGCATTTTGGGATCCCCTTCGGTCTCGCTCCGATGATCTGAATCGTTCACTTTGTAGAGCTTGTCGAGTAGAACAACTATGTAAAAAATCAGCTTAATTGGATATCATTAAGTACCTGATCGGAACCTTTTTATCTTAAAAAGAATGCATCCGAAACACTGGATCAAATCCACTCTAACCCATGGACTGAGAGTTATATGGGCTCCGATCAAGTACTTAATGATATCCAATTAAGCTGATTTTTTGCATAGATGTTCTACTCGACGAGCTCTACAAAGTGAACGATTCAGATTATCGGAGCGAGACTGGGGTGGGTCCCAAAATTGGGACAGCAGCACGCTGCTGTCCCCTCGGGGACAGCAGCCCCCCGCGTCCCAAGTGGCCAAGGGCTTTTTACATTTCAAAAAATTTCATGGGTACAAAGTACAGTATACAAACTGCAAAGGATCAAGCCTGTTGTGCAAGGATCTCGCTAAGAATTTCCAGAAGTTTTTTTTAAATGCCAGGAGCTAAAGATTGAGAATGTTTTACACCAGTCAATAAGAGAGAGAGAGAGAGAGAGAGAGAGAGAGAGGGAGGGGGGAGGAGGGGGTTTGTTCCTAAGGCAATTAAAGTTTCTAAGAATCCACTCTCAAGGCTATGTTTTTTTCAAATAGGCAAAAGAAATTATCAAGGCTGTGTTTGTTATATGAATATCTTAATAATTTTGCAATAAAGATAATACAGTATTTATTTTTCTGATTCGTCTAGCTTCGAGGGTCAAATAGACCGCAACTCCGCAAGTACTCTAGATCGAAAGCATGGAAAGACTGTTTGATTATTTCTACTACTAATTAAAAGCCCCAGTTATAGTTTTTTTTTTTTTCCGTACAAATATCTAGTGGATAAATCTCGTAATATCCATTACTGATCCTTTTTTTTTTTTTTAATCTTGGTTGTCCTTATCGTTCACTCTTTGTGTCGAATCTTGTGATGGTAATACTTGTGGGCCAGATTTGTCTAAAGAGAGTAACATTAAAAGGATGCAATCACATAGGATATGTGGTTGTATCGAATTTGTAATGATAAGATCAATAATACCACACCTCCCATGATACCATAGATTGCACACTTAGTAAAATTATATATTTGGTGTGTGTTTAAGTTATATCATACTCTTTTTCATCCAATAATGGATATGTTATTCCCTTTTGTATATAGTTTAATTAGATTGTAATATTTAGTCAAACAAAAGGCCCCATATGTTAATAGATGGAGTAAGAGATACCAAAGATTCTATAGATCATCTTTAGCATATCCTTTAAAATTTTCAAACAAAAGTGTGTTTTGCTACTTCATATATTATACTATACTATCAATATCCTTTAGGAATGTGTTTAGGCTTACCAATCCTTCAAACTTCCATTCCTAATTTTTTAGAGTTTTGATTTTCTTTTAATTTGTTTAAATTGGGAGGGAGTAAGAGAGGGATAGGGAGACGGGGGACGTGGGAGGGGAAGGTGGAAAGAGAAAACGTGGCGAGGGGGAGAGATTTTAAAAGAATCAATATCCTATAGAAATGTGGTTATACTTACTAATCCTCCAAACCTCCATCCCTAATTTTTTAGAGTTTTGATTTTCTTTTAATTTGTTTAAATTGGGGGGGAGAGGGAGAGGGAGAGGGTGAGTGGAGGGACCTGTATTTTTCGGATATTATTTAAAGGTTTCATAAATGTTAGAAATTGAGAAAAATGTGAAATTTGTTAAGTTTGTATGATTTGGGGTTATTGTGGGAAGATTGTTAGAAGAGGTGTGTAAGTGTGATTTGTGTGGATGCTAGTATAAAAGTGTGGGTGTGTGTGTAGAGGAGTATTTTTACTCCTCTCACTCTCTCATCTCTCCCGACCTCTTACCCCTCCTTCGGCTCTCTCTCAATCTCTCTCACTCTCACTCAAAAATCCACTAATACAACTTCAACCTTTCATCAATCAACCTCAAATCCTTCACCTCTTTACGTATTGGAGCTCGTATCGCATCGGTAGAAGCTCGGTGTGTCGTATTTGGCTCGGTTTCAAAATTTGAAGTTCTAGGGCTTGGGGAATCCTTGGGTTTCGGCTTTAACACTTGAGGTAGGGATTTCTCTCACTCTCTATATGTTCTTGAGTTGATTTTGTGCATGAAATCGTGCCTATGGTTGTTGTAATTGTTGTTATAGTTGAAATCCATGAAAATCTGCTTGGAGTCTGCTCGAACAACCATTGTTATCGATACCATTTGCTTTGTTATCGATACCTTTGTGTTTCAAAGAACTAAAAACTCATTGTTATCGATACCTTTAGTAATCGTTATCGATACCTTTACGTTACCAAACCCAGAAAACCACTCGTTATCGATACCTTCAGTCCCTTTTATCGATACCCTTGCATCTAGAATGCCTCTGGACCAAATGTTATCGATACCATTTTCCATGGTGTCGATACCTGTTGCTTATCTCCAGCTTTTACCGTGGTGAAAAATGGAAAATGGTATCGATACCTGTTGCTTATCTCCAGCTTTTACCGTGTTGCTTCATTTTTCACCGTTTTGATTTTCGATCACTTCTAGCTATTCTAAACCACTTCCAAACAGAGTTGTTTGCACCCCCAATGATTCATTGGTCATCCTCGTTCATTGGTTCTCGTTGCATCAAATTCGAGTATTGTATGGAAAGAATTATCGTCATAATGCTTTGTCGGTGTATTGTTTGTCTAGCTATTAGTGATATTGTGAGATGTTAAGATAGACGGAGTCAGCTCGTTAAAGTTAACTATGGGTGTTGATAGGGTGGAGTGTTAGATAGGAGGATGGATAGATCATGAGACGTAATGCGAGAACTTGACACTTGATGCTGTGTAGTACGAAGAATGAGTTAAGATAATGAGTTTGGAAACAAAATGGAAATATGAATTGGTATGTGGACCGCTTACTTAATGTCAATCTCTCCCTTTATCTACAATTGTGCAATTAGAGTATTGGTAACACATATGTTGTAAAGCAATACAATTGAATTGTAATCGGCATACGGGGTCTTGATACCTGGAACTTGATTCGGATGTACGGAGTCATGAGCACCCGGAATGTGAAATGGATGTACGGGGTCACAAGTACCCGAAAATGTATTATGAGTGTATGGGACCCCAAGACCCGAAAAATTTCTAACTCATTGTTCGGTGTATTAATGGAGGAAGAGCTACATGAGCTCATATTGGAGGTTGACGGGAGATGTACTGGGTCCATAAGACCTAGAATGCAAGTCATTAACTGTAGAAGTGTGCGAGATGGAGTAGATTAATAATGACACATAAAAGATAGTTAATAGACTGAATAATAACAAGTGAAGTGCTCTTGAGCCTTGAGTTTCTTCATGAAGTTACGTTGGTTGCATTCTCTATCATTGTCTCCGACTTCTTTCTTTTATATTCAAATATTCTCATTTGCATATAAAGTTTATAAAAGATTTTCCTACTGGGCATGTGTTTTGCTCAAACCTATCATTCTTTCAGGTACGACTCAAGAGCATTAGCATGGAGTACTTGGCGTGCATATCATCCCATCCTTTTGAAAGTGAACACCGAGGAAACAACACAAATATCTTTTGTAAACTCTTTTGGGAAGACATAAATTGTAATTTTTGTTTGAATCCTTAGTTTAGAAGTATTGTAATTATTCAACTTATCTTGTCTAAACTTAGAAACTATTGGGGCCAGAGTGCCATTGTTGTAATCTTTTGAACTTGATCTTAAACAATAAATGAACATGAGAAAGTCTTTTGGATTATTATAAATATATCACGGTGGTTTTCCCTTTTAAGTTATTGTTATCTTTTTGATGAAAATTGACGGCGTGACAATGAGGGAGAGGGAAAGGGGGGACGTGGTGGGAGGGGAAGGTAGAAAGAGAGAACATGGGGAGGAAGGGGAGAGATTTTAAGAGAATTGAGGAAAAATAATCCAATCCTCCAGTGATATTTTTATGTGGTGGCACAATTTATCTCTCCACCACACATTTGTGTGGTTTTCACTGTCAAGTTTTGAGCCCACACAAATTATTTTTTTTGTCCGTTCATCGAACGGGTACAATGCTAGATGATAAAAAATATAGTTTAATATTTTTTCGGTCCCGTGTTCGATGCAAACTAGCATTAATCTCACTTTATGCACTGAAAGACATGTGTGGTGGAAAATAAATTTGAGGTACCACCTAACGGTGGTCCCGTATATCGAACGGGCACAAACACTAGTTTGAAGTATAGCCAACTGAGGCTAACTTAGTTGGCCAGGACTCTTGTATTTCATTAGGAGGTCAGGAGTTCAAGTCTCCCTACCTGCGTATGGGCGTTCTTCCTTTAGAGGGCTTTTCCTTTCTTTCTTGTTTTTACCCTATAATGGGCTTATTTCTTGTATTGGTTGAGTTATTGAGCTTGGTTATCTCGTGGATTCTTATATTTGATGTAGTGTCTCAGGTTTATATTATATACTTCATATGTGATGTAAAATGATCTCATCTATTGATTGAAAAAAAAAACTATTTGAAGGATTATTTTTTGGTGTGTTGCACTGCACTATACCCTTCAAACACGAGTCTTTAAACACTATTTTCTGGAAAATTGTTAATCTTCAGAAAAGATAAAATAAATCAAAGCACGAAAAATAAGAAAAGTAAAAGGTAAGTATAATTACTCCTAAGAAATAGTACTAGTTTGGCATTTGGTAGGTGCTGCCTATCCTTCAATTTGAATCAGAAGATAATGTTGGAGGAAACAAAAGGTACTAACATCATCTTTTTCTTTTTAAGTGTCTAGTTTTATAATTCTAACTTTATAAGGAGACATCATCAGTATATCTTTCATATCAATTTTTTATCTTTACTTTCCTTCTTATCCTTTTTGGTGATATTATTATTACATGGTTACTCATTAATTTTGTAAAATGGAATCTACTTTTAGGGGCAAAATAAAAAATGTACCAATTTATACCTACTAAGTTTACAAAATGGACACTTATTAAGGAATATTTCAAAATGAAATACTAGACTCTTAAAAAGAAACAGAAGGAGTAGTATACTTCCAATTTTTTTTGATATCGGATATTCGAGGATCTGTTGAAGATGCTGCAAACATAAACTTAAGCATGTAGTGTGTGTGGGCCCCATGTTTAATATAAGAGAGTTTGTGCAATTGTGTGTGTGGTAGTAGCATAATTATAAAAAGAATAGGTCATATTTGAGAAATGTCCTTTCATGATTAAGGCTGCGTTCTTATGAATTTAACTTAAATCTAAAAATTTTATCCTTATTTGAATTTTTTTCGCATTTGCGAGTTGTGCGCCAAACTCTATGGGATGTTAATTCATTTTTTGCGTTAAAAAGTGGTTATTTCTCAAAAAATTTGGATAAAAATAAAAAAAAATTACTTTTCCGATTCTTTTCGTCCAGACTAATCAATAATCCACAAAAATTTGGTGCAAAACTAACAAATAGGAAAAAAGTCAAATAATGACAAAATTCTTATATTTAAATTAAGTTCATAAGAACGCGGCCTAACACAAGGGTAAATTCAAAAGCTAAACCGTTGTCCTTGGTGAATTGTTTGCCAAATCTTTTTTTTTTTTTTTGAACTGCATTTGTTTTCCAAATTTTTACTTACTTGATTCTTCTCGAGATGAACATAAAACGTAAATGATTTTTCTATTTTTGAAAAGTCGCAGAAAAATAATTAAGGATTTCAAAAATCTTGTAAAACACATTGAGCCTGGGAAAACCAAGACCGATGTGGCAGTGAAGTCTTGGATACCCTATACTCCTTACGCAAGACACGAGGGTTCAAACCCCGCCAATCAGGCCCGTTCTTCCAAATTGACGTAGGCTGTTTCACTTTTAGAAAAAGAAGGTTTCGGGAAAAAAAAATTGATTTTAAGGTCAAAAATTATGTCTTTACGCAAATAATTTTTCTACTAATATGGATCTTGTTTGATAGGTCTTATTAAAATCTTTTAAACGGTGCAAAAAAAATTGAAAAATCATTTTTCATTTTTGTTATATTTGAGTTTGAAATGATCTTCTTTTTAAAAAAAAAAAATTTCGGAGAAAGCGAAACGGAGCTTACGCAGACTTACGTTGCCATCGTTACGTCACTCGAACATTAATTATTTGCGTGAGAGAGAGAGAGATGAGAAAAGATAGATGTGGGACAAAGAACGTTAGTTATTTGAGTGTGTGCTTTCTAACTTTTTGGATATCGACAAATGTAGGAATAGGACCATAAGCGACCTCAGAGGAAGATTTTCAACGACTCAGGGTTGTTATTTTAAAAAAGTCACAGACTTTCTTGTCAAAAATAAATCAAATAAAGACACATAAAGACAAAAATAAGTTAATAAGTCATTTTTTTCATCTTTATTAAAAAATATTGGATTTCAATCAAAATTTTATACTTTTTAGATTCCTCTCGTCACGAGGTTGCAATAATCTCCCAAAAAATAAGGATAAGCCAAGTGATACGAAAAAAATTTGAATAAAAACAAAAAAATAAGCCAAGTGGCTTATTTAAAAGAACAACCCTTTAAAAAAGACTTCCAAGCTTTGTCTTTCTAAATGAGAAAATCTTATTTACGGAAGAGCCGCAAATAATTCGAATTGTCCAAAACATTTTTGGATGGCTAAGATTGCGTGGAGCCATGAATAAGTTTCTCTCCTTTCTAAATACCCCCTCATGGCCAAGCAGAAATTTTAAGGCCATTGATCCAAACCAAAAACATGGCTAACCCACCTGTAAAAAACACGCCACAAAATATTTCCAATGACTACTTCAAATTCTTTTGATAGGTATATTTTTTTTTGATAAGGCATGAATGTAGAATATGACCTTTTTAATCACAATAGTTACAAGTAGTATAAAGGATAAGGTAAAGCAGTTGTTTTCACAAAGATATTTTGATAGGATTTTAATTTATTTTTTGGTGAGATCAAAACCTAATTTAGCTTTAATTTGTCAAAACGCATCTTTGTTTTCCTAGAATAACCTCCAAGGCCACGCCTCTGTGGTGGACCAAGTAGTTGCTCTGTTAGTGAATGTTGGTTGGAGATTGTCTATCTGTATTTTCTCTTAGTTTTTTTTTTTCCTCCTTGTTTGATCTGTTGCCTTGTTATGGGGTTGCTATTTTCTATTTTCAAGTTTCTACCAAGGAGTTGTGCTGAGTTAGCATTTGGGAGGTGTTTTTTCTCTTGTTTATTGGGTTATGCCCCCTTTGATGATGGGAATATTTAAATATTTATCCTCTTTATCCATGTCATGTAAGAATTCATCCCGTCATTTTTTCATGCTTATGTTTTCATTCTCTTAATGTGTGAATTACCTTTCTTATCCTTTTTCCTATGATATACATATATTATGTTATATTGCTTTCCTAATTTGATGGGATTTGATTGAATTATTTTCCCAATTTAGTTGGATTAGATAGGATTATTTTCCTAATTTAGTGGGATTTGGTAAATTTTGATATGATTGATTTTTTTTTTTAAATAATGGAACTTATTTGAGAAATCAATATTTTTAAGAATATAACATGATAAGTTGACCACATCTTTACATTTTTTCTTCATTCTTCGAGTTGGCCAACCAGACAACAAAAAATCATATTTTTCATTGATATTATTACACGGAACATGGCTAAATTACCATAAAAAAGAAATAACATGACATACTTAAACCATTACATGGTTAAATTATCATGACTTTACATGGTTAAATTACCATGGTGATTACAACGTGAACACGATAAATATCCCATGATTCGAATAAATATTTCATGGTAAACGGTTCAAATAATTTATCAAATGATTAAATTCCCATGACCTTACATATTTAAATTACCATGACGATTACAACGTGAACACAATAAAAATGATGATTATTGGATAAAGAGGATGATTATTTAAACATGAATACACGTCGTCACCATCTCATCCATCTTCTGCATCGCCGAACACCGATGACTGAAGCCTAGCCCTCACCGACCACCAGCGAACGTTTTTTGTCCACCGGCAACTCTCGACAAACCTTGAAATCCTCAAATCTAGTACCTAGTGCTGTTTTGACTTCCGACGCCCCTTTGAAAACCTTACCCAGTCGCCAAACCCTATTGAAATCCCATTCCGGATCTCGCCACTGCTTGCCCGAAGATCATTTCAGAAATGGAACTGGAAAATTCATTACTAGATAATGTCCCAAAGACCATTTCGTCGCTTGCTTCAAAATCCCGTTGTGGTCCAGTTGGCGAGCATCAAATTAATGGAAATGGAAATGGACGGGGGGTGGGGTTGTGTGTGGTGGTGTTTGTATGGAAACATAAATGGGGACGGGGGTTGTGGGAAATGGAAACGGAAATGGGGTGGGTTAAATGCTTTTGGTGGCGAGAATTTCGGTTTGTGATAAATGATTTTACCAAAAATTTTGGGATTGGGACTTCAAAACTTATCTATCCATCCTAAAATTCAATGCAATATATATATATATATATATATATATATATATATATATATATATATATATTAGTGTATGTAGAAGGGCAATATTGAATTTATTTTAAAGTGAGGATGAAATCATAAGTATTTAAAATGGCCAGGATGAAAACATAAGTTGGGGATGAATTGAGGATGAATATTTAAGTATCCCTTGATGATGTCTGTGCTTTGATGAGCTTTTCTAATTAATGAAATTTACTTCTAAAAAAAAAAAACTTAGATAGAGTAGTTTCAAGTTTTCAACTTCTTTTTTAGATTTTCAGTTTCAAGTTTCAAATTAGAAATTTTATTTGTTGAAAAACCTTGTTCTACTTTTTCTTTTAAAACTTCATTTTCTCGTTTTTAAAGATCATTTTTAGCGAGAAGTGAGGAGTTATTCTTTTTGAGAAAATTAATTTTCGAACCCAACTTCTTAAATTCCGCATGCAATTCTTCAAAAGCATTTAACAGTTCATCATAAATAAAGAGATCATCAGAAACCTCAAGAGAGTTTACCTCGCTATTTTCATGAGCCATTAAGTAAAGGTTGGCTTGTTTATTGTTGTCATCTAAACCACTTTCATCATTGCTATTTTTCCACGCCACAACCAGTGCTCTTCTTTTTGCCTTCTTTCCAGATTCTTTTGCTTGAGGGCATTCAGATGTGATATGTCCTGGTTTCTTACATTCATAGCATATGGAGTCTCTCTTATTCTCACTTCAGTTCCATCCTTCTTGAAGAACTTCTTGCCATTTTCTTCCTTCTTTCTCATGAACTTTTTGAATTTTCTTGTAAACAAGGCTAATTCTTCATCACTACTACTTGACTCTAAATCATCTCCATCATCATTCTTTGAACTTGAAGTAGAACATTTGAGGGCTATACCATTCTTTTTCTGGCCATAATCGTCTTTCACGTTCATTGTGATTTCATGAGTCATAAGAGAACCCAAAAGCTCATTTAGACTGTAATTTGTGAGGTCCCGTTTGGCCTCAATGATTGTCATCACTTTTGGCTCTCATTACTTAGGTAATGACTTAAGAATCTTTCGCATATGATCAATATTAGAGTAAGACTTTCTAAGAGATTTCAAGCTGATGCAGGCCGAAACCCGCAAAGGACCATTAACAATATCAGTAAAGCGAGTAAACATGCTGGAGATGGATTCATCAAGCTTCATCTCAAACAATTCATACCTATGAACAAGCATATCAATTTTAGATTACTTAACCTGACTAGTACCCTCATGCGTGACTTCTAGTTTATCCCAAATTTTCTTAGCAGATTCACATGCAGAGAATGGAATCTGCTACATCAAAGATAACACTCAAGCTAGTGTAGATATTCAAGATGTAAGCATACGGTTGAATAATCAGATTGCAAGTACTGAAGGCTCACTCAACTTTTGCTCAAGAGATGCGTGTATCTGCACTTGCTCTTGTTCCTTTTGTAACCTTGAAGACCCAATTGAACGTTAAAATATTTCTCCTAGTTGTTGCACATAATCGGCCAAAAATCTTTCCTTCTTAGATTTTTCCATCTTCATATTACCAGCAATAAATCTTCTTCTTTCCGTAGGAGTTGATTTCCAGTTGTTAGAAATTAGGAGGAGATTTTCCTTAATCTCTCTACCTTTTTCACTTTTTTTGTCTATTGAAAATAGGAATTTTGACGGACAGAATCCTTTCAACTTGTGTCTTCAATAGAGCTGAATCCCCTTTGATTATTCAACGACAATTTTCTTTTTCCTTTGATAGCTTCCATTGTTGTTCCTGCTTTCAACCTAAAACTCTAGGTTAGGAAAATAATTTCATGTGAAAAGCACACCTTGAAGGCTTGAAGACTCCTATACTTGAAGGAATTGCTCATAACTCCCTTCAAAAACAAAGAATAACATAATTAGTCTAATAAGAATATATTTCACCAATGAAGTCCAATTGACTTATATAGTTCCAGTTAGGTTGCGTTTGGTATCATTAAAATCTAGAACTTTGGGGCTAACATTGAGCTTGGGAACACCAAGACTGATGTGGATGTGGCAGTAAAGTCTTGGACACCCTATAATCCTTACATAAAATGAGGGTACAAACCCTGCTAATCATATTCCATTCTCCCAAATTGACGTAGCAGACTTCGTTGCCATATTTACCCAGCACAAGTTACTCAAACCTTAATTATTTGAGAGAGAGAGAGAGAAAGAGAGATGAAAAGATGGATGTGGGACAAGGCAAGTTAATTATTTGCGTTAGTGCTCTGTAACTTTTCCGATATAGAAAAATGTAGGAATAGGACAAGAAGCGACCTTGTAGGAAGGCTTTTATTGACTAAAGAAAGACTTCCAAGCTCTGTCTTTCTAATAAATACCCCCTCATGCCCAAGCAGAAATTTTAAGGCCATCGATCCAAACCAAATAACATGGCTAACCAACCTGAAAAAGACCCACAACAAAATTCTTCCAAAGACTACTTCAAGTACTTCCGTTATAAGGAAGGCAGGGACTCCGCCAGCGAAGTTCGAAACGTTCTGCTGATTGTCGCCACCGTTATCTCGGCGGTGACCTTCCAAGCCGGTGTTTCTCCTCCAGGCGGCGTTTGGCAGGATGGGGAAAGAGCAGGAAAGGCGATTTACTCAGGACAGAAAGCAGCCTTTTATGTGTTCTTGATTTTTAACACCTTGGCTCTTTCGTCGTCGGCCCTAGTCATTATCATTCTCACTATTTCGTTCCCTCTCCAGTTTGAAATATTTGCCGCCATGGTGTCGATGATCGTAACCTATGGTTCTGCGATTTTCGCTGTCACGCCGGGCGAATCCACGAGCTTTCGATACGTTTTGATTACAGCTTCGGGGCCTTTTGTTGTCAGAGGTTTGATTCAGACGTTCAGGAAATTTCAAACAACGTCTGCCTATGCTGAAATAGTGAAATATGTTCACAAATGTTGGGTATGGAAGTAGTGACACGAAACTATTTGTGTCTATTGCATATTCTTACATCATCTCTAGTGGTGTTGTTAAAAATTGTGTGTTATGTGAAATAAAGTGTATGTTAAAAATTATGTGTTATGTGAAATAAAGTGTATAAAGTGGGTCCCTATTTTTATTTGTTAAGAGTGTATAAATTTAAGAAATAAATGTGTGTTGTAGTGGTGTAGTTAAGATGTATAGTAGTGTGCAATGTTTTGAAATCCGGACCGGTGGACGAACCGGAGAAGGGACTGGACGGATGGATCACCGGTTCGGTTGAACTGTTATTGAACCGTGACGTCATGATTATGTCATAAATATATTTTTTAATATGCAAAAGAAGAAATATAAGTTATAAAATTACAAAAAAAAATCTAAAAATTTCCTAAAATTTACAAACTTATGACAGCTACACACTTGTCCTTGTTCTTGTAAAAAACAAGAAGAGTCCTACTATATGTACCGATCAACTCCCCACCGAAATCGTACCGACGGCTGCGCTGAGCCGTCCAAAAATTCTAAAAAAAAAAATTGAGAGGCCCACGCAGGAATCAACGGCATCCGATGTGTGTAGGGTGTTGGATCAAACACCCTTTTTTTGTATATGTATATGGCCGGAGACGGCCCAGCGCGGCCATCGGTACGATTTCGGTGGGGAGTTGGTTGGTACATATAGGTTTTCTGAAACAAGAAATATGAGTCTTCTTTTCACCGTAGGGCATGTGTAAAGTTTACTCTCTCTCTCTTGCTTGAAACCAGAAACCGTCAATTTCTTTGGCGGCCAAAGCTCTCCTCGTTCTCTCCCTCTCACTCCTTATCCTACTCAACCGCTTCTCCTCCCTTACTCTAACCAACGACAACTGTCTCAATTTCCTCGAAGAAGAAGAAGATGCCGTTCCTTCCTCCGATCCAGATCCCTACGGCCACTGACGGTCCCTAACGCCGAAGTACGCGATGGCAGCGATGGAATTGAAGGGGGAGGGGGTCGGGAGCCCTAATTTTTAAGAGGTATTTATAAGATGAAAAGAACTGGCCAGTTCTCGTGACCCATGAACGGTCTGAACGGTTCGACGGTCGAACCGCTGGGTCAATCCGGTTTTTAGTTTTTAGAGCGGTTTTGAAATTAGCACAGTTCTGTGGGTTGTTCAGACCGTTGCCTTGACCGGTCCAGATTCCACAAGTTTGACCGACCTGTCCGGACGGATTTTCAAAACACTAGTAGTATGAGTTACAGTAAAAAAATATAAATATAAATATATGAGGCGGTTCCGCTCACACCTATTTTGACATCTCACTCTTTCGGGTCTCACTATACTATTCTGAACCGTTGATCTTGTTTAAATGAGTAAAATAGAAGGCCCTGCAAAAATTCAGTTCATTTTGATATCGGTAACGGCTTAATCCAAACAGTTTTTGCAAATACCAGTTCCTGTCAGTTTCTATAAAACTGTTTGGATCAAGTACTTACGAATATCAAAATGAGCTGAATTTTTGCAAGGCCCTCTATTTTACTAATTTAAATAAGATCAATGGTTCGAAATATCACAATGGGACCCGAAACAGAATCGGGGTGAGTGAAACCGGTTATACACACAAACACACACACACACACACACATGGGGTGGTTCCACGGACACCTATAAAAACATCTAAAAAAATATCCCAAAGTTTCTGATCGAATTTCGATGATCTGAGCTTCTAAATGCAATCAGAACATGATTTTAAGGGTACCCACGAGATATCAGCAAAAAAAATGCTCGGAAAAGGCTTGATCTAAGCAATTTTTAGCTTAGATTTGATGAACGGTTCAATTAAAAACTGTTCAAAATAAGTACTTTTCAGCCATATTTTTTGCTAATTTCTTGCAATTACCCTAAAAAACACATTCTGCACACATTGAACGGTTCGGATCATAAAAATTTGATCGAAAATTATAAGATTGATATTTAGGGTATTTTCTTAGATATTTTTGTAGGTATCTCCAGAACTGTCCCATATATATATATATATATATATATATATATATATATATAGTCCCCTTCTTATAAGGACCTCCTTAGTTTAATAAAATGCAGACCTCCCTTTTCCGATCGAATTTCGATGACCCGAGCCGCTCAATATGTTCAGAATGTGATTTTAAGGGTACCCGCGAGGAATTAGCAAAAAAAAAAAAGATCAAGAAGAGCTTCATCCGAGCAGTTTTTGTTTATTTTTTATCGAACGGTTGAAATAAAAACTACTCAAATCAAGCCCTTTTCGGTCATTTTTTTTGCCGATTTCTCTCGGGTACCCTTAAAATCACGTTCTGAACACATTAAGCGGCTTGAATCATCGAAATCCGATCAGAAAAGGCGAGAAATGGAGAGGTCCGCATATAAGATCCTTATCTGAAGATTTATATATATATAAAACTCTTCAGATAAGGACCTTAAAATGAGGACTTTATATGCGGACCTCCCCATTTCTCGCCTTTTCCGATCGGATTTCGATGATCCGAGCATGTGGACCCATCCCTCCCTTCTCTCTCTCTCCTCATCCCTCCCTTCTCTCTCTCTCCTCTCTCTTGTTGGTTAGAAGCTCCATCACAATTAAGTTAACTTCTGATTTGGCACACCTTTAGCGACCCTTTAGTTGAACCACTAGAGCCCAAAACACAAAAATTGTTTGTTAACATATTTTGACCGGTAAAATCTAACCCTAATGATAGGTTAGTATCACCCACTAGTGATGCTCTTAGGCATTTAGGAACGTGCTCCAAATCAGATTGTATTAAGAAGGATTATGTGATTTCCATTTTCAAAAGTTCTGTTCTTTTAGCTACAGTGAACTTCTCCGTCTTCAAATATTGTGAAAAGACTAGAAAAGTCAAGTATCCAAAGCTAAAGAGGAAAAAAAAAAAAAAAAAAAGGTATCCAAAGCTGGTTACAGGTATCAGATTCATGCCTCACATTCAAATCCAAGCATCGCAGATACTCGAATTGAATACTTAGTTCGTACTATAACATAGTCGAATGTTGTTTATCCTAATCTGTGTACGTGTTGTGTAAACTTATACTAAACAACGAACATTCAACAAACGTCTCGTCAAGTTTTTTTTGGGTTCTTTCTCTCAAAGTTTATGCCTGAAAGTGTATGCTGAACAACATTCAACAGCCTATAAAAAGCTTTATGCCCGAAGATCCGAGCTGATCAATCTAAATTTCTAGAAGCCGACATAGGTCTCTTAAAGCGTTTCCTGGCAACATTGGATAAACAGGGTAAGATTTTGGGTTCTTTAATCCTAATGTGTCTGTGTGTCCTAATTTTAAGACAAATGTTGCACTCAACTGTCTATGTCGTGTGCCCAGGTCCTTTGCTTTGCTGCCGTTCTGTGTTTCATTAACTTAAATAAGTTTTGAATTAAAGATAATGTATTATGAAAGAATAACATGTCTTGTAAAACAGAAAATAAGTACTTAAAAAATAAAAAACTTAGTAGAATAGGGCTTAAATCCTACGTAACATCAGAAAAGAGGTTGAAGCAAAAAATCCTTTTTTCCTAAAAGCGAAGTACTACTTCTATTATCAGAAAAGAGCTTGGTTAATTTCTTTAATGAGTCTCTTTAAACGAGCCGAGCTCTTAACTAAAGAAGTTTAAGGCTCGTTTAGTTAATGAGCCTTAAACTCAAGTTCTAGCTCAGCTTGATTACTAAATGAGTCGAGCCGAATCACGAATCGCTAGGGAGCAGATCACTTCACTTGTAAGCCTAGTAAAACCTATTTTTACACCTCTATAAACTTTCACAAGCTACAAAAGAACAATGTAGTCTATTGTTATTAGGATTTGACAATGTCAGACAAATTCTGTCAAATTTTCTGGTGGCTACATCATGACAATGGAATAATTCGTCATGAGACGGGTATTTTGTAATTTTTCAAACTTGGGTTTTTTATAATTTGTAGAAACTTCGGGGGTAATTTTGATAATTTGCCCAAAATATAAGAAAACTAAAAGGTTAAAGTAACCTTGAAAAAAATGGATCACATTTGGAAAAAGCCTTTCGTGATTTACCAAAAAGGTTGAACCTTTGTCCTCAGTGAATTGTTTTTTTTCCGAATTTGGTCGGATATTTTCATTTATTCAATTATTCTCCCTTAGAAAAAGGATGTCAGGAGGGTACCATGTGGTACCCATAAGCCAATAGAAAGTAAACAGCTCATCTTTATGTTACGTGTCCGCATACGTCCGATCCAATAATTTCTTCAGTAAGTCTACAGCTCACGAAACCAACCCCCGAAACAAATCACGACGCTGACGTGGCCTGGCCCCACGTCAGCTGTTAGAAAAAAAAAAAAAAAACCAACAAATGCTGAGGAGGAGGTCACGAAACAGGGAGAGAGAGACAGAGAGAGAAGAGGAGGAGGAAGTCACGAACTCACCGCGCGAAAATCCACCGACGCTCCACTCCCTCCACTCCGATCGACGAGCTCAGCCACCGCCGCCGACGCCCCTCTCTCTCCACCGACAACCCACCACGACGCCACCGCAAACCCTTCTCCCATCTATCACGTCTGACAAACCCACACAGAACCGGCAGCCCCTCCACCTCCCTCCACTCCGATCAACGAGCTCAGCCCCGCCGCCGACAACCCTCCACCACGTCGCCGCAGACCCACCTGCCGATTTGCCACCATTTGATCTAGGGTTTTTCTTTCTCTCTTTCCTAATATTTGTTTATTTTAGTGCCCTATTATGGAGATACAATCGTATCCTGTTTTTTATCCAGGTCTCTGATCCCCATATTCAGTCTTTATTGGATTCAATTCAATGTCTTTGGCTAACCTATCCTCTGCTGTAGTCCCTGATTTCCTATGCTCAGTTTAGCTTCTCTGATAGAGGACCACCATACCATTTTTTGGTTACTGTCTAGTACTGTATTTCTCAGTTTATATTATAATTGCATTGTTCATTTCAATTGTATTTGAATATCTGCTTTCCTTCTCTCTCTTTTTGGTGTAATTACTTCAATCATTGGCCTGGTGGCCTTTTATTTTGATTTACTGACCCAATTTTTGACGAAGCAAATTGACTGCTGGTTTAAGATACAGTTTTACATTTTCTTTCTATTTCTCAAGTCTTCTTATCCTGTATTTTCATTTGACATGCATTTGAGGAACACTTCCCTTCATTTTCCATTATGCCTTTTGTCGCCCCAGAAATTAGGGTGTCCTTGTTTGGGGAGCTTAATTTATCCTCAAAATATGCCCATGATGTGTTGATATTGGACAAATTATTGTTGTTTCTATGATTGGTGCTTATGAAGTTCTCTCTTCATATTTATGTTCTTGGAATCTATGCTATTGATTCCCCACTGCAATGAGTATATGTTATTTCCGCTAATGCTCGCTTGTACAATGGAGATTGGTGGTTCTTGCAATTCAATAGGTGTAAATTAGTTTCAAAATATTCGTTGTTTCAGTGTTGTCATGGAGGTGTGATTTGGCCTTATGAAAAGCTGTGTGGTCGGGAAATGCTTGGACAAACATGGAAGCTAACAGAAATTTCTGTTATGTTCTTTTTTTTTTTTTTTGAAAGGCAATTTCTGTTATGTTCAAGATGCCAAAAGACAGTGCACCAAAAGCTCCCAGCGGTGAACTTAATTTCTCCACTTGTTTTACAAACTATTGGAGTCTACGCCGATGGTCTGATGCACATATATTTCACTATATGGTTTCGAGCATGGAATGGGTGGAACCACCATTGGAAACTTGTTTATATTTCAAGGACGAGGGCAGAATATGGCAGTCAGTTTTGAAATGCCAAATTATAGACTTGTCTCATCAAGCTGTGTAGTAATTTTAATGCTATATCCTTTATGAATTGCTTGCTCTTCTTTTGCTTTTTTCTTTTTTTATCAATCCCATACTGAAGTATGTAACATCTTGTAGTTGAGCTGTTGACTTAAGATTTTCTGTGCAGCAAAAACTATTCAAAATTCAACATTCTTATCTTTCATTGCCTATTGTAATGCCAATTGCAAGGCTAAGAACTATGTTAAGTATGAATGTAGCAATGATGCTTTAAACTATGTTGTCTTTCTCATTCCATTTTCTGTTTTCTAATATTGCCAGATGATTTAACTGATGATGTACTGATCTTTTTATTCTTCTTCAATTTTAGATCCAGAGAAACGTTTTTGCTCTCTGCAATGTGCTTGGTTGTTGTCTTGAGCGACGTCAAGGGATGGAAATGATGGAAATGGATGGCGGATGATAATCTTCATGACGCAAAGATAGCTATGAAGGATTTGATTGATTTTATGGGAAGCAAGAAAAGTGGACAATACAATTATGTCAGAAGATACATGAAAAATTGGATGCTCCTATTTCTTTGCAAAATTGAAAAAAGTCTCATGTCTTCGGGAAGAGGGAATGTTGCATCGTCAAAGAGATGAATTTTGTTTAGAGAGATGAATTTTGTAACTTATACTCAGATGATGTAATTACATTACAACTTCAATAAAAATTCAGTTTATACATATTTTCTGGTATTCTTTTGCTCGTTTGTACAAATCCTTCACTTGTCCAATATGCCTTTGAATTCCATTCTATTTAGTTTTCCATTATTTAGTTGTTGTGAATGTGGCTTATGAATGATAATTTAGAATGAGAAATGCCTAGTGTGGGCTTATGCATAACTTGATGTGGTGCCTGTTGTTATTGATGTACTGATTGAGACGCGAGACGTCGGGTTAGGACCAAAAACAGGGGAGACTTTGCCGAATTTTTTTCAAAACCTACCTTTGTGAACGGACACGACACAGACATCGGCACTCCAAAAACTCAATTTCAGCACTCCTAAAGATCATTCGGTGCAAGTAAGTGTTACCAACATTGAAACTCAAGATCATTCGGTGCTCAGGGCATAAAAAGAACTTTCATATACTAATCAATTCCATCCCAAAAAAGAACTTTCTTACATGCAATTCCATCCTAAAAACTTATTCATAAGAATAACTTTCTTACATTCCATGCCATCCAAAAAACTGATCCATAAAAATAACGACATTTGCAACAACTTGAATATATCATAAACAATTTCTCTTGAAGGCCCAAGAACACATTCAGAACCAACACATATTTTTCATCCAACAATATACAGGCAATCCAAACCAATATATATTTTCCATTCGACAACACAGGCACTCGAAACACACTCATTGAGTCACAGCTACAAGAATTCTCAAGATACTCATCAAAATCAAGACACATCAGACCAATAACAAACTGACAATATATTTCATTTGACAACATACAGAGACACACTGCACAAATGCTACCAGGATACTCATCAAACTACAGATACATCTTTTACCAAAAAAAAAAAAAAAATACAGATACATCTTTTACCAAAAAAAAAAAATTACATATACATCAAGATCAATAACAAACCTCCCAACCCTAAGCCATAACCCCCCAAAAAGAGACACCAAGGATACTCATCAAAATACAGACACACACCCAAGTTACACAAACAAGTTTTCTATTGTTGACTGTTATCTCTTGCATTCATCATTTCTGTACAACTCTGTTGTCCTCCTCCCCAACCCTATCCTTGACTTTCCAAAAAACCACTCGATACTCCTCCTCCCCAAAGTTGACTACCCGTGATATTTGATTGTCCTCTCCAAACTTGAGTATTGAGTAAACTTGGTATGTTGCTTTGTGAAGTCGGGACGTTGTTAACAAATTGGTTAAAATTTGTTCCGGTTGGGCATAAAGTCGGAGAAAATGGGAGGATGGTTCTACCTTGTGCCATGTTTGGTTGCATATTATGAGGCATCATGTTTGGCCACATTAACTGCCCTATGTAGCTTGGGCAACTCTGGCCAACAAAAAAAAGAAGGGTTTAACATGAAACTTAATAAAGAAATTATAAGAGGAACTTAGAAATAAAAAAAAATTCTTACATTTACATTTACGACACTCTCTTGTGTCCCAAACACATGGCCATCCGCAATATCCTCAACCTCCTGAAATTAGTAAAAGAATATAACTAGTAAGCATTCATCCTAATATGTATATGTCCATATCAACAAGTATACAAATAAATAAAAAATTATACCTTGGCATTTTTGTTAGGCAATGTCTTCTTTTTTGGTTCTCTTTTCTTCTTACAAATTTTTTCAACAACACCTTGCATTCTTTTAGACGGTGGTCTCCCTTTTCGACGAACAGGTATTGGGTCAAGAATTTTCATGCTCTCTTTGGAAGGTAGAACTTCATCTCCAAGTGAAAAGGACTCATTAAGAGAACCGGAAATCATATTACTTCCACAAACAACCGAAGATTCAATCAACTCTTCTTTTAGCTCCCGTAGCCGTTCCATCACTTTAGCATACTTGTCTTGACAATCTTCCGCCAAATCGGCAACCTCATTAAAGAGATTGCACATGTTGTCATGCCGATGTGCTTCAATTGTCCTCGACGAGTTATCGTAGTTGATTCGAATTTTAGTGTGGACCCTTTTCACATCTTTTCTCCATCTTCTGAAAACATACTTGTCGGGTACTCTTTGAATTCCCCTATCATGGAACACCATTAATTGATGTCTACATACCATTCCTCTAAACTCAAACAATCGACAATTACAATTGGCTTCATTGGTCTCACCATTAAAATCGACAGTAAATGACACACGTTTTCTCCTTTTTTCTTCTCCAAATGTAATCCACTCTTTTACCTCATACTCCGACCAAACATCACCTATTTTTCTTTCATGCAAAGAACAATTAAGTTTGCCAACAAATTGATCTTGAAACTCTTTCGCCTTTGCATTTGTGTAAGCACTTTGAAATTGATTCTCTAACCCATCTTCAGTTATGCATGGGATGTAAGATTGCGAACTTTTTGTATCTTCATTTTTTTCATTGTCTACCTTTTTTGCCAATGCATTCTCATATTGCTCTACAAATTGTTTCAAAGTCGTCTTGGAATTGATGTAATCATCAAAATAAGAATTCATACTCTCACTTCTTTGTGTGGATGACATTCCCGCCCAAAATACATCTTTCACAAAAGCCGGCACCCATCGGTTCCTCTCTAAGTACAACCCATGTAACCATTCATTATCTTGAAGTTCGTACTTTTTGATGAATGCCTCCCAAGCTTCCTCAAATTCTTCTTTTGTAAGTGAATCATAAACTACATTATGCAAAGAAGGTGAAATTGATTTATACGCATCATACGTTCCCAACTTTTCTGGCACCTTTTTCAAGATGTGCCATATGCACCACCGGTGTCGGGTGTTAGGGAATACATCTTCTATAGCATTCTTCATGGCCATACATTGATCAGTAATAATCGCTTTGGGAGCACAACCCCACATGCATGTCATCCAAGTCTTAAATAACCACGAGAATGACTTGGTGTCTTCATGAGAGACGAGTCCACATCCCAATAATATCGATTGGCCATGATGATTAACACCTACAAATGGAGCAAAAGGCATGTCATACTTGTTTAGCAAGTATGTTGTGTCAAATGTTACAACATCACCAAACTCCTTGCAAGCTGCCCTACTCCTTGCATCAGCCCAAAATACATTCCTTAGTCGACCCTCATCATCCAAATCCATGGCAAAAAAAAAGTCAGAATTATTGGCTTTCATCTTCATGAAATAATTATGCATCGCCTCAGCATCTCCTTCCTTAAGTAGTGAACGTCGCCGATGATCCAAGAAGTTTCGGCAATCCTTCTGATAATATGGAAGGTTATCATGTCCCCCCGCTTGAATCTGAAGTGAGTCATAAGTCTTGTACAATGGAATCCCGGCCTTATCATTCAATATGAGCTTTCTTTTCACATGTTCATCAAGAACCCTATTGCTCTTGTAAAACTTGGACTTTCCCGGGCTACAATCATGATTGTGCTCCAAGGCAACCCGACTTAACCTCCACTTTCCATCCGGGTATAGAGAAAAATTAAGGCGAGCTGGACACTCAATTTTTGTTTGTGGCCGTGGTTTGACCGGATTGGCTGTTCTCACCCTCGCCTTTCCACCACGACTACATTGAAAAGTTACATTCCTCAAGGTTCCATCTCTTCCCTTTTTGTTAGTTTTTTTTGACACACCAAACCCATTTTCTTTAGCATATCTCGAGTAATATAGATAAGCTTCATTTGGTGTGTCGAATATCATTCCCACCTTCGGTTGCTCAACTATAACTTCAAAATTTTGTATTGCCTCCTTTCCATTCTCATTAGTAGCTATCTCATCACACTCTTTGTTTGAAGAACCACTCGGAACGTCTTCTTTATCTACATTATGTCCACTCCATACCTCCTCCTCCACCTCGTTAGTATCTATATCATCTTCGTGCGGCGATCGAGGAGACATTGTTGACGGAACTGACTCTGGCGACTTCAAAGATGATGGCAATGGAAACATCACCTACATGTAAACAAACCATACATCCACATAAGGTCAAAAGAAATAAGTTAATATTTGATTGCAGATAATTTAAGTATAACATGAGCATTATTTTTCCAGTCCACCATGTAGTCTACTAATCCTTATGTATGGCTATTTGCATTATTTTTTGAGAATAACATTTTGTTCATGACTCATTAACCAAATTGCTCTTCAAATATAAAATTAACTGCTTCCAAGAAGCACAAAGAGTGAGGGAAAACCAGACAAGTTGTACATAACGGCACTACTGAAATAATATAACTATATTAACAAGATCAACCATGCAAGAATCTATATAAGCCAATCCCAAAATCCATACCTTATCTTACTCCAATCATTACAAATTAATACCTATTACCTATAATCAATTTCATGCTTTGTTCTATTTTTGAGTTATTTGCAACTGTCTATGCCCTAATTTTTTTTGGGTATTATCTACAAACCAACTGATGTCTACATTGGTCATGTAGAATTGAAAAATGCCGAGTATTAGAGCTAGCCCTAACTAAAAATTGCTTCTCTTTCAGCTTCATCTATGTTTCCCGAGTACAAATTGCCGAGTATCACATTAACTGCTAATCTCATACGCACAAATTTCTTTCATCACTTCAACACTATTTGTACTAGGTATACAGACGGGGGAGAGAGAGACACTATTTGAACTAGATATACAGACGGGAGGAGAGAGAGAGAGACCTTGGACGGTGGATTTGTCGACGCTCGTCGGTGGATTTTCGCGACGGGTTGGTCGCCGGAGGTGGACCGGGTGGTGGTGATGGTCGCCGGAGGCGGAGGTTAGACTAGTGGTCGTCGGTGGTTGTGGTGAGTTCGTGGACCTCCTCCTCCTCTTCTCTGTCTGTCTCTGTTTTGGAGCGTCCCAGTTTCGCGCGAATGATTCAAAAATTTCAACATTTGTGAGTTTTTTTTTTTTTTTTTCTAATAGCTGACGTGGGGCCAGGCCACGTCAGCTTACGTCATCGTCGTGATTTGTTTCGTGGGTTGGTTTCGTGAGCTGTAGACTTTTTCTTCCCGTGGTCCACATCCTCTCCACACTTTTGTCTCCACATATCTGCCACACCTTTTTCCAGTGGCTTGGAAAACCCAAACAAAGTCTTGAATCTCGATTGATTGAAGAAAAATCAAAACAAAAGCAAATCAGATTACACTGTAAACAAAATCCAATCCTCTTTCTTGGGGTAAAAAAAAAAAACTAAATCAACTAGAGAGATGGGAAATATAAAAATCTTCTGATGTGAAGATGAAGATCGGGGCTGTATCGTCGGAGCTTTTTATTATTTATTAGAAATGATATAGGTACTGATGTCCGGAGAGGGATTTCGTATCGACCGGCCGCGCCAGGCCGTCTCCGGCCACCGAATACGAAAAAGGGCTCGGATCAAGCACCTTACACACCTCGGATGACATTGATTCTCGCGAAAGGCCACTCGGTTTTTTTTTCTTATAATTTTTGGACTGCTCGGATGGGCCGTTCGGTTGCCAGAGACGGCCTGGCGCGGCCGGTCGGTACGAAATCTCTCCCGGCCGGTTGGTACTCATAGCACAACTCATTATTTATTTCATAGTTAAAAAGGTGAATTTGTTAATATAAGACACTTTTAGCTAATTCTATCACGTTTTTTATTAAATAATTATTGATTGGGTGTCGGTAAAATAAACATTAAAACCACAAGAGTTTAGTCATTTCTCACACGTGACAATGTATTTGTCATGATGGCAAACCTCACGGAGTGTCAGTGAAATTTACCCTTTTTTCTAATTACCAAAAGCTGGAAAAAATTAGCAAAGATTCCAAAAACCCCTTCCAATCACGGCTTACGTAAGACACTGACGGCCTGTTTGGATGGCGGAGAAGAAGGTGGATTTGTGAGACGGCCGGATTTGTAGTCCTGGTCCCACTCAAATCCGGTGTTTGGTTGAGTTTTGAGGGAGCCGGAGATAAACACTGTAGCGGCTTCAAATCCACTTGGAGGTGGATTTGTGAAGCGCTGGTCTGACCCCGTCGGTGGCAAATCCGGGGGTTTTCAGTCGGTTTTTCCCTTCCAAATTCCCCCTTGAACCAGAAGAGAAAGAAAAAAAAAATTAAAAAATTCGGTTACAACGAGAGAGAGAAGCGAAGACAGAAAAGGCTACCGCTCGTCACCGAAGCTGCTCTCTCTCCTCCCGCCTTCCCTCTTCCTCTGCTCCTTCGCCAGGGCCCCCTCTTGCCTATAATCGGAAGAGATTTTGAGGGAGATTTGAGTTTTCCAGTGGTAAAGGTGTAGGGAATTTGGGGTATTTGGGTGTATATGGTGGGGATTTGGAGTCCGGCTCCTCTCCAATCCTCCTAAAATTGGAGGATCCTCAAGTTTTGATCCAACGACTGAGAATTTAATACTAAACCAATCCATCTCAAGGCCATACAGATGAGCACGCACAATTATTTAATCACCACCCCCTCTCTCTTTCCCCACCCCCATTCATGGCCATTAACAATAATTTTAAACCAACCCATCTAATGCTAATTTTATTCAGCAGCCATTCACGGCCATCCTCAAGTCCTTCTACGTTGATAATCAAATATCTCATACCCAGTGATTAAGGTTAGGCTAGGCTACGGCTTGGAAGCGGCAGCGAGTATTGACGATAGATTCATCAAAGAAGAGGAAAGGGGTCGGAAGGGGCAGACGGCAGTGGTGATGGCTAGTGACGTGTGGAGGGAAGAGGCGTGCTTAGAAGCAGCATCGGGTATTGGCAATGGATTCGTCGGAGGAGCGTCAGAAGGGGCGGACGGCGGTGGTGATGGCTAGTGGACGGAAGAGGCGTCGATAGAAAGAAAGAAGACAAAGGGAAATTATTAGGTGTTTTTGATAAATAACAAAGATTCTGTGGTCATTAGTGATCTGAACAGTTAAAATTTATAGTTGCCATGTGTCACATTATTAATAGGACTTGAGGATCCTCCAATTTTAAGAGGATTGGAGAGGAGCCGGACTCGGGGATTTGGGCATTTGGTTGCAGCCGCACGTGGGGAAGAAGTAAAGTGGGAAGGGGATTTTGGGATTTCGGTGGTAAAGAAGGCAATAACACATACATATGTATATGTATTATGTATGTATGTATGAATTATGTTTTTTTAAAATTTCCACTCACATATTTTCAACCACTCTAAATAAATACATAAGGATTTTATTTTATAAAATTTGGTTTTAAATTTTTTTATAAAAAAAATCGTAATAAATATTGAGGTTTCAACATTGTAAAGATAAAATGAATTTATTTTATCCAAAAAATAATGATAAATATGTATATATTCTAATTATAATGAAATTAATCCTTATTATCTATTAAATTAATAAACTGGGGGCAACTAAGTCATTTGACATCTTATCCCATCATATCTACCCTCCAAATCCCCCTTCTCAAAAAAGCATCCAAACACCTCATTACAAATCCACTCTTCTTAAGGGGTGGGACCATCCTTCTTAACATATTATCCCTTATTACATATCCACCCTCATTACAAATCCACCTAAATCAAATCCTCCATTCAAACGGGTCGTGGGGTGGGAAACACCAAAACCGAGGTGGCAACAAACGGTACTTCAATTCGGACATTTCTTAGTTCAAATGTTTTTGAAAGGAATTGACGAACTTTATTATTGGTCGACTTAACAAATGAAGCTAGGGACAAGTCAGATAAAACACTAATGCTTTGGTGATTATGTCTGAGTACCACATTTTTGGATACCATGTGATTTATCACAATTGTATTTGTAGAATGTGCCCCATTTGTCATGTAGTAGAACACATTCTACTAATATAATGGTGGCACTTCACATAGTACTCAAAATATGATAATGACACATTGTCAGCATAGCATTACTCTAGATAAAAGAAGGAAATCCTTTCCCAAGCATTGAAGTTATGATACCTTTCGTGAAAAAAAGGTAAATTCATTAAGGAATTACGTCCAGCTAAGTAAACCACTTGGCTTATTTTTTTGCCCTTATTCAAATTTTTTTCGCATTTATTAGTTTTTCGTCAATTTTTTGGGGATTATTGCTACTTCATGACAAGAGAAATCTAAAAAGTAAAAAATTACGATCGAAATCCAATTTTTTTAATAAAGACGAAAAAATTTGGCTTATTTTTGTCTTTATTCAAAAAAAATAAGTTTTGATCGTAATTTTTTACTTTTTAGATTTCTTTCGTCATAACGAAATAATAATCTCCAAAACATTAACGAAAAACTAACAAATGCAAAAAAAAAAATTGAATAAAGACAAAAAAATAAATCACTTGGCTTATTTAGCCGAACGGCAATGTTAACTTTTAAATTTCCTTCTCAATAACATCTAGATTGTCATCAAGCAAACTAATAGCCGTTACAAATTAACAACGCCGTTTGAGCTGTATTACCCCATAATCAAGTTTCTTTCCTTCACAATCACGTACCCAAAAATGCAAAAATTGCAAGTCACTTTTTGGAGAAAAAAAAAGATCCCCGAATTATCCTTGTCCTATGCAGCTTCTCGTTACAAAATACTTACAAAATGTGAATGTGGCCAAATCATGCCCGCCCTGTGATTGGATATTCACAGAACCGTTTTCTTCAAACAGTTCACACCAACCCAGCGTCAAATGTTAAAGGTATCTTGTCCATTTCCTATTTCGGCTGCTCCCATGCCTTGTATAATGATGCATTATTGTTACTTGAGAGAGCCACAAAATGGAGGGCTACAGAGTAGTATGTGTTATTGCAGTTGTTTCGGTGCTAATATTCTCTCCAGTTGCTCATAGTTGAGGGGTTGATGGGCATCTCACAGTTTGAGAGAATTGAGAAAAAATAATTCAATGCTCTAGTAATATTTTTATGTGGTGGCACAACTTATCTCTCCATCACACGTTTGTATGGCTCTCACTGCCAAGTGTCGAGCCCACACAAATTGTTATTTTGTCCGTTCATCGAACGGGTACAACGCCAGATGATAAAAAAGATAGTTTAATATTTTTTCCGGTCCTGTGTTCGATGCAAGCTTGCATTAGTCTCACTTTATGCATTGAAAGACATGTGTGGTGGAAAATAAATTTGAGGTACCACGTAATGGTGGTTCCGTGCATCGAACTGGCACAAACACTAGTTTGAAGTATAGCCAACTGGGGCTAGCTCAGTAGGTCAGGACTCTAGCATCTCATTAGAAGGTCAGGAGTTCGAATCTCCCGACCTGCGTGTGGGTATTTTTTCTTTAGAGGGCTCTTCCTTTCTTTCTTGTTTCTACCCGATACTGGGCTTATTTCTTGTATTGGTTGAGTTATTAGGCTTGATTATCTCGTGGATTCTTACAATTGATGTAGTGTCTCGGGTTTATACTATGTACTTCATATCTGATGTAAAATGATTTCATCTATCGATTGGAAAAAAAATAAAAATACGATTCGAAGGATTTTTTTTTGGTGTGTTGCACTGCACTAAGACCCTTCAAACACGAGTCTTTAAACACTATTTTCTTGAAAATTGTTAATCTTCACAAAAGATAAAATAAATTAAAGCACGAAAAATAAGAAAAGTAAAAGGTAAGTAATTAAGAAATACTAGTTTGGCATTTCATGGGTGGTACCTATCCTTCAATTTGAATGAGAAGATAATGTTGGAGGAAACAAAAAGTACTACTTCCTCTATTCCGTTTTAAGTGTTTAGCTTTGTAACTCTAACTATTTAAGGAGATATCACTAGTACGTCTTTCATATCAACTTTTACATTCACTTTCCTACTTATTATTTTTGGAAATATCATCATTACACTGTTACTCACTAATTTTGTAAAATAGAAGCTACTTTTAGGGTTAAAATAGAAAATACACCAACTTATACCTACTAACTTTATAAAATGGACATTTATTAAGGGATATTCTCAAAAAAAAATACTGGATTCTTAAAAAGAAACGGAGGGAGTAATATACTTCCAATTTTTTTTGATATCGGATATTCGAGGATCTATTGAAGATGCTGAAAACATAAATTTAAAAAGAATAATAATTCTCTTTCCACACACACAATTGCACAAACTCTCTCAATCAAACATGGGGCTTACACACATTGCATGTGTACAGTGTGTGTGGGTCCCATGTTTGATGTGAGAGAGTTTGTCTGATTATGTGTGCAAGTGTATGTGGTAGTAGCATAATTGTAAAAAGAATAGGTCATATTTGAGAAATGTCCTTTCATGATTAAGGTTAAGTTTTTATGAACTTAACTTAAATATGAGAATTTTTTCCTTTTTTAAATTTTTTTCGTATTTGTTAGTTTTGTGCTAAATTTTGTGGGTTATTTTCCTTGTTGAATTGTTCGCCGAATGTTTTTATTTTTTTTGAACTGCATTTGTTTTTCCGAATTTTTACTTACTTGGTTCTTCTCGAGGCGAACATAAAACGTAAATGATTTTTCTATTTTTGACAAGCCGCAAATAATAAGTAAAGATTTCGAACATCTTGTAAAAAACACAGAGCCTGGGAAAACCAAGACCGTTGTGGCAGTAAATGTAACGCCCCTAATTTTGGGTACGTTAAATAGACAATTTTATTGAAACTTCAAAATAGAGTCTGATTCATTATTACATCACAACCTCCATAAAAGTACTTTCATTACAAAAAGGGAGGGAAACTAGGGTTCCTAATTATAGTTCCGCCTACTCCTCCATCCTAGCCAGCTCTTCAGCTCCAAAGGCCTCCAAGGTATACTGCTTACCTTGATCATCTACAAAATCCGACATATTATACCTGCGTGGCCACCAGTATAATATGTAAAGGTCACCTAAGGTAGCACCATCAGCTACGAGAGCTCAATAGAATAATCCATACCTACTAACTCTTAAATTACAAATATTAGATCATAATATTAACGATTTCCACATAGTACATGCATATCTAACAAAACAATGACACATTCACATTTACTATTCAAACTAACGTTGGTGTCCATGATTTTCTGAGTTTCTCCTATGCGACTGGTCGTAGACTGTGTCACCATTTTTCCACCAAATCATCATTTCCAAAATCATTATTTACACACCCAACCTCGATTCCGCCGCGCCGGTCTCCCGAGTATCCTCACAATGGTTCCGCCGTGCCAGATTCCCATTGGCACACAAAATTTGCATTGGCTCCTCTCCGTGGATAACCAAGCCATATTACCAATGATTCCGTCGCGCCGGATTCCCATTGGCACACAAAATTTGCATTGGCTCCTCTCTATGGATAACCAAGCCATATTACCAATGAGGCTACCACGTCCGGCCCCATTGGCAATCTTCACAATGGGCTACCAAGTCCGGCCACATTACGATTTTTGCAATCCACACTATGGGCTACCAAGTCCGGCCACATCGCGATTTTCATATACACAATGGGCTACCAAATCTGGTCATATTACGGTTTTCGCAATCCACACGATAGACTACCAAGTTCGGCCACATCGTGGTTTTCATACACATAATGGGCTACCAAATCCGACCACATTACGGTTTTCGCAATCTACACGATGGGCTACCAAGTCCGGCCACATCGTTGTTTCCATACACACAATGGACTACCAAGTCGGGCCACATTGCGGTTTCAAAACATGTCTTGTCATTAACACACTCTAGGTGTCATGTCTCTTTACTTTCTCGATTTTCGTGTCTCATTTTTATGCAAAGACTCCGCGGTAGGACTTTTCACATATGTAATCATAAATCATTCATTGTAATCTTGAAACTAGACTAGCAGGATCATCCAACTCTATATTACTTTATCATGCTCATATCACAAACTTAAAACATAACACCATATATACGGACGCCTTTGGAGTGGATACCACTTATGCTTTATCACACAAGTAATTCAAGTAATCACATATACATGCTCATAACCATCCTTAAGATCAAAATACAAATACTTTCAATCAAGTTTAAATTTTCAAAATCCGTTCTTTCTTTCTTTTAGAAAAGTTCAAAACAACATATGTTTTTCCAGAAAATAAGATCGATATGTTCAACATCGTCATATTTCTTTTCAATTCTTTAGTAAAATATTTTTCAAGTTCTCATACATTTCAAACAAAACAACAATATATACATTTATACTTAGAGATAGCGTATATGGGACTCTACTGTTCTTCTTGGCGGTAGTGAAAACAACGGAGGAAAGAAGATACATCGGCAATCGAATGGAGTACTTCCTATAGAAAGCTTGCGGCAGCTTCGAAAGAGAAAGGTTTCTCTCGAAACTAAATCTTGACTACACTACTAAACTTTTATGGATCGAAGGGTGGTAGAGTAGCGGTCTAATGGCGGTTTTGGATGAATTTCTTGAAAAACTCAAGAACAAAGGAAGAACAAGCAAGAACAAGGCAAGAACACAAGAATTTCTACATAGAGAAGTTGAAGGATGAAGGTATGAGTTGAATGACAATGATAGAGTACTATTTATAGCAAAAGTTTGGGCTCTCCCTCCCTCCCTCATGGCCGGCCATCTCTCTCTCTCTCTCTCTCTCTACCTCTCATTGTGTTGTCAAATTATGCTTGAAAGCATGGTAAGTCTATTCTCTCATGGGTCAATCCAAGTTTTTAAGCATAAGGCTGCAAACTAAGTAGAATCTTAAGCTTTCTAGGTGATTATAGCCTAGGTCTTACAAGTCTAGGGTAGGATTTGATTAGGCTTAGGCACAGCCTTCCATGTTTAGTCATTAATAGATCTAGGTTGTAGTCAAATCCTAGGGTAATCAAGGGCAAGTTTAGAAGCAATCTTGGATGACTAAGACTAGGATTCTATGCTTGAAATTGACTAGAAATGAGTTGTCAAGTCATAAATAGGCTTAAGGCTAAATGGGTAACTTGGAGTGCACAACACACACGCACACACCATACTCTCTCTCCTCCCTCTCTCTCAACCCCTCTCTCTCTCTCTCTCTTTCTCTCTCTCTCTCTCTTGTATTATGTATGTAGGTATGTATATATATACCTAGAGAAAATCTAGGAAAGTAAGTCTTGGAGGGTAATTATTAGGTTTATGGCTATTAGTCTTAGGGTTGCATGCATGATAAGGCTAAGTTTGCTTTTTTTGAAAGCAAAATGATGGCTTCCTATGGTCCATAATTTGTCTTGTCAAATCTATATATTCATTGACAAATCTAGTTTCTATTATCTAAGGGATAAAAAATTTTCCTAGCAACTATTATCCAATAGGTAAAGAGGTAATGATGAGAAGTAATGTCTTGATGTGACTAGACATGTAAGTACAATGATTACTACTTTAGGTAGCATAATGATGACTTCCTTTGATCCAAAATGTTCAAGTAGGGTTGGAAAGGTTCATAAGGCTTATCTAGGGTTAGGAGAATGTAACTAGGTTAAATGGGTACTTAAGTTTCTCTAACTATGTTGGAAACTAATTTTACTTGCCAAGTAGGATTTCAAACCAAGAAATACAATTTAAAGATTTATTTTATTTACTATGAAAATATACAAGTGCTTCGATAAGCATATTTGTCTTTAAAAAAAGATTAAATTGTCCAGGACAAAAAGGTATAATTTTATAACTCTCAAGTCTAAAAAATATGGTTAAAAAATTAAGTGCTTTAATTTTTAATCTGTTTAAACTTGTGCGAAGATCCTATTTCTCTGATCATTTTATCCCAAAGGGTCATAATTACTTTTTTTGCTTTAGAGCTCTCGTTGGTTACCCCTAAGAGATATTTAGTTGTACGATTTTCTTAAAGCTAATCAACGAGAGTCTTAAAGTCAAAAATTAATTATGACCCTTTAGAATTAAATAATCAGGAAAATAAAATCTTCCCACCCATTCAAACGGATAAAATTTGAAATACTTAATTTTTCAACCTATAATTTATATATTAAAAAATATGGTTAAAAAATTAAGTGCTCCAAATTTCAATCCGTTTAAACCAGTACAAAGATCTTATTTCTTTAATCATTTTATCCCAAAGGGTCATAATTAATTTTTAGCTTTTGGGCTCTCGTTTGTTATCCCTAAGAGATATTTAGTTGTACGACTTTCTTAAAACTAATCAACGAGAGTCTTAGAGTCAAAATTTAATTATGACCCTTTAGAATTAAATGATCAGAAAAATAAAATTTTTCCACCCATTTAAACAGATTGAAATTTGGAACACTTAATTTTTTTTCTCAGCTTTCCCAAACCAAGCCTTGCAGCTTTTTTCTTTTTTCTCTGTCCCTTGCAGCTCAAATTCCTTGATTTACAAGGGTCGTAACGTTTGTTAGTAAGGTTTCTTCCTCCACCTCGGTCCAATTTCGGCGCGCTATCAATATGATTGACCAACGAAAGGATAAATTATTTTTTTGAATGAATATGAGATGTCAAATGAGAAGAGATGTGAGAACAATTTATAAGGAAAAAAAAATTACCAACCTAATTAGTTAGGCAAATTTTCACCAAAAAAATATGTTGGCCACATGGGAATTCACCTAACAAAATTGTTTGACACATTTTCAACTACCAAACAATGTATTTTTCTAAAAAAATAAAAAAGAACAAAATTTTTGTAAAAAAAAATGAATTTTGTCAAATTAAAACTAACTTTTTTATTTTGTAATATTATTAAATTAGTACATTTGTTAGTAAAATTAAATATTAAGGCTTAAAGTGTGAAAGATTAATTATATTTGTAATTATATCTATAACGTAATACATAATTAACTTTGGAACTGTACAAGGGCAAAATGGTCATTTGATAGCTTTTTACATCATCCACCATTTCTTATACCTCCTATTTATCCTTCATCCAAACAAAGTATTATTTTATCATCCCTTTCTTATACCTCATCCAAACAAAGTGCTATTTAATATCCATTCTATAAACATCACATTGATGTGAGTCATCTCTTAGTAACCAATGCCTCATACTATCCAATCTCCATTTTTTACATAATACCTCCAAATCTAATTTGCATCCAAACGAGCCCTTACATAAAAGATGAGGGTTCAAACCCCGCCAATGAGGCCCATTCTCCCAAATTGCGTAGCACAGTCACGTTGCCATCTTTACGTCACTCGATCCTTAATTATTTGCGTGAGAGAGAGAGATGAAAAGATAGATGTGGGACAAAGCTCGTTAATTATGATATCGACAAATGTAGGAATAGGACCATAAGCGACCTCATCGGAAGACTTTCTCAATGACTTTCCAAGCTTTGTCTTTCTAAATGAAAAAATCTTATCATAGAGGAGCCGCAAATAATTCGGATCGTTTAAAATATTTTTGGACGGTTGAGATTGCGTAGAGTCGTGAATAAATTTCTCCTTTCTAAATGCCCCCTCATGGCCAAGCAGAAATTTTAAGGCCATTGATCCAAACCAAAAACATGGCTAACCCACCTGTAAAAAATACACCACAAAATATTTCCACAGATTACTTCAAATTCTTTTGATAGGTATTTCTTTTGACAGGGCATGAATGTAAAATACGATCTTTCATATCACAATAGTTACAAGTAGAAAAAGGACAAGTTGAAGCAGTTGTTTTTACAAAGAAGTTTTGATAGGATTTTAATTTGTTTTTTGGTGGGATCAAAACCTAATTTAACTTTAATTTGTCAAAAACGCATCTTTGTTTTCCTAGAAAATAATCTCCAAGGCGACGCCTTTGCGGTGGACCAAGTTCCTGCTCTGTTAGTGAATGTTATCAGGGACTCTTTGAGTACTAGAAGGGGGGTTAAGCCCATGGCTCTTAATAAGGCGTTAGGAGTTAGTTAGAGATTGTCTATCTGTAATTTCTCTTAGTTTTTTTTTCTCTTTTTTGATCTGCTGCCTTGTTCTAGCTAGGGTTGTTGTTTTCTATTTTCAAGTTTCTACCAAGGAGTTGTGCTGAGTTAGCATCTAGGAGGTATTTTTTCTCATGTTTACTGGGTTATGCCCTTTTAAGGATGCCTGTGTTTTGATGAGCTTTTCTAATTAATGAAATTTACTTATAATAAAAAAAAACTTGGACAAAGTAGTTTTCAACTTCTTTTTTAAGATTTTCATTTTCAAGTTCCAAATTAGAAATTTTGTTTGTTGAAAAACCTTGTTCTACTTTTTCTTTTAAAACTTCATTTTCTTAGTTTAAAATATCATTTTCAGCGAGAAGTGAGGAGTTATTCCTTTTGAGAAAATTATTTTCGGAACCCAACTTCTTAAATTCAGCATGCAATTCTTCAAAAGCGTTTAACAGTCCATCATAAGTAAAGAGATCAGCAGAATCCTCAAGAGAGTTTACCTCACTATTTTCATGAGCCATTAAGTAAAGGTGGCTTGTTTATTGTCGTCATCTGAACCACTTTTATTGCTGCTATTTCTCCACGCTGCAAGCATTGCTCTTGTTTTTTCCTTCTTGACAGATTCTTTTGCTTGAGGGCATTCAGACTTGATATGTCCTGATTTCTTACATTCATAGCATATGGAGTCTCTTTTATTCTCACTTTATGTTCCATCATTCTTCAAAAACTTCTTGCCATTTTCTTTCTTCTTTCTCATGAATTTTTTGAATTTTCTTGTAAACAAGGCTATTTCTTCATCACTACTACTTGACTCTGAATCATCTCTATCATCATTCTTTGAACTTGAAGTAGAACATTTGAAGGCTATACCATTCTTGTTCTGGCCCTAATCTTCTTTCACATTTATTGTGATTTCATGAGTCATAAGAGAACCCAAAAGCTCATTTAGACTGTAATTTGTGAGGTCTCGTTTGGCCTCAATGATTGTCTTCACTTTTGGCTCTCATTACTTTGGTAATGACTTGAGAATCTTTCTCACATGATCAATATTAGAGTAAGATTTTCTAAGAGATTTCAAGCCATTAACAATATAAGTAAAGCGAGTAAACATGCTAGAGATGGATTCATCAAGCTTCATCTTAAACAATTCATACCTATGAACAAGCATATCAATTTTAGATTACTTAACCTGACTAGTACCCTCATGTGTGACTTCTAGTTTATCCCAAATTTTCTTAGCAGATTCACATGCAGAGAATGGAATCTGCTACGTCAAAGATAACACTCAAGTTAGTATAGATTTTCAAAATGTAAGCATACGGTTGAATAATCAGATTGCAAGTACTAAAGGCTCACTCAACTTTTGCTCAAGAGATGTGTGGATCTGCACTTGCTCTTCTTCTTTTTTTAACCTTGAAGACCTAATTGAACGTTAAAATACTTCTCCTAGTCGTTGCACATAATCGGCCACAATCTTTCCTTCTTAGATTTTTCCATCTTCATATTACCGGCAATAAATCTTCTTCTTTCCTTAGGAGTTGATTTCCAGCGGTTAGAAATTAGGAAGAGATTTTTCTTAATCTCTCACCTTTTTCAATTTTCTTGTCTATTGAAGATAGGGATTTTTACAAAGAGAATCCCTTCAATTTGTGTCTTTAATAGAGCCTAATCCCCTTTGATTATTCAACAACAATTTTCCTTTTCCTTTGATAGCTTCCATTGTTGTTCCTGCTTTCAACGTAAAACTCTAGGTTAGGAAAATAATTTCATGTGTAAAGCACACCTTGAAGACTCCTATACTTGAAGGAAATGCTCATAACTCCCTTCAAAAACAAAGAATAACATAATTAGTCCAATAAGAATACATTTCACCAATGAAACCCAATTGACTAATATAGTTCCAGTTAGGTTGTATATGGTATCATTAAAATCTAGAACTTTGCGGCTAACATTGAGCTTGGGAACACCAAGACTGATGTGGCAATAAAGTCTTGGACACCCTATACTCCTTACATAAAATGAGGGTTCAAACCCCGCTAATCACATTCCATTCTCCCAAATTGACATAGCAGACTTCGTTGCCATCTTTAGGTCCCGTTCCAAAAATCTTTTTAAAAAATAAGCAGTTTATTTTACATTTTTAAACTCAAAAATAATGTAAATGAAAAACGATGGTTTCGTTTTTTTTTTTTTTTGCACCGATTAAAAGATCTCAATGAGATCTATCAAACAAGATCCATATTGATAGGAAAATTATTTGTGTAAACACATGATTTTTGAGTTTGAAATTACCTTCTTAAAAAATAAGTACTTATTCCCGTTCGGCTAAATAAGTCAACTGGCTTATTTTTTTTATATTTTTTAATTTTTCGTTAATTTTTTGGGATTATTACATCGTCATGACAAGAGAAATCTAAAAAGTAAAAAATTATGATCGAAATTCAATTTTTTTTGAATAAAGGCGAAAAAATTAGCTTATTGTTTTTTTTTTGTTTTTTATTCAAAAAAAATTAAGTTTCGATCATAATTTTTTACTTTCTAGATTCCTCTTGTCATGACGATGCAATAATTTTCAAAAAATTGACGAAAAACTAATAAATACGAAAAAAATTTAAATAAGAACAAAGAAATAAGCCAATTGACTTATTTAGCCAAACGAGTTAATTTGCTTTCCGGAATGGTACCTAAGCACAAGTCACTGCAACCTTAATTATTTGAGAGAGAGAGAGAGATGAAAAGATGGACGTGGGACAAGGCACGTTAAATGGAGGAATAGGACCAGAAGCGACCTCATAGGATGACTTTCTCATTGACTAAAGAAAGACTTCCAAGCTCTGCCTTTCTAATAAATACCCCCTCATGCCCAAGCAGAAATTTTAAGGCCATTGATCCAAACCAAATAACATGGCTAACCCACCTGAAAAAAAATCACAACAAAAATCTTCCAAAGACTACTTCAAGTACTTCCGGTATAAGGAAGGCGAGGACTCTGCCAGCGAAGTCCGAAACGTTCTGCTGATTGTCGCCACCGTTATCGCGGCGGTGACCTTCCAAGCCGGTGTTTCTCCTCCAGGCGGCGTTTGGCAGGATGGGAACAGGGCAGGAAAGGCGATTTACGCAGGACAGAAAGCAGCCTTTTATGTGTTCTTGATTTTCAACACCTTGGCTCTTTCGTCGTCGGTCCTAATCATTATCATTCTCACTATTTCGTTCCCTCTCCAGTTGGAAATATTTGTCGCCATGGTGTCGATGATCGTAACCTATGGTTCTGCGATTTTCGCTGTCACGCCGGGCGAATCCACGAGCTTTCGATACGTTTTGATTACAGCTTCGGGGCCTTTTGTTGTCAGAGGTTTGATTCAGTCGTTCAGAAAATTTCAAACAACGTCTGCCTATGCTGAAATAGTGAAATATGTGCCCAAGTGTAGGGTACAGAAGTAGTGACACGAAACTATTTGTGTCTATTGCATATTCTTAAAGCATCTCTAGTGGTGGTTTTAAAAATTGTGTGTTCTGTGAAATAAATAGTTTCGTGTCTATTGCATATTCTTAAAGCATCTCTAGTGGTGTTGTTAAAAATTGTGCGTTATGTGAAATAAAATGTATAAATTGGGTTCCTATTTTTGTTTGTTAAGAATGTATAAATTTAAGAAACGAATGTGTGTTGTAGTGGTGTAATTAAGATGTATGGTAGCGTGCAATGTTTTGAAACCCGGGCAAGTTGGCGAACCGAAGAAGGGACTAGGCGGACGAATCAAACTGTGACGTCATAATTATGTCAAATATATTTTTTAATATGCAAAAGAAATATACGTTATAAAATTACAAACAAAAAAAATCTAAAAATTTACTCCATCCATCCCAAAATAGATGACAATTTTTGAAACTCGTGTCATTTTTCGTCGTTTATATCTTTCAATCTATAATGTTTTTCATGAGTTTGAAAATTTTGTATAATAGATCTAATCGAAAACTATCAAACAAGATCCATATTTCATATTTTTTAAGATCCATATTGAAATATATAAGAAATTGAAATTAACACAGATATCAAAAATTAATATCTAATTTGGGACGGAGAGAGTATAAAATTATGACAGCTACACACTTGTCCTTGTTCTCGTAAAAAACAAGAAATATGATTCTTCTTTTCACTGTAGGGCATGTGTAAAGTTTACTCTATCTCTCTCTCTTGCCTGAAACCAGAAACCGTCAATTTCTTTGGCAGCCAAAGCTCTCCTCGTTCTCTCCCTCTCACTCCTCATCCTACTCAACCGCTTCTCCTCCCTTATCTAACCAACGACGACGACGATCTCAGTTTCCTCGTAGAAAAAGAAGACGACACTGTTCCCTCCTCCGATCCAGATTCCTACGGCCACTGCCGGTCCATAACGCCAAAGTACGCGATGGCAGCAACGGAATTGAAGGGGGAGGGGGTCAGGAGCCCTAATTTTTAAGAGGTATTTATAAGATGAAAAGAACCGGCCGGTACTCGTGATCCGTGAACGGTCTGAATGGTTCGACGGTCGAACCGTTGGGTCAATCCGGTTTTTAGTTATTAGAGCGGTTTTGCGGGTTGTTCGGACCGTTGCCTTGACCGGTTCCCGATTCCACCGGTTCGACCGGTCGGTCAGGGCCAGTTTTCAAAACACTGGTAGTATAAGTTACAATAAAAGATATAAATAAAAATATATGGGCGCAGTTCTGCTCATACCTATTTTGACACCTCACACTTTCGGGTCTATTCTGAACTGTTAATCTTGTTTAAATGAGTAAAATAGAGGGCCCTGCAAAAATTCAGCTCATTTTGATATTGGTAAGGGTTTGATTCAAATAGTTTTGCAAACATCAGTTCATGTAAAACTGTTTGGATCAAGCACTTACGAATATCAAAATGAGCTGAATTTATGCAAGGCTCCCTATTTTACTAATTTAAACAAGATCAACAGTTCAAAATATCACAATGGGACCCGAAACAAAATCGGGTGTTAAAATGGGTGTAAGTGGAACCGGCTATATATATATATATATATATACACACACACACATGTGGACCCATCCTCTACTCTCCTCTCTCTCCTCACAGAGGCATCTCTATGTATATAGTTGCATGGTCAACTGAACATCCAAAACTTTTTTTGCTAAGAATACATGTAAATTTTTTGGATTAATCTTACTTTGAACACTCAACTTAAGTGTCAATGAACACTCAATTGTAATAGTCTTGAACACCTAATCCAAAATGAATTGAACACTCAACCCAAAACTAATTAAACACTCAATTACAGCCCATCAATCCAGGTAATCGTATTTAAACGTACACCTGACACATTACCTCAAATATCATAATTAAAAAAATTGAAAAAAGAAAGAGAAGAAGAAGAATCTATAGGGTTAAGTATTATACTTTGCGTTCTCTCTCCATCTATATTGTCGATGATTTAAATCTTTTAATTTCGTATCCATGCATGGCAATAACTATATTATTTTTATTTGTTTAGATAGCTTGTAGAATTATGGACAAAAACTTTAAAAAATTCAGCTAAGTTGCAAAATCCCGTTAACTTGAATAATATTCCTTCAAATTTAAGACTACAATAAAAAATCTCATTTTGTCATTCTAAAGAATAACATATTTTCGCGAAGGTTAGTCCCAATATACTCTATACAATTTTTTCCAAAGGGTTTTAGTACATAGATTGATACCCTGGTTAAATGTTGACATAAAATGTTGGAACTCGTCCAAGACAACTGTAAAATTTTATCACCTCCATTCTCGAAACAGTATCTAATACGCAATATGGCAACTTTAAAAAAAAAACTAATTTTCTTATAAAAAATAATAGTATATATTTTTGAGTTCTCTTTTTGCCTAGTAGTTAATTTTTTCGAATAGAGGTAATGTTTTTTGACCGCATTAGTTGTACTAATTTATGAGATTTTTACATATATTATTGGTTAATAAATCAACCAATATAGAGTTAAAGGTAATTTCTGAACACCCTACCACAAATTTCTTGAGCCGCCACTGTCTCCTCATCCCTCCCTTTTTTTTTCTTCTCTCTCTCTCCTCTCTCTTGTTGGTTAGAAGCTCCATCACACTTAACTTCTGATTTAACGCTAGCACACCTTTAGCAACACTTTAGTTGAACCACTAGAGCCCAAAACACAAAAATTGTTTGCTAACTGATTTTGACGGGTAAAATCTAACCCTAATTGTAACAACCCTAATTTTTATCAATAAAATTATTAGTTTAATAAAATTTCCGTCACTCGATTGTCTTTTTATTTATTTACTTGAGTGTTGATTTATTAAACAAGTCCTAAATTATAAAATTTGGATTTGGAAGCCTTAATAATTATACATACACATACTTGGAGAGAAAGCTGAATGGGATTTCTAACCCAAGAATCTATTATATCATCTCATCTCTTCCACTCTATGCCATCCTAGCCTTGAGTCTAGTGGAGAGAGAGAGAGAGAGAGAGAGAGAGAGCAGTTCGGATGAGAGGGAGAGAAAGAGTAAATGGGTGAGATTTTCCTTGCACAACAATCTGGTGCCTTGTCCTCTTGAGTCGACGAGAGAGAGAGAGAGAGAGAGATTGCCCAGAAGAGGGAAAGGTTGGGATTTCTTTATATCCAAATCTCCATCTGTCATGAATATTTGCCAGGCTATGACATCCTATGTATATATGGCTTATAGGAGAGAGAGAGAGAGAGAGAGAGAGAGAGAGAGGAAATGGCTGAAGAAAAAGAGAGAGAGAAATGGAATAAAAACTTGCACTACTCATTATTTCTCTCTATCCTACAATAGAGCTTATGAGTGTATAGCTTACAAGTGACAAGCTAGACAAGAGAGAAAGAGAGAGAGAAAGAGAGAGAGAGAGAGAGAGAGAGATAAGAATAAGAAGAAGAAGAAGAAGAAAAAGAAGAAGAAGAAGAAATGGCTGAGAGAGAGAGAGAGAGAGAGAGAGGGAGAATGAGATGAGATCCCATCAGATTTTTCCCTCCACATGCACATCATATCATCCTATTTAAACTATTAAAGATAGCCTTGCCCGGCTAATTCACCATCATATCACCTAGTTAATCTACCAAGGATAGCCTTGCTAGACTAGAAAATTAAAATCTGAGGAAGAGGGTGTGTGTGCCGTGGAGAGGGAGGAGAGAGAGAGATGAGAGGCCTATATATGCCTTCACATACTTTCCATTTTTGTGCATTCCACTTCCACATGTTCTTTCCCCATTTGGAAAACTAAATAGAGAAAGAAACAAGAGAGGGAACCACTGGAAGAAAAGGGAAAAGAAAAGTCAGTCTTATACCACCACCCACTAATCACATCATCACCCATATAACTGTTCTTCAAAAAAAAATTCTACACTTTTACCGTCATTTTAAGGTCCTGAGAAAGAAGACTAGAATTTCGGTCAATTCTAGACCGAAAAGAAACGTATCGATCACCCGACCCGACGCCGTCGTAATCAATCCGCTACCGCTAAGAAGTAAGGTAGAAACCTCCTACCTACTCACCTAAATATAGTAGTGCTACGTGTTTGTTGATTTTAAAAAAAATATTGATCTAGAGAATTTTATAGTTACCCGCATAACTAGTCTGTTGGAAAAATTGAAATATTAACATCATTGTAGTTATAATTTCCGTTGTACACTGCATAAAGGAAACTGGAGTAATTGCTTGTTATGTTGCATGAAGGAACAGTGGAGTAATTACTGGACCCCTTTAAAAAAAAAAAAAAGAAGAAGAAAAGGAGTTCAATTGGCATGAAGGAAAAGTTTTCACTTGCCAAGTGTACTGACTTTGGTATTATTAGTTTAGAAAATAAGCATACTGTCACTTTTTGTTGGTGTGAGAAAAGTCTCCATTTACCAAGTCTACTAACTTCAGTTTTGGTTTAGAAAAGAAGCAAACCTAGTGTATTTCATTTACTCAGTGTACTGATTTTTGTCCTAGTTTAGAAAAGAAGCATACTGAATACGTTTTATTTTACTTTATTTTATTATTAGAAAAGCATGAAAGTAGGATTTAGTTCTACATGATTTTAGCAAGCTTTGAAAGAATAATGTGTTCGTAAGAAAATGATGCATGTGTACGAGACAAGAGAAACGAGAAAACGGTACTCAAAAACAAAACAAAAAAAAAGAGCAAAAGAGAAATTTTGACATGTGTAAACTTGGGAGACCGGAACGGCGGAACCAAAGTTTGGGTGTGCGTAGGTAAACCTGGGAGACAGGAACGGCGGAACTAGTGTTTGGGAATGTGTGAGTAAACCTGGGAGACCGGAACGACGGAACTAGAGTTTGTAAATATATGGTCGACCGTCATTCTGAAAGAGGGAGTAAACGAAACCAGTGCTAAAGGAAAAGATTTAATAATAAGTGAAATTGACGTTTTGACATAAGATACGATACACTATGACGAATTCGACACTTGACACTTTTACTCGTACAATATCTTTAATAGTTGATTTTATTAAAGTTTTGCTTGATGCCTTGTAAAGTACTTGTTATATTTGATAAAGTATGGGACATAGGGGTAGGAGCTAGCTATTGAGCTTAAAATCTCACGGTGTTACTTTTGTGGCCATGGCATCTTATGCCAGACTTAAAAGCCGAACAGGAGGCGTACTATAATTTGGAGCAGTATGGAGATGAGCAGAATATCGCTGAAGAAGGAAATCACCATGAGGAGTAGAAATTTCCTGTAGCATCCCTCTCTATCCTTAATAAATGTAATCTTGATTTAAGAATAATTTGGGATGTAATGACTTATTATTCTACTTTTAATTATTAAATGTTAAGTTTGAATAAAAATAGTTATAATTAATGTTTCCAAAAATTGGGGCGTTACAACTTGGTATCAGAGCTTTAGGTTAAAAATCTCGGCCATGAGTAAAATGGGTAGACCATAAGATAGTTTGGCCATTGTATAAACGTGAATTGAGTTTAAGCTTACCGTCCCAAATTGGGTGGAATTTGACACAACAATCTCTGGATTGAAGCAAGGTGTGAAAATTGGCGTTACCACCGAGCTGGAAATTCCCGAACAATTGGATGATGACTTAAATCAAGGATCGAATATAGAACCTAGAATTCCCTTTAGAGTTAATAAAACCTAGTTTTAAAACGTTACTAATTGAGGTATCTTTCCTTGTAGATGGACCTAGCATTGATAGCCAAGATCCAAAACTTTAAGGACATCCAACATACTGTACTCGACCATTTGATAAACGACCCCTACTTTGCCCATCAATTTCCCTTGCTGGATGAATACTATCGAACCTATGGAGTTAGCCACCAATGGACGCATTGATACTTGAAGAGGAGGAGCATGCAGAGGAAGAACCTGAGGAAGAAGATCCCAAGGAAGAGGAACCCAAGGAAGAAGACCCGGAAGAATGCGAGAATGAGGAGGAGCCGGAGGTACAGGCGAATGCTTGGCTGAACGACCATGGGATGGCCGAACAAGTACAAGTCGAAATTGAAGCACTACCGGAAGAAGAGCCGGAACCCGAGAGCGATGTGGAGGAGTTATGGGATCACCTACGTGACCATAAAGGAATTTAGCACCGTGAAAAGTTGCAACTTGAAACTTTTTCCACTGTGAGAAGAAGAGGAAAAGAGGACTTAGCAGTAGTTAGGCATATTTAAATAAAACTTGTGCTAAGAAGAATTTGTAGGACCTAGGAACATGTGTGGTAGTATTGCGACTAGTATGTTATGTTGTTGACTTATGTGGAGTTTATTAATAAAAAAAATTTGTTTGCTAGGATACTGGTGTTTCTACCTTATTACTCTTTCAGCATGTTTCCCTACATTCTTAAGTCGAATATATAATTTGTACTTGTAGATATGGCTACACCTAGCTCCGCCGCTACCTTGAGTTTCTACCGGTCTATACCAGTCCCAGCCAACACTCTGACTCCACCACCACCAGTGTACGACCGAGACACTGAGTCTTACCTCTATGACGTTCCAGTGACTGAGGAGACACCACCTGCACCACCCTGCAAGCACATAGATGTGGGGTACCTGTTCGACACACCACTAGCCGATCTTCCCAACTTTTCGATCGAGACCCTGGAAGAACTCCCCCTCCAGACTAAAGCTGAAATACAAGAACAACTTCGTCGTCAAAAAGAGTACAAACTGGAGCAAGCTGAAAAAGCTCACATGGAGGCACTTAGGATTCACTTTGGACTTCGTAGAAAGTAGGTAGAAGTGGAATGTTAGAATAAGGAACGAAATTATCCTCTGTTAACTCTCCGTAGTGAATCGATGGCAATAGATCCATGTAATAGGATGTAGTTGTTTATTTTCCTTAATCAGCATCATGTACTTCGCTTTTATTAATAAAAGTTTCAGTTTGGTTTACATATCCGTCCCAATTATTATATTGGTATAAAGGATTAATGTGTATATATATACATAGATATATAAGATACCATGCTGAATCCCCAAAAATCTATAAAATTGTAGATGGTGCTCACACGCAATGGGGTAGGTAACGAAAACAATGACCACAATGGAGAGTCATCCAACGGCCATCCTAACCAAGCCAATGGAAACGTGGATTTCGCTCAACTCTTGCAAGCCTTCACCGTGGCTATCAATAACGCGAACCGCCCACCGCCTCGCGCTCACATACCTGGACCAATGACTCGGGCACAAGCTCTGAACGAGTTCTGTAAATGACAACCGCCAGCTTTCCACGGAGAACCTGAGCCAACTTTAGCCGAAGCTTGGCTTAAGGAAGTTAAAGTGATATTCGCACGTTGGATGTCGCTCGTAATGGGGATCAAGTGGCTCTAGCCCAATATCAGCTGAAGGGCGAGGCTCGATATTGGTAGGAGCTGATAGAGACATCTCACAATGTTGCAACAATGACATTTACTGAGTTTGAATGCATCTTTCTAGATAAATACTTCCCTGCACCAATCAAACAGGCAAAGGCGCAAGAATTTCATAGCTTGCAGCAAGGTTCAATGACGGTGACACAGTATGCCGCCAAGTTCGAGGAATTATCACGATATGCTCTAACTACTATTCCGACTGAGGATGACAAAGCAAGGAAGTTTGAATGAGGACTGAGCTCCTCTCGTAAGGCAATGGTCGGCCATGAGTTTCCCACTAACTCACAAGTTGTGAAATGTGCCTTGAGGCTTGAAAGAGAAGACATGGATTTCAAAGCCAAGTGGAAAAAGATAGGAGTAAGTGCTGGAGGACCCATTCGAAGCAACCAAACCTACAACACCAACAACAATCAGGGACCTTATCCAATGAAGTCATTCAACCTGCAGCAAGGAGGTCAATCATAGAACAACACCAGGGCAGTGCAAAACCAACCACCAAGGCCACCGCAGGGATTTATCCGCGATGTTTCTACGGTTCAATGCTACAATTGCCATGCAATGGGGCATTATAGCCGTGACTGCCCAAAACCACAACTGGAGAGGCCTCGAGTGAATAGTAGTCAACCACCTCAATAATTCCGACAGATTGGTTTTGTTAATCAAAATCAAGGTGGGCCTCAACAACAGAACAACAAATAGATCCAACTTCAGCAACACAATTAGAAAGGGAAACAGCTGATGGGAAGTCAACAGAATACTGGAGGGCGTGTCTTTGCTCTACAGACTGAGCAGGAAGAGCAGGATCCCTCTGTGATCCAAGGTACGCTACTATTATTCAGTACCTACGTACAAGCTTTATTTGATTTTAGAGCATCACATTCGTTTGTATCTGCTGCCTGCGTATCTGCCCTAGGATTAGAAATAGAACCCTTAAAATCAAGCATGATGGTAACATCACCTTTAGGTGGGAAGTTAGCTATTAATCTAATTTGTAAAGGGTGCGAGATAGAGGTACCTGATCTACGTCTGACCTGTGACTTACGAGTGATCGATATGGCTGACTTTGATATAATTTTAGGAATGGATTGGCTATCATTCCACCGAGCTGTCATAGATTGCCATCAGAAAATGGTGACGGCTTTCACTCCTGACGGAACCTGCTTCAAATTTAAGAGGAATTGACAGACTCCAAATTCAACGATAAGACAAACAAGGTGGCAGTACCAATTTTTTGGATGGCTAGCTAGCCTCAAGTTGGAAGAAACTAATCGAATGGAGCTAAGACTACCCCACATTGTCTGCGAGTATGCGGACGTATTTCCTGAAGAACTTCCTGGGTTACCACCACAGTGGGAGATAGACTTCACCATTGAACTCCAACCTGGAATTGCACCAATCTCCATAGCCCCATACAGAATGGCACCGACCGAACTGAAGGAACTCAAGATTCAACTGCAGGACCTGCAAGAGAAGGGTTATATCCTGCCAAGCACATCGCCATGGGGAGCACCAGCCTTATTTGTGAAGAAGAAGGAAGGGACACTATGCCTTTGTATCGATTATAGACAGTTGAATCGGGTTACGATCAAGAATCGCTATCCTCTGCCTAGAATCGATGACCTGTTCAATCAATTAAGAGGAGCTACTTGTTTCTCAAAGATTGACCGTCGATCGAGGTACCACCAATTGAGAATTCGGGATGAGGACATCACTAAAACTGCATTCAGAACCAGATACGGACACTATGAATTTGTAGTAATGCCGTTTGGACTCACCAATGCACCAGCAGTTTTCATGTGTCTCATCAATAAAAAATTTCAACCCTACCAGGATAGATTTGTGGTAGTGTTCATTGATGACAAACTGATATACTCAACCACGAAGAAGGAGCACGAAGAACACCTCAGGATCATACTGCAAGTGCTTAGAGACAACCAACTCTATGCAAAGGCTAGTAAGTGCGAGTTCTGGTTAGAGGTGGTTAAATTCCTAGGACATGTGGTGTCTAAAGACAGAATTGCAGTGGATGTTAGCAAGGTGGAAGCCGTACTGGATTGGAAGCGGCCTACGATAGTGTTCGAAATCAAAAGCTTTCTGGGATTGGCTTGCTATTATCGATGATTTATTCAGGACTTCTCGATTCTTGCCAAACCAATGACAAGATTGATGCAAAAGGGAGTCAAGTTTGAATGGAGTGAAACCTGTGAGAAGACGTTTCAAGAGTTGAAGAAAAGACTAACCAGTGCACCCATACTCATCATTCCAGAGCGGGATGTAGGTTACACAGTTTACTGTGACGCCTCTAAAGATGGGTTGGGTTGCGTTTTGATGCAAAATGGGAAGGTTGTTTCCTATGGATCACGTCAATTGAGACCGCATGAAAAGAATTACCCTACGCACGACCTAGAGTTGGCAATTTGAAGTTTTCACAGATCACAAAAGTCTCAAGTATCTGTTCACACAGAAGGAGTTGAATATGAGACAGAGGAGGTGGATGGAGTATCTTGAGGATTACAAATTCACTATGTCCTACCACCCAAGCAAAGCTAACATTGTAGCCAATGCTCTTAGTCGAAATAGTCGAGAGCAGAAAGCTAAAGTAGCCATGAAAGAATGGGAGATGGTAAAGACACTCAACGAGTTCAACCTGCAAGCGTCATCAGTTAATGGACAAGCACGCTTGTGCGCTCTTATGGCTATACCTGCACTTCACCGAGAAATTTTACTTGTTCAAGGATTTAAACAGGACTGTGAATTTATACAGTCATAGATTATGGTCGGTAAAGCACTTACTAGATGGACGATTCACACCAACAGCCTCAGATTCAAAGGTTCGATCTTTGTACCAAACATCGGCACCCTTTGAGAAGTCGTACTACAAGAATTTCACCACTCGAACTTCCCTGTTCATCCTGGGGGTACTAAGATGTACCATGATCTGCGAAGGACGTATTGGTGGGAGGGAATGAAGAGAGATGTAGCTAGCTTTGTGTCAACCTGTTTGGTCTGTCAACAAGTCAAAGCTGAACATCGGAAGCCCATAGGGGATCTTCAACCTCTATTGATACCAACGTGGAAGTGGGAGCATATTTCCATGGATTTTGTGACCAGCTTACCCAAGACGCCTAAGTCTAACACTGCTATTTGGGTAATAGTAAACTGTCTCACTAAATTGGCGCACTTCTTACCGGTAAAGATGATGGAGAACATGGAGACTTTAAGTTTGCTCTACATCCAAGGAATTGTACGCTTACATGGAGTACTTGTATCTATCGTATCTGACCGTGATCCGAGATTCACATCCAAATTCTGGAAGGGATTGCAGAAAGCTTTGGGAACGGACATTCGACTCAGTACTGCTTTTCACCCACAGACGGATGGACAGACAAAAAGGACAATTCAAATTCTGAAGGACATGCTGAGAGCTTGTGCACTTGATTTCTCCGGAAATTGGGGACAACAGTTGTCTCTGGTTGAATTTGCTTACAACAACAGCTATCAGTCAAGCATCGAGATGGCACCCTTTGAAGCTTTGTACAGAAGACCCTGTCGCTCACCGGTTTGTTGGACAGATGCTGGAGAAATCGGATTGATTGGACCAGATCTGGTCCGAAATACGACTGAAAAGATTAAGGTGATTCGACAAAAACTACTTACCGCCTAGAGTAGTCTGAAAAGTTACTTGAACAAAAGGAGCAGACCCTTATCTTTCAAGGTCGGCGATCATGTGTTCCTAAAAATCAGACCGCGTCGGGGAGTTATTCGGTTTGGGAAAAAGGGGAAATTATCTCCACAATATATTGGGCCATTCGATATTTTGGCAAAGATTGGGAATGTGGCTTACCGTTTAACACTGCCACCACAGTTGGATCGAGTTCACAATGTGTTTCACGTGTCGATGCTTCGCAAGTACATTGCCATCCCCACTCATGTTATCAACTGGGAGGATGTCACTCTAAACGAAGATACTACTTTCGAGAAGCAAGTAGTAGAGATTCAAGATCATAGCGAAAAGAATATTCGAGGCAAAATGATCAAGTTAGTGCGAGTTTTATGGAGACATCAAGGAATTGAGGAATCTAAATGGGAACGAGAAGACGCTATCCAAGAAAACTACCCCCATCTTTTTACATCATAGTAAGTACCTAATTTCGAGGATGAAATTTGTTAAGGGGGGTAGGTTGTAATGACCCTAATTTTTATCAATAAAATTATTAGTTTAATAAAAATTTTGTTACTCGATTGTCTTTTTATTTATTTACTTGAGTGTTGATTTTATTAAACAAGTCCTAAATTATAAAATTTGGATTTGGAAGCCTTAATAATTATACATAGACATACTTGGAGAGAAAGCTGAATGGGATTTCTATCCGAAGAATCTATCATATCATCTCATCTCTTCCACTCTATGCCATCCTAGCCTTGAGTATAATGGGGGGAGAGAGAGAGAGAGCAGTTCAGACGATAGGGAGAGAAAGAGTAAATGTGTGAGATTTTCCTTGCACAACAATCAGGTGCCTTGTCCTCTTGAGTTGACGAGAGAGAGAGAGAGAGAGAGAGAGAGAGAGAGAGAGATTGCCAAGAAGAAGGAAACATTAGGATTTCTTTTTATCCAAATCTCCATCTATCATGAATATTTGCCAGGCTATGACATCCTATGTATATATGGCTTATAGGAGAGAGAGAGAGAGAGAGAGAGAGAGAGAGAGGAAATGGCTGAAGAGAGAGAGAGAGAAGAGAACAAGCACTTGCATTACTCATTATTTCTCTGTATCCTACAGTATAGCTTATGAGTGTATAGCTTACAAGTGATAAGCTAGACAAGAGAGAGAGAGAGAGAGAGAGAGAAGAAGAAGAAGAACAAGTGGCCGAGAGAGAGAGAGAGAGAGAGAGAGAGAGAGAAAGGGAGAATGAGATGAGATCCCATCAGATTTTTCCCTCCACATGCACATCATATCATCCTATTTAAACTTTTAAAGATAGCCTTGCCAGGCTCATGCACCATCATATCACCTAGTTAATCTACCAAGGATAGCCTTGCCAGACTAGAAAATTAAAATCTGAGGAAGAAGGTGTGTGTGTGCTGTGGAGAGGGAGGAGAGAGAGAGATGAGAGGCCTATATATACCTTCACATACTTTCCATTTTTGTGCATTCCACTTCCACATGTTCTTTCCCCATTTGGGAAAATAAATAGAGAAAGAAACAAGAGAGGGAACCACTAGAAGAAAAAGGAAAAGAAAAGTCAGTCTTATACCACCACCCACTAATCACATCATCACCCATATAACTGTTCTTCAAAAAAAATTCTACACTTTTACAGTCATTTCAAGGTCCTGAGAAAGAAGACTAGAATTTCGGTCAATTCTAGACCGAAAAGAAACTTACCGATCACCCGACCCGACGCCGTCGTAATCAATCCGCTACCGCCAAGAAGTAAGGTAGAAACCTCCTACCTACTCACCTAAATATAGTAGTGCTACGTGTTCGTTGATTTTAAAAAAAAAATATTGATCTAGAGAATTTTATAATTACCCGCATAATTAGTCTGTTGGAAAAATTAAAATGTTAACATCATTGTAGTTATAATTTCCGTTGTACACTGTATAAAGGAAACTAGAGTAATTGCTTGTAATGTTGCATGAAGGAACAGTGGAGTAATTACTGGACCCCTTTAAAAAAAAAGAAGAAGAAAAGGAGTTTAATTGGCATGAAGGAAGAGCCTTCACTTGCCAAGTGTACTGACTTTGGTATTATTAGTTTAGAAACGAAGCATACTGTCACTTTTTGTTGGCGTGAGAAAAGTCTCCATTTACCAAGTCTACTGACTTCTGTTTTGGTTTAGAAAAGAAGCAAACCTAGTGTACTTCATTTATCCAGTGTACTGATTTTTGTCCTAGTTTAGAAAAGAAGCATACTGAATACATTTTATTTTACTTTATTTTATTATTAGAAAAGCATGAAAGTAGGATTTAGTTCTACATGATTTTAGCAAGTTTTGAAAGAATAATGATTTCTCAAGAAAATGATGCATGTGTACGAGACAAGAGAAACGAGAAAACGATATTCAAAAACGAAAAAAAAAAAGAGCAAAAGAGAAATTTTGACATGTGTAACCTGGGAGACCGGAACAGCAGAACCAGAGTTTGGGTGTGCGTGTGTGAAACTAGGAGACCGGAACGGCGGAACCAGTGTTTGGGAATGTGTGAGTAAGCTTGGGAGACCGGAACGGCGGAACCAGAGTTTGTAAATGCATGGTCGACCGTCATTCTGAAAAAGGGAGTAAACGGAACCAGTGCTAAAGGAAAAGATTTAATAATAAGTGAAATTGACGTTTTGACATGAGATACGGTACACTATGACGAATTCGACACTTGACACTTTTACTCGTACGATATCTTTAATAGTTGATTTTATTAAAGTTTTGCTTGATGCCTTGTAAAGTACTTGTTATATTTGATAAAGAATGTGATATAAGGGTAGGAGTTAGTTACTGAGCTTAAAAGCTCATGGTATTACTTTTGTGGCCCTGGCATCTTATGCGAGACTTAGAAAGCGAACAAGAGGCGTACTATAATTTGGAGCAGTATGGAGCTGAGCAGAATACCGCTGAAGAAGGAAATCACCATGAGGAGTAGAAATTTCCTGTAGCACCCCTCCCTATCCTTAATAAATGTAATCTTGATTTGAGAATACTTTGGGATGTAATGACTTATTATTCTACTTTTAATTATTAAATGTTAAGTTTGAATAAAAATAGTTATAATTAATGTTTCCAAAAATTGGGGCGTTACACTAATGATAGGTTAGTATCACCCACTAGAGATGCCCTTAGGCATTTAGGAACGTGCTCCAAATCAAATTGTATTAGGAACTAGTGTTTACCCGTGCTTACGGCACTACCCACCCTTTGATGGCATTTTTGTAATATATTTATAAGAGTGTGGATGTTTTCTTACGAAAGTTGGAGAACACACATCAGCGCTTGAATCAAATGAATCTCAACCCTTCTTTCAACTTGTGTTTGTGTAATCCTCACATCCTTGTGTTTTATTAAGTAGATGATTATGTGATTTCCATTTTTTACTAGTGTAAAGTGTCAAAAGTTCTGTTCTTTTAGCTATATAGTGAACTTCTCCATCTTCGAATATTTTTAAAAACTAGAAAAGTCAAGTATCCAAAGCTAAAGAGAGAGAGAGAGAGAGAAAAAAAGGTATCCAAAGCTGGTTACAGGTATCAAATTCATGCCTCACATTCAAATCCAAGCATCACAGATACTCGAATCGAATACTTAGTTCATACTATAACATAGTTGAATGTTGTTCATCCTAACCTGTGTACGTGTTGTGTAAACTCATACTAAACAACAAACATTCAACAAATGTCTCGTCAAGTTTTTTTTGGGTACCGTCTCTCAAAGTTTATGCCTGAAAGCGCATGCTGAACAACATTCAACAGCCTATAAAAAGCTTTATGCCCGAAGTTCCGAGCTGATCATTCTAAATTTCTAGAAGCTGACATAGGTCTCTTATCAAAGCGTCTCCTGGCAATATTGGATAAACAGGTTAAGATATTGGGTTCTTCAATCCTAATGTGTCCGTGTGTCCTAATTTTAAGATAAATGTTGCACTCAATTGTCTATGTCGTGCGCCCAGGTCCTTTGCTTTGCTACCGTTCTGTGTTCCACTAACTCAAATAAGTTTTGAACCTAAAATATTTTACCGAACGTAAATAGGCACGGATATATTGTACAATGGCTTTTATACCCCGTTCTCTTATTCTCTCATACCTTCCTCTCTCTGCATGCTACAACCAAATACTCCACACCTGTCGGATCTCACTCCGACACCTCTCTCCCTTGTTAACCACCGCCAACCACCTCTTACACATAGTCGACCCTCGCGAGACCTCTGACGTGTGTCCAACAACCTCCGACGACCACCGAAAACTGGTTCTTGGCAACCGACGACCCTCAGGCCACCGTGAAACCTTAGGATTTGCTCTGTAACCTCTGGATCTTCTCTGTAATAGCTGTTTTGAACCTTTTCTGCACTTGTCGGCCATCGAATTCGAGATTGATTTTCAGGATTTCGTCGACAATAGCGACAACAACAATCGCGAAGTCGCACTGCTCAAACCTAGTCGCGCCGTACAACCATCATCGTTGACGACGACGACTTGGAGTAGTGGTTGAAAGTTTTTGACGGGGAGAAACATCAAATCATTTGATTTTGCAGTGTCCAAAGGTATGGAAGATATGGTTTCTTTGAGACCGCTCGCTATTCTCCGACACTTTCTAACTTCCACGATTCTTCCCCTTGAGATCTCATAAACATATAGCCGACGAAGCAATAATAGACCCAAAGTTTGATTTGGAAATTTTGAATCTGGAGTTACAAATTTTAATTTCGAGGTTAGGACTTTACTTCTTCACTAACTGATTTTATTGTAATTTGGTGGTTTGATTTATACGGTTATCTTTTTCATCTCGAAATGATATAAATGAAAGGTGAGCTCCATGCTGTCGGCAATTTGATTGCATTGGGAATGGCAAAGAACGAGGTCGCCGCGATCCTCCGCCGCCATCGGAGCGATTGCATACAGTGATGGAGTAATTGATTGTGTGATTGCATTGGGAATGTCTATAAGAACTGTGTATTTCTCTATGGAACTGTCTATGAGAACTGTGTATTTTCTATGAGAATTGTGTATTTTCTGTGAGAATTGTCTATGAGAACTGTGTATTGTGTATTTTTTATGAGAACTATATATTTTTCTTTGAGAACTGTCTATGAGAATTATGTATTTTTCTATGAGAATTATGTATTTTCTGTGAGAACTCTCTATGAGAACTATGTATTATCCATAAGAACTGTGTATTTTTTTATGAGAAATATATATTTTTTATGAGAATAGTATATTTTAGTGTGTGATAAGACTATGTGAACTTTGTATTTTTCAGTTCTCATAACTAGTTCACATAGTCTAGTTCTCATGACCAGTTCACAAAGCTAGTTTTCTATGAGAACATTCACTTTTCATAGCCAATTCTCATAGAACTAACTATGAAAACTGGCAGTTCTCATAGAAATGACTATGAGAATTGACAATTCACATAACCAATTCTCATAGCTTAGTTCACATAGCCAGTTCTCATAGAAGAACTGAGCAGTTCTCATAGAACTAACTATGAAAACTGGCAGTTCTCATAGCCAGTTCACATCGCCAAGGATATTTTTGTCTGAAATAATATGATTCAGGAATTGATTATAAAAATATAGCTCTCATAGCCATAGTTCAGGGGTATTTTTATCCAAAATAATATGTTAACTCAGGCTATGTAAACTGGTAGGGATATTTTTGTCCGAAATATTATGTTAACTGGCTATGAGAATTGATAGTTCTCATAGCCAGTTCACATAGCCAAGGGTATTTTTGTCCAAAATAATATGAGTCAGAAGTTGATTTTAAAAATATAAATTTTACTAAAAATGGACATGTACACAAAAAGTTAAAAAGAATGGGCAAAATAGTAAAAATGAATGAAAAGTCAAGAAAAATGACTGAAATAAAGAAGAAATATTTTTGTCAGGACCAAATTAAGTCCGAACCTACTTTTTGGGGTTGGCCTCTAAATTCCCTTTGAATTAAAGGTGATGTATTGTGAAAGAATAACATGTCTTGTAAAACAGAAAATACATACTTAAAAAATAAAAAACTTAGTAGAATAGGGTTTAAATCCTACATATAACATTAGAAAAGAGGTTGAAGCGAAAAATCCTTTTTTCCTAAAAGCGAAGTACTACTTCTACTATTATCAGACAAGAGCTTGACTAATTTTCTTAACGAGCCTCTTTAAACAAGTTGAGCCCTTAACTAAACGAGTTTAAGGCTCGTTTAGTTAATGAGCCTTAAACTCAAGCTCGAGCTCGGCTCGATTACTAAATGAGTCGAGCCGAACCACGAATTGCTAGTGAGCAGATCAATTCATTCGTAGCCCTAGTAAAGCCTATTTTTACACCTCTTAACCTTTCACAAGCTACAAAAGAACAATGTAGTCTATTGTTATTAGGATTTGACGATGTTAGACAAATTCTGCCAAATTTTCTGGTGGCTACATCATGACAATGGAATAATTTGTCATGAGACAGGGGTATTTTGTAATTTTTCAAACTTGGGTTTTTGTAATTTGTAGAAACTTTGGGGGTAGTTTTGATAATTTGCCCAAAAAATAAGGAAACTAAAAGGTTAAAGTGACCTTGAAAAAAATGGATCACATTTGGGAAAAGCCTTTTGTGATTTACCAAAAAAACAGCGTCAAAAGTTAACAATGTTGAATCTTTGTCCTCAGTGAATTGTTTTTTTTCGAATTTGGTCGGATATTTTCATTTATTCAATTCTTCTCCCTGAGAAAAAGGGTGTCGGGAGGGTACCACGTAGGGCTGCTCGCGGTCCAGTTCGGTTAGGATTCCTAGGAATCCGAGAACCGAACCACTAGTCACGATTTTTACAAATGAATTCTGTGTCCAGACCAAAAGTCCTACGGTTCGGTTCCAATTCAATCAGTGACTAGCGGATCGGTTCCGATTTTGTCCACGGATTTTAGCAAAAATAAAGCTTAAGCATATATCCCACACTAAAAGGGAAAAAGGTTACACTCAAAATTAAGTTTAACACCGGCCACCAAAAAGTACTTGTTACTTTGAAGAAACAGAGAGAGAGAGAGAGAGGAGGAGGAGGAAGAGGTGAAGAAGTAAGGACGATGTGGCGGCGACATAAACGAGGAATGAAAATTAGGAAAACTTGAAAAGAAACGAACTAGTGAAATTAAACTAGGGTTCCCATAACTCATATAAAAAATTACGATTTACCCTCTATATTTTATGTACATCTATACTATATCTCGTTATTAAGATAAAATATTAAAATTGGTAGAAAAAAGTTTTAACATTATCAACAATTATAATTATATAAATATCTCACGGTTTGGTTCGGTTAATTCACGGTTTCGTAATGAAAATTTGTGGACCGAATCGCGAGTCACAGTTTTCTAATTTTTTAATCCGTGTCCAGACCATTAATCCATGGACAAAATTTAAAAGGTACGGATCAATTCGGTTTGAACCGATTTCACGGTTCACCGAATTTTTTGAATAGCCCTAGCACCGCATGGTACCCATATGCCAATAGAAAGAAAACAACTCATCTTTATGTTAGTCTCCGCATACATCCAATCCAATAATTTCTTCCCTCGGTCCAGATCCTCTTCACACTTTTGTCTCCACATATCTGCCACACCTTTCTCCCATGAGATGTCACCGCATTAATGACTTCATCTGATGGTCTAGATTAAATTCACTCCCCACGGGTCCCAGTTCTTGTAAAATACGACGTCATCCTCCCTTTTTCCAAACGACATAGGGGGAACTGCATTTCAGTGGAGGGAGGGGCAAAAAATGCCCAACTCATGAAGCACTTTTTTGAAAATTCATCTAAATTTGAAAAGGAGAAAAGTAATTCCCAGTGCATGAAAAAGGCTACGTAAAAAGACTAATATACCCACACATATTTGAAACCCTAAAAACTAAGTTCTTACTTTTCCCCATTCCCATTCCGCAACTAACGCTGCTCTCTCTCTCTCTCTCTCTCTCTCTCTCTCTCTCTTTGTACTACACTATTGACGCCATCTCCGCCATGGGCTAGAACCACCGACCACCCAAGCCGCACATTGCCGTCCAAATTGATATGTAAGCGCCCCACCCCCCCCCCCCCCCCCCCCCTCTCTCTCTCTTGTCGGACGCGGGAGTCCAGATGTAGATGAGGGGCAGGAGGTCATCGACGGCATCAAGGAAGGCATCGGCAGAGATTTAAACCCCTTCTTCCCCACGAAAAGTTTCAAAATTAAGTTGCTCCAGGAGGTGACGAAGTCCAGATCTGGGCTATTTATGGGGAGGGAGAGAGAGAGAGAGAGAGAGAGAGACGATTCTGGGTTACTGTTTTGGTTCAGTCCCACATCAGGAAAGAAAAGGAGTTAAGTTGCTCCTAAGCTGCTCTTTTTATGAAACTAAGATGCACCTTGTATCAAGGTATCAAGGTGTGTTAACCTAAGTTGCCCCATGTATGAGCATAAGTTGCCCTGTGTATGAACCTAAGTTGCCCCGTATATGAAGCTAAATTGTCCCGTATATGAACCTAAGTTGCCCTGTGTATGAATTTAAATTGCCCCGTGTATGAACCTAAGGTGTAACGATCCTGATTTTTGGTAAATAAAAATTTCGTTGAAAATTTGAATTTTATTTTTATTACCTGGATTTGCTTTTAAAATTACTTTTTTTATTTTTAATAATCCGTCATAATTAGATTTGAGACTTATAAAATTTTATCTTTTCGTACCGAACAATTTAGTCATTTTCTAAAGACAATTATGCTTATAAAAGCACTTGTATATTTTCCTAACGAGTTAAATAAAATCTTTAAATTACATTTCTTGGCTAGAAATTCTACTTGACTAGTAGAATTAGTTGGAGAAACCCAACCACCAATTCATTTGGTTACTTTCTCCTAACTCTAGATGAACCTTTACCCATTGGACAATAAAAGTTAGGAAAACTTTTATCCATTGAACAATAGGAAACCTAAATTGTCCACCGAAGGTACCATTCTAGATTTATTGAAGTACATATATAAGATTATATATAGATTTACGTACTTCATAGATTTATATAAGCTTGCTTAAAGGACACATCCTTTAAACCATTGGTCAATACATGCTAGGGTAAACTTTACCCCTTAGATAATAAGGTTAGTCTACCAACAAGTACTAGGGTTTTATTAAATAGTCGTTTCCTAGATTTTTCATATGATTATATTTGTTTAAAATATGTATATGTACCTTATAAATCTATTGTTCTAGATTTTCTAAAGATATTGTTATATATAAATATGTGTACTAAAGTACTCTAATATAATAATGTAATAAGAACATGTACTTATTAGATTAGTTTATTAGGAAATCTTAACCTTATAATTTTTTATTGGAAACTTGAAAATTTTACTAGATTTCATAGTACTTATATATATATATAGTCCGGATCTCTTAAAGGATCCCGCACGGGCTTACTGTGCGGGACCCCCCTTTCCCGAGTGAATCACAACGATCCGAGCCGCTCAAAGTGATCATAACGTAATTTTAATGGTACCCGTGAGAAATTAGCAAAAAAAATGATCGAGAAGGGCTTGTTCCGAACAGTTTTTTTTTGAACGAAAAAAATAATCAGGAAGGGCTTGTTCCGAACAGTTTTTTATTGAACGGTTCAATAAAAAATTGCTCGGATCAAGCCCTTCCCGATCATTTTTTTTACTGATTTCTAGCGGGTACCCTTAAAATCATATTCTGGACACATTGAGCGGCTCGGATTATCGCAATTCGCTCGAAAAAGGGGAATTCTGCATGATAAGCCCGTGTGGAATCCCTCATTGGATCCTATGTGTGTGTATGTGTGTGTGTGTAAAATAGTATAATAAGAACATGTGTTTAATAGATTTGTTTATTAAGAAAAACTTGGCCTAGGAAATTTTAAAAGATTATATAGTACCTTAAGTACATTCTTTTATATATATATATCGGGACGGTTCAAGAGACACCCAAAAAAACACCCCAAATCTCAAACTCATAGTTTCTGATCAAATTTTCATGATCCGAACCGTTCAATGTGTGCAGAATGTGATTTTAAAGGTGCCCGTGAGAAATTAACAAAAAAAATGATCGGGAAAGGCTTGATTTGAGCAGTTTTTATTTGAACCATTCAATAAAAAACTGTTCGAAACTGTTCGGATCAAGCCCTTCCCGGTCATTTTTTTTGCTGATTTCTCACTGGTACCCTTAAAATCACGTTCTGATCACATTGAGCGGCTCGGATCATCAAAATTTGATCGGGAACTATGAGGTGTTTTTTTAGGTGTTTTTTTGGGTGTCCTCGGAACCGCCCCGTATATATATATATTACTGGATATAGAAGTACATATATATGTATGTAAGAGAGAGAGAGACAGAGAAAGGAAAAGATGGAGAGATTGGATTGTACCTTGCCATCTTCCATGATCTTTTTACATCCTTTCAATCTTTGCTTATACACTTCTCCTAGCAAGATTTACCTTCCATTGTCCTTTTATATATAACTTACTAGACCAAATCTTGAACCATCCCTTCCTTCCTTCATTCCTTCGTCAAATCTTCCTAAAGTCTACCCAAAGTACAAAATCTAGTCTTCCATTGATGGTTACTTGTACATTACTCTTCAACCTACCCACCAAGCCATGCCTTGACATGACAAAAGGAAGAAAAAAAAAATCAAAGATATGAGAGAGAGAGAGAGAGAGAGATTCGGGTGAGGGAGAGGAGAGAGGGAGCTTTGGCCTATAAATAGCAAGCTCATTACAAGTCATTCACACACCTTCACTCTTTGCTTTCACTTCTCTCTAGAATTTCTAAACTTTCTTAGTTCCAAAGTTCAAGTTTCTTTAAGTTTCTTGAAGTTCTTGAGAGCTACCACCAAACCACCTCCAAAAATCACCCATAGATCTTTAAAGTAGTCTAGTTTAGTGAGCAAAGTTGTTTCTAGGAAGAGAAAAGTCATTTCTCTTCCTTTCGAAGTACTTCGGAGCCGTTACGCCGCCGATTCGCAAAATCAACGACCAACTCTCAAAACCGACCAACCGCCAAGAAGTAAGGTAGAGTCCCTTTGTCCACTAACTCTACATATAACATAGAACCGTATGTTGGAAAGTATAACGTAGAATCTTCTTATACCCTAACTTTAAGTATATAAGGTTATCTATCGCCTATAAGGTTTGAAATGCGTGATAGTTAGTAAACTTATTCTCGCTAATGGAAGTATGAGTATGTTGGAATAATCGACTTCTACTCTAATAAACATGTGTTATTTTGAATTTTTCACAAAAGAAGAAAGAACGATTTTCAAAAGACAAGACTTTATCATTGATAAAAGTATTCATATTTTAATCTTTAGATGGTTATGTGCATGTGTTATGAATTGTTTGTATTACTTGTCTTATTGTAAAGCATAAGTGATTTTCACTCCAAAGACATCCGTACATGTGGCGTTATGCTTCAAGTAGTGTTTTGAGCATGATTAGTAATAAAGAGTTGGATGATCTTGCTAGTTTAGTTTCAAGATTACAATGAATGATTTATGATTACGTATGTGAAAAGTCCTACCGCGGAGTCGTTGCATGAAAACAAGACACGAAAATCGAGAAAGTAGAAACATGACACCTAGGGTGTGATTAATGAAAAGGCGTGTTTTGAAAAGGTGAAATATTTTAGAAACCGCAATGTGGCCAGACGTGATAGCCCATTGTGTAGTGTGTGTTTTGTGTGCCATTGGGAACCCGGAGCGGCGGAACCATTGTGCGGATACTCGGGAACCCGGAGCGGCGGAACCGAGGAGGGTGTGTGGCTTGGTTACCGCGGAGAGGTGCCAATACCAATTGTGTGCCAATGGGAACCCGGAGCGGCGGAACCATTGTGCGGATACTCAGGAACCCGGAGTGGCGGAACCGAGGTTGGGTGTGTAAAAATGATTTTGGAAATGTCGATTTGAAAAATGAAAAGTGGAAAATGGAGACACAGTTTACGAGATATTGCGTAAGAAAAACTCAGAAATCACGAACACCAACTTTAGTTGAATAGTGAATATGGATGTGTCATTGTTAACTGTTTTGTTAAATACGTATGTACTATGTGGAACTCACTGATTCTATGCCCTATTATGTGTAAGTTATGGGTTAGCGGGTATGGGATTGTTCTGCTGAGCTTTCGTAGCTCATGGTGTTACATTTAGTGACCCTGACATATTATACCGGTGGCGACGCTGGTATAATGTGTCAGACTTTGTAGATGAACAGGGAGAACTCTATACCTTGGAGACTTTCGGAGCCGAAGAGTTGGCTAGGATGGAGGAGCAGGCGGGGCAGTAGATAGGAACCCTAATTTCCCCTCTTTTTGTTGAATAAAAGTACTCTTTTGAGAATTATGATGTAATATTGAGCCAGATTTTATTTAGATTTTCAATAAAATGTCTATTTAACATTTCCAAAATTTGGGGCGTTACATAAGGTGCCCTCTAAATTGCCCTGTATATGAACCTAAGTTGCCCCATGTATGAATCTATATTGTCCTGTGTGTGAGCCTAAGTTGCCCCAGATTTATGACAAGAGGAAGGAGTATTTTTGTCTTCAACACCATGTCTTGGAAATTATTGTTTTCCTTCTTATGACTAGGCAATTCCAAAAAAAGTAGTCCATGAGTTGCGCATTTTTTGCCCCTCTCTCCACTGAAATGCAATTCCCCCGACGAAATACTTCTATTTAGCCCTAAAATTCCAATTCCTACGCTTCCTGAATCCTAACCCATTTCTTTCTCTGCCAGTTGATTTTCACCGTGCATTTTCACATAATTTTTACCCCCAAGTTCTTTCTCGAACGAACAATTTATTTAACTTCTGAAATTAATTTTTTAAGGAACTAACAAATGTTGGCTCAAATCCTTTGGTATATGCAAAATCGGCCTAAAAATTTGAAACAAATCCTGCTCTGTTTTCAAGTGGCTTGGAAAACCCAAACAAAGTCTTGAATCTTGATTGATTGAAGAAAAATCAAAACAAAAGCAAATCAGATTACACTGTAAACAAAATCCAATCCTCTTTCTTGGGGTAAAAAAAAAAAAAAACTAAATCAGCTAGAGAGATGGGAGATATAAAAATCTTCTGATGTGAAGATGAAGATCGGGCCGTATCGTCGGAAATCGCTATAGCGTCGTAGTTCACCGGACTGGTTGGATGGCGAAGTTGATGTCAAGTTTTGCCTTTTGAAGAAGAAGGAAGGTTGTGTTTGTTAAGCTTCTGTTCGGAGCAAATAACAAAACGCCATAACAAAGTTACAAGGCTAGTTTAATCTGGACTGTCGGATGAAGTCATTAATGTGTTGTAACGAACGTTGCATTTCGGATAGCACGGGCTCGGATGCATGATGCATTAATCTGAAATATTATTCAGAACAAACTCATGGGTCGCCTAAACTTAATCAAACTGTTAAACAAAATTAGAAGGATCCCACCTTTTAGTTGCAAACTCGACATTTGCAACTAATTACATGGGCATGATCACATTAACAGTTTCATGTGAGTTCATCTTCTGTAGTTTTTTGGGGAAAGAGGGAGAGAAAGATATAGTGAAGTAGGTGAGAAAAGCATACACCAAAGAGGGAGACATTATTGGACGTACGCGGAGACGTAACATGAAGATGAGTACTGCTTCTTTCTATTGGCTTATGGATACCACGTTTGCGTTCCACGTGGTACCGTCCCGGATTTGCCTTAATGACGCGAACCCCTAACATATGAGAAATAGGAGTAATAATCAACACTTTGTAGTTTTTATGTACTTTTCACCGACACCTATAAACGACAAGTATCTATTCAAACAAGGGATGAAATGAAGCCAAAAGTGCATTGTATCTAAAAATTCATACTTTCTCATAATAAAATGACTTTTTTATCCATTTGAGGAGCTGGAGAAAAATATTTGGGAAGTGTGTTTTTTTGCAACGTTATGGTCAATTTGGTTAACGAGGAATGGGTATATCTTTAACAGGGTAACAACTGAGGCTCTGGAGGTGGCGGACCTAATTAAAAATAAGGTAGCCATGTGGATGAAGGCCAAATTTGACATCAAGCTCTACACGGTAGAGGATTTCAAAGGATATTTAGATGGGATCCGAAAAGTGAAAATGTAGGGTGAGGTAGACAAGGAGGGTAGTCGGTGAGGTGTTCCTATCCAATCTTGGTTGGATATAGCTCTGTAGTTAATAGTTACTGTTTTTGATCGATGTATCCCGTCGAATTTAATAAAAAGTTCCGTTTGCCGAAAAAATAATAATAATAAAAAAGAGGTAGCAAATTACAAATAACTATTTTTGTCTTTTACTAGAAAGAATCTTTCTTCTTCTTTTTTGTCAGAAATGACAAACTAATTACTTTTGAGGTCAAAAATTGAATATTCAGAGCTTTTTATTATTTATTTCACAATTAAAAAGGTGAATTTTTTAATATAAGACACTTTTAGCTAATTCTATCACGTTTTTTATTAAATAATTATTGATTGGGTGTCGATAAAATGAACATTAAAACCACAAGGGTTTAGACATTTCTCATACGTGAGAGTGTATTTGTCATGATGGCAAACCTGATGGAGTGTCGGTGAAATTTACCTTTTTTTCTAATTACCAAAAGCTGGAAAAAATAACTAAGAAAGATTCCAAAAACCCCTTCCAATCACGGCCTACTTAAGACACTGAGGTTGGGAACACCAAAACCGAGGTGGCGCCGAAGTCTTCATAGAATTTTCACGGTCATTTGCTGGACTATTCCAATCCAAAGACTGACAGAATGCGGACAAGTCAAATGGGAAACTTCCTCTCCCTCTTCCTTCTCACTTCCAGATAGAAGACTTCATTGACCAAACAAACAATTCCAAGAATCCAAGCTTTGTCTCTCTTTCTAATAAATACCTCCTCATGGGCTGTGATGGGCAAGCAGAATATTAAGGCATTGATCACAAATATATGGCCAACCCACCTGAAAATACTTCCAAAAACTGGTTCAAGTACTTCCAGTATCAGGAAGACAAGGAAACCCCAGGCGACGCCCGAAATGTTCTGCTGATTATTGCCGCCCTAATTGCTGCGGTAACCTTCCAAGCCGGCGTTTCTCCGCCAGGTGGTGTTTGGCAAGAGGGAGGAAAGGCCGGAAAGGCAATTTACGCGGCAGACAAAGATGCCTTCTATGTGTTCTTGATTTCAAACACTTTGGCTCTTTCATCCTCGGTCCTAGTCATTCTCTCTCTTACTATTACTTTCCCTCTTCGGTTTGAAATACTTGTGGCCATGGTTTCGATGATTGTAACCTACGGTTCTGCAATTTTCGCTGTCACACCAGGTGAATCCGCGAGATTTCGATACATTTTACTTACAGCATCGGGGCCTTTTGTTGTTCGATGTTTGATCCAGATGTTTAGGAAATTTCAAACAATGCCTGCCTATGATAGACTAGAGAAATATGTGACCAAAAGTATGGTGTGGATGTATGCTAGAATAGAGAAATATGTGTCCAAAAGTTCGGTATGAATGTAGACACGGAAAATATTTGTCTATTGCATTCTAGGCTACCATTTAGGAATGTACTCATAATCAGATTGATTAAGGAAGATTTTGAGAATTTTATTTCTATCAATTGTGAAGTGCAAGAAATTTTGTTATTTACGTAATGTAAAGTGTAAGAAATTTCATTCTTTAGCTATCGTGAACTTCTTTGTCTTCAAATATTATAGTTAAAAATAAAAATAGAAAATTCAAGCATCCAAAGCTGGTTGCAGGTATCAGATTCATACCTCATTCAAATCCAAGCATCCTAGATACTTGAATACTTGGTTCCTGTAACATGGACGAATGTTGTTCATTCTAACCTATCTATAAAGCACATACTAAACAACATTCATCAAGCGTCTCCCAAAAGTTTACGCCCAAAACATATACTAACCAACATTCAATAGCCTATAAAAAGCTTCATGCCCAAAGTCCCTATCTTATCAAATCTTAATTTCCATCACCGGATGCCGACAGAGATAGTCAAGCGTCTCCTGTGGCAATATTGGATGGCGGCAATTGAAACCCTAAGAAGACTTTGTGGGACTGCCTGGATATTCAAAGAAGTCGCAGAATGCTTTTGGGTGGGTTCAATGAGAGGCAGATTGACAGAGAGGAGGTTTTGAATGTTTTGGGGTCCATAAATTCAGCCAAGGCAACCATTGCAGCGAATATCTCCCATTCTACCCTCTCCCAATTCCTTCTTCTGCTCTCTCCCTTCAGCTAAGAGCATGGACATGTCTACTAGCCTAAAGTATCCGTGTAGGAATCTGGACGTGCTTAAATATATGTCCACTTTTTTTATTGTCCTTTTTGTAGAAGAAAACACGAGGCACACTTTTCCAACACATTAGGAGGTCAAAATACTTTTTAAAAGCTGAGCAAAACTCAAAATTGACATGAACTCATAATTCCTGAATTGGTCTGTTAACGTTTTGGGATCTTTAATCTTAATGAATGTGTAGTGCGTACATCCTAATTATTGTTATATGTTGTGCCTACCTGTCTAGGTCGTGTCCGTGTCCCGCACTTTGTAGATCCCAAGTCCTACCAACTATGACAAAAGAGGTTGAAGCAACAAAATCCTCTTCCTAAAGGCGAAATACTTTTGTTATGGGGAAATTGTCATTCTTGCCCGATTCCTATAGCCATTCCGAGTGGGGTAAATAACCAATTGAAAGAGCTTGACAACGGTGATACTCATCTGGACTAACAAAAAAGACATATGAGAGAATGGTGGACCAAGTAACAGTGATCATACTGGCCTAAAGTTACGAAAACTAATATATTACAGGGCTTAAATCCTCCTGCTGGAACGATTTCTAGTAAAACCAAATTTCAAAAGTCTTTCATTTTTTGTGCAAAGTAGTCTGCCACCATCTGAACCATTTGAATTGAACCGTGTCTGCTTCCATAGATCCTAAATGTGGGTAATCAAGAAACCAATAAACATCAACTCAATGCTCATCCATTAAAACCGAGTCCAAATTTTCTGTTTACCCAAATACAACTACCCCATCAGAACAATGCCTTCGGCAAACATAGAATGCAAAGAAAAGAGAGAGGCTGAGAATAAAAGAATCATCACTTTCAGGCTTAAACTACAAAACAAACACAACACATCCATTTAAGCCTGCAATCAGCAAAACAAACTACCACAAGATCAAACTGAAACCAATAGAGCACTAAACATGAAAAATCTAACAATCTAACTTGCACTTACCATTTGACATCAAATATTCAAAGCATCACAAAAACAAAAGCAACTTTTATGTTTTTCCAATTTGAACTAACCATCACAAACTAAAAGCATTCGAAAACCATAGAAAGTAAAAGCATCGAGAAGGCTGCAGAATATAGAAGAGAATTATTCCCATGCTTAACTAAATCATCCGTACACAACAGTTCCATTGATAGTAAACCCAAATCAAGCCTACAATAATCCGAAACAAGCTACAACAAGATCAGATTTGGCAACAAAAGAGCACTGAACATGAACAATCTAACTACCCAAACCTACATCTACTAGTTGGGTGTGAATCGAACCTGTTAAACCCCAATCCACCTATCTCCAAAATTCAAGATTCCGGCGTAGGCATTCTCTTAACTTTCTTGTTTCTCTTCTCCGAAAACGCCTTCCCAAAGGCCTCAACAATCCGCTGCTGCGACTCCAGAATCATCTCCGTCCTCTTCATCTCCATTTCCATCCTCATCGCCTCCACCTCCCTCGCCATCTCCATCTTCATCCTCTCCATCCTCACAAAGCCGTCCCCCAACGCCTTAATTGCCCCCACTATCTCCGCCACCGGCTCCCCCTCTCTCTTCTTCCCACCTCCCTCACCACCACCACCTCCGCTTCTTTTCCCGAACCCCCACTTCTCTTCATACCCATCTCTCAAAACCCTATTTGACCCAAAACTGGGGTTAGGGTTAGTGTTAGGATTATTATAAATCTTGGCCTGAGGAGTGGGGCCGGGCGGGCGGGCCGGAAGTCTGATCCGAAACCCGCCTTTTCCACCCGACCCATTACTAATCGACCCATCACCGCTCCGATTCTGACGAATTACGCCACCGCCACGCCTGACGCTCTGATACAACTCCTCTTCCTCATCAACACCGTCGTCGTCGCCGTCGTCCTCGTCGTTATCTTCAGGGCTCAGATCCGGCGCAGCGGCAACGGAAGCGGGGCCCTTCTCCATATACTCCATGCGCTTGAAGTGGACCCAAGAGGAGTTGAACCGGTGGCCTTTAGGGTGGCGCGACGATGACGATAAGGCCCGTTGGAGCTCGGCGCGGTACCTTTTACGGAGCTTCTCCATCTTGTGGCGGCACTGGACGGAGGTCTTGGTGGGGGTTTCGGAGGAGAGAGGAGGAGGGCAGCGGGCGGCGACGTCGTCGGCCACCTCCTGCCAGTGGTTGGCCCTCAGGTTTCCTCGCCGGAGGGAGTACCACTTGTCGCGGTACGCGTCGATTAGGGCAACCGTCTCGTCGTGGGACCAGCATGGCGGGGGGAGGCGCCGCGAAGACACGGCGGTGGCGACGACGGCGGGCTGGGCCAGCAGGGCCACCTGGTTTTGGTGAGGTGACGATGATTCAGACATGGGTTAGAAGGGTGAGATTCTGGGGCGGAGAGTGGAAGGGGGAAGGAAGAGAGAGAGAGAGACAAGAGAGAAGAAGAGGAGGCGGTTGTGGTGTGGCGGTGGGTGAAGGGAGATATGTGGCGGTGACATGATGGTAATAATTGGGGTTGATTTTGGGTTTTTATTAAGGGGGTGGTGGTTTGCGGCTGATTTGGGGATCTAGAAAGTAGAGAGCCACCGGCAAGGGAGAGGGAGGGCTATCGTGCACGGGGGTGCGCATGGAAACAAGGGGGAGTGTTTGACTCTTTGACCGCCACCGAAAGTGGGCCGTGTTTCGTAACCCGCCGCCCACGCCCGCCCACCCGGGGGGGTGGGTTTAGGCGGCTCTGATTTACCGCTGGGAGTAGCATTTTGGATTTTGCACCCCGTCGTCTTTCCTTCTCTTTTCCTTTTAGGAGTACTATATACTACATGGGAAAGAGAAGTGAATTATGGATTTTGCACCGAAGTACAACCGAAAAAAAGAGGAAGGTATTTATGCTTAATACTCTGTTTGTTTGGTTGGTGTTTATTAATGATTTTTGTTTATGTATTATAGATATAGAGAGATAAAGGTGACAGATAAGCGTGGTGGGTGTTTAATACTCCTAGATTAATTAATTGCTACAATACAACCCCTTAAAAATGGGCCTTTTCCGCTTTATCATTCAAATGTTCTAAAACCAACACTATTTAGGCTTGTTTTCACTTATGCTTTAGCATGATTTTTTTTTATTTAAAAAAAAATTGCTTTGATTAGTTTGCGTAATTATGTGTGGATTATTAGCTCCTTCTTCAACTAGGGTAATCTAAAAAGCACAAGGGTAAATTACATTGACCCCTCTTGAGTTTCTGACAAATTCACTGATCTCCCCTTTGGTTTTATAAATGCACTATTCTAAAAAGCACATGTTATGCACGGAACAGATTTTAAAATCTGAACAATGAAAAAGTTCCACTCGATTTGTTTTCATATTTATTTTAGCAATTCAAGAACACAAAAAAGAAATATAAAAAACTTGAGTGTAAATACCAATAGAAATCACTCAAAATATTGTGTTACCATTATAATCTATATACTATATGCTAAACAAAAGTGATCATTTGTGAGAGGGCATGTCATCGTGACAAGTGTCAACATTTGTTTGGGTGCAAATATTATCAATGTTAAATACTCCCTCCGTCCAAAATTGTTTGTCTGGTCAGCAAAACGAGAACTTACAAATAATGCACTTTTTTCAAGAAAAAATTTAAATTTTTTTCATAAATTAAAAGAACTCGTCGATATCTAGTGAATTGTTGAAAATTTTTGATTTTTTCTTACAAAAATTGTATTATTTTTACGTTTTTATTTTGCGGACTAGACAAATATTATGTGACGGAGGGAGTACATAATTTCCACTAGGTTAGTATAAATAAATGTTAAGCATATCAATGCAAATCAGTTTCTTGTTACATCCTGGAACCTTAGTCCTAGGACTTTTTGTCCTATGTAATTGCTCTGTTTCTTGGTTTACTTTTCCTAGCTGGATAGGTAGGCTTTGATTGTACTAAGGTTTTGACCTCATGTTAGTCTTTGATTGGTTGCTTTATAAAAGTTTTAACTTACCCACCCCCCCCCCCCCCAAAAAAAAAAAAAAAAAAAAACTATATCTAATGTCAATTTAGATCTCCCCATTCCCGTAACGTTACTATCCAAAGTTATTATATCCGCTCTCTTAACTGCTGCATCTCCAAGTCTAAGGTAGATATGTTCAAACCACCTTAGCCTATTTTCTCTCAACTTCTCCTCTATAGGTGTTGCATCTTCCATCTCACGAATGGTTTCATTTCTAATTATGTCTTGTCTAGTCTTACCACACATCCACCTCAACATTCTCATTTCTGCTACACTCATTTTGGTCACCTGTTATTTCTTAATAGGCCAACATTCTGTTCCGTAAAGTATCGTTGGTCTTATGGTAGTTCTATAGAATTTTTCCTTCAATATTATGGGTACTCTTTCACTTGAGCCACCCCACTTGAGGACCACAGAGGATCTCTTTCCGCATAAAATGAGAAAAAAATACTCTTATTTGAATAAATAAAAAACATGGAAAAAATTGTGCAAATAATGGAAACCGAAGATAAATATTAGTACCAAACCCCAAGTGATTGGCCTAGTGATCAAGGTCTGTGACTTAAGGTTTTTTCCCTCCTAAGTTCTCAGGTTGGAAACCTCTTCGGTGCTGTCAACTCCTGTAAGGCAATGCCAAATAGAGTTTTGGGGAATTTAGAGGCCGGCCCCGTTTTCTAGGTTCAGACTTCAAATAATCCTGACACAAATATTTCTTCTTTATTTCAGTCATTTCTTTTGACTTTTCATGCATTTTTACTATTTTACTTATTCTTCTTAACTTTTTGTGTCCATGTCCATTTTTAGTAAAATTTATATTTTTAGAATCAATTCCTAACTTTTTGACTATGAGAACCGTCAATTCTCATAGTCAGTTCTATGAGAATTAGTTATGTGAACTGACTATGTGAACTATCAATTCCCATAGTCTGTTCTATGAGAACTGATATTTTGGCTAAATCTTGGGCTAATCTATCCCAATGACTTAGGTTGTTTGGTTCTCGAACCCTCTAAAAGCATAGTTTTTGGAATAGAACTAGTCTTGCAATTTTCGATCTAAACTAGGGGTGTTAACTCTTTCGATGCCATGTCGACAAGCAGTCTTGGCGTGCGGCAGGGTTGGAGCTCTGTCCTCTTATATGTTCGATTCATTAGTCAAACAAGTTAGTTCATCTCCAGGAAATCGTATCATTCGATTAAACATAAAGCTAAATCTTTTGAGCATGAGCGCGCAGTCGTGACTTTCGTTTGAGTTATAATTGAGAACCGATAATGGCCTAAGTTACGGGATGGATGATCCCTAGACTTGCATCTTTTAGCTTATTAAACTCGTTTCTAATCTTTTCGCCTTAGTATTTTCACTTTAAAAGCAAACCCGAAAGTTGGCTGTCTTAAACGCTGAAATCCATCACATAAAATCTACAATCCGAGCAAGCTATTACTGATTCCCTGTGGTACGATCCCAGACTTATCGGTTTATTATGCTCGCAATGATCTAGCCCTACACTTGGGGTATTCAACCTTATTCGAAGGCAAGGTTTTTGGCTAAGCAGTCAATCAAGCAACATAACCGAGCCATTTAGTTTCGATAAAATATATTAGGGTTGGGATCAAATTAAACCTAAAAAGGAGGACTGGCCTCTAATTTTCTATAGAGTTTTTCTTTGGCTTTATTGAGGCTCCCGTAAGTGGGCCGTGAGATTTAGGAATGACAATTCGCCCCGCCCAACCGAAGTGAGTTTTCATTAAATTTTTGGGTGCTGGGGTGAGTTCGGGGAAAAGTATAAAAGACCCGATCAGGATCGAATGGGGTTCGGGTTGGTATTACCCACCTCGAAATATTTTTACATGCAAAGTTATAGTTCTAGTCTAATATTTTAACCATTCAACTAAAAAATTATATTTATACTCCACTATTTTTCTCATTACACTAAAAACAATTTATTTATTTTTCTTCATATTTTCATAGTCATAGTAATATAACACATTATATGTAACGATTTTCTTGTTTTGCCTTTAATTTTGAATAATTTTTTTCTTTTTTCACGGGGTGGGTCGGAACGGAGTAGGGAGGGGCACCCACGAACTACCTGGTCAGGGTCATATCATAATTTTCAGGTTGGGATATGCCAAAAGCTGCCTCGCCTTTTCCCGTTGCCATCACTAGGGAGATTGGTTTGGCCCGGACTGGCCTTATTCGGTTTCTAGTCTAAAAACTCCTAAGGTCTTCAATAAATTTTCTTTATCTATCTTTCCACCTCATTACTTTCAAAAATCTCCCATAAATTATTATCAGTATAACAATTCATATTCAAGATCAAAAGAAAAAAAGAAAAAGGCTGGCCTTGTTCAGTTTTGGTCTACAAACTCCTAAGCAAGATTTTCAATATTTTTTTTTTTATCTATCTTTCCACCTCATTACTTTCAAAAATCTCCCATAAATTATTACCAGTATATCAATGGGTGACCCTAATGCCACGACTACTTTTGTTGAAGCCACGACACTTTTCTGTTCTTGACAACTTTAACCCCCCCAACACCGCCCCCCCCCCCCCACACACACACACACACACTCTCTCTCTCTCTCTCTATCTTATTTTTTGCTTCTCATTTACAGATCAAAATATGCTCATACATATCTCTTTTCACAAATCCCACGATCCATCTCTTCCTTATTAGAAACCCACTCCCCACGTTCCCTCCCTCCTCCTCTTTTCCTTTGTGCATGCCCTCACAAATCTGATCAACCACTGTCCTGTTCATCAATCTCAGAATCTTGCCTGAATTCTCTAGGTATATACCTCACAGAAAATCGCCAAAAGCCCACCTCATCTTGTACAAATACCGGCTGCTTTGTTGATAAGTTGGATCAACCCTATTCGATATATCCTTTGGGCTTTAATACTCACATTACGGAATGACGCAATAATTGAAACTTTGTGGGGAAAAAATCGTACCCATTGGTGGACGTCACCGATTTGATTTTGATTCCGAATCTCAAAATGATGACATTGATTGCATTTCAATTGTGGGGGGAAAAAATCAATAGTCATCTGTGGAACAAAACTCGTTGTTTAAAACTTTTCTTTTTGTTTTAAGGATTCAAGCAATATGGACTGTAAATTGAAATAGAGGCAGAGTTGAGGAGAGGTGGATTTGTGGTGGTCGACTGGAGGGAGGATGTCCAAGGTTTGAATTGGTGAAACTCCAAAAATATGCACGTTAATTGTGATCTAGGTTCCAAATGGGGAGAAAGAAAGGAGAGAGAACAGAGAGAGCAGGGTTAAAGTTGTCAAGAACAGAAAAGTGTCGTGGCTCCAACAAAAGTAGTCGTGGCATTAGGGCCACTCGTATAACAATTCATATTCAAGATAAAAAAGAAGAAGGCTGGCACTAATGCCACGATGATTCATTGTAATGCCAGGACATGTAATTTAACTTCAGAATATTACCCTCGTGTCTCGTTTGTTTTCTCATGCTTGGGCAGATACTTGCTGGAGAACACCTACTTGACCACTTTCCTCTCCCCTCTAGTTCAAATCCTCTTTCAATTTTAGCCACACATCAATCCCATAACCGTCACTTGCAAATGGCTATCCCTTTACATCCATCTCTCTCTCTCTCTCTCTCTCTCTCTCTCTCTCTCTCTCCAATAAAACTTACTACAGCTACCCCAATAGAAATACTCAAGAATTTATATAGGAGTATGTGTCCCAAGAGGAAGAGGAGGAGAGCATAACGAACATCACGGCATCCAAATTTTGATTATGTTTTCGTTCTAACTTTTTTTCATGTGTACCTATGCGGATGCAAAGAGGGAGAAAAAAATAAAGTTACTCGATTCAGTTATCACTGACGATGCAAAAGAAGGCAAAAGATAAGGTGCTCTTTTATGAAATATAGTTGGGACCAGATTTGGGGATGATTGAAGAGGCAGATGAAAAGAAGAGTGAGAATCCTTGTCTTACGAGGGGCCTTAGGTTAACTATAATGTGAGAGAGAGAGAGAGAGAGAGAGCAAAACTTCTGTGATGCTCCCAAGTAGGGCTGTGCACGGTTCGGATCGGATCGGATTCCTATGAATCCAATCCTAATCCGCAAGTCACGGTTTTTCGAAAATGAAATCCGTGTTTGGACCAAAAGTCTCACAGTTCGGTTCCAATCTAAACCGCGACTCACGGTTCGGTCCTGATTTTGTCCACGGATTGCATCAACCAAGTACTTTCATCACTTGTAAATACACAATTCTATGCTAAAAAAATATGTAAAAACGTATATAGGCATACATATCTATGATATAAAATAGAAGGGTTTAGGGCCCCCGAAAGATAAGTTGTTGCAATGACTAGGATTGAATTGGTCTAATGACTGATGTGTGTTCTCCTATGCTTAAGAAGGTACCCACACTCTTTTTCTTTTACTTCAAAAATGCCATCAATTTTTTTTCGAAGTAATCAACCATGTTGATGTGGGTAGTGCCGTAGGATAGAGGAGATAGAATTATTCAAGGGAGAAAACTAGTCTTGCCGTGTGTGTGTATGAGAGAGAGAGAGAGAGAGAGAGAGAGAGAGAGGCGATGGATTCCATTGTCTTGTCAATTTTGGTTGATTGGAGCAACTGGATAGCAGGGTTGTGAAAGAAATTGGAAGACGAAGAGTGGAATGATAATGTTAACTAGGAAGAATAGTAATCTGACAAGGGTACAATAGTCAATAGGCTTAAAATGTCGTGGCACTAGAAAAACAACTTGTGGCATTATCATTTATCTATAAGGTATTGTCTTCCCACTTTACAAATTAGACATGACAAATAGTTTAGGAGGCGACTATTCGCAACCTTTTATTTTCTCCATTAGCCCATTCATTCACTTAACCCATTTTCAATATTTTAAAATACAAATTTTCTCCATATAACCCATTAAATGCACATAATTTTTCCATTATACCCTTCTCTTCTCCTCTGCCCTATGCCCGACGTTCCTAAAAAAACTAAACCCTTCTCCTCTCTTCCTCCATAGCCACCGCCCCAATCCTCCATATCCATTGACTGCCGCACTACCGCCCCTCTGTCCACGCTTTCACCATCTCCACCATACCCCGCCATAGCCACCACCACCAAATCTAGAACTCCATCGCACCACCGCCATTCCTTCTTGTCCTTTGCCGAACAGTATAAGAAAAGTCCTATGTATATACATTTTGGTAATTAGCTATTGAAAAAAAGTATCAATTTCGGTAACTAGATGTCGAAAATGTATACACAATTCGGAAACTAACTGATGAACTCTAGTAAACGAAAAGTCCTTTTGAAAATAAGTACGAATTTCGGGAACTAGATGTCGAAAATGGATACACAATTCGGTAATTAACTGCCAAACTAGATTTTAACAAAACTAATATACGTATTTTCAGTATTTGACTGCTAAAATTATATATATATATATATATATATTATGGTAACTAACTATCGAGTATGGTAATGTTTTACAGTAGTTAACTACCAAAATTACTTAACTTTTTCGAACCTGAAACACTGAAAAACTGGTAAAAAATTTTGTAAATTCAGAGCGAAGTTGGCTTTTCCCATGCCAATTAAGTTGGGTTCTTTCTCTTCACAACATTTTTATTCTCCTCACCCATCATATCGTTGCCGATAAAATTTTGATTTCATTTCAATTTCAAAATCAAAACCAAGAAGTGGGTCATATTTGGCTCTTGCTCCTTCTTTGAGATTGAAATGATGAACAAGCTTGAGAGGGAGGAGAAGAGAGAGGATGCAGATGAAGACGAAAGAGGGATGGTTTTTGGTTGTGTGGAGGAACCAGTCGAAAAAGAGAAAGGATGCAGATGAAGAAGAAAGAGGGATGGGTTTTGATTGTGTGGAGGAACCAGTCGATTGATTCATCAGTCGATTTCTTTTTTCTTTAAAAAAAAAAAATCATGGCTGGTGAATTTGAGGGGAAAGGGGAGGAAGATGATGTTGGGGCAACTTGGTCATTTTGTATTTGAGGGTCATGTTGTAATTAGTTGGGAAATTTTAACGGGTTATTGTAGAAAATAGAGGGTTGCGAATAGCCGCCCCCATAGTTTCTAGGGAGAATTTTTGGGAGGTCCATTATAGCATGTTTCTAACCCCACTAGTCCACTTTTAAAATTCTTAACCCCTTTAGTCCACTAATAATTCCAATGACAAGACTACTCTGTGTAAAAGAAACAAATGCCTTGCTTGGCTAATACAAAAAATGTATATTTTCATTTTTTTCGATCTTTTGCAACCACGTAACCACCACCACCTCTGGCACCACCACCACCACGATGCCAACATTTAACGTTATATGTGTGACAAAATTTTTAATTTTAATTTTTATTCTTGTTTTGAGCCATTCCCTTTTTGAACCCGCCACCCCTTAACATATAACGTTATATGTGTAACAAAAATTTCGCTCTTTTTTTTTTTACGTGTTTTGAGCCCTTCCCTTCTTGAACTCGCCATACCTTAACATATCATGTTATATATCTTAATCTGCGTTCTTGTCTTATGTTTGGTACTACATCAATAAAAGTGCACATATAATCTTATATGTCTTAATCTGTCCTCTGTATGTTATCAAAAATGAAAATAGATCTAAGACATATAAGGTTATCTATTGATATCTGGAACGTATTTTTTGCCAACACGAGCACATATAATATTATAGGTATATATCTAAACCTAGTACCATGCCAAATATGTTCTCTGCATGTTGAAAAATTGCACATATAAACTTATATGTCACAATCTGCGTTCTTGCTTTATGTTTGGTAATACATTAACAAAAGTGTACATATAATCTTATATGTCCCAATCTGTTCTTTGTACATTATCAAAAATGAAGATAGATCTGATACATATAAAGTTTTCAAGCCTCCTCTCCAATTCCTTAACCGGAATCACAGCCGTATACCGAACCAGAGTCAAAATAACCATAGTCTCATCCTTACCCAGGTCAAGAGAGAAGTATCCAGGTGCGGCGGCTATCGGAGAGTGCGGTTGGACCGCGGACAAGGAGATTTCATTGCGAAACACAGCGTATTATTACTTATTTTTAAGAACCCTTAGCAGAACAAGAGTGGATATAGAAACCCAACTCAAAGAACTTCGAATCAACAGCTACGCCACTGTTCAAACTATCTAATCCCACACATCAAAGACAACCTTGTTTGGCATCTCAAATACATTCACATTCAAGATATATAATTTTTAGAAAAATCTCATTTGCAAATTCTCCAGTCAAGCCAATACCATGTAACAACAAATGCAACAAAATATAGGTTGAAAAACTAGCAGCTGTTCTAGGAAAGAAAATGAAGAAAATATTGCAAAAACAAACATCCCCTAGGATAAGAAAAAAAAAAAAAAACAAATGTGAATCTGTAGAGGCTGTGCTCCACAGAAACATGGCGTAAGGCTTAGAATCAATGTGCGGTAGAGGTGGGTGGCCTGAGGGAGATGCAGCGGCGGAGGCGGTGGAGGGGGAGAGAGGGCTTAAGGCGTCGTATAAGAAGCCCTCAACTTCCATTGGAGCAGAAACAAAGCGATTCAACAGACCGTTGCGTCAAACCATTTTACTATTGAGTGGTCGGAGAAGGAGGTTTGCGTGGGTAGGGGTCAAAGGGGTGAATTTTGATCTCCACACTTTTCTCTAGTGGCAACGAGAGAGAGAGAGAGAGAGAGAGAGAGAGAGAGAGAGAGAGAGAGAGAGAAGCTGTGCTCCAAATTTGTTTTTGGTCTAGGGTTTCTCTCCGTATGACAACTTATATATAGGAGGACATTTTTGTCTTGATTTAATTTCTTTTTTAAAAGAAGTGGACTTAAGGCCTTACTAAACTATATTAGTGGACTAGAGGGGTTACAAAACATTAAAAGTGGACTAACTGAGTTACAAGTTATCTATAGTGGACCCTAGACCAATTTTTTATAGTTTATATTGATATATGCCATATTGTCAAATAGTTATAAATAATTCAGGAAAATTTATAGAAATGATCCTCCTAGTTTTACCCAAGTCTTATTTTCATCCTTCAAGTATCAACTGCAACTCTTTTGACCTTCAAATTTGATTTTCGTACCAAATTGGTCTAATTGATAACGTTTGTTAGCCAAATTGGATGGAAAAAATCAGATTAAGGGTAAACGTTATCAATTGGACCAACTTGATACCAACTGCAACGTCCAAATTACCATCAATCTGATTTTTTCTGTCTAGTTTGACTAATAGTAGTTATCAATTGGACTAATTTGGTACGAAAATCAAACTTAAAGGTTAAAAGAGTTGTAATTGATACTTGAAGGACGAAAATGAGAGTCGGATGAAACTAGGAGGACCATTTATATAAATTTCTCAATAATTTATAAATATAGGTGTAAAATTATAATTATTTACTATATGTTACATATATATTTTATTTTTTAAAATATCTTACGATTTGAATAATTCATGGTTTTTAAATAAAAATTCAATCTTAATCCATATCTCATGGTTTTTTAATTTTTGAATTCATGTCTGAATCATTAATGCACAGACAAAAATCAAAAGGTACGAATCATTTTGGTTTGAACCGATTTTACGATTAACCGAATTTTTTGTGCAGCTCCTCTTGGAAGAGTAGACCTGGAAATGAAATCGGAAAAAAGAGGGTCGGTGGTGTACAGTAGAAAGTGGCGAGGAAAAGAAAAATAACAGACCTGGAGGGTAAAAGTGTCATACAGGTATTGCTTGTCGTGGCATTAAACAAAGCCATCCTGGCATTATCCGCGTCAAAAAAAAAAAAAAAAAATCATATTCCCTCCCTTATCATTTCTCGAAACACTCCTCCTGCTACTCTCCCCTCAACCATGCCCATCACCTCCAAATTCCTCCCTCTCCATCTCTCCTTCCCAAACCCTAACCCTAAATTCCCATTTCCAACCCCCACTCCACGCCCCCTCTCTCATCCCAAGCTCCTCACAATCCGGTCCGCTAAAAAGAGGCAAAGAACCGGGAACTTGCGGTACCAATCTGAAATGAAGAAGCTCGAATCGAAACAAAAGACCCAAATTGACGAAGCCGACAAATTTGAGGGGTTCTGGAGGCTGTACAAGCTCGGAGTCCCTGTCCATAGAGACCCTGGAAAGGATTTTCTTGGCGTTTCGGATGCTTTGCTTGAACAAATTGCGAAAGCTCTCAAATTTCCGGTAAATTTTATGCGTTTCATACTCTGTTTATGGGATTGTTTAGGAAATGGAAAAGAAAACTGGGTTCGGCTTATAGTCTCTTTATGGAATTGTTTTCGACTCTCGAGCCCATTTTATGGAAAAGAAAGGAAACGGTTTTGGTATCTTGTGAGATCACTCATTTGAGTTGATCATTTAGATGAGAAATACAGAGAAAAGTACAAAAAAGAAATTTCTTGATTGGCCATTCCCCTTTCTCTTTCTCATCCAATCTCACCAAAAATGGTGATATTTGGTGAGAAAGGGCTCCCCTTTCTTACCTCATCATTTCTTAGGATCCAAAGTGAAGGAGTTGCGCAGGGCTAGATTGTAGGTTGTTCGAACTTGCTTTTAAATTTAAAGCGACTCGATATGCGTTCAAGCTTTAGTATTTAGGGTCTCGACTATCTGAAAGCAAACATTCAATATGTAATTCGATTTCATCATTGTTTTGTTCTTCATTTTGAGTCCAAGCGGACGTGTGTTTCCACGTTGCACACTTCGCCGCTGCTAAATGTCTGGCGGGGTGTGTTATCAAAACTCCAAATTTCTTTTTAAGGTAGGATAGGAGTAGTGATATTGTTTTCGAAATCAGAATGAATCTAAAACCACCCCTAAAACTAATACTTGGTGAGAATATGTTTTTGGCTTTTACCAGAAGAGGAAGTTGTGGCAAGCCACAAGTATTTAAAATAAGTAAATTATCCTTCCAAAACTTATCGCAATAAATTTCAAAATTATCATATTTAGATTTTACTCTGATGTTAAATCGTTTTCACATCATTTTAGAAACCTTTGTATGGCTGGGGTCCGTGATTGTGTGGTGGCGGTAACGGGTGGGGGGTTCTTTATCTTTATTTATTTGTTTATCAATGATCCTCACTCTGTCATCCTAAATGTTACCTCAAAAGGAGTTTTAACTTTTTATACATTCCTCAGAAAGTTAATTTTGTACCTCCAACTCATTCTTCAGTAACTGACTCAACTCTATCAAAATTGAAGACTTCGTCTCACTCTTCGAAATTAAAGATTGAGAATGACTCCTCAAATGCCTCAATTATAGGGCCCACCTCCTTTTACCCTTGTATTTAAAGAAAAAAAATATTTAATAAAGCAAATTAGTAGAATTTGAAGAGTGGGTTGCAGTGCTAAACATAAAAACTTCAAGAATAAATATTCAAAATACCAAGCAGGTCAACAACAAAACTAATGTGACATAAAATTTGAAGAGTGGACTAGAGTTGCTCTTATAGATTTTTGCCAAACACCAACTAGAAATCAGTTTTTTGGGATAAGTTATTAAAAGCAGTTGAAACTTGGAAGACAAACAATTAAACAAAGCCAGTGAACCAAGGATAATAACTACTAATGTGTATGGGTAGGAGTAGTATGCTAGTATCAGCCTCCAGTTGATTTTAATTTATGTAATGGCTCTTTCTAGCATTTGCTTCGTCTCTTCAAAGCTAGTCCAATATCATCACAGTAGTAATATCAGACTCTTATGTGGACCAAAAATGCTTTCACCGACGGCAACAAGCTTCTCTTCTTCTTGTGCTCAGAAACCCACAAAAGAATCGAATGAATCTCCCAACACGTATCCCAACACCAAAATCACATGTTTGAGGAAAAGAGTGCTCAACCTATCCATTGTAGCAGTTACCTTATCCCTAACCATATCCAGCAGCATTTCTAAAGGAACGGCTCAAGATTTGGAGCTTGAAAGATACACAGATTCAAAACAGGGCTTCACTCTCCTCAGACCCCCTTCTTGGGTTAAGGTCTCTCTCTCTCTCTCCACACATGGTATCTTTTCAAGACTGATTGATTTGTCTATATATCTACGTAGACCTTTCTGTTTCTGAAGGTTTTGAACGTGGTTAATGTTTTGGATGGAATAGGTTGAAAAAGCAGGTGCTACTGTTCTATTTGAAGAGCCAAACAAAGCAACTAACAATTTAGGTATTGTTGTTAGCCCTGTTCGCCTTACAAAGCTAGAAGAATTTGGGAGTCCTCAATTTGTTGCAGATAAGCTTATTGAAGTTGAAAAGCGCAAGGTAATCGATTGCTTCCCTCCTCCCCTCAGCCATCCCCTATTGGACTGATAAAAGTCACAGATTGAACAATATCTTCAGTTCCTATTAGAACCTTTGGAAGTGGATATTGCATTGCTCCCAGTTAGCTAGAACATGTATATGGGTTATCTACGTACTCAGGAGGGTGAAGTAGTGACCAAGAGATCTAGACTCAGAAATACATTCATACGTAATATATCCTAACAAATCCAGTCTTGGTGTTTACTGCTTTAGTACACTGCCTCCTTTGAGATGTTTCATTAGAGGAATTCTTTTGTCATCTGCTAGTGTTCATAATATACACAAGGATCTTATGGGGTTATGGTAAACTCCCAAGATAAAAGGGCACACTAAGTTGGTGGTGAAGTGGTTTGGTCATTTGTAAAGGGGGTGACATGTCAGCAAAATATGCGAGAGATTCTTATGAGTGGAGCTGTAGAGAGCTATCAGGAAAGGGTTAGGACTTAGGAGACTCAATTTCAGGTGAGGAAATGAGCCTCTGTTGGTGAAATTTTCAGTATCTGCTTGGGCTTTGCACTCAAAGGGTGCCTTTTGTTTGGTGGGTATTTTGAAATGAGTACCCACCGCAGGCAAATCAGAGGAGCACTCCAGCTGGCCTTTGTTGTTTGCCACAAACAGAGCTGAATCATTCCTTGTGTGGACAATTTTTACCCACTGATTAATCATCATGGACTCCGTGGTTTACTTTTACAGAAGATGGTCAAAATGTGTGATGTTCTGCCATTTTATTTTGCTACTTCATATCAACTTACATGATGGTTACTCTTTCAGCTTCTCATAGATTATGCACATCAAAATGGCGGTTATGTTTTGTGGAAAGAATGAGGAAGCAAGAAGATGAATGCTCTTATTTATAGGAAAAACGAATAAGGGGGTCCTTTGGTCCATAGGTCTTTTACCCAGAATAGACGTTGACGAGACAAGTATTGAGTGCAGAGGGCTAGACCACGTCATAACACGTGAAAAGTCTACATGCTAGGGTGGCGAAAAGGCTGAGCATAGACGAAGTGACAAGACAACTCGATCCTCTGCCAAGATACTGTCCGAAGACCAATGTTTGGGCCGAGTAACTTTAAATGCCACATTAGCCATCCTTAGCTTAAATGCAGTTCGCCGAAGCCAGATACGAATAGGGGGTTCCTTGGGAAAGGTGAAAAAGTCGATAAATTCAGAAAGCAAATCTGAAAGTATAAATAGAAGAAGAAACTTCAAGATCAAGTAAGTGAAAAAAGATAAAAGAAAGAAAGAATTGACTGTTCCATTTAGAGTTTGTTTTCTGATCTTCCTAATACTGACTTGATCGTTAGAGAGTATTTCCGGTCAATCAACCGACCAAGGTGGCCCTATTGTTTTTGCTCGTGTAGATTGGTGAGATTGAAGTGAGAACATCATTGTCACGATCCGCGCCAACTAACCTGCTTAACTCTTAGCTAACCACATGGCTCATAAGGTTAACCTCAAATTATACAGTAGTTCGTCTGGTTTCATTATATATGGAATTTACTTTCCATATACTCTCGATGTGGGACTCCACAATCTCCCCACTTAGGACCGCAACGTCCTCATTGCGTTCCAAGGTCCATCACTTTCACCCACCAAGCGTTGAAAGACAAGTACCCACTTAAGCACGACAAACACCTCGGGCTCATCTCATGTGGGACCCGCCCAAGCACGACAAACACCTCAGGCCTATGTAGCACGGATACGGATACGGGACATGGCAGTTCTAAAAAAATGGGGATAAGAACACGGCGGGGGACACGCCACGTGTATAAATCAATAAAAAGTAAATATATAATTTTTTTATGAACCATTGTATATGAATAATTTCACAAATTGTATAATTTTCTTTCAAATGCATAATTATTGTTTAACCCAAATGTTTTGAATAATTTCATATTACCCTTGCATTTTGAACCCCAACTGTGTCCCCGGCGTGTCCCCTATCATGCCACGTGGCGTGTCCAATATGTGTCCCCGCCATGTCCTCGTATCCAATATGTGGACACGACGCCCTTTTGGAGTGTCGGTGTTTCATTGTCTTAGGCTCCTCACTTGTCGGGCCTACCCAAGCACGTCTCCTCGCGGTATCCGCCTCACACTTCCGGTTGGTGCAAGCTCTGACTGTCACGATCCGCGCTAGCTAACCTGCTTAACTCTTAGCCTAATCACGTGGCTTGAAAGGTTAACATCGAGTTATACAGTAGCTCATTGCGTTTCATTATATATGGAATTTACTTCCCATATACTCTCAATGTGGGACTCCACAATTATTCTATCCAGCAGGAAGAGGTTTAAGTCAATCATTGAACGAAAACTGAAGGACTAAAGAAAAACAGTTCTCACAGGCATTGTGTAGTGGGCCAAATACCATGGTTCAGTCAGGGCAAAACGTTGGGCCTCAGGATTTGTTGACTGTATTTAATGTATTGAATGTAATTAGGAAGTTACTTAATTTGGTAGAATCAATTAGGGATTTGATTAGGTAGAATCAATTAGGGATCAGTACCTAATCAATTAGGGATCAGTTAGGGATTTGATTGGATTTTATTTTCTTTCGTTATTTTACCTTGTATTCGGTCTATATATTGTACCTCATTGTGAGAAGAATAAACATCAATCAAAGTATTTCGACATGGTATCAGAGCAGGTTCCACGAACCTGATTTCTTCTCTCTTCTTTCCTTGGTCTCTCGACCAAGTATCGTCTTTATCTTCTTTTTTTAGAGCCAGGGAGCCTGTCTTTATTTTCTCTCGAACGATCTCTATTTCTCAGAACTATCTGAGAAATCCATCTTGTCCGACGAAGTACTCTCAGTTCTCAGCAATATTGAGACTGCCTTCTCCAGCCTTCTACAGACTCCGCCGCCCACTCAGTCGGACTTCGGCAATCTTGCTTGAACCCCAGTCAGCAACGTCAGACCCTCATCTAAACCATATCAATTCCGGGTATCTCTGTTGCATCCCCACCAGATCTGGTAATATTTGGTTTATTCCTATTTTTTGGTTTGCTCTCGTATTATGGGTGATAAGGATAAGAAAACCGAAACATCTGGCTCTAAGGACACTGTTAGGGATCCATTTCATTCAACTCCATCTTCTCTAGCTGCTCCTGCTACTGGTCTTATTCCATCTTTTGGGAAATTTAGCCACTCTATTCCTCCCCACAGTCGTAGTGGTTCTTATGAACGTGGTGGTCGACGTGGCGGCCGTGGGAGGCGTGGTGGTCGTGGCACCAAGAAGTGTACACATTGCAATGCAACCAATCGCACTGTTGAGTTCTGTTGGAAGCTTCATGGCAAGCCGGCTTGGGCTAATCAGGCTACATTTGAGGGGGAGTCATCTGGGTTGGCTCCTCCAGATCAGATTACTATCTCTAGGTCGGAGTATGATTCCATGTTTCACAAGGCTAATGCATCTTCGACTTCCATTGCGACTCATGTCTTATCAGGTAATACTTGCTTTCACTCATCTTCTCGTACTGGCAGTGCTCCATGGATTCTCGATTCTGGCGCATCTGATCATATGACAGGTGATTTGTCTTTTCTTATTGATGTCGTTACACCTTCCATTCCTTCTTATGTTACTATTGCGGATGATACTAAAATTCGTGTACATGGCTTTGGTACTTATCGTGCCTCTGGCCTTATTTTTACTTCTGTCTTATACTTACCACAATTTCCTTTTAATCTACTTTCCATTCATAAACTTTCTCAAACTCACAATTGTTCTGTACTCTTCTATCCCTCTCATTGTGAATTTCAGGATCTCAAGACGCAGAGGATGATTGGTGGGGGTATGAGAAGAATGGTCTGTACTACCTTCAGCCGTCCAAACCTTCCAAGTTATCTGCCTTCCACTCCATTACCACACCTTACCAGTGGCATTGTCGTCGTGGACACCCATCTTCTGCCAATCTTCGCAAGATAGTCCCTGATTTACCTAGTTTTTCTCCTTTTAATTGTGACACTTGTGAACTCAGTAAACATCGTAGGGTTTCTTTTCCTTTACGAGTTGAGTCACCTAGTTTAGAACCGTTTGCTTTAGTTCATTCGGATATTTGGGGACCATCTCGTACCACAAGTTTATGTGGAGCTCGCTATTTTGTTACGTTTATTGATGATTTTTCTCGTTTAACTTGGGGTATATCTTCTCAAAGATCGGTCTCAATTATTTTCTGTATTCTCTAATTTTTATGCTGAAATTGTCACTCAATTTAATGCCAAATTACGTATTTTGCGGACTGATAATGCCCAAGAATATATTTCTCATCAATTTACGTATTTTACTGAAACTCATGGCATTATTCATCAAACTGCTTGTGTAACCACCCCTCAACAAAATGGGGTTGCTGAGCAGAAAAATGGACCGATTTTAGCAGTTGCCCGAGCTCTTAGGATTCACATGCATGTTCCAAAACATTTTTGGGGGTATGCAGTTCTTACAGCTAATTATCTTATAAATAGAATGCCATCTCGGGCTTTAAACGGCAAAACTCCTTACCAGATTCTTTTTCCTGGCAAGGATCTTTTTTCTCTCCCCCCAAAACTTTTTGGTTGTGTTTCATTCGTACATAATTTCTCTCCAGGTCGTGATAAGCTTGATCCTCGTTCTTATAAATGTATATTTCTTGGTTACTCTCGAACACAGAAAGGATACAGGTGTTATAGTCCCTTGCTACGTAAGCACTTTGTAAGTGCTGACGTGACATTCTTTGAGACCGTCCCATATTATTCCCCAGCAGGTGCACGGTTACAGCCACCCATGTTGGCTGATCTTGGTCTGTCACCTTGTCTTCCCGAGATTGCTCCTCGACCACCCATTACATCGATCCGTCCTCCTGAGATTGCTTCTCGACCACCCATAAAACAGGTCTATGTTCGTCTTCGTCGCTCTTTCGCCGCCGCACCACCCATTGCTCCTGCAAACCCAACTTCTTTACCCACATCATCTCCTTCACCGTCTGAGGATCCGGATCTTGACTTGCCTATTGCCGTTCGTAAGGGTACGCGTTCTTGCACTTTTCATCCTATTTCTCAGTTTGTGTCCTATGATCGTTTATCTCCATCTTTTCGCGCTTTTTCTGTGTCTCTATCTTCTGTTGTTGTTTCTAAGTTTTTTTTAGAGGCTCTTTCTCATCCTGGATGGCGCTCCGCTATGGAAGAAGAGATGCATACCTTATCCATAAATCATACTTGGACCCTTGTTTCCAAGCCTATTGAAGCACATATTGTTGGTTGTCGTTGGGTGTTTACTGTCAAACAAAATCCTGATGGTACTCTTGATCGACTGAAAGCTCGTCTTGTGGCTAAAGGTTTCACCCAAACCTATGGACTTGATTATACTGAGACTTTTTCTCCAGTGGCCAAATTTAATTCTGTACGAATTGTTATCTCTCTTGCGGCAAATCTTGATTGCCCTCTCCACCAGCTTGATGTTAAGAATGCCTTTCTACATGGGGATCTGTCTGAGACTGTCTATATGGCACAACCACCCGGTTTTGAGTCCAAGGGGGAGTATGTGTGTCGTCTCTACAAATCTATATATGGCCTCAAACAGTCTCCGCGGACTTGGTTCGATAAGTTCAGTAATACTATTATTTCTCATGGTATGACTCGGAGTCAGGCTGATCACTCCGTGTTCTTTAAAAAGACCACTCGTGGTATTGTGATTCTTGTGGTCTATGTGGATGATATCGTCGTCACTGGTAGTGATAGCGTTGGGATTCAAACACTAATTCGCCATCTTGGTTCTAGCTTTCTTACCAAAGATCTAGGCAAGCTTCGATATTTCCTTGGCATTGAGGTGGCTCGTTCCAAAGCGGGTATCAGTTTATCACAAAGGAAGTACACTCTTGATCTCTTGAAAGATACAGGTTATATTGGGTCTAAACCTGTAGCTACTCCCATGGAGACTAATCTTAAGTTAATGCTTGAAGATGGTGAGCTGATTGATGACCCTGAGATGTATCGGAGACTTGTGGGAAAACTTATTTATCTAACTATTACTCGACCCGATATCTCCTATGCAGTTAGCGTTGTCAGTCAATTTATGACTCGTCCTTGAGTTCCTCATATGGAGGCAGTTGTTCGTATCTTGAAGTATCTAAAAAATGCTCCCGGGCGTGGACTTCTCTACAAATCATCTGAACATCTTCGTATTGAAGGATATACAGATGCTGACTGGGCAGGATCTCCTGCTAATCGTCGTTCTACTACTGGCTATTGCACCTTTATAGGAGGCAATCTTGTGACATTGAGAAGTAAGAAACAGTCAGTTGTAGCACGATCTAGTGCTGAGGCAGAGTATAGAGTAATGGCTCATACCGTTGGTGAGTTGACTTGGTTGCGCACACTTCTACAAGAGTTTGGGATCCTGGTACATGGTCCTACTCCTCTATATTGTGATAATCAAGCTGCTATCCACATTGCTAATAATCCAGTATTCCATGAAAGGACCAAACACATTGAAGTTGATTGTCATTTCATTCGGTCAAAGGTGGAATCTAAAGATATTAGCACTCCTTTTCTTCCTTCAGGTTCTCAACTGGCTGATATTTTCACCAAGGCACTTCTCAAGACTTCCATTGATACTATTTGTCACAAGCTGGGAGTACACGATGTTTATGCTCCAGCTTGAGGGGGAGTGTTGACTGTATTTAATATATTGAATGTGATTAGGAAGTTACTTAATTTGGTAGAACCAATTAGGGATTTGATTAGGTAGAATCAATTAGGGATCAGTTAGGGATTTGATTTGATTTGATTTTCTTTCCTTATTTTACCTTGTATTCGGTCTATATATTGTACCTCATTGTGAGAAGAATAAACATCAATCAAAGTATTTCGACAGGGCTTAACCCTTCATTTTATCAGTTCAAACCGAACCATGAGGTTTTGATTGACAGACTCGGTCCTACCGATGCTCAGATAAGAAAATCCAGACTACTGAGTCACAACAGTGTCAATAGCCTGTCTGGTTCGGACATTGTGGCTCGATCAACCCATAGATGCCAGCTCACCTTGTGCACCTAACCGCCTTGCTCAATACGTCATATCTGACGTCGAAACGGTTACCGCACGAGTTTGGGCATGGGTAGACACAAATGACAGCTCATACACGTGAGTAATAACCACATTAGCCTATACGTGAGTTGTGACGTCAGTTAACTTGTGTGCTAACTTGGAGAGCAAGTCTTTGAGCTCTATATTACTTGTGTGCTAACTTCTGCGCTAACTGCATTAGGGGTACGCCATTCTCTCTAACTCTAATCGCCTGTACTTTCCTCTCCACTTGCAACCACTTACTTAACCATCCTTGCCAGTTGACTCCGACTGGTTCGGCCAGTAACGGTGGGTAACCTATGTAGATTAGGATGGTAGAGGTAGGTTAGCCGTTTTCTGAACCAGAGGCTCAGGCGAGGTCCCAGATCAGTATCACAACCCCACACGTTTGCAACTTGGCAATTTAACATTATTTTCTCTCCCCGATAAGCTAGTGACTAAGGACAGAGCGATGCTGCTACCAGCCTTAAGCCCGATAAACATTGTAAAATCTATGCTATGTTTTTAGTCACTGATAGTGTGGATTGTGATGCATCTAGTAACCAGTCTCATCATGAAGAATGGAGCAAGTGATGGTGAGTCTTAATATGTCTCCGAGGGGGGCACAAGTGACGGGGAGAGAGTTAGTGGACTGATGTGTACAATGTTCAGCTGTTTACGTCTCATTTTTCATATAATTTGTGGGCCATTTTTGTTATCCCTAACAAAAATGCTAGGGATAGATAGACATTGCTATATGCCACCATGACCCAAGCCGATTGCAAGTGATAAGAAAAGGTTTGTGTGACTACTCCTCATTTGACCTTTCTCCCCTCTTTTTTTAATTTTTTTTTGCTTTTGGTAAATGTGAAATTCATTGAAAGAGCAACTATACAAAACAAGGCATACCTTCCAATTACACAGTCTAGCAACTAAACTATCTAAGAAACAAAGGAACTAGACGCTTGCCATGACTGGCATAAGGCATGGCCAAGGGGGAAGGTTTTACATTTTTTATTTGGGACCCTTTGATTCTTACATTACAACTCATTTGTTGTAGAACTGCAGTAGGAGACCTTTGGGCACCATTGAATAATACCCTTCAATTTCTCTCAACCCATATGTAATAGATCGTGGCTGCCCAAGCATTTTTCCTAACAATGGAATGGAACGATTTCTGATGGATCTTCTATCTTTAAACATTGGATAAAGTTTTGTTTCTTCCCAATGTTTGATGACATATGTAATCTTTGGCTGGCCTTATGTTTAGCAGAAGAACCAAGGGAACTAATGAATCACTTAACTTCACGTATCTCTTGAAGTTTCTGTGGAAAGCTTCACAGATGTTCTCTATTTTTCAAATGATCTTCTAAAACGATGCCCTATTTTATTTTATTTTGCTTGGCAAAACAATGACCTCATTTTGCATGCGTCGGTTGATGTGGGAGAATAAAAAAACTTCTTTGAAAGACTTCTTTTCATGGTTTTGTGTGTAGCGGAAAGGTGGTAGATAAAAAAGAAGCGGAGCAATTATGAGAGAACAAGTTTCCCCGTCTCCAACTAGAACTTTGACAAGCTCCATTATTCACATGTTTTATCCTTTGCTTCTGGCAATCAAAGTTGGGATCGAAGAAGAAAGATCTCAAGTTCAGCTAATGGTTTGATATGCTCAGATGTTTCGATGTTCCGTCACCAGTTTGGATTCATCAAGCTGCAGCTGTTTTTCTCTTAGAGAAAAACAAAATGAGAAATAATAATTGTTTCAGTTTATTTATATAAATAGGTCTTTTCATACACATACATGACAGTGATTTATGTGCGTGCAACTTTGAAGCTGTCCTGTATATTCACGAGTTCTTAAATATGCAGGAAAGTACAAAGGATGCTGACATAATCGGAATTTCAGAGAGATCAGGAAATGGAGGTCTCCAAGTGTACGAGTTTGAGTACAAACTTGATAGCACAAGGGGAGGAATGAAGAGGATCTTTACAGCTGTGTTTGTGGCTTCTAAGAAGCTTTACATCCTTAATATTGCCCACTCAGACAAACCAGAGGGTCCTCTGGACATGCATAGAAAAAGGCTATTGGAACAAGTTCTTCATTCCTTTGATGCTGCACTTTGACATGAAATGAACATCGCTACTCATTCTTCTCTGACACTGACTTGATGCTTTACATCTCTGCTCTAGCAGTCAACGGTATAGGTACATCACTAGCATTTCAAAAATTTATCTTGAATTGCACAATATGAAATGGTTATCCTTTGTCACAGGTTTTGCAGCACCTTTGGAATGGAGATGCATCCATTGTCTCTTTTCTTGTCACATAGTTTGATAAACTAACCATGGATCCTGCATTTGGCCAGAGATGCACAAGATTTCTAATTGTTTAAGTTACATTGAACTAGCACATGTTGGCATCTGACCATGCTCATCTTTTTTTCAGGTGGTAACATGAAGGCATGCCTTGTGATCCGAGGTTTCCGAGGTAAAAAATGTTCAGATTCTTCGCAATGATAGGGTCATTAGTGTGAGGATCCCATGATTCTTTAACTATGCGAACGTTAATGTGTTATATATGGAAATGGGATAATGAAACAAGGTAGAAAAAGGCTTTGCATTGGATAATACCATGTGGCTAATGGAAATCAAAATGATCTTCGTACATGGTGGATTTTTGACTGCTATACTATTTAGCTGTTTTGGGCAATTCAAGTAAGAGTGATTTCACTTATGACGAATCAGGGTGGAGTGGGATCCTACTTGTGAATCTGGTGTTGAGGTAGTGGTGGTGGTGTTCCATTTTGTTTTGGTGGGATGTTCTTTAAGTTAGCTACCTTGATATGTATAGTCACGCATTATTAGTAGTATGTGGTTTTACGCTTGAGTATCTCTTTCTGAAGTTTTGTTAGATTCACATCACTTTTTTTAAATTAATAGTTAGTCTCGATGAGAGGAGTTTAAAAAGTTTGAAATTACGACCAAATGCTAAAAATAGTTTATTGAAGAATTTTCTTTTGAAACAATTGTCTTTATTATCTTTAGTGCTGTCTTATATGGATTTTTTAAATTTTGGTTCTTATCATTATATATTTTTAAATGCTCTCGTCGAGATGAATAATTGGTCCCAAAAGATTTGATAAAAATACAAAAAAAAGATCACTATAAGTAAATAATACTGACTGCCTTTAAGACAAGTTAATTTAGGCCAAACTCATTGATAGCATTATTTTTCATGCAATTTGGCCCGACAATTCATATCAAAAAAATCCAAAAAAAAAAAAAAAAAACCTTCAAAAAACATATCTGTAACATGTGTGGCCCATGGTTTCCTTTCAAAAACCATCCCTCGCATAGTAAGTTCATCTTGTTACTGTATATTATTATTATTTGATAAACGACGAATCATAGGTAAACATAATAGGCCCTAGGGTGTTTAACTCCTACAGCATCATCGATAAGTTGTTGCGAAATGAAAGGAGGTGCACTTAATATTACATAATCTAAAGGGCAAATTTTCGTAGTCGTCCCTCTAGTTTTACGGTTGTCTCAATTTCATTCCTCTAGTTTCAATTGTCTCGATTTCGTTCCTATAGTTTGTTTTACGTTCCAAATGGGTAAAATCATAATGAACTAACTAAAAAATATGATTAAAAAAATTAGGTGCTCCAATTTTCAATCCGGTTGAACCGGTGCGAAAATTTTATTTTTTTGATCATTTTATCCTAGATGGTTGTAATAAATTTTTGACTCTAAGGCCTTTCAACGAGCATCTGAAGACTTCTTATTTAGTTTCAGGGCTCTCTTAGGGTGCTCATTGAAAGGCCTTAGAGCCAAAAATCCATTACAACTATATAGGATAAAATGATCAAAAAAATAAGATTTTCGCACTTAATTTTTTAATCATATTTTTCCGTTAGTTTCATTAACGGTGTTAATAATTTTACCAATTTGGAACGTAAAACAAACTACAGGGACGAAATTGAGACGATTGAAACTAGAGGGACGAAATTGAGACAACCGTAAAACTAGAGAGACGACTATGAAAATTTGCCCTAATCTAAATGCATCAAACTAAACGACTTCTTAGCAAGTAAATTAGGATAGTGGTTTGCTTCACGCCATATATGCTGGACTTCTTGAATATCACACAGCTCCTATAATCTCCTGCAATCAAAGATAATGGAACTAAGAGGGTGGTTTTTGATATGAGAATTATGAAGCAGCATGTGGATGTTTGTGGCATCCAATTCCACTTCTGATCCCCTGTAATTGAAGATTAAGCGTCAACTTGAAACAACACTTGTAAGTAGTATTTTTTATCTTTAATGACTTGGGCAATCTTCTTGTGTTTTCATTTAAGAGCAAGGATGACTGTTAATGCAATAAGAATGAAGGTTTGTTAGGACTATTTACTAAAATAGTAATTACATATTATAGTTTTATGAAGTTCTCAAAATAATTAAGTCAATATGTAGTATTTTTGTAATCTAAATTTCTAATACATTGGGGTGATGTAGCTTTTTATAATTTTTTCTTTTCCGTTAAAAAAGAAAAGAAAAGAAGAAAAGTACCACATGCATTTCATTTGCTTTTAGTGCATTGTATAGGTTTTTTCTTCCATGATAGGGTGCACGGCATAGAGAGATAGCTATTATCTCGATTACTACATATAGTTCAACAATCATGAAACACAACTTTTTGTTGCAAAATTTTAAATTATAACTTATGGAGCCAGGTTGATACATGTATAATTCAGGGGCGGATGTATATGGGGAGTGGGGGTGGTGCGGCTGGTGCCACCCCCAGGTTCCAAACGTGGAAACTCCCTCTCCACCCTCAAATCAATCTGTAAACCCGGACTACTTGGACTGCATCCCTACTTATACTTGGACCTCTTAGTCTCAATGTAGGAGCAAAAAGAGGACACGTATGCTCATAATCCTTTCCCCACAGTTTCTCCTTTCCTTATTTTCGACTTTGCACATAAATGTTTTTCATATATGATAGTGGGATTTGCTATAAGTTGATTTGTTACATTGATAACTAAAAAAAATAAAAAAATAAATGATGAACTTTTACAATCTTGACGATGAAGAACGAATGTTAATTGTTTTGGAGTTAAAGTGTCTGGAGCCACGGAAAAAAATTGATTATTTGTTTGTTTGCATGATGAACATTCATTTTGTATCTATGGAAGAATGCGAAGTTTCAACTTTATTTGTGTGTTTCTGCCACCAAAGATATTAGGTTAGCCCTCTGGACAGTTCCAATAATATGAAGTCAATTTTGTCTAGCCTTAGAGTTTGGAAGCAGGCCAAGTGTAGTTTTAACTCTCTAGAATCAGTAGAACGGGTCTAATGTAGTTCTTCCATTGGATATGCAATTGAAAGTTTTCATATGTTAGGATGTGTTTCTTTTATGGCAACTATTTAGTCTTTCAAAAATCTCAATGTTTGTTACAAACAGTGAGCTTTTTTTCCTCTATTGATCTGATTCTTGTTACCCAGCTTTTTTCCACTATGATTTTGTGTACAATAACAGTAGTAAGTTAAGTGTTCCTCACTTTCTTGATGCATGTTTTTGGATTCCCCATGTTTTGTTATCAAAAGAGATTCAATAGATTGGAAAGCATTTATTTTGCTGGGACTTGTTTCCTTGGGTGGCATTTCAATGGAAATTAGTGTTGCTCTATTTTTTGAAAGTAGAGGCTGTTATTTTTTTGCAAACGTATTAATGGTAGTGATTGTTCTTGATGTTAAAGGTTAGTTTTTTTTGGACTTAATTACTGTTATATGTTTTCAGTGGGGTCAAAATAGAGTTCCTTTATGGGCCGAAGAGCAAATCATCTTCTCTTATGTTCGTGTATAGGATTATTGCTATCCACAATTTTCTTTGACAAACATTATACATGTATCAGAATTCTATAAATGTGTCAAACAAACAAGACAAGTTTGGACAGTTTTCTTTTACAGATAAGGATAAGGATAAAAAATAGTTTGGGTTGGTATAGGCAATGTTGATTTTGTGATGATAACTATTTGAGGCCTGTGTCCAACCTCTAGGCTGAGATTATGCAATTGCAACTGAATTAATTTGTTAACTTGGATCTGCATTTTGGGATTACATATTAAGGTTAAATGGGCTTTTTTTTTCTTTTTAAGTTGAACCTGAACTTAGGAACTATCAATTGCGGATCTCACCTTTGCACCCTATACATCTTCTCATTCACTGTATTTGCTATATTGTAGGTCTGATGGAACGTGTACAATCTCCATCGATAGAGAAAGATATCAATTTTAAAGTTGAAGAACACGTAGAGGGGTCGATATCACAAGTCCACGACAGTTTACGCTTGCTCACGGAGGCTGAGGTTTTTTTAAAATGAAATTTGATTTGGAGGGAGATGCACATACTTTTGTAATTTGTACGCGAGAGTAATTGGGTTTAGCATTAGGAAAGGCAGAAGAAAAATGTGCGGGGACAATGTGGTAAAGAATAGAAAGTGGGTATGTTCAAGGGAAAAGGGTAAGGGCAAGTAAGTACTTTGCCAGCGTACAACGAACGAGAAGGCCAAGGGCAGAAACTAGAGTTGGTTGTGGTGCATTATTTTGCGTACGATATGATCTGGAAATGGGAAAATATGTGGTGACACACTTTGTCCGGGAACACAATCATGACCTGGCGTCATCGCACTATGCTCCTTTCCTTTGGTTGCATAGGTCTGGGACAGGTGCAGACAAAGCCCTGACAATGGCTCTGCATGACGTGGGTGTAAAGACAAGCCCAATCATGGATTTAATGTCCCGTCAATGTGGTGGTCCAGAGATTGTGGGATTCATTCGTTAAGATTGAGAGATTATTCCATGCCCCCGGAGCATAGTCACGTGGTGCCCCGGGACTTTCTGTACCACACATTTCAGTGTCCCCACACTGAAATGTGTGGTGCAGAAAGTCCCGGGGCACCACGTGATTATGCCCTTGGGGCATAGTATAATTTTTCGTTAAGATTGCACAACCTTTTTCAAGCTAAGCGTAGAATAGAGCTTAGAGACGGTGATGCCGAGGGTGCTCTGGGGTACTTCTTTTCTAAAGACGTTGAGGATCTTTTTTTTTTCTTTTCTACAAGTATGATGTCGATGAGGAGAACCAGTTGGATAAATTGTTCTGGGCTGATTCAAGGTCTCGAATGGACTATGCAACATTCGGTGATGTGTTGGCCTCCGACACGACCTATAGGACAAATGCATACAAGTTGTTTGTCATTTTAGCCGGCGTGAGTATGTGACCCATAGATTGTGAGATATAAATAATTTTTTGAAGGGTACGTATGTTGAAATTGGACAAAAAAATTAAGACGGAAAGAGCATTTTGGTTTTGAGAAGATGAATAGTGTTTGTTTTCTTGGGATTGGGGTTGGTGGCGGAAGACTTTTTTTTGCTCAGACTTAAAAAGAGGACCGGGCGCAGTTGCTGATCTCATCCAAAATCACTGAAGATTAACTTATTCACGGTTCCTTTTCTCATTCCATAATTGATGCTTTTTAGTTCAAATTTTGCCATCCATTTTGAAAATAGAATACTCCTCAATTTGATAGGAAGGATACAGAAGGCATCTTCGGTGATTTTGGACCAATTACGTACTTCTAGACCAATGAATTCCATACTTGATGCTTTTTAGTTCCAAATTTTTGCCATCCATTTTGAGAATGGTATAATCGTCAATTTGCTCCGGCCAGAACACTTTGTAAGAGCCTAACCTAAATTTTTAGGGTTGCTTACGAGTTGAATTTTTCTATTAATTTGCACATAAGAATGATGAGTAAGCCAAATTTATTAAAATATGGAAACTCATTCGGTAAATCAATTATCGGTGAGAGTAACAAAATATAAAATACAAAGATCAAACCAGAAAATGTGCAAAAAATAAGTCGTCAAATTTTGCATATGTCTATCTTAATTGCTACCAAAACCTGCGATCGAATAAGTAAAAGCTACCATGAATCAGCTGATTTAGGCAAATGGCAAGCACAAAATCCAAATATGTAGACATCCTGAAAAATAAGAAAATGATTTGCTTATATTGGAATCTTCTTTGTGTTAATTATATGTTTTTAGAAACAAACAAATTTAAAAACAGACATGCATGTGTTGCGCATCTACAGCATATAAAAAAAACACTACCATTTATTCACTACACCATGCACTACATTTTTTGTGGGGCCCATCCTGGGTCTCCAAAAAATGCAGAAAAATGTCCATAAATTTTAGAATAATATTTTATGGGGCCCTGTAAAAAATTAGCTCCAACGGATATCAGTAAGTATTATTTCTTGATTTGTAGGGCGAAACTGTTCAACTGTTATCGATATTTGTTGGAGCTGATTTTTTACAGGGTCCCATAATATATTATTTTAAAATTTAAAAACATTTTTCTGTATTTTTTGGAACCCGAGGTGGGCCCTACAAAAAATATAGTAGATGGTGTAGTGGTTGGAGATAGTGTACTTAGACTTATTGAAAGAAAATACGATTCTTACAAAAACGAATGTTTAAGCCGAAAAACATGATCAATTTACAAAACATGGCAAAACCTAATTGAGGTAGATGAACAAAACAAGATCAATTAAAAAACATGACAAAATCGGAAAGCATGGCAAGTTTCGAGAAGTGTAGATTCGAGCGACGTAGATGAACAAAACATGATTAGATAAAAAACATGACAAAAATAAGAAAACATGACAAGTTTTGAGAAGTGTAGGTTTTGTTAGGTGGAGGAGTATTGATCACACACTTATAATGTATGAAACTCACAAGAGAATTGCACAAACACACTCACAATATATTGAACTCACTTAATCTAAAAATAATATACAAGGAGGAGGAATTTCTCTCTTTCTTTGTAACTCTCTTATTCTCTTACTCCACTCATATCTTTTACATAATCAGAATACATTCTTTTACAGGCAAATCAAATAGACAAGTTGATAACCTTGCAATAAATGCAAAGATCACAAATTGAAATACGGAAGCTTAAATTCAATACCCACGTTTTTGTTCTTGCTCTTCTTGCAGGTTTATCTGACTTTCCTTCAGCAACTTGCCCTTCCACTTGCAGGCAATCATAGCCTCCAAAACAATAGTTCCACACGTTTCAAATCAAGCTTACTGGTTTTTCAACATCCCTCCTTAAGCTTGATTCTTAGAGATTCTTCATTCCAAGCATTGTCTTCATTTTTATGAAAGCTTCATGTTTGAGGGGCTTTGTAAAGATATCAGCTGCTTGATCATATGTCCTCCAAGAAACTAACTCCACTTCCTTTGCTTTTACATGCTCTCTGATGAAGTGGCAGTGGGTATCGATGTGCTTGCTTCTTTCGTGATGAGTCGGGTTTTTTGCAAGCGCAACTGCAGAGCGGTTGTCAACGTAGATCTCTGTGGGCAATTTTTGCAGAAAGCCCAAGTGCTTCAGCACATTCCTTTACCATATAGCATGACAGACAGCTGAGTTGGCAGCAACATATTCAGCTTCACAAGATGACAACGTCACGATCGCTTGCTTCTTGGATGTCCAAGTGAAAGCAGTATCTCCAATGAAGAAAACGAACCCTGTTGTGCTCTTCCTTTCATCCAAGTCTCTTCCCCAATCGCTATCTGAATAACCGAAAAGATTCAGGTCACCACCTGACTGATAGAACAATCCATCACTATGAGTCCCTTTGATGTAGCGGAGAATCCACTGTAGGGAGGTATTCCCGAACAGGTACAAAACAAGTCCGAGCACGGTCAAAGAAAAGGTCAACGCATTATGGACCAAGTGACACGAGAAGTCAATGGTACAGAGAGGTTGCGCAATCCTCGGTACAGTAACACGAGATGTTATTAGACCGAATATTATTTAATGGCATGAGATGCCAATGTTCAAAGATACTTGTTCGGCAAGAGAGCCGAACAGGAGGAGAGCTCCTTAAGAAGCATATGGTCTCCATTGTTTCTTAAGGACCAGTTACATGTGAATTAACTGGTCCAGGCCATCTGTTCGGCCATGAGATGGCCGAACAAAGAGAGAAGTCCTATTAGGGTTACATTCTGGAAGTGTCCAGAATCACTAGTATTCCGTTACAGAATAAGATCCCAAGAATATAGGATCTAAGAAAGATACCCAACGAGTATGGGATGTTCGGCTTGTTATGGAAAGAGTCCTATAAGGATTAAGAAAATAAACTGATAAGGGAACGAGAATCCAAGAGATCCTGGGATTCCTATACGAGTTAGGAATCCTAGGGCAACACGGATGCTTGGCCAGCAAGCATACGCAAATCTATAAATAAGAGGTAAACCTAGAGGTAAAAGGTACGCAATACACTGCATTCTTATTGCTTTCCTACTGATAATTAGGGTTTGATCATTAGTACGAAATACTAACAAAGGCATCGGAGGGCCTTTGCCACGAGAGGCAAAGGTGCGCTCACTCCTTGTCTGTTTTACAGGATAAAGGTTTCTCTGACGAATTAGGGTTACGTTCAAGAGGCACGAGAAGCCGCTGCATTCCTGTGCTGTTCAAAGCACTACTTGAATTTATCCACCTACAATTGGCGCCGTCTGTGGGAAACGAAAGAGTTCCCTTTGAAATACGACCATGGTGGAAGTAGATCCAGCAACGCCACACGACCCAAAAGATGTGTTGATTGGAGGAGGGGATAAGTCTCCACCCGGGGCTCTGAAAAAGCCCGAAGGAGGACACAAGAGGACCACAAGTAAGGGCCACCCCCCTATTATCCACGACAACTCCAGAAATAGAGATGGAGAGACAGCATCAAAGTCCACGAGAAGGACTAAATCCCATCGAGGGGATGAATCGATTGCACACTCCAGAAGTATATACCGTAGCGAAGACGTTCTGGATAAGAAAAGACAAGAAATCGAGGAGTATGCTCGTTTGATCAAAAAACGAGAACATGAAATCAGAGAACTAGAAAGAATCAGAGAACATCCGGAGGACTCTGGATTATCTCGAAGAAATTCAAGAGGAGATGAATACGCTTTGGTACAATACCAAAAGGCTCCTTCACGAAGAAGAAGGAGCAGAAGCAGAAGTTTGACCCCGAGGCGATATAAAACTTCTCCACGAAAAGGGAGGAGCAATATCCGAACACCCGAGCGAAGGAGGGTATCCCCTAGAAAGAGGAGAAGTAGAGGTCGGAACTCTACCCCCGAGGAGGAAGGGAGTAGAAAACATCATAAGGACAGGTACGAGAGACCTGATTCCGATTGGGAACAAATTAGATCCAAGAAAGGACCAGAGGATGAAGCCATGACTACACGAGAAGCAGCACGGAAAGCACTTCAGAATATAGCATCCTCCCCTTTTTCGAAGAAGTTGCAAGAGGCTAGATTGCCGACCAGAGTAAAGCACGGAACATTCATCCTCTACGAGACAGATGCTGATCCCGTGGCCCATATACAGCATTACCAGCAGGCAATGTTTATGCATGAAGGGGATGATGCAATCATGTGCAAGATGTTCCCGTCAAGTTTGGGGAAGGTTGCTTTGTCATGGTTTCATAAATTGGGCTCACGATCTATCCGAACATGGGTGCAGTTGGCCGAGGAATTCACTGCACGGTTCTTGACGAGCAGGAAAGCTCCCAAAACTTTTGAGAGTCTTACTTTTATGAAGCAAGGAGAGGACGAGTCGATCAGGACTTATGCAAAAAAGTACTGGAAAACCTTCAACGAGATTGAAGGATGTAGTGAAGAATACGCAATAGCTACGTTTAAAACAGGCTTACCTGTTCGGGGGGAACTGCGTAAGTCTCTGAACATGAGTCCCGTGCAGACATTGGCAAAATTAATGGAGAGAATTGAGCAGCATGCCAGGAACGAGGATGACATCCTACGAGAGGATGGAAAGTTGGCCGCCGAGCAAGTAAAGGGGCCTACAAAGAAAGCTGACAAGCCAGAGCCCAAAACTTACCGCGAAAGAAAAGATTATGGGCAGGCGAAGAAGGAGCAGTACAAGGAAAAGCAAGCCCTGGATCCCAAGTCATTCTTTTCAATAAACACGGTTTGGAAAGAGCCCATTTACAGGATTCTTTATCGAATAAAGAATCAGCCATATTTTAAATGGCCCCCAACTCTTGGTGGGAATAAAGACGCAAAACGTGCTACGAATCAGCACTGCAGTTACCATAAAGATTGGGGACATATGACGGAGGATTGTGAGATGTTTAAACGACACCTTGATGATTTGGTCTCGCGAGGCTATCTCAAAGAGTTTATCCAAGAAGATCCGAAGGATAAAGACAAGGCAATGGAGTTGGATTACGAACAGAATCCAAAGGGGGTAATCCATATGATACACGGATTAGCCGAACCTTATACGAGAAATGAGGTGAGATTGCTTCAGAGACAAGTGAAACATGACCAACACATAATGCAGTTGGGAAAGAAGAGAGGGCGCAACGAAAAGAAACTCAACGAGAGCATAGTTTTTACAGATGAGGATCTGGGAGGAGTCCAGATACCACATAATGATGCTTTGGTCATAACCCTACGAGTTGGGGAATATGATATGGAAAGAATCCTGGTAGATTCAGGGAGTTGCACCGAAGTGCTGTACTATGATGCGTTCAAGAAACTGGGGCTCACGCAAGAAGATTTGGTGCAATCAGCAACTCCATTGGTCGGATTTGGAGCAGGAGCAGGAGCAGTTTGGCCCTTAGGCAAGGTAACTCTGCCTGTTCGGGCTGGGACAGTGGTGCTACGAACCGATTTCTTAGTAGTGGATGTACCATCTTCCTATAACGTGATTATAGGGAGAACATGGTTGCACAAGATGAGGGCAGTCTCTTCAACCTTCCACCAGATGGTGAAGTTCCCAGGGTCTAATGGGATTGAGCACATCAAAGGTAACCAAAAAATAGCTCAACAATGTTTGGTATCCATCATAAAAAGAGTCCATGCTGCCCACCATATTAGTACTGTGGAAATTCCGGATCTACCGACCATTGAGGATATTGGAAAAGACCCAACAGAAAGGGTAGTAGAGGATTTAAGGAAAACACTGATCAACGAGACTGATCCAGATAGGTATTTCCTAACCGGGGAGTCACTGCCAGAAGAGGAAGAGAGTGAACTGGTGAGGTTCTTGAAAACTTATGTCGATGTATTTGCTTGGACACCAGAGGAGATGCCCGGGGTAAGTGCAGATGTTATTTGCCATCACTTGAATATAGATCCACAACATAAACCTGTCATCCAAAAGAAACGAAGAGCAGCCGTACAGCACGTTGACGCTGTAATCGAAGAAGTGGATCATTTGTTGGAGGCCAAGGCAATAAGAGAAGTTTATTATCCAGAATGGCTATCAAATACTGTCGTCGTCAAGAAAAAGAACGGAAAATGGCGTGTATGTGTTGACTTCACGGATTTAAACAAGGCGTGCCCAAAGGATAGTTTTCCTCTTCCAAGGATTGACCAGTTGGTTGATGCAACAGCTGGATATGGGCGGATGAGTTTTCTCGATGCGTATCGGGGATATCATCAAATTGCAATGTTTGAGCCAGATCAGGAGAAGACGTCTTTTATTACACCACGAGGGTTGTACTGTTATAATGTCATGCCTTTTGGATTGAAAAATGCAGGGGCAACGTATCAGAGGTTGGCAACCATCATGTTCAGAAAGTTGCTCGGCAATACTATGGAGGTTTACATAGATGACATGGTTGTAAAAAGTAAAGCTGGGCAAAGCCATATTACAGATTTGAGGGAGGTTTTTGAGGTTCTAAGGAAATATAAACTGAAGCTCAACGCCTCGAAATGTGCGTTCGGAGTCGGTTCTGGAAAGTTTCTGGGTCATCTGGTAACGTTGAGGGGGATCGAGGCGAATCCCGACCAAATCAAAGCCTTGCAGAATCTACAAAGTCCCCGAACAACGAAGGAAGTTCAGCGTTTGACTGGGATGGCAGCAGCTCTCAATCGATTTATTAGCCGGTCAAGTGATAAGTGCAGACCTTTCTTTCAGTTATTAAAGAAAAGGGGAGGATTCGAATGGGGAGCAGAATGTGAACAAGCCTTCCAGGATTTGAAGGGATATTTGGCCTCTCCGCCCCTTCTCTCAACTCCAGAACCAGGTGAGTCCTTAATTTTGTACTTAGCAGTTTCTGAGCATGCTGTGAGTGCAGTCCTTCTGAGGAATAAGGGATCCGAACAAATCCCTGTTTATTATGTGAGCAAGACATTATTAGATGCAGAAACAAGATATTTGCCCCTCGAGAAATTGATCCTAGCACTACGGACAGCAACTAGAAAATTGCCGCATTATTTCCAGAGCCATAGAGTGGTGATTTATACTGAGTTCCCATTAAAATCACTGCTCCGAAAGACAGACTTCTCGGGAAGGATCTCGACTTGGTCCGTTGAATTAAGCCAATATGATATTGACTATCAGCCGCGCACAGCAATCAAGGGCCAGGTATTGGCAGATTTCGTGGCAGAATTCTCACCTGCGGTTGCACCTTTGCCTCCTATGAGAGAGGAGTATGAAGCAAGGTCTCCTGTAACGAAGAAACAGGAATTAGCCGAGCAAGATTCCTTGGAATGGAAGCTGTTTGTTGATGGGTCCGCTTGCAATACCGGATCAGGTATAGGGGTAGTTCTTTTTCCCCCTGAAGGATCAATGTTGGAGTTATCGGTTCGTCTTGGGTTCAGTGCATCCAACAACGTAGCGGAATACGAGGCGCTTTTAGCTGGTTTGAGAAGTGCAAAAACCCTAAAAGCCGAACATGTAAGGGTATATAGTGACTCACAACTTGTGGTTCATCAGTTGTCCGGGCAATATGAAACGCGGAGTGAGAAGATGGCAGCCTACGTACAGGCGACCAGAGATCTGCTCGATACTTTTGAAAGGGTATATATTGAGCAGATAAGTTCTGGAAAGAATGCACATGCAGATTCGCTAGCTTGGTTGGCTGCAGTTGTACCAACCGAGTTCAAGAGAAAGATAGCCGTGGAATATCTAACCGAGCCGAGCATTGGAAGAAGCGTAGAGATGGTCCTGGACGTGAACCAGGGACCAAGTTGGATGGATCCAATTATTGAGTTCTTACGAGATGAAAAGCTCCCTTCAGACAAAAAAGAGGCTCATAAAATTAGGACCAAATCTGCTCGGTTCTGGTTATCTCCTGAAGGGAAATTATACAGGAAGTCCTTTACGGGGCCCTATTTGCTTTGTGTGCACCCTGAAATGGTGCAAAAGTTCCTCCACGAAATTCATGAGGGAACCTGTGGAAGCCATGCTGGGGGCCGGTCCATAGCCCACCGAGCAATCACTCAAGGATATTGGTGGCCGTACATGCAAGAAGATGCTAAGGTGTACGTCAAGATTTGTGAAAAGTGTCAGAAATTTTCACCAATGATTCGAACACCAGCAGAAGACTTGGTGCCTTTAACAAGTCCTTGGCCGTTCGCTCAGTGGGGAATGGACATTGTGGGTCCACTGCACAAGGCAACTGGAAATCGAAAATTTCTGCTAGTTGCGACAGATTATTTTACCAAGTGGATTGAGGCAGAACCATTGGCTAAAATCACCGAACCTATGATAGAGAGGTTCGTGTGGAAGAGCATCATTACTCGTTTTGGAGTCCCGTATTCATTGATTACAGACAATGGGTCTCAATTTCAGAAAAAGTTCAAAACTTTCTGTGCCCAGTATGGGATAAGAAATTACTATTCAACTCCGGCCTACCCTCAAAGTAATGGCCAAGCAGAGGCATCTAACAAAACCATTCTTAATGGGATTAAGAAACGTTTGGATAAAGCAAAGGGGAAATGGCCTGATGAATTGCCATTGGTCCTATGGGCATACCGTACAACACCTAGGAGGTCTACGGGAGAGACCCCCTATTCTTTGGCGTATGGAACAGAGGCTGTTATTCCATTGGAGGTAGGTCTGCCGACCAACAGGACCAAGTTAGTAGAAAGTGGAGGCAATGATCGAGCCTTGGAGATTGAATTAGATCTTGCCGAGGAGAGACGAGAACGGGCCCTAGTGCACTTGGCCTCGTACCAAGAGCAGCTAGTCAAAGGCTACAACAAGCATGTACATCCACGGGAATTTGGTGTTGGAGACCTTGTGCTACGAAAGGTGCTCGGCAACACTAAAGTGGCTAATGAAGGAAAGTTGGGGGCTAATTGGGAGGGCCCATATCGAGTTACTGAGATTGTGGGCATTGGAGCTTATCGATTGGCAGACCTGGATGGGAACCCGGTGCCAAGACCATGGAATGTCCACAACTTGAGGAAGTTTTTTATATGAAATATATTTTTCCTTGTGCACATCGTGATTGTGTGAGAGTTACGAATAAAACTCTCTTGTGTTTTAGTTTTCTTGTTTTAGCTGCAAGGGGTACGAATAACGCCCTCTTGAGTTCTATAGCTTATGAATGAAGTTGCCTTTCTTTTATATATAATTATTGTTGTTTCCAGTATTTGTTTTAAATACGAATTACGAAGTTCATCTCCCTCATTCGTATTGGGGAGCAGAATGTAGGATATCCATCTAAAGTACGTGATACTTGAACACAAGTTCGAAATACTTGAGTACGAGAAACTTAAACACAAGTTCGAAATACTTGTGTAAACATCCATTTTTAAGTACGTGACACTTACTTGTGAAAATTTCACACATTCAAGTATGTGAAACTTAAAAGTTTAATGTACGTGAAACTTAAACTCAAGAGACTATGCAAAGCATACGAATACATGCATAAGCATACGAGACTATGCACAAAACTGTTCAAGTCATACGAAGAATGTGCACAGGTTTAGAAGCATTCAGATATATTCACAAGTACGAAATACTTGACAAACAAGTACGAAATACTGTTAGAGTTTTTCAAAACGCATTGGCCAGGCCCACAAACAGACAGTCAAATATATTGTCAAAATACAAAGACATATTCATTCATCTTCTGTCAGGTCTTGAACGGCTGTAGGAACAGTTGAAGGAGCTTCAGTTGCAATGGGAGTTTCATCTTCAGGTTGACCACCACTGGCTTCCTTTTGGCCAGGATTGGTCATATCAATCTGAGGCTCCACTTCAGAAACAGGTTGCTCAGCAGACACGTTCACCACTTGCTCATCATTCATCTCTTCTGCAATATCCTCCTCTTGACTGGCAGCACTGGGTAGTTCAATGTTGGTCCAGAGAGGAGATGATTCTGGAATCTCAGCTTTGGCAAGGCAAGCTGTCCAAGAAGCCACCCAGACTTGGTCTTGTATCCCAGGCATTTGGCTTGTGTAACTTTCCGTGGCCACCTTGATCCCTTCGTTGTATCCCTTCTCAAATGCAGCTTTGGTTTCATTCTGACTCGCCTCGAGTTCCTTCAGCGTCTGATTTAGGCTGTCCTCAGTCCCCTTTAGTTGTCCCTTTAAACCATCAGCCACTCCCAAGGCTTGGTTTCTTTCTCTCTCAAGCCTGATGATGGTGCGTTGAAGCTTGTTGTTCTCACCGACCAGTTTGGCACGTTGGGGCTCAGATTGGCTGAGTTTTTGAGCCATGGCCACCATTTTTTGCATCACCTGGAAACGTTCAAAACAGTTAAACAAACGCTATGGTATACTATGGTTTACAAAAGCGAAATTTTACCTTGGCATTGTGAGACATGAATGAGCTTAGAAGGTTGTCAGGCGAGCTCGCCACCTCCTTCTGCATATCTCCTGGCAGCAGAAAAGCTTGAGACAAGGCAAGGGCAGTGCCTTCTGACTCAACACTGTCCCGAGCAGTGATAGCTCGGTTCCCGTGTGAGAATGGAGGAGCCCAGAGGGGAGCAGGTGATGAGGAGGATGTAGGGGGTCTTTCTTGAGTTTCCTCCACTCGTTGACGTTTCTCACGGTGAATGGCCTCGATTTCTTCTGGGGAAAAGCCAGGAGGAGCATCAGTCTGGGTCTGAGTGCGGCGGCCACGACCTTGGCCACCTTGTCCCCGAGCAGCTCCACGACCTCGACCAGGTATGGTAAGGAGACTCCCCAAATCGATTGGTTGGTTCATTGCTGGAGGCGAAGGGGTATAACCGCTGGAAGACGAGTTGGATGTAGAACTGGAAACTTCCTCAGCAAGAGGGATAGGTTCGTCAGAAATTGGAGGAGTCTGGGAACGCCTCTCTTCTTGTTCAGGGATTGGTCTCGAAGGACCAGCTATTGCAGGGATGTCAGCTGCTCGGGTTCTCCGATCAATAAACCCACCATACGAAGCCTTGTAGCTGAGAAGTACTTGAGCTGCTCTTGCTCGGCCTGCAAGGTATGTCCCTTCGCCGTTGAACGCAAGTGCTCGTCTGATATCAGCTACGTGAACTTGTGGGGTTATGATGTTATAACCACGATTAATATTTGGTGCTGAAACAAAGCATAAGCAATTAGAAGCACGAAAACGCTTTTCCTATGAAAGAGGACAAAACAAATGATATTAAGGGAGAGCACTAACGTGGGCTCCCGAATATGTGAGGGGCATGAAAACCAATCACTTGGTCGTCCTCGTCTCTGGGTTCGAAGTTGCCCGTAACGATCAGAAAGTCGTCATCATCCCCTCGAGCAGAGTCAGGGAGTTCGAGAACGAGCTTCTTTCTAGAATCCCTACTCTTTAAATAATACGTAAGGGCATCCCCAGTTCTAGAAATACTGTATAGATGGTGAATATCATACAGGCCTAGCGAAGTCCCTAACATTTGGTTTAAAGTATCTATGCCCATAACTACCCTGAAGAAATTAGCAGAAACCTGCATTGGCGAAAGCCTGTAATACGCTAAGACTTGGCGGAGCAGAGGGGCTAGGGGAAACCTAACCCCGCCTTCAACGACGGCTACTACTGGAATATGAAGGGTGTCAAAATCGAAGCTTTCACGAATGGCATCCTCAGGAGCCAAAACAGTAGCTACGTTGTCAGGAATCCCATATCGAGATCTAAAACTAGCCATGGTTTGAGGAGTATTACAATGTCTACGAAATCTCCCCATTACCAGAAAACCTTTTGGGGTTCTTTGAAGTATAAAGCAGGGGGACGATGAAACCCTAACGAAAGATTGTGAACAATCTACCAAGAGAAAAAGAGCAGTAAGGAGAGGAATGATGACTTACGAAAAATAGTCGATTGAATCCCTAAAAGCAGAAAGGAGGAGGTCTTGAAATGATGAACAGAGCTTCAATGGCGGGTAAACCGTGAAATCGCCTCTTTCTGCTGAGGAAGTCTAAGAGAGAGATTGAGATTTTTGAAAATGGGACGAAAATCCAAAAATACCCCAAAAAGTGGGTGGCGTACGTAAAACGTCATCCCAGACGCCGTTTGAGTGTTCCGTTTTCCCGTAAACACGTCTGTTCGTATTTAATGAAGCGCAATACGATGATTGACGCGTGTAAAGGGTGCAGAAACAAAATGAATTTGTTCGGTAAAAAAGCTTTACTCGTCATCTGAGTAAAATATAAACGAGCAAAGCTGGGGAGCAATTGTAGGGAGGTATTCCCGAACAGGTACAAAACAAGTCCGAGCACGGTCAAAGAAAAGGTCAACGCATTATGGACCAAGTGACACGAGAAGTCAATGGTACAGAGAGGTTGCGCAATCCTCGGTACAGTAACACGAGATGTTATTAGACCGAATATTATTTAATGGCATGAGATGCCAATGTTCAAAGATACTTGTTCGGCAAGAGAGCCGAACAGGAGGAGAGCTCCTTAAGAAGCATATGGTCTCCATTGTTTCTTAAGGACCAGTTACATGTGAATTAACTGGTCCAGGCCATCTGTTCGGCCATGAGATGGCCGAACAAAGAGAGAAGTCCTATTAGGGTTACATTCTGGAAGTGTCCAGAATCACTGGTATTCCGTTACAGAATAAGATCCCAAGAATATAGGATCTAAGAAAGATACCCAACGAGTATGGGATGTTCGGCTTGTTATGGAAAGAGTCCTATAAGGATTAAGGAAATAAACTGATAAGGGAACGAGAATCCAAGAGATCCTGGGATTCCTATACGAGTTAGGAATCCTAGGGCAACACGGATGCTTGGCCAGCAAGCATACGCAAATCTATAAATAAGAGGTAAACCTAGAGGTAAAAGGTACGCAATACACTGCATTCTTATTGCTTTCCTACTGATAATTAGGGTTTGATCATTAGTACGAAATACTAACAAAGGCATCGGAGGGCCTTTGCCACGAGAGGCAAAGGTGCGCTCACTCCTTGTCTGTTTTACAGGATAAAGGTTTCTCTGACGAATTAGGGTTACGTTCAAGAGGCACGAGAAGCCGCTGCATTCCTGTGCTGTTCAAAGCACTACTTGAATTTATCCACCTACATCCACTTTGCTGCGAACAAGTGTGACTAATCTGGTGTCTCCATGTATCGGCTGACTAGCCCAACACCATAAAGTATGTCTGGCCTAGTACAGGTCAGATATCGCAAACTTCCAACCAAGCTTTTGAAATAGGTTGGATCAACATTTCCAGTATCACTTTTCTTCAGTTCCAGTCCACTGTCGACTGGAGTCGTCACTGGATTGCACGTCTCCATCCCATACTTCTTCAGTATCTCTGTGGCATACCTGCTTTGGGAGATAAAAATTCCTTCTTCACTTTCCGTCACTTCAATGCCTAGGAAGTGAGCCATAAATCTGATGTCCGTCATTTTGAACTCTTGAAACATCGTCTTCTTGAATGCTTCGAACATGGCTGGATTGTTGCCTGTAAAAATCAAGTCATCAACGTAGAGGCATACATACAGCTGGCTTCCATCAGTCTCCTTTTTCCTATAGAGTGCATGTTCGTAGGGCACTTCTCGAATCCATTCTCTTGGAAGTACTTGTCAATTCTAGTATTTCATGCACGAGGCGCTTGCTTCAGCCCATATAGCGCCTTCTTCAATTTGTACATTTTGTCTTCACGACCTTTCTTCACATATCCAAGTGGCTGCTCAATATAGATTTCTTCTTCTAGAAATCCATTCAGGAATGCTATCTTAACATCCAACTGGTAGATCTTCTATCTCTTTTGAGCAGCTAATGCGATCATTAGCCTAATTGTATCCATTCTGGCAACAGGGGCAAACATTTCACCATATTCTATGCCCTCTCTTTGTTTGTAGGCTTTCGCTATAAGTCTTGCCTTGTATCTCTGAACCTCTCATTGAACGTTCTTTTTAGCTTTGTAGATCCACTTTACTCCAATTGCCTTGTGACCTTTTGGGAGGCTGGTCAGCTGTCACGCCCTCGATTTTCAACTTAAATAAATAATCCATTTGAATAAAAAATCCTTGCTTAACATAAATATTACCCAAAAGAGTTCCCAATAGTTTAACTTTACAAACGAGTCCCCAAGTTTAAGTAATTACAATTTTGGCGCCACGACCCAAATCAACTTAAATACAAGTACGGACCTGTTTAAGATATAACATACTTTATAATCAAGAGGAATTTATGTACAATTAGTTACAAACTCATCTTTGTCAAAAGAAAGGCAATGCAAGATGTTTAAGTAACTAAAACGGAATTAGCTCCCAAAAGTCTTCATGCCCAAACACACGAATGCATACAGTCTATCGTCCAGCATTTTGTCCTGAAAGAAAAATTAGGTTGAGCTACACTAGCCCAGTAGGAAAATCTTTACCGATTCTATATGTAAATATGATGAAATGTGCACGTGAAAAGAAGACAAGAAGTACTTGTCAATCGATAGATAACAATCGATTTAAGGGCATTCCAACGTTCGATATATTCATCCTAACGCATGCCTATAGCTCAATGTACCACCAAGTTCACACGATGTTAAATAACTCGAGTAACCGCAACACAACTCACTATCTCCAATCACCTCCATTGGTATTTCCACCCCTTGCGTTACCATATAACACTACGAGGATTACAGTATTACCACCCCTTGCGTCACGGTGATCCCTAACAACTTAGGTCACCGCATTACCACCCCTTGCGCTGCGAGACCATCTAAGTCGTCGTATTACCACTCCTTGCGTTACGAGACTTCCCAGGTCGTCGTATTACCACCCCTTGCGTTACGAGACATCCTAAATCAACTTCGGACACAAATAACTATTTCTTTACTCGATATACAAGTTATGACATTCCCAAGACCACAATCAAACATAGAATATATTAAGACATGTCAACCATATCACAAATATGTCACAAACGTTCATAAACATTCGACCAATCAATAGTATGCGAAATAACAAAGCTTTAATCAATTAGACCCTTATCATCTCCTGCTAACGGAAGACCTAAGGATCACGAATAACATCAATTAATCATAGGGCATTAATTAAATAAGCAAAAGATGGACTAGAAGGTATCCAAAAGAGTTTAGAAGCGACTGGGAGTTGAAACGATTGAAGGAACACCAAACAACATCGAAACTGTCCAAAACAACACAGGGTATTGATACCCCGGAATCAGGTATCAATACCTGGCAAGCTGGAAATCCAGAGAATGATGGGGTATCGATACCCCATATTTGGATATCAATACCTCGCTATTTCGAGGCGATTTTCTGCAGTTTTGACAGACATTCAAAGCACCAAATGGGGGCGATCAAAGCACGATTTCTACACCATATCAACATATATACACATAAAAGAGGTAAAGAAGTCCCTACCTCTAGTGAAGGAGCGAAACCCAAGAGATTCGAACAAGCCCTAGCTCCAAACTCCTTGAAATCAACCGAAATCTTCTCCCTGAGCTTCACCCATTATGATACGAGCCCGAGGTTGTGTTCTAAAGGTGAAAGCAAGATGGATTCTTGAGGTTTTGTGTGAGGGAGCTAGAGAGAGACACACACGGAAGAGAGAGAGAGAGGTCGGCGTGAGAGAGAGGGAGAGATAGAGACCAAAATGATCTCCTACATCACACACATCCCTTTTTATACCCTTATATCTATATATTACACTCACACTCCCTCAATCACCTATTCTTTCACTTTAATCCTTGATTTAAATAACCACCAAAAAAGCCACATTTTTCCAACATGACATTTAGTAAATATATCAATAATTATAATTATCTGGGTCTCTACATCAGCTCCCAAGTCTTGTTCTTCTCTATGGATTGAATCTCTTCATCCATAGCCTTCCTCCATTTGTCTTCTCCGTTAGCTTCCTCAAAACTAACTGGATCACAATTGATTTGCAGATAGAACATGGTAAAATCTGTGTCCATCTGATCTGTATTCTGATATAGATCATTCAAGTTCCGAATTCCTTTGGGCCTCATGTCTGAAATTTCTCGTTCAACTAGTGAGGATGGTTCACCTCGTTGTGGTGAAGGGAAACCATGAGAAGATGCTGGTTGATCTTCTGGTCTCCCAGGTACATCTCTGGTTTGTACCTATTCTTCATCTTCAAGTGTTAGCTCTATATTCCTGGTAGCTTCTATTTAACCCTAGCTCCAAGATTCATTTTCCTCGAAAATGACATCTCTGCTGAAAATCACCTTCTGAGTGATGGGATTATACAACCTGTATCCCATCGTTCTGTCACCATATCCAACAATGATACACTTAACTCCTTTGTCTTCGAGTTTGGTTGTGTTTGCCTCCGGAACTTTGGCATAGGCAATACAACCAAACACTCTGAGATGACCCACACCTGGCTTATGAGTGGACCATGCTTCTTGTGGTGTCTTCAACTGCACATTCTTTGTAGGACACCTGTTCAGTAGATAGACTGCACACTGAACTACTTCGGCCCAAAATCTCTTGGGCATGTCTTTATCTTTCAACATGCTTCTAGCCATGTTGAGAATGGTGCGATTCTTCCTCTTAGCTACACCGTTTAGCTGAGGAGTATAGGCAGGTGTGCACTGGTGTCTAATTCCTTGTTGCCTAAGGAATCCCTCAAATTGATCTCCAGTGCACTCTCCTCCTTGGTCTGACCGCAACATCTTGATGTGGTAGCCACTTCCTTTCTCAACAAAAGCTTTGAACTTTTTGAACTTTTCAAATACTTCTGACTTCAATTTCATAAAGTTTACCCATATCTTTCTGCTATAGTCGTCGATGAACGTGAGGAAGTATTTGTTCTGACCGTTTGAGATTGGCTTCAACAGACCACAGACATCTGTGTGTACTAGCTCGAGCAGCAAGGATGCTCTCCAATCAACTTGCTTTCCAAAGTTATTGCGATGATGTTTGCCAAGAATGCAGCTTTTGCATACCTTATTTGGACGTTGAATATGAGGTAAGCCCTTTACTATCTTCTTATTTGCCAACAGCTTCAAGCTTTCAAAGTTGAGGTGTCCATATCTAAGATGCCATATCCAATCTTTGTCGTTGATAATGGCATTGAGGCACTTTGGCGTGTCATGAAGAGCAGTCAGCGGAAACATTCTATTCTTTGCCATTTGTACTTGAGTTATTAGCTTCCCTTGAGCATTTGCAATTGTCAGTTGCATATCCTTTAGGCTAATTTGATAGCCTTTTTCCAATAGCTGGCCAAGACTAAGAATATTAGTCTTCATATCTGGAACATAGTAGACATTGGAGATGAATGCATGATCTCCATTCTTCCTTTTGATTATAATGTCACCTCTCCCTCGAACTGGTACTTTAGAGAGGTCACCAAAAGAAATATCTCCCTGAACCTTTTCATCAAGTTCAGTAAAAAGCTGCCTTGAGCCGCTCATATGATTACTAGCTCCAGAATCAAGAAACCATGTACCTTGATCCTGCTCGGTAGGACTATGTGCCATGAGACTCATTGAATCTCCTCCTGCTGGCTCCTTGTCTGCATAGTTGGCTGTTTTGCCAACTTGATCTGATGTTGGTCTTCCTCGACACTCGTTGCTATAGTGGCCATACTTTTCGCAATTGTAACACTGAACGTTACTTTTGTCAACGTTCGAACGATTGTTGTAACTACCTCTTCTGCCTTGTCCTCCTCCTCTTGGATTATGACCTTGCTGTCCTTATCCACCTCCTCTTGGAGCATAGTTTTGTTGTCCTCGACCACCTCCTCTTGGAGCATGATTTTGATTCCCTCATCTGGAGAATCCTCTGCCACCTCTGCCTTTAGAACTTGAATTTCCAAAGCCTCTTCCATGGGAACCATAGCCTCGTCCCTTTTGAGATGTCCCCCCTTGCTTGTACCTTCCTTCATTGAGGGATAACTTCATTTGTAGAGCTTGTTCCGGGGCTCTATCATCATTTCTGTGCTACTTTTGTTCGTAGGCTTGCAGTGAACCCACGAGCTCTTCAATAGACATGGTTGAAACATCTTTAAGTTCTTCTAACGTAACAACGATGAAGTCGAATCTACGATCCAAAGATCGCAAGATCTTTTCTATAACTCTCATGTCGGTGAAAGCTTCGCCATTTCTCCTCATTTGGTTTGAAACCACCATAATCTGAGCACAATACTCAGAAATAGATTCTGAGGATTTCATTTGTAAAGACTCAAATTCACCTCATAGAGTTTGAAGGCAAATCCTCTTTACTTTGTCAGCACCTCTGTAGGTCTTCTGCAGCATCTCCCAAATTTCTTTGGAAGTTTTGGCGGAAGCGATGATCTCAAATGTGGCTTTGATAAGTCCTTGGTAGATGATGGACCTGGCTTTGCAATCCTTCTTTCGCTCGGCACGAAGCGTAGTCTTCTGTTCCTCCTTTAAAGCTGTTTCAGCTTCTTTTGAGGCAGGATCATCGTAACCTTCTTCTACCACCTCCATAACATCTTGAGCACTCAGTACTGCTCTCATTTGGATGGACCAATTATCATAATTGTCCTTGGTGAGCTTTGGAATGACAACTTGGGATGTCCGTTAGCCATCGAACTTGAATTTCAGGGACTAATCTCAAAACTTGGGGACTGAATTTGAAAATAAAGCAATTGCAGGGACCTAATGTGAAATTAGGCTTGTTGGAGTTGTGCTCCAACTGCACTGAATTATCTTCCTCCTTCAGCCTTTTTGAAAAAAGCTTTGTGGGAGTTAAATGGGATCAGACTTCCATCTACTCTTTGGAAAATGACAACTACCTCTTTGGTTTGTAATAAATGGGATCAGACAAGTCTGGCGTGAGTCTGATTCTTTTGGAATACCGAAATCAACTTCAAAGATAGCCCTCTTTGATAAAATCGAAATCCGTGGTGGGTTTGATTTCTTTCACACAAGAAGAAAAAACAATTTGCTTCTTGTTCTTCTCGCCGCAACTATGAAGCGAGAATTGCATTGCCGAATTTGCTCGTCTCCGAGAGACAAATCTTCAGGTGATGTCGAACTAGTGGTTTGGTTTTTTCGCAGTGGCGTGGAACGGCGTGTGTGGTTTCACTGCCGATCAAATGAGCACGTTCTTGGTGGCGTTGGCGTGATCTGAAGGACCTCGCCTTTGCACTCAAAAATTGATTTTGAGGGAGCTGAATTTTTGTTTGAAAATAGCAGCCGAAGGTATGTTTTTAAGAGAAAAGTTTTTGAAAGAGCCTGGGGCTCTGATACCAATTTGTTAGGTGGAGGAGTATTGATCACACACTTATAATGTATGAAACTCACAAGAGAATTGCACAAACATACTCACAATATATTAAACTCACTCAATCTGAAAATAACATACAAGGAGGAGGAATTTCTCTCTCTCTCTGTAACTCTCTTATTCTCTTACTCCACTCATATCTTTTACATAATCAGAATACATTCTTTTACAGGCAAATCAAACAAACAAGTTGATAACCTTGCAATAAATGCAAAGATCACAAATTAAAATACGGAAGCTTAAATTCAATACTCACGTTTTTGTTCTTACTCTTCTTGCAGGTTTATCTGACTTTCCTTCAGCAACTTGCCCTTCCACTTGCAGGCAATCATAGCCTCCAAAACAATAGTTCCACACATTCCAAATTAAGCTTACTGGTGTTTCAACAAGTTTCAATTGAGGTAGATGAACAAAACATCATCAATTCACAAATATGACAAAAATCAAAAAACATAATACCTAAAACTGATATTCTGGCAATGGAATCTAGTAACGGTGGCGATTAAGAGGACGGAAGCGATGTGACTCAACCTTAGAACCTCGATCATTCATGACTGTGGGCAGTGTAGGAGCACTACACAGGCGGCTGGACCTCCATGCCTGTAAATGATTCCACCGACGGAGAGCCACATGCGGAAGTAGCACTGGATCCCACTCGCATTTGCTAACTCCGGCATCTGTACTAACGGGATCTTCGAAAGAGGAAGATTACCTTATTTGCAGCACCAAAAAATTAAAAGCCACCATACGTGATGAATGCCTGTGTCAGAGGAATAAAGGAGAATTTTTTACGCAATATTTTGAGCCGAAGACACGAAAAAGTTATCTTCATGAAGTAAACTTATCAAAAGAAAAAAAATCTCAATATGAGAATGACCTAGAATCTGATAACATAGTATAATTTTTAACGGCAAATGAAATCCCTATGATCAAGGAACCAACAACAATAAACCCCTATAACTATGGGAAGTGATAATATTCTATACACAAATAATAATATATTGATAGGGGTATAATGGGCAACAATGTATTTTGAGGATGAGAACATAAGTATTTGAACCCTCTATGATGAACACTTAAATAAGTCTAGTAGGTAGGATGCCTATTTAATATCTTCTATAAAAAAAAGCTTGATTTGGAAGTAGCAAGATATATAAAAAGCAGAAAGTGGAGAGAAACCCATACAATAAATTTTTATGGCGAAATCTATCTCCTCCTATTGTCATTTGTTGATGTCAAAAATATGGTATCAATTTTTCACTTTGTTCAAGCTATTTAATTTGAATGAAAAATGATGAGTTTTAATCCAACGAATTTGAGATTGTGCCAAAATGAGACCGGACTGGTGGAGTAGCATTGCCATTGTTGGCTTTTTGATACTGTAGCAAGCAAAAAATTAAACGCCTTGGCAGCCATTTCAACACCAAAGGGTGAGCCTACTCTTATTTAGCGGAAGAAGTAGGGGCTTTCATGTAATTTCGTCACTAAATACCAAAAATGAATGAATTTATCGAATTTAAAAGTGTGGAAATTATTTTGCATAATTCAAGAGTTATAGTTTCGAGATTTGGTCTCTAGCTAGCAACCCACATTTGTGCTTAGTAAAACCAATATTGATGCTTAGTAAAACTTTTAAGCCATCCAATAATATGCAAAAACACTTGTCGTTCACCCCACTCAGAAAATAGATACAACTTTCAAAAATGATCTCACTATCCCCTCAACACTACCATGTCCGGTCACCACCGCTAACGACCAACGACTTTTCCAAGATCGGTGTTGGGTACTTATTCGGCGACCAATGACCTTTTCGGCGCAAACTACTTAGAAACTTAAAACTAATGAAACATAACTCTTACTCTAAAGTACTAGTGGAGTACTGGACGTAGTTTCAAACCCCTATTTTGGCGCCTCCACCGACTCCTTACTAGCCAATAATTCACTTGGTCCCACAGTTTCCTCCATCGACTCCCTCAAAACAACATCAACATTAATATTATCAGCACCAACGTAGTTTGTAGCGTCTATGCTAACGATCATACGTAGAACCTTGGACCCTACGTTGTGACTATTCTTGGGCATGGACCGAGCGCAGTTGCTGATCGCATCCAACATGTCTAGTTGAACGTCTATAGGTATTTCCATGGTTGAGAGCATGTCAGATATGGTGGACGACGTACCTTCATGTATCAATTCGTCAACCGGGATTCTGATAAACTTGACATGCTGTTTGTACTCTAAAGTAAGTTTCAGAAGGCCGAGACTGTCTTCATCTTCGATTAAATATGTCGAGGAGTCAACTAAGATTTTGATACAAAATAGGAGCGGTCATCATTAGCATTGGAAGGTATTTTTGTATTTTCTGGTATGATTGATGTATCAGTTGATCATACATTGATCAACTCATAAAGTCGAGTCATATTGAATACTAAATAAAACTGAAGAAGAAGAACAGGAGTAGAAAGGTGATAGAAAAGTCATTGGGATTTTCTGATTGAGAAGTACTATGCGAAGATAAATGATATATATGCACATGATTTGAGGCTGCAGATGAGTTATAGGTTGGTGGGGTTTTAGGAAGATTGAGTTGGGAAATGATTCTATCTTCTTCGATGCATGAATTACTTGATATGAAACAAATCGTAGTTGAATAAAATTTTTTTGAAGGGCATTGTAATTGAATGATTGAGATTTAGTTTATGACAAGTAGCACACATCCATTGGTTAAAGGTTTCTACAAAAAAATGAGAAAAAAAAAAAAAAAAAAACATAATCCTAATGGAAATCTTAGCACAATCCTGTAATTAACCGATTCAGTATTATCCCTATCCCATGATTTGTGTGATTGCTCAATTTTCAAATGCATAACTTTTTTAGAATCAATTAAGTCCTACTGGCTAATTTTGGTAAAGGATATAGTTATCCACATTCCCATGATTTTTGGTATTTTTTTTTTTTGGTAATTTCGCTGCAAAAGGAAACAAATTTGAAGAGCTTAGAGCATCCGAAGTGGAATAAGCAAAAGTAAATAATCAAAACATGCCACATCAGATTTTGATTATTCATTTGGAGTTTACTAAAGTTAGCAATATCAAGTCTCACATTGGTTATTCTTTGCTCATAATCAAAACCAATGGGACCATTGCTTTCTTTCTTGAGTTTTCTTCAAATTTTTTCCCTTTCATTTCACGTAAATCTTTTGATAAACTAGTTTATGTTAAAAAAAATTTTTATAAAAAATATTTGTTCTTGAAAAAAAAACAGTTTATTAAACAGTTTTTGGAAGAAAAAAAATAGTTTAAGTTAAAAATAGTTGGATGAAAAAATATGAAAAAAAATGTGTTAAAAAACAATTTTGTGTAAATACAATTTTTTTTCAAAAAAAGTTTTAAAAAAATTGAAGAAACTATTTTTATAAAAAAAAAATAAAAAATGTTCATATAAAGACATCTTTTTTTTTTTTTTATAGAAAAAGTTTCTGAAAAGAATAGTAAGCATAGTTTTTTATAATTATTTTTTGAAAACATTGTTGAAAGAGAGAAATTTTTTTTGTAGAATGATGGATGTACTTGATTGAGAAAATGTAGGGATCACTAAATTTGGTTATTGACAAAAAGTTGCTAGTTTTTATTATTCAAAAGCCAAAATTTGATGAGTTACTAAGAGGTTGTTCAGTTTATTTATTCCAATGTGAGCACTTTTTTGAGCAAACATTACTAACTTTAGCAACCTTTTTTTGTTTATTTCACTATGGATGTTCTTACTTCGCGAATAATATTTTTTTAGAAGAACTAACCTTTTAATTCAAAAAATATGTCTAATCTACATTAAAAAAATATGTCTTTTTTTTTTGTCAAAACGATAACAGATGATATTATAGATCCAAGAAATAGTATATCAAGAGGAAACTTTATCTCTAAACAAGGGATCAAGAAACCAAACAGGACATGACTCAGTTCAAAAACTATACCTAACTCCAACTCAACCCATCGCTCCAAATAGTCGGAGAGCTGTAGAAAACAACAAAAAACACTCACACGTGGGTGATAGAAGCTCCACAAACGTAGAGAAATCCCACACAGTGAACATCAAAGAAATAACAAAAAAAAGAAAAATCATAACGAAATCGGATGAAGTCCGCCATACGGGAGCAGACTTCATCCACCAACCTAGATCTCCTACTTCGGCAGGGTCCACACCTCCGGCGACCATGATCTACAAGGCACTACCTTCAAAAGTCATCGGATTGCAAGGCGAAAATAGGTGAAGAAAGGGCGGCGGATGGTGGTTCAGGGAGGAGGATGGGGTGAAGAGGAAAGGAGAAAAAACCTCCAAAATCTAAGATGGGAAGATGGAAAAACCCCACGAGGGGGAGAAATCCCTCCCTCCTGTCACCCATTTGGTCATAAAACCTTGAGGGGGAGGGGGAGGGAAGGAGGAGATGTAGGGCGACAGATTCTTTAGGGTTAGAGAGAGAGAGAGAGGGTATGCGAATTTACAATCTACCAACCAGCCAGTTATTCAAAAATATGTCTAATCTACAGGAAAAGTGTGACATTTAAGGTTTTACAATATCCTATAGTTTGAAAAAAAAAATTAATGGTAACAATGAGGCCCATGTTGAAGCCCAAGGGCCGGAACAAGAACCGGAGACAAGTTCTACTATACGTAATTTCTATGGGAAAATGACGATCATTGATGTATTTGATAATTAATACCCGTCAAGGACCTTTTCAGTATTAACAAATGTTATTAATTTGTCTTTGACGAATATTAATTGGGTGGCGATAATGCCACAAGCCTTTGTTTTAAGGCCATGACATTTTGATGCAGTTTGACAATTCTACCCTAATCTCTTTCACTGTATCTCGCTCCTCAACTACTCCCTGCAAAGTGATGCAGTCTCTCTCTCAACCACACCATGCAAACCCAGTTCTCTCAATCTTTTGCTTCCTCTGCTCCATGTTCTTTCTTATTTCCTTTCACTCTAATTCTTCTTCCATTTGAGTGCAATCCCCAAAGAGGGGCCAAAGGGGCGAAACGACTTCGAACTCAAGTTGCATCCATCAGATTTTGATTTCCACCGACACGGCTAATCCTCCAATTGAGAGTTTTTCAATGTGAGTTCTTTCTCCTCTTCCGAATGTTTGTTAGAGTTTTTTCGTTTCTAAATCCTGGACTCTAAACCGATTAATTCATCCAATCATCGTTTGCTCGGTTGTTGTGGGACAAGAAAGAGTAGCGGACTCTTGCAATTGTCAAGGAAAGAGTTAGATCTGGCAATGGCCCGTCGTTTTGGCCTCTAGTGGTGGCTTAAATCAAAAGGATTCCCAATTGACAAGAGGTAGAAGAAAGGATTTGGTTGCCAAAGAAACGGAAAGAGAGAGTGTTTGTTTGTTTGCCAACTGAGAGGTAGAATTGTGAAATAATGTAAGATGTCGTGGCTCTAAAAAAAATTCTCGTGAAATTATCGCTGTCTTATTAATTATTAAAATACGTTATGGGCCGTCATTTTCCAACTTCTACCCTTGTGTTTCTATATTAACCACTCCACCCAGTGCCCCACATATATACGGAAGTATATTTTTTTTGGTCATCTAAAGACATTTCAATGGTTGGACGAAGGGCTGAGATTTCTCCACTTTACGCTATGTTTCGTGCCGTGTGGAACGGATATTCCTCTGGCAAATCCATGTGTTGCTAGGGTTTTGGTTCACAGCCACCCCCCACACATATATAAACCCCATCTCGCTTTTACCCCTTCTTTCTCATCTGTCACACTGCTTTCCCATTTGAAAGCAACTGAGAGTGAGCAGCAGTAGATCCGAGAACAAGATGGAGCAGACATTCATCATGATCAAGCCTGATGGTGTCCAAAGAGGCCTGGTAATCCCTCAGATCTCCACCTTGGTATTGGTTATAGATAATTCTTTGTGATAGTCTACTAAAGAACAGAAAGGGTATTTGAGCTTCTGGGTTCTGGTTGCAATCCCTTTTTGTTGGCTTTGTTTTGTGCATCAGATGTATAGATCTTTGTTTTTCGTCTATGGGAGGATCGTAAAAGGTGTTTAATTTTTTGGGTTTTAGTTTTTCTTTTTTGGTAAACGTGAATTCATGACTCATGCCGTGTTTGTACCGTTTGGAAGCCTAGAAAGTTCATGGAAAAGAAGAGAAATCTGGATCTTCCACTGTTTAAAGTTTACCTGTTTTTGATCTTTTTTTTGGGTGCTGCTTAAGATGGTTTAGATCTACTGTTTGGTTGCCAGGAAAATGTATGTGAAGTTAATTCCCGATTCTCTACTGCAAGGAAGTCCTCCGTCACTCCTTCCCATCTCCTTTGGAAAGTAGACACTAGTAAAGATACGTGTTTTGCTGAAAACAATGCAACCTTATTCTTCTCATTTCAATTGGGTTTTGCGTTAATCTTCGTGGAAATAGAAGCCAGGAGTTGTTACCATATATGTTATTTCTCTTTTCCGTTCTCTTGGAAATGAAATTTGCAAATCAAATCTCAGTTTTAGATTTCGTATACTTGAATGCATGACTGGTGCCGAAGTTGTACCGTTTGAATGTGAAAACGATTGAAATTTGATACGGTCCTCTTCTTAATGTTCGGAAGCCTCGACATAATCTTGCACTATTTTCTGGGTGTTGATTTCGAGAGACTTAATTGCAATTTCTGGGTTATGGGGAAAAAGTCACGGACGTGAGTTACAGTTTTTCATTTGCATGGACATTGGACAGTCTAGATGTATAATCATCTACTTTACTGAAGCCGATGCGAGTGTTTTTTTTGCTTTTGAATTGGGCTTTGGTCTTATTTCTCGGGAATTATTATCCTGTAGTTTTGCACGTTAAAAAAAATCCAGGAAGTTTCCCAATATGCAGCTTTATTTTTCTTTGATTTCATTTTCTTACAACCAATTTGGCTTTTGAATTTGTTGGATACTGTTTGAGTGGGTCTTTTATTATGCCTTCTGTGGATCTCATTATGTGTTACGGTATCGATAATTACTACGAGGTTGAAGACCAATGACATGCAAGTCAATATGCATAATGTAGTGTGTAAATTTGTCATTTGTTAAATGGTATGGTACTATGTTTCAGGTTGGTGAGATTATTAGCAGATTTGAGAAGAAGGGTTTCTATTTGAAAGGTAATTCTTTTACCTTTAAGATGTGCTAGCTTCTGTTACACTTACCCCATCAATTTGGAATTAACAATGGTTTTTGTTGGGAAAACTTTGAAATATTCTGTCAGTTGCCAAATTTCACTTGCAAGAATAGTATGCAATACAAATGTTCAATTGCCTAATTGGCATTCCGTCGAGCTGAATTTTATTTTATTTTTTTTTGCTTAGTTGCTAAACGAGAGCCATTAATTGGTTATGTGCTGATCGTTTTGTTTTGATGAGAAGTTGATTAATCCGTCGCTCACTTAGCAGTGATAAGTCACTTGATATGCACATTCCCTTGAATTTGGTCATAGATGTTTTGGCAGGATATAGTTAAGGGAAAAGGAAGAGTTAAATAAAATAAGGAGATAATGAAGTGAATGATCAAACTAAATCATTTGGTTTCTCTATCATTTGCTTTCCCTTGGTAAATTCCTCAAAAAGTACATGATGCACACACAACATTAATTCGTGATCCTGTCTGCTGCTATTCTTGCTGCTTCTGTGGGATGCCCGTGCCCCTGTGATCCAAGATAAATTTAAATCGTAATCCACAAAGTTCATGACGTTTTTTGTAGTCATTTTGGTCTGCAGGCCATTTGTAATTTGGCATTTGGTTTTGGATATAGGTTTGAAGCTCATGTCCGTGGAGCAATCTTTTGCTGAAAAGCACTATGCAGACTTGTCTTCAAAGCCCTTCTTCCAGGGTCTGGTTGAATACATCATCTCTGGTCCGGTTGTTGCAATGGTTTGGGAGGGTAAGAATGTCGTGACAACAGGTCGTAAGATTATTGGAGCCACAAACCCTTCTGACTCTGCTCCCGGAACTATCCGAGGAGATTTTGCTGTTGAGATTGGCAGGTAGCTTCCCGCTTTTTATTCTTGTTTTATTTCTTAAATGTTCCAATATTGTTTCCATCTTAAAGAACATGGCTATGTTTTCTTCTTCTACAACAAATAAACTACGATTATTTTTTCTTTCCCTTTTTTTTTTTTCCTTGGGAACTATGATTCTTGAATCGAAGTCTTGCGGAAACTGGAAAATTATCTTAAACTAATCAATTACTTGTGGGCTTACAGGAATGTCATCCATGGGAGTGATTCAGTTGAGAGCGCAAGGAAAGAGATTGCACTGTGGTTCCCAGAAGGAGTCGCAGAGTGGCAGAGCAGTGCCCACTCTTGGATCTACGAGTGAAATGCCGCGTCCATCTGTGGATCTATGACTGTTTGTTTTTGGTTCTGGTTATTATGAACTTTTAAGTTTTGACTGTGATTGGGTTTTTAGAACCTGGTGATTTTAGTGCCTGCTTTATTTGACGATGGTGAGGAACTTTTAAGAAATGGGAATCTTGTGATATTTATTAGTATCTCTGCAAGTTTTCTGGGTTTTATTGCCCCTTGTTAATGGTTTCGTCCCGGTTTGCCAGGTCGAGAAGTGAAATAAAAACTGGTCAAACCAAACCAATTGAAAAACCCGATCAAAAAAATTGGTTTGGTTTGGTTTGGTTTTGTTTTCTCGAGCTGGTAGTTTGGTTTTTGATTTTTGAAAAAAATTGAAGACGGTTTGGTTTTGGTTTTTTGTTAAAAGAAAATTGTAAAAAACCGAACCTGACCCATGACCCTAGTAATCCTAGAAGCTCATTACCTAGTAAACTTGTAATTTCATTACCCATGAAAAGTCTTTTTCAAATTTGGATTGATGGCTGTTGGATATATGGGAACAATAAATGAATATCAGTTTGGAGTTTTTATTTTTTATAAAATAAGTTGTATGTTTTCTAATCTTATTAGGTCCATGGACGGGGATAAAAGGTGCTCCATCCGTTCACTCTTTCAGAGTTTAGTATTTTATTTTAAGTTGTCTCTTAATAAGTGTATATTTTGTAAAGTTAATACGTAAAAGTTGTTGCATTTTCTATTTTGCCCATAAAAGTGAATTATATTTTAAAAAGTTAGTAAGTAAAAGTGTAATGATAATGTCTCCATAAAGGGTAAATAAGAAAAGTGTAAGTAAAAATTGATGTGAAAAATGTAATGATATTTTTTGAATAAGTTGAAGTTATAAAGTAAGACATTTAAAAAGGGACAGAGGAAGTAAGTTTTTGGAATGGTATAGTTAATACTTGTAGACTCGTAGGACTTTGTTCAAACTAGAGCTAGGCAGTGGATACAAAACACAATAACACGATACGAACAGGATACGAAATTAGCGGGTTAGGGCTGAACATTTTTGACACGAAATACGAAAATGACACGACTCGAAAACACGAATTCTAAATGGGTCGGGTTCGAGTTGAACACGCGAGACACAAAATTGACACGACCAACACAATTATTAATCTGTGTCACCCATTAACATGAACACACACACACACATATATATATATATATAAATAATATATGGTATATTTGTAATTTTGTATAGAGTTGGGCAACGGACACAATAACACGACACGAACTGGATACAAAGATAACGGATTAGGGTTGAGCATTTCTGACACGAAAATGACACGACTCAAGAAACATGAATTCTAAATGGGTCGGGTTCGGATTAGGTGATTTGTGACATGAACCCGATTGACACGACACGAACACGACCTGTTACCCAGGTCTAGTTCAAACCAAATAAACTAGGGCTACTCGCGGTCCGGTTTGGTTCAGATTTCTAAGAATCCGAGGACCGAACAGCTAGTCACGGTTTTTACAAAATAAAATCCGCGTCCGGACCAAAAGTCCTACGGTTCGGTTCCAATCCAATCCGTAACTTGTGGATCGATTACGATTTTGTCTACGAATTTTAGCAAAAATAAAATTCAAGCAAATATCCCACACTAAAATGAAATAAGGTTACACTCAGAATTAAGTTTAATACTATTAAAAAGTATTTATTACATAAACTACCAAAGGCCTATTTTGAAAATTAGATTCAAAAGAATTTAAACTAAACATTAGTAGATTGCATCATTATAGTACATAACATAAAATCAAACAAAAAAAATCAAAGGAAGACAACTATAACACCAAAAAGTGAAATTGTATTTTCCATCCAAATGCAATGCACGATAACCGGCAACAGTTTAACATTAAAATACTAAAATTGGTGGAAACAAGTGTTAACATTCCTAACTATTAATTATATAAATATATATATATATATTATTTATATAAAATAAATATCTCACGGTCCAGTTCGGTTAATCCACGGTTTCGTAGTGAAAATCTGTGAACCGAACCGCTAATCACGGTTTTCTAATTTTTCAATCCGTGTCCAGACCATTAATTCACGGACAAAATCTAAAAAGTACGGATCGGTTCGGTCCAGACCGGTTTCGCGGTTCACCGGATTTTTTGAGCAGCCCTAAAATAAACTAAGTAAACCAGGCAAAACCAAAGAAACCAAATCAGACCACAACCAAACTTGTTTGGTCCGGTTTTGGTTTTAAAATTTCCGAACGGAATGAACCAATTTGGTTGCAAAGTCTGTCAAAAATTGAACCAAACAGTACCGATGCCCCTGGCCCGGTGCAAATGGCTCTTAGGCTCCGTTTGTTTCGATGTAAAATGTTTAACAGTATAAAATGTTTTTCATGTAAAATATTTTTTTTCAGAAAACAATTTTATACTTTTATTTTTCGGTGTTTGGTTGGCACTTGAAAAATATCTCCAAAAAATGTACAAAATAGTGTAGAAAGAGAAGGGGGCTTAAACGGTGGAGATATCTGATAATATTAGAATTGAACGTGGATTAAGGCTGACGATAAATGAAATTGAGCAGTGAGAATTGCAATAGAAGGCAGCATGTTTCATTTCGAAAAATAACTTACCAGAAGATTTGAGGGTAAGTCATTTTCATTCAATTTATGGAAATGTTTTACATGTAAAATATTTTCCTCATTTTTTATACAACCAAACACCGAAAAATAGATAAAATATTTTACCAAAAAATATTTTATGCCCAAAAAAACTGAGTCTTATATAGAAAAAAGTAATCACAGTGCCCAAGGCTCCTTTTCCACCTCATCAATTTACATGGTGGCAGATCAAAATAAATAAATGTACATTGTGGGGTTCAAGACATTATACTATATGGATTCTCTGGACTCTTTATCTCAATGTGATGAAAAATGAGGCTGGGGTAACGCTTACGGCCCGTTTGAATGGAGGATTTGGTTTTGGGTGAACATAGAAGAAGGGTGGATTTAAGGGCGGATGTAGAATAATGGGTGATATGTAAGAAGGGTGGGCCCACGTCATAAGAAAGACGGATTTGTAATTCAGTATTTGGATGATTTTTTGAGAAAGAAGATTTGGAAGGTGGTTATGAGAAAATAAGTTATCAAATGACTTAATTGCCCCTATTTTATTACTTTAGTGAACAAATTAGATTTTTTTTTTATAATTAGAGTAAATAAATTTTATCATTATTTGTGGAATAAAATAAATTTATTTTATCTTATCAAATTTTAAACCGTATTATTTATTAGAAAAATATTATTTTCAAAAAAAAAACCGCAATTAAAAACCACAATTTACAATTCCAAAGGCAATTGAGGGCCCACTATATATATAAATACATATAGATAAAGAGTACTGTGCGTGTATTTACGTAAAGTTTGTCCTCTCTCCAGTCACAAAAAAAGAAAAAGAAAAACATCGTCTTCTCCGTCCATCCTTTGCAACTCACGCCCCTACCCCAACCCCATCCTCTGTAACCACCTTGTCTTCTTCGTCCGCCGCCGCCGAGCATCACCACAGTCAGAGAACAGCCACCACCGTCTCCCACCACCAGCAAGTAGCACACCACCAGAAGATCTAGAAAAGATAAGGGCAAATTCGTCATTCAACCATCCCGCATAACCAACGACAAGGGTACCCCTGTCGTTAGCAAATCCGATTGTGGGTGGATTTGTAATCCGAAGTCGACAAATCCGAAGTCGACAAATCCGGCATCCAAACAGGCCGTTAGGGCGTTGGTAATTGCTTGGACGCACGCTGCTTAGAAAATAATCAAATAGTGTTGAAGAAGGTGGGCGATGGTGTTGCGTGGATATCATTTCTGCTAGTTATCCACCCTTCTCTCAAACCAAGATCTGTGAATGGGCGTTGGTCCTGTGCTATGCACCGGAGCAACCAAAAAATAAAAATAAAAAAATCAATCAACTACTTTTTATGATATTTATCCTCAGTGATTCATGATTAAGCATTAAAGATGGAAATTTTATAATTATTCTGCTCATCAATTTAATTTATTTATTGAAAAAGTGATTTTTTTTTATTTTTATCCAAATATTTTTGGGAAATATCCAAGATAAAACTCAAAAGCTTGGCTTTTAGGGATTTTTAGCTTCATATTTTTAAAAATATCTTGGTAAAAATCATGATTTTTTTACTTATCTGATTTGTCTCGATGAGGCGAACTAATAATCTGCAAGAAGCAACATTTTTTTAGTAAGGAAAGAATCAGTTACCTTATTCTGAAGGTGAAATACTCCTTTTATAGGCAAAGATAACTTGGAGCCCAACTTACGCGTGTATGCCACGCGCTCGGTGGATGGAGCCAGCGTGATGTCCTCTGCTATGTTTTCAGGGAGTTCTGCCCTCCGTTCATTTGCCATGGTGGGTGGTGTCACGCCATGTTCCAACCACTTGTTAGTTCTTAGCTGGCACAACACCTAGCCCTCCCACTTGCCCACCTTTACCTGACTTCTTTTACAAGTCAGGGGGCAAGGGGTTGGCTCGCACCAGCACATATGTTTGGGCAATAGTGCTCGACAGATTCTCACTAGGATATGCCCTGCATCAAGCAGCCTTTACTCTGCAAGATCCCGCCGAGCAGTTGAAGAAAAGAAGCCTAGCGCCAATAACCGCCTGACTAGCTCTGATATACGCCGAGCTTGACCGACGCGACAAAGCTCTAGGATCAGCGGTCCTTGTATTAGTGGACACAACGCACCCAGCAACTGCCCTCGGCGACATACCCGCCGTGCCTCTCGAGAGATTGTTTAGTCCAGCATCCTCTGGCTTCTTCATGCTAGCCTAGCAGGATGGAATCGTTTAAGTTCAAGTTGACCTTTGCTGTTAGCTGAATGCGTTCAACTCAGAAATGAGGGTACAGAGGAGATATGCCGAGCGCTCAGTCGTCGGCCAATTCATGGATCCGTGGACTCTGTTTTGCTTTTGCTAGCTATGCATCACATGCTCGACAGCCCTCTCGACAGAAGTCGCTTGATGAAAAGATGTTTCATTCAGAACCCACATGAGTCAACGATCAATCGGTGGACCCCCCTGATGTTGATTTGAAGGTCTCACCCTTTGGCCCTTTGTTTGAACCCGGCCACCAAAATAGCCCCTCAACTTCTTCCAATGTTGCTCGACGGTGGGAGGGGTTGACCAGTGCTATGGCCGGTAAAAACACTAGGACACAAGCTGAACAACCGATCCAACTTCTTTCTTTAATTGCTCCTTGCATATGGTGAGCCAAACGAATTTTAACGAGCCTTCCTTTGTTAGGCTGCCGATAATGGCTTCGAAATGATGTAATTCAAAACAGGGTTTGACGGAGCAGGCAAAAACGATTTACCACCATCGAGCCCCGAAGTTTGAATTTGATGGGGTGCTTCTCCAGGCCTCTTTGTTTTAAGGATACTGCACTTTAGTTCTTCACACTTCATGCATGTATTTAACCCATGTTCTGCACTTCATGCACATGTTTTGTTCAAAAGTTCAAGTTCTTGTAGCCCTAGCTTTTGTCGTACCATACCCTACGTCGGCAGATACCCTAGTCCTTGGGATAGGGTTCGGTCGAAGCAAACGTGGTGGTAAAAAGCTAGGCATGCCCCCTTGTTTGTATTCAAGCTACCACACCTCGCATACAGACTAGCCCCTATGTCGCTACTGCGCCTTGCACACATACTACCCCATGTATTGCACTTCATGTACATGGTTTGTTGACAAGATTTTAGCCCACGTATCTCGCTCAATGCACATGGCCATAAGATCTTATAGCCCCAGTTTTTACCTGTACCCAGCCCCTGCATTAGTAGAAACCTAGCCCCTAGGATAGGGTTTGGTCGAAGCAACAATAGAGGCAAAAGCTGAGCATGCCCCCGTCAGGATATGGCATGACTCATTCCAACGAACAAGTACTAAAGAGAGTGCCCTTCAGGTCTTATGTCGAGGACTTTATCGAAGAGAGAATGCGTAATCATGTCAGGGCTCATGCCTGGCATTTCATATGGAGTTGGAGGGAACATAACCATGTATAGTTCTTGTGGAACTAGACGAGCTGGTCGCTTTCGGCAGCATTGAGCTTGGAGCCGACAAGAAAGAAATGTGAGCCGTCTTCGTTGGCTGGAACTTGGATCAGGTCCTCAATAGCCCTTTCATTCACGGGCATGCCGACCTCCTTAGGTCCCTGTAACTGTTCTTTGATTGCTTCGCCGGGCGCACTTCCGTCCGGCAATGTTAGGATTTTTAATCCGTTGATTTTGCTTTGGATTGCCCTTGCGGCGGACGGTAGTGGACAAAGCACTTCTTCGGAGGCCACTTGGTCTCCCTTGATGGTCTCTTAGCACGCCGACTCACCAATGAAGCGGACATATTCGTGGAGTGTGATGCAACAGCCTTCAGGCCACGCACCCAATTGCGACCAAGAATAGCGTTGTATTGGCTCTGTGAGTTGGCCACAATGAATTCGACGTCTAGTTGCACCAAGCTAGCAAAGACTAAGAGAACTAGCTTGCTGATCGGATAGATTGGAGTCCTAGTGAAGTCGACCATAGGGGCATCCACAGAAGAAAAGTGATCCTTGGAGAAACCTAGGGCCTTAAATGTCAGATATGGTATCTCCGTCGAGCTCCCTTGATCGATCAATACCTTCCAAACCATCTTTCGATGGATAGGTATTGAGATGATTAGAGCGTCGTTATGGGCAAATGTCACCCCTTCCGTGTCGTATTTGGTGAACATGATATCTGACGGATTCCGAGCATCCCTTTTGTGCTTTGGCGCTGGATGTATCGCCATCACCTCGGCAGAGGGTGACGGCCAATACAGTTTGCTGTGAAGCTCGTTGGCCCGACACTGATCCATTGGGCCATGTATATAGTGTATAACTCCCTCTATGGCCCTTTCGCGCGCCGGGCCCCCCGTGTTCGGCATTTTGGCCCGGTCGATCCATTGTGCAACCTTGCCTTGTTGGACAAACTCTTCAAGCTAGAGTATGAACGGTTAACAAGCTGCGGTGTAATGGTCCTGCTCAATGTCATACGAGCAATACACCTTTCGACCCTCTTCTTGCCTAGCATTGGGCTCAAACTTCTCTGTGGGCCACCGGAACCCTTTTGTCCGGTGACACTCTCGGAGTACTTGAAAGATAGGTTCTTTGAAATAGGTGGAGAGGGCAAGACGGTCTCGACCACCTCTCGGCGGCCGGTCCCATACCTCACTGCTACCCCTATTTCCGCCATCAATGTTGCCCCCCCTTTCGAGCAACGACGTTGACTTGCTTCTTCGCCGTCGACGTTGACTTGCTTCTTCGCCGTGGGCCTTCCTGCGTTAGCAACCTCTACCGAACCGGAGCCACTGATACACTCTTCAAGCTCAGTATAATGGGCAATGGTTCTCATGAGGTCTGACATATTATTCAGTGGCCGGAGCATCAGCTCCTTTGAAAGATCGGAGTTGTGATCAAGACCACGCTTGAACGATGTTGTGGCGGTCTTTTGGTCGCAGCCTTCGATTAGATTGTAAATATCTTAATACCGATCGAAGAAATTTTTCAATGATTCACCGACCTTTTGCCTTAGTTTCGTCAGAGCTTCAACCGTCCTCGATCACTGATTGCTTGCGACAAACCAAGACGTGAACGAGCGCTCTAGTTCACCAGCTGTCTGAACTCTAAATGAATGCGTCCATTGGCGTCGAGGCAGCATAGCGGGTTGAACCTTGTAAAGGCTGAGGCCCTAGTAGTGTCAGCCATCGAGGCGGCACAGTGGGCCGAGCCTTGTAAAGGTTGAGGCCTTAGCAATGCCAGCCATCTGGGTCTGGTGGACCGCATTCCTCCGCTGACGGCGACACAGTGGGCGAAGCCTTATAAAGGCTGAGGCCCCAACAGTGTCAGCCGTCTGGGCCTGGTGGACTGCATTCTTCCACTGGCACCGGTCCCTAGACTTGGAGACAAAAGGATCCCCCAAGCGCTCCTAGAGTGCTTGCACTATGTCCTTAATCATAGTAGCTCCTCCGCCATACTCACCGGGAGGTTCGGCAGAGGAGGGGGTGGAGTAGGGGTTGAGGCTCAGCTCCCAGTCGTGTAGTTGACCCCATCGATATGGAACAAAGCTGTTCCAGCGTTGAGGTTGCTGGCCCCGGTGACGGTTGATCCTACGATAACGGATCCATTGGCCCCTACAATAAGGTTACTCGTCCCAGCAATAGTTGACCCCACCATAACGAAGCCATCAGGTCCCCTGGCAGGGGAGCTCAAAAGCCCTAAATTCGCCAGTACTTGTTGAGTTGTTGGGGAGGCTTGGAGAGCTTGGGGTTTTAGAATGAAGTGCGCGAGACCGAGAAGTCGTCCGTTCGCGCCAGTCATCTTTGAACAAGGAGATATGGAGAAAGGAAGAAAGGAAGAAAGGGTGCGAGGAGAATGGGTTCACCACAAGATCTGAGTCAGAAGTTTGGTCCCCAACAGAGTCGCCAATCGTGGGGAGTCCGGGATAGGCACTCCGACGGTTAAGTAAGTGTAACACCCCGACCCAAAATACATACTTGACTCGACTAAAAGTGAAGACAATGTTGAGACCGGCATGTAAAATTATTTAGTTTTAGTCTGGAACAAAAATTGAAAACATTTCTTTTACATAATGTACACACAATAGATAATTTACTTGGAAGATGACAAAAATACCATAACTTGAATATATATGACAAATATGTACAAAACTTGGAAATAAAGGGAACAAAAAAAGAAAGAAGAAAAAGAATGACACCACTTGCTATAGTTTTGCCACCTCACTACTCTAAAACATAGCCTAGCCTAATCACATTAGTAGCTTGGCTTACACCAAGGCTAAAAGAATGGCAAGTGTGCTTGCATGACACTTGGAGTATTAGGTGTCGATATTAGATCAAATTCGGAACCCTATAAATAGGAGTCCTATTCTTAGTGCATGGACAAATATAGTACTCCTCTACTACCTAGAGTACTTGTACGGAAAAAAGAAGAGGGAAAGGTTAAGTTTCTGTTAACACTAGATTAGCATAACGTAGTAAAAGAAATAAAGGAAGGCACTAGATTAGCATAACATTAGTAAAAGAAATAAAGGAAGGTGATAGTGCTCCTGTCCAAAGCTGAATACCACTGCCGAGCTATCACGCACTATCGGGAGTTAGCAAGAATATGAGCTAAGTCTCCTCCAAGCTTACAAAAGTCCAAGATGAGATACTTATACTTTAGTTACATCATTTTTCTTTATAAAAGTAGCATAATTTTATGTTGAGAAAAGATTACAATTTTATTTAAGATATGCCATGGATAAAGATATGATAAAATTTTTCACATTAAAGATTAGAAGCACGTCAGACAAAGGTGATGACGTTGTAGAGTTTAAGCTTAGAAAATGAAAAGCGGTCAGACAAAGGAGATGACCTATTGTTGCATCCAGACAGTTGTCTTGAGTTTGGGGGACGCTTAAAAAGATACCATAACACAAAAAGGAGTTATATGGATGAAAAGAATAGGGCCCTAGTGGCCAGTGATTTGATCATTTCATACAGCAAGAGGGGTCGCTCCCCTACAGAAAGATTAAGTTGTTGGATGAACATCGTAAGATTATTTGTTTCAGATTATGCAAGCATTTATGTTAAAAATTGTTTCCATGGTATAAAACATGCAACTTTGGTATTTGTATCTTACACGAGCATTCGGCTTATGAAAATTAATATTTTTCATAGATAATGAAGAATAGAGATGAAGTTGTTGCTGCTCTAGGACATGCTTGTTGTACTTTTGTGTGGATATTATAATGATGTTCTCTTTTCAGAAGACTTAGGTTTTGTAATAAAACTTAATTACGTTTTTGTAATAAGTGTTTTTGAAATAAAACAGTTATGTCTTTCTCAAGCCATTGTCTCCAAATTTATTTATCAAAAAGAGGCCTGGTTGAGCGTTAGGACTCATTGGCCGGTTACGATGACTCGACAAAGTCCCTAAAGTCAGAGTCGTGACAATTGTGGTATCAACGTTAGGTTAAGAAAAAAAAAAAAAGAAATCAAAGGAAAAGAAATGAAAGCAACTTGGGAATTTTCTTTCAAAAGGAAAAGAAATGAAAAATAAGAAGAGATGTTTCAGTAGCCTTGAAATTTTGAAAGAAAAATATATATTTTCCTTGTTCGACGGAGTCCCCGGGCAGTTGGCATGATTTAGATGGTGAAATTATTTAAATTCTAAAATATATTGACTGTAGGAATGGCAAATCATCACGCAATATATGGATGTTTGGGGCAGATACATAGTCAATCCACTTGTTAATGGACGCCTATTTTTCACCTAGTGAACCCTGAACTATATGAACATCTCACCACTCGGGATATGCCCAAACAGTCGCCTACCGAGCAATACGAAGGGTAGTGCAATTCCAACCCTTACTGTCAACAGAAGCAAAAAGAAGTGTTGTCGAACATTATCTCGATACTAAAACTCTCATAAGCACTACAAGAAAAATCACCATTGCCGACTAACCAATTAGTCGCCTAATGTGGGCTATTTAGTCGGCAAATGTTTTTCATGACTAAAAACTTTGGTTGGGAACTTTGTCGGTGAAGGACAGTCGACAAATGGTTTGGCCGACTAAAAAAAGTTTAGTCGGGTAAGATATACCCTTGCCGACTAAATAATTAGTCGCCATTTGTAAATTTAATTGGAAAATGTGTGATTTTTTGGCAGCTAAAATATAGTCGGGAAATGTGTTTTTACTATCACCGACTAATAAATTAGTCAGTAAATGTGTGGCCTATTGGCGACTAAAATTTAGTTGGGAAATGTGTTTTTACTATCACTGACTAATAGTTTTGTCGGTAAATGTCTTTTTGAATCAACTAATTTGTGACCTATTGGCGACTAAAATTTAGTCGGGAAATGTGTTTTTATTATCATCGACTAATAGTTTAGTTGGTAAATGTCTTTTCGAGTCAACTAATTCGTGGCCTTTTGGCGACTAAAATTTAGTTGGGAAATGTTCCTTACCAATTTGTCAAAATTTCATAATTTTCTACAAATTTTTTTCACATTATTATTCCCTATATATTTCAGCCAAAAATCATTTCATCCACAAAATTGCCAACCTAATGCAATTAATACAAAATAAAAATTCCAAGAAATAAATACAAACTTTCATAAATAGAGGTATCTACCAAACAGTTAAACAACTTGTATCCAAATTGCTAGAGTGCAAAATAACAAGACGTCCAACCACGGGGGGAAAGTAAAAAAATCCAAGCTCAATAACAAAATGTATCCAAACCCCATGGACTGCAAAATACTAAATAGTTAAATTTCAACAAACGGATAACCAAAAAAAATCCAAGCACGTCCACAACCAAAATCTAACATCGATCTTCATAATCAATAACCAACATATTGCACGATACTCCATTAAAACGCCGTCCTTGTAAAAAAGCAAAACAAAGAACAATCCATCATTAGTATTTATGAACAGTGTATCCTATTGCACAAAGCATGAACATGGTAAATACTAACTAATTAGAAGCCAGAACGAAAAATTATCTTGACATAATTATGCATACAGAAATAACTATAAGGTTAGAGCCACACAACCTACAACACGGATAATGCAGCAGTAAAAAGAAGTATGTAGTACATGTTGATGGCAGTACAAAATCAGCTCCGCAATGGCATGCCAAAGAAGCTAATGGAGTATTAAACTTTCTGCTATGTTTCTGCTATGGCCCTTAGCAAGCAGGGGTTTATGACCCAGGAAACCAGTTACCAAATGGAGAATGCAAGTACTTAGAACTCAGTTGACTTACTTGAACCAATATGTATGACTGATCGGCTAAAACCCTTATGACCAACTTAGTTTCTTGGCCTGTTTTCTTAATAACTTTCTGGGACAAGGCTACAAAAAGATTTTTTTGCATGTGAATAATTTTCTTTCTTCTTTTAAATAACTTATCTTTGACCAAGCAAAGCATTGGGCAAATGGCACTATAGCATTAGATCATACCTCCAGTGTATGAGCCATGGGACACTGATTCCTTGGTACCACCACAACCTTGGTTCTATGACGTTTGAATTCCTAGCATAAAACATAAGTAGGCAACTAGGAGATGCTAACCACTACATTAAATTTCAATTACTTTCAAATCCCCCCAGATGGATAAAATCCCTAGAAAAAGGGGTTAGCACTCAAGTCTCCTTAAAAACCGTAGCCATTGCATCTTGCCCAATTCACGATGAGGTCAAGGCCTAGCCACAGCTGACAGGAGTTTGGCCAAAAGAATTATAGAAGGGCTTATAAGCAAACTTAAGGAGGGGTAACTGTTAGAAAAAAATTTGGCATAACATATAATTCCAGAGAACAATTTCAATAACAACGAAACAATTACAAGATTGAATCAAGTTACAAAAATACAATAACAGTAGACAGAATATAAAGACGAGATACAAATTGAATTTTCAGAAAATCAAACCGAATCCTGTGTGATACCACAGTCTCCTTAAGAAAGATTCGTTGCTTACCGTCGGTGTTGTAGGATCTTGTTCAGCGTCTTCCTCCCAGGGTTGACTCGGCTATACCGCAAGCCGTCGGAACACCACCGTCGACCACCTTGGCGAACTCACTACTGTCTATCTCTCTCCCACACAAGAACGAATTTCGGAGCCGTTGAAGTTGTGAATTTGCTGGTGCAGAATGAAGAGAGGACTGCCTCTTTTATACTGCTCAGGAGCCTTTGAAATTAGCCAGAAATTGAACACGGGAATTGAATTCTCAGCCTTGAATAGGGGAGAATCAATACACGAAACTGCCGGAATGAATGACAGGTGCAAATGCCAGCATCAACCTTTATTCATGGGCATTATTCTGCCGAGAAAAAACTGCTGGAAAATTATCATTCATTAATTCTGAAAATTTTCCAACAGTAACAACAGACACGGGTGTACCACAGCTAACACCCTGAAGTTGCTTCCTTACATACTTACCTAACGATGTGACCCAATGGTATAAAGAACAAAAAACAGGCAGAGTAAGGGACACAAAGTTATCTCCTTAATCGTGCGCTGCATAACACAATTCTCATACGTAAAGTCCCAACCTTTTATTAGGTAGATCTTGAGAAAAATTTACTGCCCCTATAGTGGATTCAAGTCCCAACCTTTTTTTCTTATTCACTATCTGGATTTCAACACTACAAGAAATTTGAGATCTCCCAACGGTTTTTTAGTAACGGTTGAAAAAACCGTTGGTATAGATGGTGTTTAGCAACGGTTTGCAAAACGTTACTAGAAACAGGACTATAGCAACGGTTTTCATGCAACCGTTACTAGATTACAAGACTATGGCAACGGTTTTCCATAACCGTTACTAAAAACCAGACTATAGCAACGGTTTTCCATAACCATTACTAAAAACCGGACTATAAATACGAAAAAATTGGCTTATTAGCTTATTTTTTGTCTTTATTCAAAAAAATTAAGTTTTGATCGAAATTTTTTACTTTTTAGATTCCTCTCGTCATGACGAAGCAATAATCTCAAAAAAATTGACGAGAAACTAACAAATGCAAAAAAAAATTGAATAAGGACAAAAAATAAGCCACTTTGGCTTATTTGTCCGAACAAGCGTAGCCATCTTTACTATGTAAAAAATAGACGGTTCCAATAAAAAAAAAAGTAGGTGTTTGTATAGTATAAACCGAATTTAAAAAGGAAATTGAATTCTACACTCCCTTTTTTGACATCTACACTACTTTTTTTGGATTTTAGTGTTGAAAGTGTATGTAATTTTTTTCCTAGAAGACAAAAAAAGGAGTGTAGATGTCAAAAAAGGAAGTGTAGAATTCAATTTCCTTTAAAAACTTGGATTAAGAATAAATCGATAAAACTCTAATGACATAAGTTAGCCCAACCGGTTTGCATAGTATAAATATTAAAAGGCCCTCAATTTTACACAAGTGGCCCAGCTAGTTCGCACTCGCACGCACATACGCGAGGTCTTGGGTTTAATTCCCAGGAGGAGCAAAATTATTGTGTTGCCTTCCATGTGCCACATGGCGCCACGTGGGCGCCACGTGGGGCCACGTCAGTGCCACGTGGGCGACAAGTGGCGCGCCACGTGGAGGCCGCGTGGCTGCCATGTCATATTTTAAAAAAAAAAACTTGCCTATAGCAACAGTTGTAAACCGTTACTAAAAAAAAATCTGTACCAACGCTTGTCAAAACCGTTGCTATACGTCTACACCAACGGATATCTCGCAACGGTTTGGGCAACGGTTGGTGAACCGTTGGTATTGCTTTTAGCAACGTTTTTTTATGGTTTTTAGTAACGCTTTTGACCGTTGTTATATCCCAATTTTCTTGTAGTGCAAGTTTCTAGAGTTGAGATGTAAATAGGTATCCACAGGAAAAACTAACATGCACGGGCGAGATTAATGCACACCTAAATATGTGTACATGGCATGGTAGATAGTACGTGGACATAAAATCGTACACGCCATGTGTAAATCTTGTCCGTGTATGTTAATCTTGCCCGTGCATATTAGTTTTGCCCATGCACGGGCGAGATTAACAAATTTTATTTTTTCTTGTGTCATTTCTCATTTGAAATAGGGGGAGTGATGCCAACTAAAATTGAGAGGACAAATCAGGCACAATAAACAAACTTATAAAGCAGAGAGAAAACAGATGAAGCTGGCCAGACACCCACAAGAAAATAAACACCCAACAAAAGATAGGTATATAAAGCATTTGGGAAGAGAAAATCATACCTAGAGGTTAGCAGAACTGAGCGGCGCGAGATACGAATTGCTTTCAATTGTAAAAACCTTAAACCTGTCAAATGAATTCATGCGTAAAGGATGAGGGAAGCATTCTGTCGAACAAGTAAAGACAGTTAATTGTAACCGTACGACCTACAATTTTCCAACTAACCACCTTTTTTGTTAACTTCATCCGATAGCTACGGTCAATTTATTCTAGTTGGGATTTTTTGGAGGCGGTAACGGATGGTTTATGGCTTAACCAACAAAAAAAATTCGAAACTAAACCACGAAATCAAAAAGGGAAATTGTCCTGTTAAGTATACGAATCCAATTAGCACGTGCTCCTAAAGTTGATCTGAAGCTTTGAATTGAAAATATTTTTTCAGTGAGGCTGTTTCCTAGATCAATTGTTTCTGTTAGATGTTCAGAATCAATGCATTCAAAGCATGGCCACAAAAATATCAGTCAGATTTCGTGCAAGAACTCCCACTTGGTTACATTAAATTAGAGGTGCTATGCACACTAATGTTCATATACATATCCGACCGTAGATTAAAAGAACGAAATTACAACCAAATGTTGGAAGAAGGATCCATGAACTGTATTTCTTTAATTGAATCCATGACCCAGTTCAGTTCTACATTTTTCGAACTAATTAAGAATGTAAAAACAAAAATTTACTTGACCAATTCTGTATTTCCTTCTTTCCTGATGAAATTACAGCAAATGTTGGATGAAATGATCAGGGCATGCCATAACAGTGAGGTAGTTGGAGTGTAATGCTCTCTGTAGCAGAACATATAAGAGGGGGTGGTCCAGAAATCAGAACAGAACATTTAAAACAACATCCACTCTCTCTCTCTCTCTCTCTCTCTCTCTCTCTGTTGTATCGATCCCAACCAAAATGTTTCCATTATTAATTTCAACCCTCTTCCCAATTATTGTAAGGGCAAATTACATTAAACCCCGTCCAACTATACCTCAGTAACGAGTTGCCACCTTCATCGTTTAACTTGGACACTTAACCCCCTTCATTTGTTATTGCGTGACACTTAACCACCTCCAGTTAGTAAGCCGTTATGAGTTCAAACGGAAGAAGATCATGTGAGCAGCACATGACCTTTTAATGACTGGTGTTGCCCTTATAAGTATGTAGATATGTATCATCTTCTACAACGGTACTCACTCTCGCTCTACCCATCTATATCTCCCAACAATCCTCCCCCCCTACTTCTCTTTCTCTCTCTCCTGGTAATGGAAGGTAGCACTGGATCTTGTGATGGGGATTCAAATGTGTTATGCAACTGTGGCATAAGAGCACCATTTAGCGCAAAGGGGTACTTATACAGGGTACAATACGTGGGAAAGGGTGCCAATTTCAAGGTCAAATTGGAGAGAAGTGGGTTTGGTCTCCCGCTAAACTCCAGTCGTGATCTTAGGGTATGTTCTTACCCTTTCCCTTCATAAATTCAGATGGGCAAATTGTAATTGCACACATTCCGTTAAGGGCATCTTTAATTTCGTGGGATATAATAGATGAAAGGAGTTAAGTGTCCGAGTCAAACGATGAAGGGGGCAACTCGTTACTGAGGTATAGTAAGAGGGGGTTTAATGTAATTTGCCATTATTGTAATTTAGGACTACACCAAAACACCTACTTCCCTAATTTTCTAGATTTTCCACTTTTAAAAAATCAAAAAAAAACCCCACGTCTTCTCTAATTTCCTAGATTTTCCACTTTTTAAAAACCAATTAAACCAAGTTGGTCACGCAACAAATAGATTGAACAGAAAATATAGCCACGTTCCCACACCAAAACAGATCCACGTTCCCCATGTCCATGCAACACCAAAAAAAATCGCTACAACAAACGGATTTTTTGTTTAGGCCTACTAATCCTCCAAACCTCCATATCTAATTTTCTAGAGTTTTGATCAGGGCATGCCATAACAGTGAGGTAGTTGTAGTGTAATGCTCTCTGTAGCAAAACATATAAGAAGGGGTGGTCTAGAAATCACAATAGAACATTTAATGTGAAACTAAATTTGGGGGTTCAATGTGGTATGTTTTTCACCATGTACTAGTCACATGCAAAACCCAGATTATGAGAGAAATCAACCAAATCAATAGATAATCAGTATATTCAACACATGCAAAACAAAGACTGAGCTTGGATTATATCTGTTGAGGAGAAGCAGAGTGACCTCAGCCTTGAATAACGAAGACTGGGCTCCAATTTCTATTGTCGTTCAACGAGAGAACACTACTACAACAAGGATGACGTTGGGGAGAGAGAGAGAGAGAGAGAGAGAGAGAGAGAGAGACCTATGTTTAGCGTTGGGGACGAAGTGACGAAGATAAGGGTAAAGAGAGACCTATCACCTGTGTTGAGCTTAAACGATGTCGTTTTTGGGAAAGAGACTGCCACCAACAATTTTCGCGAAAATTTCAATTGTCCCGCAAAAAATTACAAATTTTTCGACTAATAAACCTAATTTAGTGGGCAATTGTCTAGTTTGAGAATTTGGGGAAAAATATTTAGTGAGCCCTAATTGCGCCACCATTGCATATAAACTCCATACTTTTTCACCATGGATGTTTTTTTATAATGCTTGATCTGAACCGTTAGGATTTCACCTCTTATTGATTGTAGAATTTTCACCAAAATTGAAGATCATTCAGTAGCAACAACCACATGATCGGAATAGTTTTACTGCTTCCAGAAGCATTAAAGTCTAATAGCACACCACTTGAGCCAAACTTGAGATCTTTTTGCAAGATCAAAACTATATGTCTTTAATTATTATGAATTAGATCATTCTTATTGAGTTATAGTTGAGATCGCTTTTGATTAGACAACTTATCGAATGAAATATACTATTTTCCTAATGAGTCCATGTCTCCATAAAGGAATTTTCTAAACATGATCAAGCCACAAATTTGCGATAATAAATAATTTAACAAGTGCAACAAAATCAACGGTCTCTATCATCATGATTGTCTCGCAATCATGTAGCTACTGCAACAACAAATGCAACATAAGACTTAGTTGACTATCAATTAGATCAAAAGTATAAATTGTAAAGGTAACTGCTGAGTCATTTTTTATAATGCTTGATCTGAACTGTTAGAATTTCACATTTTTCCAATTATAGCACCATCACCAAAATTAGAGATCATTTGATGTCGGCTACCTCTTGATCGAAATACATTTTATGCATTCAAAGACGTTTAAGTGTTATATTGCACTAACCGAACTTCGCATGAGGCCTTTTGGCAATCAAAATTGTCACACCCTCGAATTTTTAACATAAATAACAATACCATTTTAAATACAAATCCTTGCAATAGTACATACGATATCCCAAATTACAATACAGTTCCCGAATCTCACAAATCTGTCAAACTGATACAGTATTCCAAACTAGAGAAAATAGTACAATGTAGTTCGATTTACGAAGAAAGACAAATACTTTAGAAAATAACTTTAGCTTGTGATGTCTGCATGCATTCCATACTCTCCATGACTGTGCTCCTGTGGTGTACCTGAAAATGATAGGCTGAGCTACACTAGCCCAGTAGAGAAATCTATACTTAAGCTATGCGAAAATGCGAAAGAACATGCACCAAGAGTGAGTGAAGTTCAATAAGCGAACACAATAAAGCAAGGTTTATCACAACAAACAAGCGGGCTACAACCATATGGTTCTAGACATCTTATAAATATTCCTAACTGTTCACACATCAAACTAGCAACATTAATAAACTCGCATCTGTATACCTCAATCAATAATCAATCCTCAATCATCTCATCGTCTCACGTATGATACCACAATCTTTCTCACTTCCCCCTCATTCATCATCAAACCCCTTCGCCATGAAACTTTCCCTTCTAATTTCAAAAAAAAAAAAGGTAAAGTATTACAAAACAAGATCAAGCTCCGTTGATTCGAGCTTGAATACCGGAGTCCGTTGATTTGTGCCCAAATACCGAAAACTGTTGATTCGCTCAAGAATATCATAGGATTTTTTTAGCAAAATCCTTTTCCTTTCAAAAAAAAAATGATTAAAAGCCAATCTTTCATCATTTTTCCAATAATCACACATTATTCCACATTTCATCATTTACGGTTTTCGCATGTATCGCTCGTAGTCCGGTCATATCACAAAGTAGTGATACTCGTTCATTTGGATGGTCCGGTCATATCACCGATTGGTCATGGTGATACCTGTTCATTTGCATTGTCCACAATATCAAACAATCATTCATTGTCCCATTTTCATTACAAACAAAGTACCATATCGTACATCGACAAATACACAAGTTCACACCATACCTCTAGATATGTTCCCGCATCCCACACAACGTATTAACCACAAATAGTCTCTACTAAACCCAGTCTGCTAATTCCTACGCTTAAATCCCATAGAACGAATACTCAAGAAATTTAGAGAAACCAATGAGACGAAGCGCAAGGATACAAAATGACAAGCCGAAAATGAAACAATCATCTAGTTCACCATCACATTCAAAGTGTCCCGTGTTTCATAGTTAATAAGTCTTTTGTTCTAAGTGCACATTCCGGGTATTTGGGATCTCGTTCATCCCCTGCCGGTCATCACACCAATAGGCGGATCCGTTCATTCACTACCGGTCATTACACCAATAGGTGGACCCGTTCATTCACTACCGGTCATCGCACTAATAGGTGGACCCGTTCATTCCGAGTATTTAGGACCCCGTTCATCCCCTGCCGGTCACCACGCCAATTGATGGGCCCGTTCAAGTTTCCTTCAGCCATTTCACTACTCATGTCATCGATTCTTATTACATCACCAAGTCACAAAGTTCACAACTTGCATTCGGTGTTCGTGTGCTCCATTTCAATCATATTCTTCACATAGTGTCTTAGGTTCTCGGTTCGGCATTTGGCAATCGTATACATCAAGCTATCGTCATACTTCCCGTTAAATGTAAATTAACGTCCTTGAACTCATAAAGATACATACCATCACTTATGAAAACGAACCACGACATTAGAACGTGAGAACAAGAGTTTTTACAAAAATCTGCAGTGGCTACGGGTAGGATCAAAAACGGACTACGGGTAGCGGAACAAATGTTTAGTTTCTGATTAATGGCTACGGGTAGGACCAAAAATGGACTACGAGTAGCACCTGAAAATTTTAGCGCGATACACAGATTTCAAGAGCCAACAATACATTTCAAAACAACAACCAGACACGAGATTTAGGTACAAATTCAACTCATCAACGCATAGAACAAGTAAGAAATCCCTACCTTAAGGGTTTTGAGCAAAATTCAACCTTTTGACCAAGTCAACCGAGCTCCCACGAGGTCCGATCATGAATTTTCTTGGATATTCAGAAAGCCCGTGCTTCGTATAGCAACTTTAATTCTCAGACCTTGTTCGGAATCACACCCTAGGTAGATAAAATCGAAGAGAGAAGAGAGGAGGGAGTTTTTCGGAGGATAGAGAGAGAGCCGAGAGTGAGAAAGAGAGAGAATGGGAATATTTCTCCTCTGGAGAAATAATAAAGGTGGGGAGTAATCCCCTACTTTTCACACCACACACTGACACGTGCACCTTTCGCACAATCACCCTTATATCCTTTCACGAATACGCCACACCAAATATCCGTACCGTCTATCTCGACGTGCCGTAAGATTACAAAAGAAAAATACAACCTCAAAAATACGGGTCTCTACAAAAACCATCTATCTTTGACGTAAAATGAATTAAATTATTCATCCTAAAAAATGTAGTTAACCGCGTATGGATAAACTCTTGATTGGACAACAAAAATTTTTTAATTGAAGAATTTACGTATCGATAAAGGGATTTCCTTAACCCAATTGAGCCAAAAATTTACGAGAATCTCAAAATTAAGAAGGAAAGAAATTGGAACAGTTTTGATCATAAAAGTTGCATTGTAATCAATGTATTTGGAACAAATATTCCTTTCTTGAAATTTTTTGAAAAGGAGAAAAAAAAGAAAGAAAGAAAGACATTTAGCGACTAAAACAATTGTTAGTCAGCCAATACCAATAAATACCGACCAAACTAATTAGTCGAAAAAATATATTCTATTTATTGACTTTTTAAATTCGTAAAAAAATGATTTTTACCGGCTAAAATTATTATTAGTCGGCTGATATCAATAAATATTGACCAAAATAATTAATCGAGAAATTGTATTTTATTTATTGATTTTTTAAATTGGTTAAAAATGACTTTTACCTACTAAAATTATTATTAGTCATCTAATATCATTAAATACCGACAAAAATTATTTGTCGGTAAAATGTATTATATTTATTGATTTTTTAAATTGGTTAAAAATTAATTTTTGCCAACTAAAACTATGTTTTAGTTGGCAAAAACCTACTATTTGCGATTAAAATATGTTTAGTCAGGAATTATTAACACTTCTACCGAGTAATTTATATTTAGTCGGTAATTTCTAAATATTTGGTGACCAAAGTCTTTTTAGTCGGGAATTGTGTAATTTGTTGTAGTGAAGACAGAAAATGTTACAAATTTTGCAAGATAATGAACGCTTCCAAATTCTGTTGAATCAGGTAAATGCGGAAGAGGAAGAAAACGGGAGACCAGCTGCTAATTGGGAAGAACCATGACCCTCCAATAATGATAATTCGTTGGCAATAGAAAATGGGTACCAGTATAAGAGAAAAATGTATGTGTAAATAGTGTAGAAGTGTACGGGGAAGAAGTTGTTTGTATATCGACATGTATATAAATAAAAAGATCTTGTTTCTTTGGAATGAATTCGGTACCACGTAGTGCATAAAGTCAAATATTAGTAACTAGAACTACAAAGCATATAGTAATATATTAGAACAGTGTAAAAGAAAACAATTTAGAACTTCTTTCCCTCTGACAGCAACCAAACAAAACATCTTACGTTTTGATAATAGTGAAGTGTACTAACAAAATTGAATTACAATAAAAATGATTGTTTCAGGATGTCTAGCTCATCGGACTCTATTACTATTGACGAATGGGGACCCTTCTGAGTTAAAGGAAACCAAGCCAAGCCCGTAGATCAAGATTCCCACAAACGAAGAGTCAAATACTGGGCCAAGGAAGCATTAACGGATGAAATAAGTAAAATAGAAGAATATTTTGGATACTACACAAAAGAGCAGAAGAAGTCTATCTTAAAGAAGCGTGCTAAAAGCAATTGTTTAATGTGGTTCAAGGCATTCAAAATGATTGGAGAGCAACCAGAAGAAATGAAGGAACTCGAAAGAAAAGCTAAAGAAAATCCTCCAATTCGAGTTCACCACCATATTCCTAGCAAGGGTTCCTGCAGTGCGAGACCCTTGTCTCCAAGGTGTGCGTCATCGGTACCTATAGACATCCCCAGTGATTAGGAGATGAAAAAAAAAGGAAAAAGAAAAGGTCAATGTAAATTAGCGTCGTAAATACTAAGATATAAAAAATTATGATGTTTTATGTTTATAAATAAATACTATTATTTATGTCGTGATTGTATTTCTTTTTCCGACTTAGTTTTAAATGGAATCGAGCCAACGGTTTGAAAGACTAGAACATCAAGTGGAAAGAATTCTTACACTTTTGCAAAATTAGCCGCCTCCACCGCCAGTAGTACCTCCACAAGGAGTGCATATTAATTTGAATGATCCTCCCGTGATTGCCCCAGAAAATCCCCTACCAGCCCCAGCAATAACCGAGGTCCGAGTAAGAGACTTCCAAAAGCTAAAACCATTAACATTCCCCGGTGGATTAGATCCTGTAAAAGCCAATGAATGGTTGGAATCCATAGAAAAGATAGCCCAAGTCATGCAATGTGAAGGAAGAGAGAAAGTGGCATTAGCAGCATACAACCTAACAGGAGGAGCTCAGCGTTGGTGGACGCTAGTAAGGAGGGCTGAACCACAAATGGGATGAGAACGATTTTATAACCTATTTAACCAAAAGTATATACCCCCATCCATCAAAGATAGCAAAAGTATGCAATTTCAAAACCTTATGCAAAAATCAGGCATGACTGTAGCCTAATATGAGGCTGAATTCACAACCTTAGCACACTATGCTCCACATCTAATTCCAGACGAAAACATGAAAGCTCATAGATTCGAGGGAGGATTAAACCCAGACTTGCGTAAACTCATTAAGTTGTTAAAATTACCCACCTATGCGGATTGAAGTACTAGATCGGTCTTTAATGCTAGAAGATGAAAGTGCAAAAAATGACCATATGTCGGAACCTAAGAAAAGGAAAAACGAGGACCAGAATACTAGCAATGAGCAAACTAAGCGACCAAATACAAGAGGACAAGGACAAAATTAGAATAGGACTGAGAATCGCCCCAACTGCTTGAATTGCAGAAAAGAAAATACATGGATATGTTTGAAAGGATCAACTGGTTGCTACGGGTGCGGTGAGCTGGGCCATATCAGAAGGAATTGCCCAAGGAGCTCTAATTTGTTGGTTGGAAATAGAGATCAACGAAAAGGACATAATGGAAACCCGCAAAATAAGACTGGAAACATAGGACAAGGCCAGAGACAAGGAAGAGCTTATGCAATTTTTTCTGGCATTGCATGAGAGAAACCAAGAACATCATAGCAGGTACCATACTTAAATTATTTCTTTACTAAATAGATTCAAGTTATTCCTGAGGTATACACAAGTTTGGAGGATCAAACTTCTTAAGGTGGGGAGAATGTAACACCCCGACCCAAAATACTTACGTGACTCGACTAAAAGTGAAGACAATGTTGAAACCGACACGTAAAATTATTTAGTTTTAGTCTGGAACAAAAATTGAAAATATTTCTTTTATATAATGTACACAATAGATAATTTACTTGGAAGATGACAAAAATACCATAACTTGAACATATATATATATATATATATGGAAAAATATGCACGAAACTTGGAAATAAAGGGGAAAAAAAAGAAAGAAGAAAAGAATGACACCACATGCTATAGTTTTGCCACCTCACTACTCTAAAACATAGCCTAGCCTATTCACACAAGTAGCTTGGCTTACACCAAGGCTAAAAGAATGGCAAGTGTGCTTGCATGACACTTGGAGTATTATGTGTCAATATTAGATCAAATTAGGAACCCTATAAATAGGAGTCCTATTCTTAGTGCATGGACAAATATAGTACTCCTCTACTACCTAGACTACTTGTACAGAAAAAAGAAGAAGAGGAAATGTTAAGTTTCTGTTAACACTAGATTAGCATAACGTTAGTAAAAGAAATAAAGGAAGGTAATAGTGCTCTTGTCCAAAGCCGTATACCATTGCCAAGCTATCGCGCACTATCGAAAGTTAGCAAGAATGCGAGTTAAGTCTCCTCCAAGCTTACAAAAGTGCAAGGTGAGATACTTATACATCAGTTACATGAATTTTCTTTATAAAAGTAGCATGATTTTATGTTGAGAAAAGATTACAATTTTATTTAAGATATGCTATGGAAAAAGATATGATAAATTTTTCGTGTTAAAGATTAGAAGCACATCAGATAAAGGTGATGACGCCGTAGAGTTTAACCTTAGAAAATGAAAAACAGTCAGACAAAGGAGATGACTTATTGATGCATCTAGACAGTTGTCCCGAGTTTGAGAGACGCTTAAAAAGATACCATAACATAGAAGGGAGTTATACGGACGAAAAGAAAAGGGCCCTAGTGGCCAGTGACTTGATCATTTCACACAGCAAGAGGGGTCGCTCCCCTATAGAAAGATTAAGCTGTTGAATGAATGTCATAAGATTATTTGTTTCAGATTATGCAAGCATTTATGTTAAAAATTGTTTCCATGGTATAAAACGTGCAACTTTGGTATTTGTATCTCACACGAGCATTCCGCTTGTGAAAATTAATATTTTTCATAGACAATGAAGAATAGAGATGGAGTTGCTGCTGCTCTGGGATATGCTTGTTGTACTTTTGTGTAGATATTGTAAAGATGTTCTCTTTTCAGAAGACTTGGGTTTTGTACTAAAACTTAATTACGTTTTTGTAATATGTGTTTTTGAAATAAAACAGTTATGTCTTTCTCAAGCCATTGTCTCCAAATTTATTTATGAAAGAGAGGCCTGGATGAGCGTTAGGACTCATCGGCCAATGATGATGACTCGACAGAGTTCCTAAAGTCGGGGTCGTGACAGTAAGAAAGAGGGAAGAGGAGCTTTCTAGGTTGTATTTAGGGTTTTAGAATGAAAGAATCACTTATCTTATCTTGAAAGTAGAATACTCCTTCAATAGGCAAAGATAACTTGGAGCCCAACCTATGCGCGTATGCCACGTGCTCGGTGGATGGAGCCAGCACGATGTCCTCTGCCATGTTTTCAGGGAGTTTTGCCCTCCGTTCATTTGCCAATGTGGGTGGTGTCATGCCATTTTCCAACCACTTGTTAGTTCTTAGCTGGCACGACACCTAGCTTGACTGCGTGGTATCGTGTCAAAAATATATTTATAAAAACTTGGAGTTAACTACTACTCCGTAGAATAGTGGTTAAGACCGAGTGTCGATCCTCAGGGACAGTATGGCTAAGTTAAGCTAAATTTGATTAACTTCTATATTTATTCGGACAAAAAAAGTTGGATTGATTTGATTTTGAGAACTAATTAAATAAAGAAAACAATTAAAGTAAGAGTTGGAAAGTTGATGGGAAAAAGATCTAGGGTTTCGAATTCACTCCGACCACGTAACAACGATATACATAGGCTAGGTTTAATTATTCGAATCAGAAGGGATTATCTCTAGGACTTGCAAACCCTTTCGATAATCGTCAAGAAAATAATTGCGTTGTTAAAAGGCATAGACTATCCCATAGCACGGACTGTCTCAGTAGCACGGTCAGGCCGCCTAACAGCACGATCTGTCTTACGAGCATAATCTATCTCAGAACTCCAATCACAATCAATGAAAACCATTGTATAACTCGTATTTGAAAGCGTGCATACAAATACTCAATAGATTAAAACCATTAAAAATCATTTCGTTTGATCAAAACAAAGCGGGTTCTTAGTCATACAATCGATCCGAATAATAAAGCAAAATCCTACGCATAAACAGAGTTACTTGATATGAAGTTTCATCTTCCCCCTAGACAAGAGATTTAGCCAGCCATGGGCATGGGAACCGTAGAGGTATGGATTGATGAAGTCATGGTCAGAATGGTAGAAAATCCATTGATCCGGTCGAGAGCCGCATGTCCATGAACTGCCGTAGCCGAGAGCTACTGAAAACCCTCTTTGGTCGACTTTTAGTAATTGTCGTGCCAGCCTTTTCTTGATGAGGCCATTACATGGCTTAATAATGGAGTTATTACACCCTATGAGCTGGTCTCTAAACTTCTTAAAGTCTGCACTTTAACTCATTAAAATGTTAAGCCTCCAAATATCTACAAACACAAGAAACGCATTACTAATCTCCAAATAACAATATAAATGGACTTAACAAGGCATAAATTAAAAGGATTAAATGGGTGCTTTTCAGCACCTATCATAGCCCTCCCATTTGCCCACCTCTACCTGACTTTTTATACAAGTCAGGGGGTAAGTGGTTGGCTCAGCACCAGCACATACGTTCGGGCAATAATGCTCGGCAGATTCTCACTGGGATATGCCCTGTATCAATAGCCTTGGTTCGGCAAGATCTCGCCGAGCGGTTGAAGAGAAGAAGCCTAGGGCCAATAACAGCTGGACCAACTCTAATATACACCGAGCTTGACCGATGCGGCAAAGCTCTAGAATCATCGGTCTTGTATCAATGGACACGCCCGGCAACCGCCCTCGGCAGCATACCTGCCATGCCTATCGAGAGATTATTTAGTCCAGCATCCTCTGGCTTCCTCATGCTAGCCGAGCAGGACGGAATCGTTTAATTTCAAGTTGACCTTTGCTGTGCTGTTAGCCGAATGCATTCAACTCAGAAATGAGGGTACGGAGGAGATATGCCGAGCGTTCAGTCGCCCGCCAGCCCATGGATCCTTGGCCTCTATTTTGCTTTTGCTAGCCGAGCATCACATGCTCGGCAGCCCTCTCGGCAGAAGGCACTTGACGAAAAGATGTTTCATTCAGAACCCACATGAGTCAAAGATCAACCTGTGGACCCCTCTGGTGTTGATTTGAAGGCCTCACCCTCTGGCCCTTTGTCTGAACCCGGTTACCACAGAAAGTGAAGATAAGAGTGTCATCAAGCTTAAAAAGGGGTTTTGGAAGATGTTCCAACAGCTTGGGTTCACAACCATTCAAATGAGACTTTGTACTCTTAACCAAATATGTCACAACAACCTGTTCATCATTGAAAAATGATCAATGTGAGACTTAAATACTTATTAAGCCAAATTAGGGTGTCTACAACGTCTATTCCAATATCGAGGTCTTTTCATTTGAGCATGATAGTCATAGCTTTTGGTTTGTTCATGTCTATTCATCAATAATAACATTTGACATTCATTAGATATTTATAAGATCTTTTAAGATGATATGAATTTTTGAGGTCCTGACTTATGAATTTTTATGGCTCGTGTTATGATATTTTGGAACTTGATTTTGTTCACCCTCCTTAAAAGAGAGTGACCATTACCCTCATTTTTATTGGTTGAAGTGGTGTGGATACCACCACAAAGTGATGTCATACTTATCAAAAAAGTGTATTACAGGGGTGGGACCTACACCATTCAACCAATAAGAGGGAGGATAACATTCACCTTCTTTTAAAGCAATCCTCCTCTCTGCATCCTTTTAGTTGCTTAGGTTTGTGGCTTTGGGGGAAGGGGAGGTGCATGCCTTCCTTCCCTCCTCCGTTGTCCTCTTCCTCCTTTCTCTAGGTTTCTTCACTACTGGCTTTCTTCCTTCCTCGACCTTTGCCGAATCTCTGTTCTATTGGGTTTGTTGCTCCTGGTGGCCTAGGTTTGGTGCTAGTTTACTTCTCCCACTGGTTTTTTGGTTGGGATCAACCGATTTTGCTTGATGTTAGTTTGGAGATTGCTTGGGGTGGGTTCTGCTTGGAGTGATGGTGGTGGATTCATCGATGGTTTGCTGCGGCAGCTTGGAGCTTCAGTGAGCTTTTCTTTGGCCATTTATGAGGATCGAATTAGCAATTTCTTAGGGGTTTGCTTCGGGATCTTTTTACTTGTTCGACTCCTAGCGGCGTAGGCCATTTGTAGTTTCCATTGCTATTGCTTGCTAGCTGGTTGGGCGGCTGCAGTGTTTGCATTTCTAAGGTTAGGTTTGGCTCGGGGTTTGCGGTTGGTGGTTTCTCTCCTCCTTTCCCGTTTCCTCTTTAGTGTGCTTCTCGGTGGCTATGTTTTCGGCAGCTATGAGCTGTACAAGGTGTGCTACTCGGTGGTTGTGTTTTCGACGGCTACAAGTTGGTGCAGGTGGAAGAGGAGCTAGCAAGGTCTCCCACCGATTATCTCCCTTGGGTGTAATCAATTCTGTCTTAACGATAAGGTGTAGCCTTGTGGCGTCTGTTGGAGGGGTGGTTCAGGCGGCTAGGTGGTGATGCGTTAGATGGCGGTGGTGTGGTCTAGTGGCGGTGGTGGCGGTGGTGGCGGGGGTTGGTGGTTGAGCATTTATTGCATATATCTTTTAGGGTTTGGTTATTGACTTGGGCCTTGCCTTTTTTATTTATTTATTTGGGCTTCCTTTGTATCGGGCTTGGCCCCCGGGTGTTTTTGGGCTTTGTCCTATTGGATTTTTTTTTCATCCAACATTGGGTTGGATTCCCTCACCTATCCCCCAACTTGATATACCATTTGTCAAGTTTTTTAATAATAATATTTTGCCTATCCAAAATAAAAAAATTGCACTCAAGATTTTGCTCTTTATAACAAAGTACTCTAGCAATACCCGTCATTGACTCAGATTTCCAAGTCAAGTCAATATGTGGAAAACTCTTGGCCACGAAAAAAGATATTTTCGTCACTTCCACAAGGGATCAGCTCCCCTCCATACTCCATTCCTCTGTACTCCTCCAAACTCTCAATGTTGAGCCCAAAACTATGATATGAACTATTCAGCTAGTAGAACACATAAAAATATGAGTGATTTTATGTTTATAGATAAACAAACACATGGAAATTAAGTTGTCATGCAAAATGAATGGTAAATATTTTCTAAAACTTAACCTTACAATTTACAAGATTTACGGTTCAAATCGTAATTTTGATCTTGAAGCAATTACATGTGGTATGCCACATGTGTTTTGATTGGTAATACCGCATACCCATAACTATTGTATTGATAAACTAGGAAACAAAATGGCATCTAGTTTGTTATTATTAGTGTGGAGCATTGTTCCAAAAGCACTCAATATATAATCCCTCCACGTTTAGGGTCTTTCCAAACACATCCAAAATATGTTGGTTGTCCATCTCATGTTTGGTTCTTTTCCTGACGGGTATGTCTATTTGGTTGTCCGTGTCCATTCCATGTCTATTACTCCCTCCATTTCAAATTTTATCTACAAATTAAAAGGACTCGGTATTATCTACTAACGTGGAGAAAAAGTTTCAATTTAGTTTCTTACCAAATTTAATGCATCACATAGAAATGCATTTTGCGGAGTGGACAAATATAAATTGTACCCCTTCTGTCCAATGTTGCTTGCTGGATAACTCTTCTTTTTATTGACAATCAAGTATTCGAGTCAAGTTTCACCCACCAGGTGTTCGGAGAACATACATTTTTCAGGAAACATACAATTAAATATAACGAAATTATTCTCACAATAAGCAACATTGTAGAAATTGTTACACTTTTTCACTGAGGAAAATGGATTGTGAAACTATATATTCTAAGAAAATAAAGGCCACAAATTAATCTGACAAGAAAGAGGTACTATATTTTTTTCCCTCATGGCAAGAGAGAAATGCATACCGTGTTGTTTGGGGTGGGACTTAGACTTACAATTGAACTTCTATATCATGCATTTATATTCTAAGATAAGAAAATAAAGGCCACACATTTGTTTGACAAGAAAGAGGTATACCGTGGTGTTGGGGTGGACAACTTAAACTTCCAATTTAACTTTATAGGAGGATGAAAACAATTTGATGCTTCGGATCACTTTGGATTGCAACGGCTTATTCATGCCTTTTCATCGGAACCCTAATTCGTCGTCGGAACCCTGATCTGCAAAATAGACAGGGGGTGAGTGCACCTTTGCCTTTCGTGGCAAAGGCCCTCCGATGCCAAAGTTAGTATCACGTACTAGAGAAACCCTAATTATCAGTAGGAAATATCGAATAATGCAATGTATTGCGTACCTTTCACCTCTAGGTTTATCTCATATTTATAGATTTGCGTATGCTTGTTGCCCAAGCATTCTTATCGCCCTAGGATTCCTTTTTCGTATAGGAAACCATGGTTATCAAGGATTCTTGTTTTCCTTATCAGTTCATTTATCAAAGAGTCCTTTTAGGATTCTTTTCCATTAAAAGCCGATCATCCCATTCTCATTGGGTATCTTTCTCAGATCCTATATTCTTGGGATCTCATCCATGACTACTCTGGAATCTTCCAAAGTATTTCCTCTGCTTTTGCTCTTGATTAGAGCTCTTTCCTTGTTTGGCTGTATCGTAGCCGAACAATCTTCTTGGACCAGCTACTTCACATGTAGCTTGGTCCAAATGTAATCAGAATGTCTCTATCTGCCGAACAGTTTGTTTACACCAATGACTTCTCATGTTACTGGCCTTTATTGCCTTTCAACGCACTGATCGGCGATCAGTCTTTGTTCAATCTTTCACGTGTTCTTATACACCACGTGTTCGGCAACTAGATGTATCTGTTCAGGAATACCTCCCTACAATTGCTCCCCAGCTTTTACCTATTTTCCACTGTTCGGGGTAATGGGTGAAGCTTTTAGAGACAAACGTTTAGACCTGAATTTCCTCTGATTCCAAGCAGTCATAGTATTTAATACTTATTGATGCTCTTTGGCGCCTTTGTCATTATACCATTTCGGGGTAGTGACTCCACGTGGCATGTTTCGTATGCAATTCATTAATTTTGAACTGACGTTTTATCAAACGTCGTCAGAACAGCACCTGCTTTCCGTTACTTTAATTCGTAACGGTGTGAGACGAGACGCTTCATCTCCGTTTCTTTCACTTAAATCCCTAAGAGGGATTTTCTTTGGATTTTTATCCAAAACTCAGAGCCTTGTCTTGTCTTCTTCAAAAGTCAAGCGAAAAACTCCCCTTCTACTGCCATAGCCGCCACCTGCAACTCGCTCGTATCACAGGGACCTTTTCATTTAAACTCGTAAGATCTCTACTTCTTCTGCTTAGGTTTCCCACTAAGATTTCTCCCTTGTTCCATTAGTTTCCATCTGAGATCTTTTTCTCAGATTTTGGGTCATTTCTAGGGTTTCAATCGCGCCCATTTCCAGTTTTAGTTTTTCTTCGAGTATATTCATGGCGGATGAACATGATCCAAAACCCAGTAAATTTAGGAAGCTCTGCGACACCCCTACTGCCATGGCAGCATTTAGAACAGAGTATAACATTCCTAATAACGTAGGACTCAAACTCGCCCCTCTAGGAGCAGATAGGGATGGTGGCTCATGGGATAGAATGTGTATCCCTATTGTGGCCATTGTCGAAGGTGGAGTCCGATTTTCCCTTCATCCATTACTTCGCCAGATCCTAAACTGGTACCGTCTCACCCTCATGCAAGTATCAACAAATGTTTTTTGGCTAATAATGGGAGTAGTAGCTTTGAATAGGATTCTGGGGACTCAGCTAGGAATTTGGGACATTCAGTGGTGGTACAGCATTGTACTAAACCCTGAATACAATACTTACTATTTCAAAGTTAGAAGGGCAGAAAAGCGTCTCGTGCTAAACCTGCCAGACTCTGCTCGGGATCATGAAATCGATTTCCTCTACGTCACTGGAGGCTTTGAGCCACTAGGAGAGGATGGTCAGGTGGTGGGCCTCCATTGCCCCCACATATGGGGATACCCACGTATGCTCCTCATTTTCCATTTACGCAATTTGCATTTTCCCTTGTTTTTGTACTTCTGCTTATTTTAACCTCTGTTAATGCTTTGACTTGCAGGGGAGAATGCTAACAGGCGTCCAAGACGTGAACCAAGCTACGTCCGAACAGCTGAGATTAACAGGATTTTGAAGTATTCAGGTGAACCCGGCACATCAACAGCTGGTCGGGGCCGGAACGCCGACGTGCTTTTGGGATACGACCCCTCTTACAGAGTTGTTATAGACAGAAGACTTGCCCACCCCAGCACCAGCGCTGCCTCCACATCAACTACTCCCCATCTGAGGAGCACAAGAGCTAACGCTGGAGTGATAGTAGCCGGGCAATTAGGTGAAGTCCCTATTTCAGAAGGCATCCCACTACCACGCTTGAGACTCCGTAGACCCTCTCAAAGTCAAACTACCCATCAACAACAGCCCGAACGTCTTGCTTCTAATCGTGTTACTAGCCAATCTTCTTCCTCAGGTTATACTCCATCTCCTCCCAAATTGGACACTATGACTCGTCAACCTCTGAACCTTAGCACCCTTCTCACAGTCTCCACTCGGGGACGTGGTGCTGCCAGTAGGGTGGCATCAACTGGGGCCACAATCCCCCCCCCCCCACGATCACGTTATAATAGGGGGGGATCAACACAATCATCGTATTCTCCTCGGGAACACGATAGTTCCCTTAAGGCTGTTGATGCTCATCGAGACAAACGTCCTAGGAGAGGAGAAACCGGAGACGCCCCCGCCCAAGCCGCAGCTTCAGTCAAACAACCCCCTTCACCGAGCACTCAAGTGCTTCCTCAAAGCTGGGCCCCCTAACTCATTAGGGGTGATCGTCCTGTCCACATTGGGGATAGCGCCAGTTCTTCGGAAACAGCACTTGCACTCGCTCAAGGTCTGTTGCTTCTTGTTGATATACAAAAAGAATCCGAGGTCGCACCTGATCGGCTTATTTCCACTGGTCTGATTAGTGGGATCAAGGTATAATGCTCCCGTCACTTTTAAGCATGCTCAATGTTCCTTTTGTTTTTCTTACAGTAACATCTTTTTGATCTTCTTGCAGTTTATTCAAAAGATGATTACATTGGGCCAGAAGTTCCAAGATGTTGATACTGAACGGATCACGCTGTTGAACAACAACACCAGGTTGTTCCGCACTATAACTAGACTGGAGAGAGAGAGAGAGAGACAAAGCCAAGGCAGACTTTAAAGAAGCAAAAGATAAGCTCGGGACAGCCGAAGATAGCCTCCACCAGGCTTTGGTAGAAATAGAAAAAACCAAGAAAGCTGCTCATGAGGAAGGCTATCAAAAGGGATTTGATGCTACTACGGCCAGTTATGTAGAACAAATGCCAGCCATACAAGATCAAATCTGGGCTTCCAGTTGGGAGGCTTGTTTGACAAAGGTTGGCATTGCTGAAGACTTAATCTTCTGGGTGGAAAATGATCTGCCGAGCAAACATGCTTCGGCCGCTGCAGGTGATCTGGAGGAGGACATGGACTAGCAAATTGAAGACTTTGCTGGGGTTGATGAGGAGACCCCCACTGACATCCATGGTACCATCATTGAGCGTTCACCTGTTCGAGACACAACCAATGAACCTATTATCCTGAAGGAGAATCCAGATGAAGATGGTGCCGTGACTGGGACCAGTACTGATGTTCCACATGAAATTCCTTCAGAGGTCCAAAATGTGAACTGATAGGTAAGTGTTTTGACATGAACTATTTTAATGTTTTGAAAAAATTTGGTTGGTCCTGCGTGACCGTAAGTTGTTTGGCCCTGCGTGGCACCAGTACTTTCTCTTCTTTGGTAATACAGGTATTCGGCCCCTTATGGCAAAACTATATGATTTGCTCGGCTAACCTTTTTGTTTGCATGTATTCGGATGCAAACAGACTTTATCTAAGTATTTCGTACTTAAAAACCCTACAAGTTTGTTCGTATTTGTTACAAGTTTTTTCATACTTGTACTTTGTTAAGTTTCACGTACTTAAAAAGAAAAAACATACAAGAGTTTCATACTTGTATTTTGTTAAGTTTCACATACGTAAAAATAAAAAACATACAAGTTTTTCATACTTGTTAAGTTTCATGTCCTTGCATGTAGAAGTGCCTGTTCCCTACTCCCTAATACGAATGCGGGAAACCAAGCCTGTAGTTCGGATTTTTAAGACAAATACCAAGAACATAATATTTATACTGCGAAAAGTGATTTTATTCATAATCTGTAAAACTCAAGAGGGCGTTATTCGTACCCCTTACAACTAAAATAATAAAATTTAGAATAAGGAAATTATATTCGTAATTCTCACACAATCACATAGTGCAAGCTAAAACAGAACTCAATGCTTTTAAACAAAGAATTTTCGTAGATTATGGACATTCGAAGGCCTCGGAATTGGATTACCATCCAGATCTGCCAATCTATAGGCCCCTATGCCTACAATCTTGGTCACTCGATACGGGCCTTCCCAGTTGGCCCCTAGCTTGCCTTCGTTGGCCACCTTAGTGTTGCCGAGCACCTTTCGTAGTACGAGGTCCCCAACACCAAATTCTCGAGGATGAACGTGCTTATTATAGCTCTTCATCAACTGCTCCTGGTAGGAAGCCAGATGGATCAAGGCCCTTTCCCTCCTCTCCTCGACGAGATCAAGCTCAATTTCTAGTGCTCTATCATTGCCCCCACTTTCGACTAGTGCGGTCCTATTGGTTGGAAGACCAACTTCCAGAGGTATAACAGCCTCTGTTCCATAGGCCAATGAATAGGGGGTCTCTCCCGTAGACCTCTTAGGCGTTGTTCGGTGAGCCCACAGTACTAATGGTAACTCGTCAGACCATTTCCCTTTGGCTTTGTCCAGCCTTTTCTTGATCCCATCAAGGATAGTTTTATTAGATGCTTCTGCCTGCCCATTACTCTGAGGGTAGGCTGGGGTAGAATAAAAATTTCGTATTCCATACTGGACACAAAAAGTTTTGAATTTCTTCTAAAATTGGGGTCCATTGTCTGTAATCAATGGGTAAGGGACCCCAAAGCGAGTGATGATACTTTTCCAAACGAACCTTTCTATCATAGGTTCAGTGATTTTGGCCAACGGTTCTGCCTCAATCCACTTAGTGAAGTAGTCTGTTGCAACGAGCAGGAGTTTTCAATTCCCAGTTGCTTTGTGCAGTGGACCTACGATGTCCATTCCCCATTGAGCAAACGGCCAAGGACTTGTCAAAGGCACCAGATCCTCGGCAGGTGTTCGAATCATTGGTGAGAATTTTTGACATTTCTCACAAATCTTCACATATACCTTTGCATCTTTCTGCATGTGTGGCCACCAGTAGCCTTGGGTAATTGCTCGATGGGCAATGGATCTGCCTCCAGCATGGCTCCCACATGTTCCCTCGTGGATTTCATGAAGAAATTTTTGTACCATCTCAGGATGTACGCATAGCAAATACGGGTCTGTAAAGGATTTTCTGTATAACTTACCCTCTTGGGACAGCCAAAACCTAGCAGATTTGATCCTTATCTTATGAGCCTCCTTTTTGTCGGAAGGGAGTATCTCGTCTCGTAAGAACTCCACGATTGGGTCCATCCAACTTGGTCCTTGGTTCACGTCCAAGACCAAGTCCACACTTCTCCCAATACTCGGCTCACTCAGATATTCTACTGCCACCTTCCTTTTGAACTCAGTTGGTATAGCTGCAGCCAACCAAGCTAATGAATCTGCATAAGCATTCTGTCCAGAACTTATCTGTTCAATATATACCCTTTCGAAGGTATCAAGCAGGTCTTTGGCTGCCTGTACGTAGGCTGCAATCTTTTCGCTTCGGGTTTCATATTCCCCAGATAGTTGATTGACCACAAGCTGTGAATCACAATACACCCTAACCCGTTCTGCTTTTAGGGTTTTTGCACTTCTTAATCCAGCCAAGAGTGCCTCATACTCAGCCACGTTATTTAATGCACTAAAACCCAGCCGAACAGATAGTTCGATGAGTACTCTTTCAGGAGGAAAAGGGACAACCCCAATTCCTGAACCAGTATTACATGCTAATCCATCAACGAATAATTTCCATTCCATAGGATCCTGTTCGGCTGAGGATTGATTCTTCATGGGTGATGTCTTAGTCGCCTGTTCCTTTCTCGTAGGAGGTAAGGGAGCCACCGTAGGAGAAAACTCTGCCACAAAATTTGCCAATACTTGGCCGTTGATTGCCGTGCGTGGATGATAATAGGGATCGTATTGACTTAACTCGACGGACCACGTCGAGATCCTTCCCGAGAAGTCTGCTTTTCGTAACAGTGATTTCAATGGAAACTCAGTATAAACCACAACCTTGTGGCTTTGGAAGTAGTGTGGCAGTTTCCTTGTGGCTGTCTTAAGTGCCAGGACAAGTTTTCCTAAGGGCAGATATCTCGTCTCCGCATCCAGTAGCGTCTTGCTAACATAATAAATAGGGATTTGTTCGATTCCCAAATTTCTCAATAGGACTGCACTTACTGCATGCTCAGAAACAGCTAAGTACAAAACTAAAGACTCACCTGGCTGTGGAGTTGACAAAAGTGGGGGCTCGGCCAGATACTTTTTCAGGTCCTGGAAGACCTGTTCGCATTCTACTCCCCATTCGAATCCCTCTCTCTTTTTTAATAATTGAAAGAAGGATCTGCACTTGTCACTTGACCTGCTGATAAATCTATTAAGTGCTGCAGCCATTCCAGTCAACCTCTGGACTTTCTTAGTGGTTTTGGGACTTTGAAGCCTTTGTAGGGCTGCAATTTGATCGGGGTTAGCCTCAATCCCTCTCATGGTCACCAAATGGCCCAGGAACTTTCCTGAACTAACTCCAAATGGACATTTCGAGGCGTTGAGTTTCAGTTTGTACTTCCTTAGGATTTCGAAAGCTTCTTTTAAATCAGCTATATGCCCCTATTTATCTTGACTTTTCACCACCATATCATCTATGTAAACTTTCATAGTCTTTCCAAGGAGCTTTTTGAACATGATGGTTGCAAGTCTTTGGTATGTTGCCCCAGCATTCTTTAGCCCAAACGGCATAACACTATAGCAGTACAACCCTCGTGGTGTGATAAATGAAGTATTCTCTTGATCTGGCCCAAACATAACAATCTGATGATATCCTCGATATGCATCGAGAAAACTCATTCGCTTATAACCAGCGGTTGCGTCAACTAACTAGTCAATCCTTGGAAGAGGAAAACTATCTTTTGGACATGCCTTGTTTAGGTCTGTGAAGTCTATGCAGACACGCCACTTCCCATTCTTTTTTTTCACCACAACGGTGTTGGATAACCACTCTAGGTAGTATACTTCATGTATTGCTTTGGCCTCCAGTAAACGATCGACCTCTTCAATTACTGCATCCACATGCTGCACGGCTGCCCTTCATTTTTTCTGAATGATCGGCTTATGCTGAGGATCAACGTTTAAATGATGACAAATTACACCTGCATCTACTCCGGGCGTTTCCTCTTGTACCCATGCAAATACATCAACATATTCCTTCAGAAATCTTATTGATTCAGCCTTTTCGTCCGCTGGCAATGATTCTCCGATTAAGAAATATCTTTCAGGATCAGTCTCGTTGATCTGAATTCTCTCCAAGCCTTCAACCACCTTTTCGGCCGGATTTCTTCCTATATCCTCGATAGTTGGTTGATCTGGTTCTTCTAATGTATGAACATGGTGGGCCTTTGGGGCTCTTTTAATGATGAAAATCAAACATTGTTGTGCCACTTTCTGATTGCCTCTAAGTACCTCAACCCCATTCGATCTTGGGAATTTCATCATCTGGTGATAAGTCGAGGAGGCTGCTCTCATCCTGTGCAACCATGTCCTCCCTATAATCGCGTTATAGGAAGAAGGAACATCGACAACTAAAAAATCTATCCTCAACACCACTGATCTAGCCCGAACAGGTAGTGTTACCTTTCCAAGAGGCCAGACTGCTCCTGCATCGAACCAAATCAGAGGTGTTATAGATTGCTCTAAGTCTGTTTGGGCCAGCCCTAGCTTCTTGAAAGCATCATAGTACATCACCTCTATGCAACTTCCTGAGTCCACTAGAATCCTCTCAATGTCATATTCCCTAGCTCGTAGGGTTACGACCAAAGCATCGTTGTGGGGTATTTGGACTTTTCCCAGGTCATCATCTATGAATGCTATGTTTTCATTGCACACATCATTCTCTCGCCCTATCTTGTTTCCCAATCGCATTACATGCTAATCGTGCTTAACTTGCTTTTGTAACTGCTTAACCTCATTTCTCGTATAAGGTGTGGCCAACCCATGTATCATGTGGATTACTCCTTTAGGATTTCGCTCGTAACCTAGTTCCATGGCTTTCCCTTTCTTCTTTGGATCCTCCTGGATAAATTCCTTGAGATAGCCCCGATAGACCAAATCATCAAGGTGTCTCTTGTACATCTCACAATCCTCAGTCATATGGCCCCAATCTTTATGGTAACTGTAGTGTTGATTCGTAGCATGTTTTGCATCCTTGTCTCCGCCTAGACTTGGGGGCCATTTAAAATATGGCTGATTCTTTATTCGATAAAGAATCCTATAAATTGGTTCCTTCCAAACCGTAGTGATAGAAAAGAAAGATTTGGGGTCAGGAGCTTGCTTATCCTTGTACGACTCTTTCTTAGCCTGCCTATACTCCCTTCTCTCTCTATAAGTTTTGGGCTCTGGCTTGTCCACCTTTTTGACAGGTGCCTTCGGCTGTTCGGCAACAGTCCTGTCATCCTCACGGAGTATGTCATCCTCCATTTTGGCGTGTTGCTCTATCCGTTCCATCAATTTAGCCAATGTGGCTACCGGATAATTATTCAATGAGCGACGCAGCTCTCCCCGAACAGGCAAACCAGTCTTGAAGGTGGCAATTGCATACTCCTCACTGCAGCTTTCAATCTCGTTGAAAGTTTCCCAGTACTTCTTTGCATAATCCCTGATCTGTTCATTTTTCTCCTGTTTCATGGTGGAAAGACTTTCAAAAGTCTTTGGGGCTTTTTTGCTTGTCAAGAACCGAGCAGTGAATTCCTCAGCCAACTGCCTCCATCCTCGTATGGATCGTGGGGCCAGTTTATGAAACCAGGCTAAAGCCACCTTACCAAAACTGGAGGGGAACATCTTGCATAAGATGGCATCATCCCCTTCATGCATGAACATAGCCTGTTGATAGTGCTGTATGTGAGCTACGGGATCCGTATTTGTCTCGTAAAGTACGAACGTACCGTGCTTCACTCTGCTCGGCAAGCTAGCCTCTTGTAGCCTCTTTGCAAAGGGGGAGACTGCAATATTACTTAGGGCCTTGCGTGCTGCTTCTCGTGTAGTTACTGTCCCATCCTCGAGCTCCTTCGATTTGTGAGCCGTAGCCTTGACCCAATTAGCATCAGGCCTCTCGTACCTGTCTCGATGATGCTTCCTTGTTTCCTCCTCTTCTGGAGCGGAACTTCGGTCTCTGCTCTTCTTTTTTCGTGAAGAGGCCCTTCTTTCCGGTGTTCGGCTTTTACTTCTGCTTCTCCTTTTTCGTGGAGAAGCTTTGTATCGTCCAATGATAGGACTCCTGCTTTTTCTCCCTCGTGAATGAGCCTGCTTATGGATCACCAGAGTCCGTCTGTCCTTCTGGGAATTCCTTCCAGAAAGTTTGGAATCTTCCGGGTGCTCTCGTACCCGCTGCAACTGTAACGCCCCTGAATTTTGGTCAGTAAAAATTTCGTTAAAAATTTGAATTTTATTTAAATTGCTTATTTTCTCTTGAATGGCTATATGACTTCTTGTTTATTTTCGTCATAATTAGATTTTAGTCGTTTGGTTAACTCTCGACTAGAAACCCTACGTGACTAATTTGGTTAGTTTCCAATTGACTAGTTGGAGGAACCGAGCAACTGACTCACCTAGCTACTCGATGAATCTTTTGGACCTTTTGAAACTTTTGAACCTTTTGCCTTTACCCATTGATCCATAATGGTTAGGGTAATTTTTACCCATTGGACACTAATCTTTCCTTTATTATATTTTGGTAAGTACAAGGATATAATATTTTAATGGGTTATAAGCTCATGTGCAAAATACATTTATTCTTTGTTTATTGGGGATTCTTCCACCCCTCCATTATCCATTGGTTAATAATCACAAGGGTAATTTTTGTCCATTGGATAATAAACTTTTTATTATAAAAGTACATGTAGTCTTTCAAAATATTATTTTAAAATAAAAGGTACTTGTACTCTTTTGTCCAATGGTTATTAACCGCAAGGGGAATTATTATCCATTGGGTAATAACCGCTAGGGAAGTTAGTAACCCTTGGGTAATAAAGTCTTTTGACCAAATAAAGTACCGATGTGACTAGGGAACCTTCCAATAAAGTTAATTTGACTAGTCAACTTTTTCAACCCTAGGAATTACTTATTTATTTTCTTTTATTAATTTGATTTTATTCTTTGTCCTTTGGACAATAAAAGTTAGGGAAACTATTATCCATTGGATAATAGAAACCCAATTCTTTATATTAAAAAGGTTTAATGAAAGATTTGAACAAAGTACTATTATAGATTTTTATAAAATTACTTTAAAGTACTTTTTGATTATTTTATTATAAAAAGTTCCCTAGTTATTATTGTCCATTGGATAATAAAAGTTAGGGTATTTATTATCCATTGGGTAATAATTTGGTCTTTCAACCAAGTACATGGGCTTATTAATCTAGTTATTTTTCCTAATTTTCCATGTGATGAAGTACCAATATTTTAATTTGAAAATACTTATTAGCCTTAGTAACCTTTAAGGCCTAAGATTCTTAAAAGTACCCTTGTATTATTTTATGTTAGGGTTTTGTACCCAATTGGATTAATTTATTGGGGAGTTGATCTTCCTAGAGTACACTAGTTTATTTATTTTAGGGAGCATGTGCCTAATTGTATTTCTTTATTGGGTATTTGATTTTGTAAATCTTGTACTTGGTACTTTTATTTATTCTTCCTTGTTTATATATATATATATATATGTGTGTGTGTGTGTGTGAGTACTTGAGAGAGAGAGAGAGAGAGAGAGAGAGAGAGAGAGAGAGAATGCCGAGAGAGAGAGAGACCCGAGAGAGAGAGAGAGAGAGAGAGAGAGAGAGAGAGAGAGGAAGAGGAGGAGGAGGAGGAAGGAGAGAGGAAGATTGGTTTGTACCTACCTTGATCTTCCATGATCTTTCTTCATCTTTCAAGTCCATGGGAGAATCTTTTCCCTAACCAAACTTAACTCCTCCATTGTACTTCTAGGATTTGTTCAAGACAAAATCTTGTACTTTTGTCTCTTTTCCTTGCATCAAATCTCCCATAGTCCAATCCAAGGACTAAACCTAGCCTTGCAAGCTACCTTATTAGGCCTAAGTCTTTTTAAGCCTAATGACAACCTATGATGGACCTTTATGACACAATCCTAGCCTTTATTAGCCTTAGACCTTGACTACAAGCTAAACCTAGGTTATAATTACCTAGAAAGCCTAAGATCTTAGTTGGTTTCATAGCCTTACACCTAAGATTTGGCCTAAAGGGCTATGACTTGGTTGAAAGGTTGATTTGATGACTTAATGGAACAAATCCATGGAGGATTTAGAGAGAGAGAGGGCCGGCCTTGTGAGAGGGGAGAGAGCCAAGGTTTTGCCTATAAATAGCACCCCATACTTCTCATTCAACTCACACCTCACCTAGCAACTTTTCTCTCTAGAAAAATTGTGTTCTTTCTTTGTTCTTGTTAGTTCTTCCTTTGTTCTTGAGTTGTTCTTGAGTTCTTCAAGAAACTCAACCTAAGCCGCCACTAGACCGCCACTCGACCACCCATCGATCCAAAAGTAGTAGTAGTATTAGTCAAGTAGAAGTTTCGAGAGACACCATTCTCTTTCGAAGCTACCGGAGACCGCCTAGGAAGTTACTCCGTCCGACCGCCGACTAACCTTCCGTAGCCGTTACTACCGCCAAGAAGTAAGGTAGGATCTTCTTATCTTCCACCCCAAGTATATCGTACGGAAAACCTTACTGCTTCCTAATTACTTACGTACTTAAGTAGAACGTTGTTGTTTTGAATTGCTAAGATAGAACTTATCGTTTGATTAGAAGTATTTGTATTTTGATGATGAATCTATGAATTGCTTGTTTTACTTGTGGTGTGATAAAGCATAAGTGATTTCACTTCAAAGACGTCCGTACATGTGGCGTTGTGCTTTGAATAAAACATAAGTGATACACTCCAAAGGCGTCCGTACATGTGGCGTTATGCTATAAGTAATGATTTAACATGATAAATAGTATAGAATTGGATGATCTTGTTATTATGTTTCACGCTTACCGCGGAGTCTTTGCATGATAACGAGACACGAGAATCGAGAAAGTAGAAACATGACACCTAGGGTGTGGTTAATGAAAGGAAATGTTTTCGAGGAAGAAAATATTTTTGAAACTACATAATGACCGGCTTTGGGTAGCATTATGTGAGTTGTGTGTTTGCGTGTGTAAAAGAAACATTTGAAAAGGGTGAAATGTTTTGGAAAACCGCAATGTGGCCGGACATGGTAGCCCATTGTCTGGTGTGTGTTTTGTGTGCCAATGGGAGCCCGGGACGGCGGAACCATTGTGAGGATACTCGGGAGACCGGAACGGCGGAACCGAGGTTGGGTGTGTGCTTGGTTATCCGCATTTCGGAGCCAATGCAATGTGTGCCAATGGGAGCCCGGGACGGCGGAACCATTGTGAGGATACTCGGGAGACCGGAACGGCGGAACCGAGGTTGGGTGTGTGCTTGGTTATCCGCGTTTCGGAGCCAATGCAATGTGTGCCAATGGGAGCCCGGGACGGCGGAACCATTATGAGGATACTCGGGAGACCGGAACGGCGGAACCGAGGTTGGGTGTGTAGCTTGGTTATCCGCGGTACGGAGCCAATGCAAATGATTTAAAAAAAAGATTGTGTGTGTAGCTTGGTTATCCGCGGTACGGAGCCAATGCAAATGATTTTGAATACAAATGATTTTTCAAAGGTTGATTTGTAAATGAAAATGTTGACACGGTCTACGATGAGTCGCGTAGGAGAAACCCGAAAAACTTGGACACCAATGATAGTTGATTTACGAATGTGGATGTGTCATTGTTAGCTGTGTTTATACGTATCATGTGGAAATTGATGTTTTATTATAGCCTTATTTGTAAGTTAAGGTTGGTGGGTAAGGATTTCCCTATTGAGCGTTGTAGCTCACGGTGTTGCCTTTTCGGTGACCCTGACATATTATATTGGTGGTGACGCCGGTATAATGTGTCAGACCTTGTAGATGTTCAAGACAAACAATTCATCGTGGAAGCCTCTGGAGCTGAAGAGCTGGCTAGGATGAAGGAGTAGGAGAAGCTGTAGTTAAAAACCCTAGAACCCCCTTCATTTGTGTAAATATTGAACTCTTGTTGAGAGATTGTTGTAATAAGAGTCAGACTCAATTTTGAGGTTTTTAATGAAATTGTCCTTTTAACGTACCCAAAATTCGGGGCGTTACAGCAACTCTTGTATCTCGTACTCTCGTTTTCTAATCAAACAAGCGTACTCCTCGATTTCCCTTCTCTTTTTATTGAGGACATCGTTATCATTGTGTATACTTCTTGAATGGGTGACTGATTCTTCTCTTCGACGAGACTTACTCCTTCTCGTGGAGCCAGTGGCAGTTTTGTCTCCTTTTTCTTTGGAGTTATCTCTGTCATGTCTACCGATGGGCTTTCTTGGAGCACCTGGTGGGGATTTATCTCTTCCCTTACCCAACTGGTCCTTTGGTCTAAACGGCGTAACTGGATCTTCTTCCATCATGATTATTTTTCTGAAAAATTATTCGATTCCCACAGACGGCGCCAATTGTAGGAGGATAAAAACAATTTGATGCTTCAGATCACTTTGGATTGCAACGACTTATTCGTGCCTTTTCACCGGAACCCTAATTCGTCGTCGGAACCCTAATCTGCAAAATAGATAGGGGGTGAGTGCACCTTTGCCTCTCGTGGCAAAGGCCCTCCGATGCCAAAGTTAGTATCACGTACTAGAGAAATCCTAATTATTAGTAGGAAATACCGAATAATGCAATGTATTGCGTACCTTTCACCTCTAGGTTTATCTCATATTTATAGATTTGCGTATGCTTGTTGCCCAAGCATTCCTGTCGCCCTAGGATTCCTTTTTCGTATAGGAAACCCTGGTTATCAAGGATTCTCGTTTTCCTAATCAGTTCATTTATCAAAGAGTCCTTTTAGGATTCTTTTCCATTAAAAACCGATCATCCCATTCTCATTGGGTATCTTTCTCAGATCCTATATTCTTGGGATCTCATCCATGACTACTCTGGAATCTTCCAGAGTATTTCCTCTGCTTTTGCTCTTGATTAGAGCTCTTTCCTTGTTTGGCTGTATCGTAGCTGAACAGTCTTCCTGGACCAGCTACTTCATACGTAGCTTGGTCCAAATGTAATCAGAATGTCTCTATCTGCCGAACAGCTTGTTTACACTAATGACTTCTCATGTTACTGGCCTTTATTGCCTTTCAACGCACTGATCGGCGATCAGTCTTTGTTCAATCTTTCACGTGTTCTTATACACCACGTGTTCGGCAACTAGATGTATCTGTTCGGGAATACCTCTCTACAAACTTCTATATTAATACATATTTAGGGCCCATTTGCCTAATTGTAACCTAACTGATGAAGCGGTTTTGGGTCACCTCCGGTGTGCTTAATTTGCGAAACAAAAATAGTAAACTATGGGCACCAGCGTGGCTGTCGCCATCGCCCCTCCGATGCCTAAGTCAGTTGATTTGCCTTAGCTAAATAGAATTGATTGTGTATTAATTGCGTACCGTTCTCTTATGGAGGTGGTGTCTTTATATAGGCAGCTTAGGAGGAGTCCCATTGGGACTGGGACCTTTAGGTCTAATCCATTTATGATGAACTTGGATGAGCTTTGGAGTGTCCTCTTTAGCTTAGGACTCTTTGACTCTTTTCTAGACCAAGAGTCCTTATGACATATGGGTTCTTTAAGATTATCCCTTGGGATCTGTAGGCCTTATCCCTTCGTGTGGGATAAGGTATTGGTTGTTTTAGGAGTTCTTTTGACTGCATGAGTTTCCTCCATAGAGTACTTCATAGTAATTGGTTTCACATAGTTAGTTTGTCATTCTCTTGGTGATCCATCTCCTAAGCTGAGCTGGTTGTCACGTTTGCTGAGCTTACCTGATGGGCTATGCTCGATGATCTTATGAGCTGCGTTGATGAGCTTATCTTTCCCTTGGGCCGGTTATTTGTTTTTGAACTAATGACTATGTTGGCTTATCTAGTCATGTTGCAGCGTACATAGCCATTATTTGGTCCTGGAACTCTTTGAGGACACTTGGTCCTATGATCATGTCGTTGTTTCTAACTTCGTTGAACAACTTTGTTGGCCGGCCTTGCTGAATAGCAAACCAATGAGAATTTTTAGGGGCTAAAAGAGCGTGCCTTTTTCACTTTGATCAATGCCCGTCTATGGTAGTTGTTTCGACCCTTGGGTGTCTGGCCTTAGCCTTGCTGAACAACAATGCTTCTAGGAGAGCAAAGAAAAATATCTTCATTCTTGACATTGTGGGAGACGAGCTCTAGTAAAGCCTGATCTTGTTCTAGTACGTTACGTTGGCTTTGTCTTTTGTTGGTCCTCTTAGGAATACTTTGGGATAGTTTGGTTGTGAGGGTATTTTATTTATTTTAGGTACCCCCAATCCCTTGAGCGTGGGGTTGTTGAAGAAAAACCTTACACTTGTGAGTCTATGTCCTCTTAGGATTGATCTTGTGCAAATACTTTGCCTTAGCAGTTTGTTTGGCACACCAATGAGCTTTTTGCTTTTTTAGAATTTTTCTTGTGTACTGTTCGTCGGCTATATTGATCCATATTGCATGTCTAGAGCATGCCAAAGGGATGTGCTAAAGCTTTTAGGTCCCTTGGGATTTAAGTTGTTTGTAGGTTTTACAAAGTGTAGGAATCTTTGATAGAGTAGGCATGAGCACTGTGCTTCAAATATTTCGTCCCGTATGACTTAACTATTTGTTGACAGAGCTTCGGGAGCTTTGGGCTAAGCTGAAATTTAAGTTGTTTGTAGGTTTTACAAAGTGTAGGAATCTTTGATAGAGTAGGCATGAGCACTGTGCTTCAAATATTTCGTCCCGTATGACTTAACTATTTGTTGACAGAGCTTTGGGAGCTTTGGGCTAAGCTAAACATAAGCTCTAGCTGAGAAGGTCGTGAGAGCTGTGCTAGGACCTTGTAGGTCCATTAGAATTCCGCAGGGTTCGTCATCTCTTGTCGAGCAGACTTGAGAGTCATGCTCGGACTTTCCAGGTCCTTTAGGATTTGTCAAAGCTCGTGAGCTTTATAAAGCTTATTTTGGCTGATATTGGGCCTTTTTGTTTGCTTAACTTTTATCCCCTTAGAGATTTGTTTTGATTAGGTTAGAAGGTATTGCTTACCTTACCTCTGTGCATGCTTCTCATGTTGTTGCCTTGATTCCTTGGGATTCTCAGGTACTAGTCCCTTAGAACCTTTACGTTTCAATTTTTCTAAGATAAGTCTTACATATATAGCCTATGCTGACATTTAGCCCTAGCTTTTTTCCCTTTGGATTTAGTGCTAAATTTGTTGTCTTGTGCAAGTTGACCTGTAGCAGCTCATACTGATTGTTGCTTGTCTTAGTTTTTATCCCATAGGATTTAACATTATAGTTTTTATCCCATAGTTTTTTTTTTTTTGGGCTAGTATGGATTCTTTTTGTTTCACTCCCCTAAGTGTGTAAGTTGTTTGCATCCAAATAACTTTTACACCCATGCCGTTCAACTCCCTTAGGATACTGATGCCCAAGGTAAGGAATCCTCACTGAGCTCAATCCGAGTGGGCTTGTAAGCCTCTTTCTCGGTCTTATTTTCATGGTAGTACATATACTTGGTGCCTTGGCACTAATCAGTCAAGCTGCTATATTTAAATGCTGCTCTTACTTGAGCAGGTTACCTTGGCACCCAATCTTTGTATTAGCTACCTTAGCAACAATGCTTACTTTAAATAGGTCGAGTGGCTGTTAAATTACTTCCTTAGAAGGTTGCTTTATGTTTGTTGTTTCCTTATAAATACTTATTCACGTTTCTCTTATGATCATTAGAGTTATTGAGCTGACATAACTCCTTGGAGTTACTTAGTGTATGAGGCATGTTTCCTTAGAAACTATTTTTTTCGATATCTACTCCCTACTCCCCCAAGTGTAAAGTTGTGTTTAACAGCTTTGTATTTGTAAGGTGGGTGATGCATGCCTTGGCATTATGTGTCATCTACTTTATTTAAGCTAGGGTGGATTGCGGCTAGGGCAACCTTGTCCCTTAGGGCCTTAGCATGAAGCGCCTCCATATCTTCATTGTTATATGCTTCATATTTCATGCTTTAGCATGATACTTATCCACATTATGCCTTAGCTTATCATCTCATGGCTAGCCCGAGACCTAGCACAACATCTCATGTCTTAGCATGAAGTTTACATCGTCGCATGCCTTACCAAGAGATTTAGCATAACGTCTCATGCCTTAGCGTGAGACTCATCACAGCGTCTCATGCCTTAGCATGAGGTTTACAGCATCTCATGCCTTAGCATGGAACTTATCACAGCATCTCATGTCTTGGCACGATGCCAACTCACGCCTTAGCATGAGACTTAGAACAACGTCTCATAAGTTTCACACCATCTCATGCCTTAGCATGATGTGAATCTTTGTGTACCTTAGTCGTAGGCCATGCTTTGGCTTTCTTCCTGGCCTGATTTTGGCGTGCTTCTTGGCCTGATCAACTTAGCTAGTAGGGCCTGCCAATGCTGCTTTTCTTGCACATCTGTATGCTTTAGCATACCTTTTCTCTACTCAGCTTGGGACTTTGTGTCTGAGAAGCTTGGCACTTGTGCTTGGTAACTCCTGAGGTACGGCTATTGTGCTATCTGATTAGCTTGTAGAAATGACCACTTTAGGCCGTAGGATTGGCTAATTCCCTTTTGTGGTTTTTCTTTGCATGTCTTTGATTTTATGTCTCAGCATGATTTGTTTGTGCTACTCCTAGAGACGGGGAGAGACAAAAGAGAGTCAGACGAGAGAACGACATCGGTTTTTTTTTTTTTTTTGGAAGAATTGCAAGACATGAAGAGGGGGGAGTGATGGGTAATCGGTTAATTGATGGCATGGATTATTCACTTCCAAATCCAATCGCTTAAAATCATGGTGCATATCATTACATAACCTAGGGGTTTGTACAAAGGAAACAATTCCAGTTAATTGTTCTTGTAGCAAGTACATGTAGTAGTACCATATATGTTGTGATTGGTAAATATTGCGTACCCATAACTTAGCATTGCTCCAAAAGTACTCAACAAACTCTTTGCATTTAGGACCTTTCCTAACACATCCAAGTATGGTGGCTATCCATTTCATGTTTGGTCTTTCTTGTCGGGTACGTCTAAGTTTTAGTGGTTGTCCATGTCTATTACTCCCTCTGTCTCTAGTATGCAAATTTAAAGTTATTAATACTGTGTTTTTGGCAAGAAGATTTCAAATATTATCTATAAATTAAAAGAACTCGATATTATCTACTAACTTGTAGAAAAAAGTTTCAATCAAAAAATAAACTATATAGAAACGCTTTATGCAGAGCAGACACAATAAAATAGTACTCCATCCCTCCAATATTGCTTGTTGGATAACTCTTCTTCTTCTTTTTTGAAATTAAGGTGTAAAGACTCGGTATTTTTTTATAAATAATAATAATTTCCAAAACAAAAATATTATTTTGCTCGTTAGTTTATTTAATGCGAAAAATTATTTATGTCGTCACACCAATTTTATTTCCGTAATTGATTGTGCGTGCGTATCCGACGAGTAATTTTCCTAGTGTGTGCATGTGTGGCACTAGATCATTTTTCCAACCCAATCCCATTTCTTCTCCCTTTTTCCGGTTCATACGTTCGGCTGAAACAAATAGAAAATATATATATATATATATATTTCATCATCTTCCTCCAATCAAAAATTGACTGCACATAATCTTTTACCCATTGGTTACAACACTCCTTCAATTCAACTCCAAGTAAACTTCCTTCTTACTATTTCCTTCTTTTTCTTCTTTTGTTCCTAGCGCGCACACACTCGGCACAGAGAGAGAGAGAGAGAGTACCCATTGCCGCCATCTCTCGCCATCGCCGTCGAGCTCTCCACCATAACCACCGAAGCTCCACCAACAGCCACCACCTCCAACCGGAGCCACCATCATTACCACCGTAGCTCACCAAGCTCGCCGCCAAAATCAACTCCGAAGCAATCCGAACCCACCTCAAATTGCCTCCAAAACAGCCCGGAAAAATCAGCCTCGCCTCGAGCTCCGTTCCGGCTCCGAAACCGCTCGAAATCAACTGCATTTCAGCTACTAAGACTGTCCAGAAATCAATTCCTAATCAGTCACCGTTCCAGCCTTAAAATCAGTCCATACCCTCGCCGCCGAGCCCCGCCGCCGTCTCTTTCCGAAACCCGTTTCGCCGGACGAGAGGTAATCCAAACTCACCTCCCTAAATATATGTTATGTTTCGTATTGATTTTAGCATTTCGGTATGATTATAATCTAACCCGATATCGCCGGTCGAGTCGGGCCAAAACCCCCCCTGTTTTCTTTTCCAGATACAGTAGTCGCTGGGTTTTAGAAAATATTTGGATTAATTACAGTTTGGTCCCTTGAGTTTGTGTAGCTTATAAATCTAACCCTAGTGTATTGCAATGTAATATTAAAAGCCTCAAAATTAATTAGTTCTGGTTCGATCCTAGATTTATCGCAAAAATATGTTGTTCTAATATTGTCAACACTTTGAGGTGATGTAGATTAAACGTAGACTTTAGTTTGGAAAACAAAAGAGAATAAAAGAAATCACTTAAATTGTTTTAATCACATGATTAGTTTTATCGCATGATTAATTTTATTCCATGTTTATGTGTTATTGGCATGTTAGTATTTTTAGTTGAAATGTTAATTTGTGTGAAATATTGTTGTACTAATAGATTGGACAAATAGGTTCCCGGGTTGGTTGCGATGTGCAGATTTAACTTGTTAGACGTGAAAATAAGATTAATGGAAAAGATAATAAAGTGAGAGGTTGAGATTGAGGATTCCGGGCTTGGAACCCGTGGCGATGTATTGATTGGGGATTGATTGGTGGTGAATTTGTGAATTGTTGGTTTACGAAACCCTGGGTACGGCATGGTGGTGGTCGGCTCTCGGATATTGGGACGGGACATAAGGGTGGCATTGTGCTTGCGTCACAACCCGGGCTAGATGGCGTTTGAGCGTTGCCAGTGAATTTCAACCCGGGCTAGACGGCGCTTGAGCGTTGCCGGTGAAGTTTTATCCGAACTTATGGTCGCGGATGGGATACCGGGTATATAACTTAGGTATCTTTCATCCGGATCTGGAAAAGGGGAGTCGGACCACACCAGTGTTTGTGCCAGAGGTTATGGGTAGGAACAGATCTGTGGATAAGATCTGATATTTCACTTAGGTTAAAGAACAGTGATGAAATAATGGATTTGTTATCTTCTGATGTTATTTTTATTGCATTCCTATTATATATCTTGTTGCTTGTAAGTTATGGGTTCGGGTGGGTTTTGGCTACTGAGCGTCATTGCTCACGGTACTATGTTGCCCTGGTAACTCGAATGCCAGGTAGCGAAGACAGAGCAGAAGTGTCGTTCGATTCGATCGAGTTCAATCCTATTAAGAAAGAAGCTGTAAACCTTGGTTTCCGTGCGCATAGTCGCTCTGATTAATTTAAGTTGACTATATTTTGGAAGCTTCTAAGTTTATTTGGAAATTGTAATATGTTGATTTATTCAAAACGATTGTAATATGATGACATATGCTTTTGAACTAGTGACGTAGTAAATTTATAAATTTCTTTTGTGAAAATAATCTTTTAAATATTTTATTAATGTCTCCGAATTTTCGGGGCGTTACATAAGGTATATATTCGGGTCAACTTTTGCCCACCAGATGTCTTGAGAACTCAAGGAAACACACAATTAAATGTAACAAAATTAATCTCATAATAAGCAATATTGTAGAAAATGTTACACTTTTTTACTGACGAAAATGGATGGTGGAACTATATATTCTCAAAAAATAAAGTCCACAAAAGTCAGACAAGATAGAAGTGTATTTTTTTTCCACATGGAAGGAGAGAAATGCATGCCGTGGTGTTTGGACTGGACTTTTAGACTTCTAATTTAACTTCTGTATCAGGCATTTAGGGCCCCTTGGGCTAACTTTTTCCTGACCTTTTGGCACGGCCCCACGGTAGTTTTTTCGGTTATGTGTTTTTTTTTATTTATTAAATTTGGGTTAATCTTTACATTGCACGATCGTTCATCTTGAAAAGAATAATTGAAAAAATTTTAAAGTCCATAGGATGATAGCCTTTCTCGATTTTAACTTTCATCAAGACAAACATTAAGATGATGAATATTTTTATATATCCAGGTCTAGTAAGAATTAAGAGAAAGCAACCAACAATACGGTGCCAAAATGTCTGGGAAAAAAATTAGGCCATATGCTTCTTCTATTCGATATAGTACACTTAACCTCATGCCCCAATTTTTCCTCCACTTGGTATTTTTTCTTTTTTATGATTTCTATGCACTGGGAAATGCTTCAATACACTCATTGTATGGATTGAGTATAGTTTTCTTATCATTGTTTAGGTAAAAAAAAAAAAAAAAACAGATTTCTGTTTTGCTATGCATATGCATGCTTTATTCACCACCCGTGGGCTTGCTCCAGCAGAAGGGGAAGACCCTTTTGTCTAGAAGTGGGCAGGATTCGACTCCACTCAGTACCGTGATTTACCTGGCGAGTTGGGGCGGTGGTTGCTTCAAGTCGTCCGGAGGTTTACACTGTACAGGTGGGTCCAATTAGTGGCCCTCTTGCGGTGTGGTCTTTCATCACAAAAAAAGAAAAAAGTATGCTTAATTCGAATCTTCTGCAAGTACAGATTTGAATGGAACGTCACAGTTTTCTATCATTGGAATAGCAATGATATATAAAATGAGTACTAACGAGAAGTGTTTGTTTCTAAACAGGTTCCAAAACCTCACTAGCCACTACCTGTTTGATAAAAAGCCACAGTGGAAACCATTCATTGAGCCCTATAGAATAATCCATAGAAGAAGCAGACATATAATTACTCCTCATTTAGTTTACTCCTTTAATTCACAAAATCACCGGTGTTCCTCATTGCCATTAGTAGTGAAGACAAGTTTAAAAACAACAAAGGGTTGGCCTTGTGGTGAATGCGGACCGAGAGTTTGCTTCCTCCTAAGGTCTCCGGTTCGAAATCTTTCAGGTGCTATCAACTCCTATGGTGCCAGTCCATACGGTACTTTGTCTCATGGATTAGTCAAGGCGTGCGTAAACGGGTCCGGACATCCTGAGGAATAGAAAAGAAAGATGAAAACGAGTTTAAACAATGTTCAGGTCGACTCGAGGAGAACCACAAAGAATAGAAAGACGATCTAATACTACAGAGGTGACAATCCTGAGGTAGGTGTTGGTACATCATTTAACCTTCACTCCATTGATTGTTGTCGTTTTTTTGGGTATATTACACTACGTGTAATTCATTCCATTTTCGGGAAGAAGGTTGAGACTTTAGAGTATATATTTATTCAATCATCATCCCCTTGATGACTACTGCCACAGACTCTCCCTAAAAGCTTTGCCCGATATATTTCAAGTCCATTTTACTTCGATGTCAATCTCTATATTTCAAGTCCATTTTACTTCGATGTCAATCTCTATATTTCAAGTCCATTTTACTTCGATGTCAATCTCTCATGGCTTTGAAATTCTGAGAATATCTTCGGGCAAAAGTGCAGTAAACTCATTGCGAAAGACGTCTATGGATCTATGATGTGACGTTTAGGGAAGCAAAATTTAAGGGCATATAGGACAATGGAAAAAGGTTGGAATGCAGAATAGGAACCAGTAATTCTGGATGAGATTTAATTTCCAGCCAAAATCCGGTAGTAGTGGTATTAGTGATGTAACTCATCCTTTACAGATGTAGTATTCTAACTGTAACTGGTAATTAATTTAGTTTTAGGTGGAGTTGTAACGAAGTTTGATAGTAAATATGTAATTTCATTATTATCGTTAACAGAGTTACCCCTTTCCCCGTTTTTCGATAGATGAGGCCGTGTTACCTAAAAAATTAATTAGTTCTTGATATTATTGTTTTCTCAAACCTTTACTTATCTTCCAATGTAAAAAAAATAGATGGATAGATTTGACTTGGAAATCTCAATCACTAGCCAAGTTAGTGGGTGTTAGCTCAGAGTATGAATTAATGAAGACCTGGCCTAGAAAAGGCAAGTTTGTGGGTTTTACAAAGAGTATCACTAACCAAGAACTTGGTTAGTGGGTGTTAGCTCAGAGTATGAATTAATGAAGACCTGGCCTAGAAAAGGCAGGTTAGTGGGTTTTACCTCAGAGTATCACTAACCAAGTTGGTGACTCACAGGGAAACTACCTAAATAATCTTCAATCTTTGATCTCATTGTCTAATAGACATCAAAACTTTTATTAAACTTTAATTACACACCCAGACTATTGAACCGTTATTCATAGCCTAAACACAACAGCCTAAACATCATCGTCGGCCTCCACTGTAGCCACCTCCACCACCGGAAGTGGTTTCTCCTCCTCCATATTACCTTCCCTAAAGATAGCATCTTCCAACTTGTCTGGCGCCTCCCTGGAGTAGAACATAAGTTTAGCACTAACTGCCTCGGTTCCATTGCTCTCCGGTGGCTTCGATTTCCCCCCAAACACTTGCGACGATGTTAAGTGGGTTTGAAAACAGAGCAATCCCACTCCCACTTCTATCCAGGAAAACTTCTAATTTTGAAAACAAAATGCAATTGGGTTTGATTCTTTCTGTTTTAAATGGGTTTGATTCTGTCTATAATAAATGGGTTTGATTCTCTCTGTTTTAAATGGGTTTTAAAACACAGCAATCCCACGTTTTCAATTCTTAAACCTACCTAGTACCTAACATCCTTATCTATTTTCAAACTCCCCGCCCAACATCCCTGTCTATTTCTCGATCCCTGATGAATAATTTGTTTTTACCCTCCACCCCTACCCCAGAATCTGTTTATGAAAAGTAAAATCAACAAAATTGAGAAAGAGCACACAACGGAATTCATTCCGGTAAATTGTTCAAGACCAAAGCATAGTAGCATTATTACTTGGTAAAAGGATGAAAAAAAGCAAACCACAAACAGCACTAGACCACAGTACAAGGATGCAACAAAATCAAACGTACGTCTGAAATCTCAAACAACCACAAGCTATAGGTAACCTAAACCAACACCCCCTATACTTCATAGCTTCTCCTACGAGAAGTTTTACAACGATAGTATGAAAGGCAGGGCAAACTCGTCATTTTTTCTTGCTCATCTTATCGTACATTGCTGCGACATTGTCTCAAGGTGCAACAAGAGCTTCCTCCATCTTTCACTGTGACAGGAATATCAGAAAGAAAGAAAAACATGTGAGTTCAAATACAAAAGCCAAATAATTCTGTAGGCTTAGGCCTCCCTCTTTTTTTTTTTGGTGTGTTTGTGTACGAGGCAATAAATCTAGTCTACTCTATCGTATGTGATGTAGAGGTGATTGCACTTGATTACATGACCTAAAGAAGTACTTTTGGAGGCGCAACCCATGCATGGTTGATGCGCAACAGCCCAAATAACACAATTTGGTTGATCTTTCTAGAACCAGAATATTCTAGAAGTGATCCAAATTTTCACATATTATTCGTAGTTCGAAAGAAGCACACATTAAGGAGACAAATCCGATCGTATATCTAATCCGAGCAATCAAACAGGTGCCGATATCTTATTGACATAGCACCTGCAAACGTATACAAGGTGGAAAAATAAGAGTATAAAAAAGACGATTAATTCTTATTTGAACTAACGAGTCTTATGGGTACCTAATGATTGAAACTGGAATTCGATCATCATAAAGGCAAAATGGAGGAAGCAATTTCAAAAACAGCATAATGAACATATTGGATGCTATACTGATAATTATTGTATGGGAATTTGAAGTTAGCGCCTGCTTGGGAGCCTAATTCCATAACATATTTGAACTTTTTATGCTAACTTTTGAAGTATCTGATAAAGATAAACAAAGCAAGAAAAAAGAGCCACAGATATGACTGCTTTTTCTCCTTTTCGTTCTGAAGAGAACCAACTACAAGAAATTTTTACATGACTGAAATCACCTTTATGTGTCTGATCACAGGGGAAAATGACATGATGCCAATTTCCTAGCCCACCATGAGCAGTTCTACTGCAAGGAAAGAGCTTACATGTGATTCATACGACACTTTCACTGAAAATCATTGTTCCTAGTTCACTTAAGTTCAAAAGCAGGTTAAATTGAACATGTGTAGTTGTGTAACTGGTTCTCAGAAGATTCACACAGTTTTAATTTTGGGCATGAGTGGGAAAATTCGAACTACTGAGCAAACCCACTACTGGGTTAATTGCACGCGATTATGTCTAACGTGTAGAAAGATAGGAATACTAGCCTCAAAATGTTACCAGATGAAGTACTCTATAGGAGGGCCATTTCAAATTTACCTACTAGATTGCAAAAAAAAAAAAGGAGTAATAAATAATGGCCAACATAGTTATAACCTAATTCAACAATGGTGAAATATTGTAAGTACTGCGTTAGGAGCTTATACCTGAAAACATGACTAATGTTTGCTACTTTCTTCTTCCCACTGTGCCTGTAAGCGTTCTCCTCAATCTTATCACCTTTTTGGGCATTTCTGTTTCAGCAAGTCTCACAAAGAACTTAGGTCTACCAATTAAGAACATGAGAGATCCTAGAAAGAGTCCCAGTGTCATTCCACAACCATAACCTATCACCACAATTTTCCAAAACAATCCATCAAAATTGTGATCATCTTCCTCCTGTAGTAACACCGGTGGATGTACTTTCGTCTGATTATCTTCACATTCCTTCGACAATGGCAACCCACATAGTCCTAAGTTCCCAGCATATGAACCATTCTGAAATGTATTAAATTGTGAACCCAGGGGTATGGGACCATGGAGATGGTTCCATGAGAGGTTCAAGACTTCAAGAAACGTCAAACTGACTAATTGGCTTGGAATTCTCCCGGTGAGATTGTTAGAGGAAATGTCTAATGATTCAAGGCTTGTCAAGTTTCCCAAAGATTCTGGAATATGGCCTATAAGGCTATTATGAGAAATGTTAAGCACTATGAGGGAATTGAGCTTTCCAATGACATTTGGAATCTCTCCGCTAAAATTGTTGGATGAAAAATCGATTGTTGTGAAGATAGTGAAAATTCTCTGCATTTCGATCTCAATGCCCTTTAGTGTCACTGTGACAGAATCATGATAATAACTATTTTCATCACTCATGTATTTTTTGTCCGGCATAGTTTTATTCTTCATAGCTTGGAAATGTTCGAAATATCTCATTGGCAAAGGGCCACTGAACTCATTGTGGGACAGGTCAACGATTCGAAGCCTAGGAAAGGAAAACTTACTATTGAAAGTGTTTATGGGACCATGAAATTGGTTAGATCGTATGACAAGAACCTGCAACTGAGGAAGAGTCTCCAACCAATATGGAAATGTGCCGTTAATTTTGTTGTTTCCGACGTTTAGAACTTCCAAGCTTGTACAATCTACCAAAGATCTTGGCAGCGGTCCTTCAAATTGATTTCCACTCAAATCAAGACTTCGTAGTACGTTGGGCTTTGCAAATGCCAAGGGAAGGGTTCCCGTGAATCTATTGGAGCGCAGATTCAAAACCGAGAGAGCACGACTAAAATTTCCCAAACATTGTGGAACCGCACCGCTCAAATTGTTGTGAGACAAATCAAGAATCTCAAGGGATCTCAAGTTGCAAATCGTCTGGTCATGACGATACAAAGAGTGGGTAGAAGAAGAAAAAGATGAGGGAGACGATGAGGAAAAAGCAAGCTGATATTGGGAGAAATAGAGAAGGAATTGAAATAGCCACATTAATGACCCCATCGATCCTTTGTTGAAATGAAAAAGATACAACAGGTTGAGAAAAAGAGAAAAGATGAGCAGTGGATTAGGGTGCTAATGGCAGTGATGGGAGTACTCTAGCTTGCCTGCCCTCTATAACGAAGTACTCTAGCTATATCCGTCACTGACTCAAACTTCCAAGTCAAGTCAATATATATGTTCAAAACTCTCGGCCACCAAAAAAGATATTTTCCTCAATTCCATCAGGGATCAGCTCCCCTCCATTCCATACTCCATCCCTCCGCACCCCTCCAAAAGTATGATCTGAACTAGTCATCTAATAGAACACGCAAATATATAAGTGATACCTTAGGAATGCTACAGATCGATTGACTTGACTTGGAAATCTCAATCACTAGCCAAGTTGGTTGGTGATACCTCAGTGTATGGTATGAATGAAGACCTGGCCTTTTAAGTCACAAAATGTGTTTCAAATGGATGGTCCATTAGATTAGACCTCTCGTTTGGATTATTATACCAAGAATAAGATGTCCAACCAACGGTCCGCTGGTTGCATTCTCACAAGTTTGAGTCGTATGATTTTACTTTTGATCCTTGTTTTCTCTCCTCTCAAAGATTTTTCAACTTTGGTCAAAAAAATTATACTTTTTCAATTTCTCACATCGAGACGTAAAAATTTGTTGTACAAATAAATAGCGAACAACGTACAAAAAAAAAAATTGCCACAGCAAAATTGTTGATCGAACTTTTTGATAGTTTGTTTACATTTGGAGTTCCTAAACTCGTTATGAACTGTAAGATTCAAAGGAAAATTATTGATCGAAAAAAGATCAACTAACGGGTGATCAATACCCACACAATCACCATAACAAAACAACTACTCCCTCCCTCACCAAATAATAGTCAAGTATTTCATTTTTGAGCTCTCCCTTAATAAGTTTTCATTTTGAAAAGTTAATAGGTTTTTAGTATTGTACAATTATTGTTTTCTACTCTTGAAAAGTTACCGAGTAAGGAGTTAATGGGTAGAAGAGGAGGATAATTTTGGAAAGTGAAAATAAAAAATGATGTGAAATGTGTAATGATAATATCTCCTTAATAAGTGAAATTACCAAACTGGATACTAATAATTGCCCCCAGTGGTATCTTCTCAGTTCGAACTGCTTGGGAAGCTCTCCGGAACCCTCTCTCCAATGTTCCATGGGTCCATAATGTATGGGTTAAGCAAGGTATTCCTAGATGGGCTTTTATCATGTGGCTTGTTTGCTAGGGTAGGCTATCTACAAAGGATAGGTTGTTATCATGGGGGATGAGATTGGATCCTCAGTGTGTCTTTTGTCACAGTGTGAATGAATCCCACGAACATCTCTTTTTTAACTTTTATTTTTCAGCTTGTATATGGGGGAGAATCCTTCATTTGTTTGGCATGACTAGATGTCCAGAGGAGTGGGAGCATGAGATTAACTGGGTTGTTCAATACATCAGGAAGAAAGGGTTCTCTTCTACTCTCTATAAGCTAGCTATAGCGGGGACAGTGTATTACGGCTAGAAGGCTAGGAATGATTCAATCTTTGGTAACAAGCAATGAATTTAGGATTCCATTTATGAGCAGATTGTTAAGGATCTGCGGGATAGAGTGTTCTCTTGGAGAAACTGTGGCTGTAGCCCTCTGACTAGAGTCTTGTGTAGAGCTTGAAACGTCTCGGAGAAAGTTTTGTAGCTAGTAGTTAGTTAAGCCAATATCTTTGCTTTTGGTTTATGTTTCTGTTCCCAGTTTGCTGGACAATTTGTTGGGGGTATGCCCCTTTGTTCATTTGTATCTTGGTTATCTTTTTGGTATAAAATCCCTCTTTACCAAAAAAAGAAAAAAAAAAGAAAAAGAAAAAGGTACAACCAACACACAATTTCAAGCTCTTGCTTCAATTATCTTTCTTTTGGCTCCGGCCACACTACGTTTTATTTTGGTTCTATACATTTTTTTGAATCTCGGCAACTTCGTAGTTGCTTGTATCATTTATTATTTTCCGCAGTGAAGATTCCGAGCATTTTCATTTCAACAACGTTCTCTATGTTTGAGCACCGCACTCATCTCTTCAATAATGGAAAACCCCGAGTGTTTTCCATTCCTACGGCGTTTACAAGGTTCGAGTACCACGCTCGTTACATCACTTAGAGAAAATGGTAAAGTCCTCTTCCTCTGAGGCAAAAAAGAACGGGCGGTACATTTCGTGTATCACACACAACTCGCTTGCTCAGAAGTCAGAATCAGGCTCTCTAAGCCTAATTCACGTTTGGATCACTTCACGGTCCTGACATGCCTGCGCATCTCAATCACACGGCCAAGGCATTTTTTTCATTTTTTTCGGAGGGAAACACTATTAAACCTTAGGTTCAAAGACACCAAAACCATTGTCCAACAATAAAATGTCGAAAAAGAAACAAACTAATACACCTTATGTTCATAGACAAGCATGGAATACGGTCTGAGATTGCTTTCCTCTTCTGAAAAAAGAAACTGTTTTTTTTTTTTTTTTCTTTTAGGTTTTCACTTCTTTGGCCCCCCACATTTCGAAAAAGCTAATTCTCTGTTTCTGGTTTTTTTTCAAAATTTTTATTTCTTTGATCCTTATGGATTAACCGACATTGCTTTTCCTTTTTCTTTTTTGATCCGAGAGGTTGCTTTTTTCAATTATAATTTTTAAGTCTGCACTTCCATGTCGTATTATTTGATTACATAACAACGATAATTATGTGCCACACTGAATGTTGGGAAGAGAGAACGCAAATCAGTAGTTCGAGAGCACTGCCACTTGATCCTCAAGACCACTCCACAACTACACTTTTATTGAATTCACGAAAGTGTATGGAGCTCACTAAAATGTATGGACCTCTTCGAGTTCCTTCCTCATAAGTCAAAAAGTTGTGGACACTGTATGCATCATTCATATGTATAAGCTTTTGGACGTCTCTGTTTTGTGAATTTTCTTCCCAGTACCGTTTGGCTTTGTTGGAAATTGGATTCAACTAGACAGCTGTGAACAATTGGAATCAACCCGAGTCAAGTAACAAATTATTGAATTAGGTTTTTGTGAGTTGCGCTAGGTCTTTTCCAAGTAGCAACACAACTATGACACACAAATGGACCCTATTCTGGATCCGAGAAAGTGATTCAAGTCGTTCATTTTGTTTGGTTTGTCGTGCAAGTATATAAAATCAAACTTATTAGATATTGATATAGGCATGAACAAACCAAGTTTTGTCTTGAAAATTTTTTAAAGACTATTATGCATTTGAGACAAAACTCCAAGGTAATCACTCATGTGTCGTTCTCATATGTGTCTACCCTATCTCGGATCAGAGTGATTTTTGGCACCGCTATTAGGAATTGGAGATGGAGCTCATTTATGCATCACAGCAGGTCCCCAGTAAGAATTTAAGTAGCTTGATTTTTTGGGATACAAAATTCTAACTAGGGGACATCATCTCCATTTCCACAATTTTGCTTCTTCGAAACGACAAAAAGATTGAAAATGACTTCGGCAACAGCCGTTTGAAACTATGATTTATGGTTAATTGATGCCAATTGAAGTACTACCAATTTATTTGAAAGAAATATATGCATGGTTTCATTTTAATACGCCTAATTGTTTGCAGAATATTGATAATCATTCCAGATACAAGTCCATGGCCATGGGCAGAGCCGAACCCTTCTATGGCCACCGACCAAAGGTACACCGACTGTCATACGGGGCTCACTCCAAGTCTTGCACAAATGTTCCAAGCCATTCAATAATTTTGAAAAGACTCGGATCATCTATGCGAAACCCAGAGTGAGCCTTGTGTGCCGGTCGGTGCCTGATACACACCTAAGATTGCTTGATCGCGGTGCTTAAGTCTGTTAGAAGTGTTTTTAGCTTTTAATTGTCGTTTTTAGTCAATATTGCTCGTAAGGAAGTTTGTTAAGTGTTTCAGGCGAAACGCCTTTAAAAGGCGTATTTTGAGTGCAAAGCCAACCCCCAAGTTAATTCAAGAATCATCGCCCGGTGGAACTGGTGCCAAAGTGATCAAAGAACGAAGGCGAGAAGCATCGAGCAAGCCAACGGTCGTCAGGTGTCAAGACTGGGAGGCTGGATTGAAGAACCAGAGATAAGCTTCCCGTATCGATACGGATTTATGGCCGTATCGATACGCGTTGGTTATCTTTCCAAGCAGAGAGCCCCGTATCGATACGGCCATAATCTGTATCGATACGGGATTGTTACGGGAGATTGGCCTTTTCAGCTTAACGATGTGGTATCGATACTTTGCATAATCTGTATCGATACGGAGAGTTCTCGGCCAGATATTTTGCTACTTTTTGGGCTTTCCATTTATGGAATACTTGCCTTTAATAGTATGTTTTTAGATATTTGAGGAGAGAGAAACCCATTGTGTATAAATAGGGGTCTCTTCTCTCTCTTTTGTATCTAGCTATTTATTAACTTTAATTTTTCCTCCATTAATGTTCTTGAAGCTTTTCATAGTGTAATCTCTTAGAACTCAAGTAAGTAATTCTCGTTTGTTAATTTCTCGTTTATTAAAGTTGTTCCTACAGACTAGATCCTTTATAATATCAAGTTTGTTTTCGTTTTTATCGGTTAAAAGTCATGCCCGTTTTTATGCTTTCGTTTATGCTTTAGCTATGTGTGAGTAGTCTATAGGCTAAGTCTCGGGGTAATCTTTCCCGAGTACTTAGGTGGTTATCTGGTTCTCAAACTTCGGGCTTAAAATCATGGTTTTCGGAATTTCATTAACCTAGCCATTTTGGTCTAAGCGAGGGGTGTTAACTCCTTGGTATGAAGTTTGGTCAAGCGGTCTTGGCAAGCGACATACTGAAGGCTCGTGGCCTCCTACGTGTTAGATACATTAGCAAAAATAGGTTTGTTTAGTTCCGGTTAATCACATCTTCGATAAACGTAGTCATTAAAGTTAAATCTTCCGGGCATGAGCACGCGGTCGTGACTCTCGCCTGAGTTATAATTGAGAACCAGTAACGGCTTAAGTCAAGGGTTAGACGATCCCTAGACTTGCCTCCTTTAGTTTATAAAGCTCATTTCTAGTCTTTGCTTTATCTTTTCCACTGTTTAAAGCAAAACCAAGTTGGCCGTCTTAAACGCCACAATCCACCATATAAAGCCTACAATCCGATTAAGCTATATTTGAATTCTCTGTGGGTATGATCCCGGACTTTCCGGTTATTATGCTACCGACGACCTAGCCCTACGCTTGGGGTATTTCAACCTTATTTGAAGGCGAGGTTTGAAGGCGAAGCATTTTTGGCGCCGTTGCCTGCGATTTCTTTATCTAGCTTATTTGGAGGATCGACAAACCATTGTAAGTACTCTGTTTATTTTTCATTTCGAGTAAGTTGATCTCGACTTAGCGGATACCTCTAACTAAGTCACCAATTGGACTTGAGGTTTAACGAAGCTAGTTGAACATCAATTACCTTTTTACCTTCTATTTATTATTGCTTATATAGCCGTGGTGGTGGCATATCCCCACGAGACTGTTTGTGAACGAGGCGGCGGCATAGCCCCTCTAGTCTGCTTTATTGGATTGTGCAGGTTGTATGCTTAATATCTATCGTAGCCCTTTATCGAATCGACTACATCGATCTGTATCTCGTGAGTTATCACCTCCATTAAGCCCAATGGCAGATCAACCGGCAGCTCGTACTTTGCGCGATTACTTAACGCCAAAAAGAGGTCCACATGTCTCCCCCATAACCATTCCCACTTGCACTGCCGCCAATGCATTTGCTTTTAAGCCCGAGTATCATCGGATTATACCAGAGTTTCAGGGGCGTGAATTGGAGGACCCCTATGCTCACATTCAAGAATTCGAGACTATCGTTAGCACTTTCGTAACCGGGCCGGGCCATCTAGATCAAGCTCGCCTGAAGTTATTTCCATTCTCGCTCAAAGACAAGGCTAAGCAGTGGTTCCATTCTTTGAAACCCCTCTCTTTGCTCACATGGGGGGAAGTGCAAGACGTGTTCACCACGAAGTTCTTTCCGGTCAGCCGAACCAAGCTTCTCATGGATCAAATCCAAAATTTCAAGCAAAAAGATGGGGAGGTCTTCTATAAGTATTGGGAGCATTATAAGGATTTACTCGCAGCTGTCCCACACCATAATTTTCCCATGTATCTTGTGATCAACTAATTCTATTTGGGTTGCGATTGGGAGTCCAAGTAGCTTTTGGATACTATGGGGAGTGGTGATTTCTGGGAAAGGACCCCAACGCCGCTTGGGAATTCTTAGATGCTTTGGCCGAATGAGCTCAAACTTGGCAATACATTGATCCGGGTGACCAAGCTATGAGAAATCAAGGACCGGGAGGTTCCGGTAAGTTTTCAGTGAACGAGCATAATGGTCTTGAGACGCGGTTGGATGAGTTATCGTTAAAGTTGGACAAAATGAAGCTAGATTCGGTCCAAGTGAAAGAAGTAACAGAGGTTCGCCAAGTGGAAGAAGTTTGTGTCATTTGTGAGACAGTGGGTCACTCTACTGACAATTGCCATACTATCCCCACCCTTCGACACCATTATAGTCAACTTCCCACGGAAGAGGTGTGTGCATTGAACCAACGTTGGGATCCATATTCCAATACTTACAATCCAGGGTTGAGGTCTAATCCGGCTTTCCGTTGGGGTAACCAAAATGAGGCCGGCTCGTCAACTTCTCAAGGTCCTCCGCCTCAGAATCAAACTTGGTGCCAATCCCAGTTTCAGGTCAGCCACGGTTTCCTCCGTCACAATCTCAAGGCCCGCCAGGATTCATACCACCGGGCCAATTCCAAGGGCAAAATCAATTTCAGCAACCACCAGCACCACCTCCACGACGTTCTTTGGAGGATACTCTAAATGCATTCTGTCAAATGCAAACGACCACCAATGAGCAAACTACTCAAGCGATGAATGACATAAAGAATCAAGTGGGTAAATTAACAACGGCTATCGGTGTATTGCAACAAGAAAAAGGCAAACTGCCTACCCAACCTCAACCAAACCTTCAAGGCCAACATTTTGCACAAGGCTCTTCGGTGACTTTCCCTGAGCAAGCAAAGGCCATAATATCATTGAGAAGTGGGAAGACGGTTGATAATGCTCAAGTGGAGCCGCCGGTTGCGCAAATCTTGCTACCTTTTCCGGCACCATTGAAGCCAACAATGCCAAATGGGGAATCTCCCAAATCAGTTCCTACAGAACAATACCCCAAGCTAGCTCCTACGGAAGAAGAGAAGGGAAAAGCCAAAGAAGTTGAGATTCCACAAGCTTTCACCGTTCCCGCTCCATATCCTAACCGGCTAAAGTCGCCGGCCAAGCCAAATTTGAACAGTGATATCTATGAAGTTCTCCAGAAAGTGACGGTTAACCTTCCTTTGCTCGATGCTATTAAACAGATTCCATCGTACGCCAAATTTTTGAAGGAGTAGTGCACTCACAAATGGCAACTCCAAGTGCAGAAGAAGGTGTTCTTGACCGAACAAGTGAGCTTGCTATTCCAGTCGACCCTTCCACCCAAGTATAATGATCCAGGGTGTCCGACTATATCCATCACCATCGGGGGTAAAGTTTGTGAAAAAGCTCTTCTCAATTTGGGGGCGAGTGTAAACCTCCTACCGTTCTCGGTCTATGAACAACTTGGTTTGGGAGAGATGAAGCCAACTCGGGTGACTTTACAACTGGCAGACAGGAGTATTTGCATTCCCAAAGGTATGGTGGAAGATGTCCTTGTTCAGGTTGATCAATTCGTGCACCCGGTTGACTTTGTGGTTCTTGATACATGCCCGGTACCAGCAGCTCAATCGTCCGTTCCGATCATTCTTGGCCGGCCGTTTTTGGCAACATCCGATGCCGTCATTCATTGCAGGGATGGCCGACTTAACATGAGTTTTGGCAACATGAAGATGCAAGTCAACATGTTCCATCTTGGAAGTCAAATGGGGGACGATGCGGATGTATGCGGAGTTAGCATGATCGACTCACTTGTTCAAGACCATGTCAATAAGTTTATTTGCCAGGACGAGTTGGAACTCGCACTGACTTCTGCCGAGGCCGATTTTCTTGATGCCCCTGAGGTTGCGTATTTGTCGTCTTTGCTGGATGTTGAGGAGGTGTGTGCTATTACTCCGTGGGCTCCAAAATTTGAGGAGCTACCTCCTATTGAAAAGCGAGCCATTCCGTCTAGTGTGGAACCCCCGACACTCGAACTTAAACCACTACCGGATTCACTTAAGTGTGCCTATCTTGGTGAAGGCCAAGCATACCCGATGGTAATCTCCTCCACCCTCACCGAACTTCAGGAGTTGCAATTACTTGCTAAGTTGAGGAAGCATTCAAGGGCTATTGGGTGGTCCATAGCGGATATCAAAGGAATGGATGGATCTCTTTGCTCTCATCACATCTACATGGAGGATGATGTTAAGCCCTCTCGCCAGCCTCAATGACGATTAAACCCGATTATGAAGGATGTGGTGTGAGCGGAAGTTCTTAAATTGTTGGATGTTGGCATTATTTATCCGATAGCGGATTCCAAGTGGGTGAGCCTGATACAAGTGGTACCTAAGAAGTCTGGAGTGACTGTGGTGAGAAATGACAAGGATGAGCTTATCCCAATGCGTGTTCAAACTGGTTGGAGGGTGTGCATTGATTATCGGAAGCTGAACGCAAGTACAAGAAAGGACCACTTTCCCCTTCCCTTCATAGATCAAATTTTGGAAAGAGTGGCCGGGCACAAGTTCTATTGCTTCTTGGACGGGTACTCCGGGTATAACCAGATTGAGGTGGCTTTGGAAGATCAAGAGAAGACTACTTTCACGTGCCCCTTCGGGACCTTCGCGTATCGTCGTATGCCGTTCGGGCTTTGCAACGCCCTAGGTACTTTCTCAAAGTGTATTATGGGCCTTTTTAGCGATATGGTGGAGAAAATTATGGAGGTATTTATGGATGACTTCTCTATCTTCGGTGATTCCTTTGAGGCATGTCTCACCAATTTGGGGCTTGTATTAGCCCGGTGAGAGGAGAATAACCTCGTGCTCAATTGGGAGAAATGCCACTTTATGGTGACCGAAGGCATTGTACTTGGCCACATTGTTTCTTCGAAAGGCATCGAAGTGGATCGGGCAAAAATTGACTTGATTGGGAATCTTCCGACTCCTAAGTGTTTAAAGGATATCCGATCTTTCTTGGGGCATGCCAGTTTCTATCGGCGTTTTATCAAAGATTTTAGTGCCATCGCCCGGCCATTGTGTCATTTGCTTGCCAAGGATGTGCCTTTTGAATGGACGTCGGCTTACGAGGCCGCCTTCGCCCAGTTAAAGTCACGTCTCACTTCTCCACCTATTGTGCGTTCTCCAGACTAGGAATTGCCATTCGAGCTAATGTGTAATGCCAGTGATTATGTTGTTGGGGCTGTTTTAGGCCAACGGAAAGGGAAAGAGCCGTACGTCATTTATTATGCAAGTAAGACGCTTAATGAGACTCAAATGAACTATTCGACTACGGAGAAGGAGTTACTTGCCATAGTCTTTGCGTTGGACAAGTTTCGGTCTTATCTAGTGGGGGCTCCGATTACTGTGTACACCGATCATTCCGCTCTCAAGTACCTTTTTACAAAGCAGGACGCCAAGGCGAGATTGATTCGGTGGATCTTACTCCTACAAGAGTTTGACCTCACTATTAAAGACAAGAAGGGTGTAGAGAACGTGGTGGCCGATCACTTGTCTCGATTAGAATTCAAAGATCATACATCGCACATTCCTATCGGTGACTCCTTTCCCGATGAGCAGCTGTTCTCCATCACTACGGCTCCATGGTACACGGATATAGTGAACTACTTGGTCACCGGTCTTATGCCTGCCCATTGGAATTTGCAGAAGCAGCGTCGGTTTTTGGCCGAGGTGAAACGGTTCTCTTTTGATGACCCATATTTGTTTAAGTATTGTGCCGACCAACTTGTTGGTCGTTGTGTGCCCGAATTTGAGCAACATAATGTTATCCAGTTTTGCCACACGGAGGCTTGCGGCGGCCATTTCTCGTTCAAAAAGACCGCCGCTAAGATTTTACAGTACGGTTTCTATTGGCCACAATTGTACAAGGATACGTTTGCTTTCTGCTGGGCATGTGCGCGCTGTCAACTTTTGGGGTGCGTGACGCGACGGAATGAGATGCCGCTTACACCCATTTTGATTATTGAAGTGTTTGACTGTTGGGGTATCGACTTCATGGGGCCATTTCCTACGTCTTTTGGGTACCTCTACATTTTGTTGGCCGTTGACTATGTTTCCAAATGGGTGGAGGCTATCCCCACTCGAACAAATGATGCCCAAGTGGTCGTTGAATTTCTCCGTGAGTACATTTTGGTGCGCTTTGGCATGCCCAGGGCTATCATCAATGACCAAGGGTCCCACTTTTGTAACCGATCCATTGCGGCCCTCATGCGAAAGTATTCCATCATTCACAAAGTCTCCACGGCTTACCACCCGAAAATGAATGGCCAAGCGGAGCTTGAGAATCGAGAGATTAAACATATCTTGGAGAAGAAGGTTAATCCTACCCGTAAAGATTGGTCAACTCGATTGATCGATGCTTTGTGGGCTTACCGTATTGCGTACAAGACTATCTTGGGAATGTCACCTTATCGGTTGGTTTACGGAAAAGCGTGCCACTTGCCAGTTGAGCTTGAGCATAAAGCGTATTGGGCTATTAAGAAGCTGAATTTCAATATGGTAAAAGCCGGTGCCAGGCGCAAGCTCCAATTGACGGAACTCGAGGAGTTGAGGTACAATGCTTACGACCATTCTAGCGCTTATAAATCTCAACTCAAAGCCAAGCATGATAATAAAATTGTGATTAAAAACTTTGTGCCCGGTCAGAAAGTATTGTTGTATAATTCTCGATTGCACTTGCATCCTAGAAAGTTGTGTTCATGTTGGGCCGGACCTTATGTTGTCAAAAATGTGTCCCCTCATGGGGCGATAGAAGTAGAAAGCATGAGTAACGGTTCCTCTTTTAAAGTTAATGGTCAGCGGCTTAAGCCTTTCCTTGGTAGTTTTGAAGCTGGCGAGCCCGATGAGGTCTTGGCCGATCCCGTTTATACAGATAGCCTTTCGGTTTAGTTCTGTGTTCCATTTATTTGCACGGGGAGCGAAAGCGTAACCGCTGAACTTAATTGTTTGTCGGACCCGGCCCCTGGGTAGGGGGTACCCTCCATTGACTTGGGTATATGTAGCTCCGCACGCCGCTACTAAAAAAAGGATCGTGTGCCCAGCTCCGGTTAGTAAGGGCAATTTTAATATCAGTGACATAGGGCTTTCATTAGCTTTTCTAATAGAAGTAATTCACAGTGAACCACTCACGTCTTTCAAATTAGCCCCAACGGGGGCGGTATAGATCTTAGGTTCGGCCTTGATATTCCTGTGCTCCATTACCGCACTTGGCTCTATCTTGTGCCTGCCTAGTTACGATCTTAGGGGACGCTGGACTTCATTGTTTGGCGGAGTCCAGCTGTGACTTGGACGCTCCGAGCTCTGATATTAAATTCTATGTGTTTGTATATTTGTAAATATTGGTTTTATGTTTTCTTCTTATTTCTCATGTTTCGGGAGTTTCTCACTACGAGATTTCACCAATGCATCATTGTATCGGACTTTAATTAGTCTTTCTTTGTCGTAGTTTGCCGTTAACGATCCTTGCTCACCAGATATGTCCCTATCCGGGGCAGCTTAGGTCTTTGGGTGAGACTTGATATTCCCGTGCTTTGGCTCTAGGCTCTGTCTTGTCTCACTTTGTTTCGATCTTGGGGAACGCTGGGCTTAATTGCTTGGCGAGGTCAAGCGATAAATTTTACTTTGGGCGTGATGTAACAAAATTGACGGTCTAGTATAGCCACCTGTGTCTTGTCTACCCGGTGAGACTCGGGAAGAAAAGTATGACTCGTGAGTTTGCGTGAAAATCGGGTGGTGTTCTTTGATGTTTCTCTTTGTATATATGTTTGTTTTTGCCCGGATAACACACGCCGGGTGGTTCTAATGTCATTTGGCTCTTAGTAGGTAGTTCGAGCTTAAGTCTTTTGCAAGGTGAACGTGCTACCACACCAGCCTTGATGGTTTGGATCTAACGTCGGAGTGATTAAGGCATTCAGGAGCCCTAAGCATGGGTGCGATTACGTATCACGGTTGTTAGTCCAATAAAGTTTTGGCCATGATCCTGTGTGACTAGCTGTGGTTCCGTTGGAAGAGCCGAAGGAGTCGACCTTGAAAGCTGTTCGGATGACAAAAGGAGCCGGTACGCAAAAACCTCCCAACTTGGTCGAGGTATAAGGGGGTTGACATTCCCCCGTAGGTACGATCTTTTGTTCCTTTTTCCCTTTTTCCCTACTGTTGTTCTCCATGCTATGAGGGCATAGCATATTTCAAGTTGGGGGGAGGGACATAAATCGGATATTTATGTTTTATGCTTTTCGTTTAAATTTTTCGTTTTTGGTAGATCAATCCTTCCATTATTACAAAGTTAGTGGAATGGAGCAGCCTAGCACTTGGTCATTAGTTCATTAATTGGCAAGAGTTGTGTAAATATTTTTGGTGAACTTGTTCTGTCCAACTCGTATGCATGCTGAAAGAGCGAGAAATTAGGTGTTGAGTGTGTTGTGAGCAGGTTTGACCCGTATCCCGTTGTTGTTCATTATATTCTTAGTTAGGTATTAATCTCATGTCATGCCTAAACATGTTCGTTATCTACTTTAAATCGCTTCGGAATCTATGGCATATATAAGAAATGATACAAGGCCATCTTTGTTTGATTCAAACCACAAGAGAGTCTCATTGTCCTTTAAAAATAAAGCCTAGTCCGCGTCTCGCTCTTATCCATGGGAAACCGGATGTTTGGGTGGATGGTTGGAAGTTGGTTTTAAGCTTTGCTGGGTTGGCTCTAGGTTTACAGGCTCCGGGTGTATCTTAAAAGTGGCTCTGGGCGTCGGCATTGGCTATCGGGTGGCAAGGTTGAACTTCTAGAGATAAGAGCCCCGTATCGATACGGCCCTTAAGCTGTATCGATACGCGTTTGTTTCGTGGGAAACCAGAGAGCCCTGTATCGATACGGATTTTGGACCGTATCGATACGCGTGGGTTAATTTTGAAATCTGCAGTTATTAAGGCCGGCCTCTTCATCTTCCCAACCCCCATTCTCTCTCAATAACCCTCCATAACCGCCCAAGTTCTTTGAAACCCAACCCCAAAAACACCAAAGTCAACCCCAAAACTCCATAATCTTTCATCAAACCTCCAAGCTTTCAAGGATTTCCAAAGGATTTCAAGGTTTTCAAGTCAAATCCTACTAGTACCAAGGTAAATCCATTCTCACTCTCTCTATGCGCAACATCTTCCATTGTTCTTTCTCTAGGATAGCTTTAACCCTTGATTACCCACTATATATTGCCATGCATTGCTATTTTGAACCATCCTACCATGTATTCTAACCCCCAACTTCTAAAATCACCCATGAATCCCTTTTCCGAGTTTTTTGAAATTTTGATTGGATTTGGGACTGGAATTGCATGGCGAAATTACCATTTGTGTACTGAATTTTAGAGGCAGAATCTGTGTAGTACAACTCAGAAGTTTTGTGGATTTTGTCTGGCCGCCTGTTTTTGTTGAAACTCGTGCGTTCCTGGCTGCAATCTGGGTTGTTTTCTATAATATTTTATTTCAAGATTTGGGATATTGTTCTGTTTGGTAGGTCTTGCATGCAATGGTGAGAACAAAGACTGTGGCTTCCAAGGGCAAAGCTCCGGCTTCTTCTTCGCAACAAGCGAAGGAGATAGTGTAGGAAATGGAGGAGGAGGAGGAAATGATTGCAAACCCGCAAAAACGGGGCCGGGCTAAAAGGAGGACGGCAGCTGAGATACATGCCGCAACTCAAAAGAAATGGGAAGAGGGAATTCGTAACCGAGGGTTCAAGAATGAGCGTCATGTGGACGTCGACAACCTTGGCATTGAGAATCCGTTTGTTTGTCGCATCCGCGACCAAGGTTTGTCTTACTACCTTGCCTCTAACCCTAGTTACAACAAAGAGCTTGTCATAGAATTCTACAAAAACATGAAAATTCCGCCTGAGGAGGATGAGAAGAAGGATGATGCTAAGGTAACATCGAAAATTGGGAAGATTCCTATTGAGGTGACTTCAGGATTTATTGCACGGGTTTTGAATTATCGCCAACCACCCGCGGATGATGTGAACTATCCCGATGAGGAGTATGTGGCAGACGAGACCATTGTTCAGGAATTGTACAAAAATCCTAGTGAGGTGAGTCTCCCCCATGTGCCAGGAAAGTTTAAGGAAGTTTATCGACTTGTCAATCAACTAGTGCATCACAATTTCAATCCGAGGGGGACGGAGAACAAGCCGGATAGTTACGAAGGGGGAATGATTCACGTGTTCATGAATCCAAATGTGGTGTGTGACTGGGCAAAGGTTATATTTTAGGAGATGATTGATTTCAAAGCCAAGGCCCCAACCAATTCTAGGTTGCCTTTCCCATGTTTGGTGACCGTTTTGTGTTTGGCTCAAAAGGTTCCTGCTTCCAAGTTTCCGGAGCGCGAGAAGCTCAATCCGGGGGATATTAATAGTTCCATACTCACCCGGAGTATCTCTCAGTCTCGACCTACTGCTGCTGCTGCCCCACGTGGGGCGTACTTGACTACTTTGCCACCAAAGGGTGCAAAGTCGGCTGCTTGGAACAAATTGTTGTTTTGCCAAGGGGTGGCCACGATGGGATGCCTGAAGAAACTGAAAAAGGAGACCCGAGCCAATGCAAGGAGGCAGCGGAAGATCGATCACAAGTTAGACTGGGTTCTGAGCCAAGGAATGGGGCAAGCCAGTGAGCAGTATGTACCACCGCCCGAGGAGCCTGATGAGGATAGCGATGATTTTGCTGGGGAGGAGCCTGTGTTCGTGGATGATGAGTAGAGTTGGTGGAGCAGTTGGAAATCCCTCAACTTGGTCGGGGTGCTTGGTGGTTGACAGCCCACCTCTTATCTTTTGTTTCGTTGTTTTTAGTTTAGTTTAGTTTAACTCTGACTTAATAGTTTAGTAAGTTTTTGTTGAGGCCGGCATGTGGCCTATGACTTGGTAGATAGAGTTGGAGGCGGCCAAGGGTAGTTGAACCGAGCTAGTATATGGCCGCCATCCCATTTTGCTAACCATTCTTTGATTAAAACCAAGGTCCATTTATGCTATGAAGCCCTTAGTAGATCTTTAATATGCCTTGATTCCATTTCGATTTATCGTCTGATAGTTAGCATATTTAGTTTGTGGCATGTTTTCTTTCGGCAATTAAATTTTCATTCGTTTAGTCGTAAGTTCTGTTTAATGGTGCTCTCCACTTATAAGGCACGGTATTTTTGTTCCCCGTGCCTAATTCGATCACCTTTCTTGTGGGATGTGGTTACTTTGAATGGAATTGGTTAAGTTATAGCTTCGTATCCGTCTTTTGCCTTTTGGCGCTCATTTTGAATACTTGATTATAACTTGCTCGATATTTAGTTGATCGCTCAATTGTTGGCTGCGAGTTGTTTGGAATAATTAAGTTATTTTAACTCTTGTCAATTAGTTGCAGTTTGAGTAAGTGCTAAGTAGTTTTGTCGGAAGGATTGTCAAATGTTCTTTCTTTCCTTTAGTTCTTATTTTGTTGCTAAGGGCTAGCAACGCTCAAGTTGGGGAGTGTGATACACACCTAAGATTGCTTGATCGCGGTGCTTAAGTCTGTTAGAAGTGTTTTTAGCTTTTAATTGTCGTTTTTAGTCAATATTGCTCGTAAGGAAGTTTGTTAAGTGTTTCAGGCGAAACGCCCTTAAAAGGCATATTTTGAGTGCAAAACCTACCCCCAAGTTAATTCAAGAATCATCGCCCGGTGGAACTGGTGCCAAAGTGACCAAAGACAAAGGCGGGAAGCATCGGGCAAGCCAACGGTCGTCGGGTGTCAAGACTGGGAGGCTGGTTTGAAGAACCAGAGATAAGCTTCCCGTATCGATACGGATTTATGGCTGTATTGATACGCGTTGGTTATCTTTCCAAGCAGAGAGCCCCGTATCGATACGGCCATAATCTGTGTCGATACGGGATTGTTACGGGAGATTGGCCTTTTCAGCTTAACGATGTGGTATCGATACTTTGCATAATCTGTATCGATACGGAGAGTTCTCGGCCAGATATTTTGCTACTTTTTGGGCTTTCCATTTATGGAATACTTGCCTTTAATAGTATGTTTTTATATATTTGAGGAGAGAGAAACCCATTGTGTATAAATAGGGGTCTCTTCTCTCTCTTTTGTATCTAGCTATTTATTAACTTTAATTTTTCCTCCATTAATGTTCTTGAAGCTTTTCATAGTGTAATCTCTTAGAACTCAAGTAAGTAATTCTCGTTTGTTAATTTCTCGTTTATTAAAATTGTTCCTACGGACTAGATCCTTTATAATATCAAGTTTGTTTTCGTTTTTATCAGTTAAAAATCATGCCTGGTTTTTATGCTTTAGCTATGTGTGAGTCGTCTATAGGCTAAGTCTCGGGGTAATCTTTCCCGAGTACTTAGGTGGTTATCTGGTTCTCAAACTTCGAGCTTAAAATCATGGTTTTCGGAATTTCATTAACCTAGCCATTTTGGTCTAAGCGAGGGTTGTTAACTCCATGGTATGAAGTTTAGTCAAGCGGTCTTGGCAAGCGACATACTGAGGGCTCGTGGCCTCCTACGTGTTAGATACATTAGCAAAAATAGGTTTGTTTAGTTCTGGTTAATCACATCTTCAATAAACGTAGTCATTAAAGTTAAATCTTCCGGGCGTGAGCACGCGGTCTTGACTCTCGCCTGAGTTATAATTGAGAACCGGTAACGGCTTAAGTCAAGGGTTAGACGATCCCTAGACTTGCCTCCTTTAGTTTATAAAGCTCATTTCTAGTCTTTGCTTTATCTTTTCCACCGTTTAAAGCAAAACCAAGTTGGTCATCTTAAACGCCACAATCCACCATATAAAGCCTACAATCTGATTAAGCTATATTCGAATTCTCTGTGGGTACGATCCCGGACTTTCCGGTTATTATGCTACCGACGACCTAGCCCTACGCTTGGGGTATTTCAACCTTATTTGAAGGCGAGATTTGAAGGCGAAGCAATGCCTGTAGCATTTTCCGGGTGGAGTCGGAAGATGGCAAGCAAGGTCACCTGAATCACTAACTCAATTTTTTGGTAGGGTTTCCATTGGCATTATTTCATTTATCATTCTCAAAAGTTGAAATTTATTAAGATGCAAATTTGTTCAGATCCTAAATTACATGTACTATTTATTTTTTTTTGATTCCTTTTATTACTCATGTGTTCAGAGCAGGTTCAAAAATATCTTTTTCCGTGGCCGAGTTTTCCACATAATGACTTGACTTGGAAGTCTTCGTCAATGACAGGTATTGCTAGAGTACTTCGTTATAGAGGGCAAGCTAGAGTAATCAATGCCATAATCACCCTCATTCATTGTTCATCTTTTCTCTTTTTCTCAATCCTGTTACTTGGGGACATCGGGGGTGTTTGGCAACCTATTTTTTGGCTTTTGATTTTCAGCTTTTTGGCTTTTTGACTTTTTGGATTATGGGCAGAATGTATTTTGGGTATAATAGGAGTGTTTGGGAGATTTGTGCAGAATGTATTTTGAAACTGTAGTAGTGTTTGGTAGATGATTGTTGAGAATGAATTATGGGTTGCATTTTTACCATATTGCCCTTTGTCTTCTTACAACAGTCACTTCCGTTTTTTTGTTTAATTTTTTTTAAACTTTATTGTTGAATAGTTTTTATGGGCCGTTTATTGAAGTCTATTATTATTCTAAAGTAATGTTTTGTTTTTGTCCTTTTTTTTTGTATTTTTTTTTCAAATCTGTTGTTTGCCTTTGGCCATTATATTATTGTGTTAACATAATTATTTTTGAGACGTAATTTTTTTCATTTTTTTTTTAATTTAAGGAAGACATTTGGTATTTTTATTTGGTATTTTAGATTTAAAATAATAAGACCAATGTTACAAGTAACACTTTAATTGAACGACAAACACATAACATAAATATAAAACAAATTAAAAAGTACAATTCGAAGCCAAAAAAAAAACACACACACACACACAAACCACGCCTACAAGCATAATGAAAAAAAAAAAAACACACAGCGAAAAAAACACATACACATGTTTAACAAAATTACACAACCTCGAAAGTGTCGAGGTGACCTAGCGTATATTATTTTCCATAATGAAATCCCGCATAGATGCCCTTACAACGTCCATGTTACGATCATCACGTTGGACCCTTCTTCCATGGTTGCTGTTAGGAAAGTGGATAAGGAAGGAGGGGCAATTTTGGTAAAATGACGAGAGTATTAAGGGTATTTTCGTAATAAAAATTCAGAATCCGAAAATGAGAATCCCAAAAGCTCCTCCAACCCAGATTTTGGTTTTTGGCCTCTAAACCCATAATCTGAAAATCCATTCTCTCAAAATCCATTTTCAAAATCTGTTGCCAAACACCCAGAATTCGAAAATGGGAATCCAATAATCTACTTGCCAAACACCCCCATCATTTCCACAATTTAGCTTCTTCGAAAAGACCAAAAGATTGAAAATGACTTGGATAACAGCGGTTTGAAACTATGATGCCAACCTTGAACATCTTCTGAATCACTGCGGACTTTGCCGGTTAATTGATGCCAATTGAACTACTATCAATTTATTTGAAAGAAATAGATGGTTGCATGTAATATGCCTAATTGTTTGCAGAATACTGATAATCATTCCAGATACCAAGTCTACGGCCATGCGTGGAGCCGAACCCTTTTATGGGCATCAACAAAAGGTGATTCGAGCCGTTCAATAATTTTAAATAGTTTTGCGAAAGGTCCCACGAAAAATTAGCTTAATTCGGTACGTGTAGGTGCTCTTTCAAATTTTACATTCATATTATATATAGCACCTACACATATTGGATTAAGCTGAATTTTCGCGTATCAAATTGAGTTAATTTTTTGCAATGACACTCAAAACATTATTTTGAAATAATATTGAAGGACTCGGATTATCCATGCAAAACCTAGAGTGAGCCCTGCATAACGGTCAGTGCACCTTTGCTCGGTGCCTATAGCATTTTCTGGGTGGAGCCTAAAGATGGCAAGTAAGGTCACCTGAACTGCTGACTTAATTTTTCTACAGAATTACTGAAAATTCTATTGGCATTATTTTATGGGAGACTTAAATATTCATCCTCAGATCTCATCTCACTTAAGAATTTATCCTGGTCATTATGAACAGTTATGTTTTCATCCTTTCAGATGGTGAATTACCTATCTTACCCTTTTAATAATATATTCATATATGTTTTAAATTGACATCTCAAATTAATGGGATTCAACCATTTTTTAATTAGCAGGATTCAACCATTTCCTAATTTAGTGGGATTCAATCTCAATAATTAGAGGAGACAATTATGAAAGATGATTTCAAAACTTAAACGATTCATAATAACCAAATTTCACCGATTTACATTTGAAAACCATATTTATTTTTTCATTTATAACACATATTATCATGAAACATTTTGGAACATGGTGGATTGACCTTTTTTTTTTTTGCAAAATTCTCATAAATATATTCAAAACATATATAATATTTGTACTGACCATATTTTTCATGGTTAATTTGTCATGAAAACAATAAATCAAAATCATGATTTCTCGACAGAATTTGAAAACGCATAACATTCCGGGAAAATAGCCCTTTTTTGAAACATGGTGGATTGACCATGTTTTTATTTTTTTCAAAATGATCTTAAGAAGTACTCCGTATTTTGGAACATACACAATATTTAAACTGACCATGTTTTTTATGGTTAATTTATCATGAAAAACAATACACCAAAATCATGATTTCTGGGCAAAACTTGAAAACCCATAACATTTCGGGAAAATAGCATGAAAAACATGAATATAAAATGTTTTATTCATGAATATACACCACGAAAAAATATGAATATACAATGTTTTTTTCATAAAAACTCAACAATATGAAAATACAGAAACAAAAAACACCACGAAACGAAAAAGGTATAAAACTAAACGGAGCTAACCAGCAAAGATGTCAAAACACCACTACAGATCTTGGGCCACTCTATTTGCAATGCTATCTGAACCCATTTTTCTTTATCCCAAACTCATCCTTTCTAAACCCGCCGATTCGAGCGGATGCGAAGTTGAACGGCAACGACAATGGAGTGCCGTTCGTTGGCACGGAGGGTGATGAAAGGAGGTCGACGGGGGGGAGAAGGGGATCTATTCAAAGCTCCTCCTGAAGCTATTATTGAAGAACCAGTGGTAGGCTTTGATCCCATGACAGCTACCATTTCAATGATCTCGTGCAAAAATGGACAAAATGGAAATGATGTTTCAAATTTGGTAGGCTTTGATCCCATAATTATGAGATTTGGTTTATGGGGCAAACAAATTCCATTAATTATGGGATATGACATCAATTACGGGATTTGATTTTTGGGATTGGTATCTCTAATAACGGTTAAGACCATAACGGTTAAGACCCTAACTTTAAGATTTCATCCCAATTTATTTACTAACAATACACACACACACACACACACAAACACACACATACACGGGCAGTTCTGAAATTATTTTAAGATGGGGATGAAATCATAACTGTTTAAATTGCGTGGAATGAATTCTTACATGGCATGGATAAAGAGGATGAATATTTAAATATTCCTTATTTTTTCATTCATCATTCTCCAAAGTCGAAATTCATTAAGATTAAAATTATTCAGATCCTAAATTACATGTATTATTTAATTTTTTTCAAAAGAAAAACGACAGAGACAATCCCAAAAATTGAACTACAATTAGGCCAGAACAGGGTACAAACCTCACTAGAGTTGGCCATAACCCAAGGAGAAAAGGCCTTTCCAACTTCTAGCTGAATTTCATTTCTATGGGCCAATAGACATTATTGAAGTACTCGTTGTAGCCGTCCCACTTATTGTTCCTGAAAAATTTTAGAAAATGAAAAAACATCGAACATATCTACTTTGCTCACAGCATTGTTTTTACCGCCCTTCTAGGCTCTAGAAGGACTAGTGTACGCCTAAGACCAAACCAAGCAGTTTATAGTTGTAGACATCTCAATCCGGATCTCGAAGGTTCTTTAAATACCCCGATAATGAAATAAAGGAAATAATACCTTCAAGAGCCTAAATATGGACTCCTAAAGCCCAGAAAAGCCCAAGAAGCCCAAAAACCAGCCAGAGCCCAAAATTTGACCAAGAAAACTGTACAGGACACCACTACACCGCACGGTGTAATAAATTTTATTAAACCACACGTGGTTATGGGGTATCCCACACAACGTTTTTGGAAAAGTTCTGAATGGCTTAGAAAGTTGTCAGTCACGCGTATTTGAGCCATAACTGAAAAACGGCTTGGCAGGGAATAAACTTCTAGCTGGTCTAGAAGCCACCTCTCCCATTTGTATTGATATTCTTTGGTTTTTGCCTATAAATACACCCCTTCTCTTAGATGAAAAGGGCCCTTACAACCATTATTCCTCGAAGTCTTGAGAAAGTTACTCTGACATTCTTTCTCTCTCTACCAAAATTCCATTCTTCCTCACTTTCCAAGCTTAGTATACTACTAGCTTTGGAACCCTCCCCCACTCAGTCCTCATCATCCCCACACTCATCCGTCCTCATCCTAGCTCAAACCGAAGGTATAAAGGCAAGTTTCCTTGGACTAAGCTCAGTCTTAGCCCCTGAGGGGACTTTCTGCAATCACACTTAGCCCCTGTTTTGTCCCTACAGTTATTTAGGATGTGATTGTTTCAAAGAGTAAAATATACACCTTGAGACGAAGCTAGAGAAGCTACCTTGGCGTATAGTAGAGGGACAAACTCTGGAGATGGTTACGATTTAAAAAAAAAGATCGATTTCATATCGATCTTCAATTTGAATTAGCAAAAGCAATCTCTCCTTGGTCTTCTTGCATAATATGGATTTCACATTCATGATATGCATGTGTGGAAGTCGAATGGCTTCTTGTCCCTTGGTATATTAACGAAATATTCTTGTTATTGCTTCGACTCATCTTCCCGACAAAGCAGATTCCGCTCTAATAGCTCTAAATAAATTCAATACATGCATTAAGGCACGAAAGCTTCTTATTCCACAACAACAAAAGTACGTTTTCACTCGTGCATCTACTAGGAGATTTCACTTGGAAAAGAAAATGTCCCATTATAATGGAGTCGGGTCTAAAATCATGGATTCCGGTGCATGAAATCTTGTAGCACTTATCGATGTGGCCCTATCAATTAGTATTCTAAAAAGAAGAAATCAATTATAGAAGTGTCTATAATTAGACTCACTCTTCCTAGATAAACTTGGGATTTAGGAGCCCATGTAAGTCAGTGTGAGAGGGGGTCCTTTTCTATCAGATAAGAAGAACTGTTGTACAAAGTATACTTCTAAGTAAGGGCCTTATAGAACCTGTCTATATCGATATCGAGATGAAATTATATCAGGCAGTGGAGCCTTAATGTGCTCAAATGGTGCTTCGATCATATAACAAACATGAAACAATTAATGAGACTTCTTCATCTTTTGATCGAGATGAAATTATATCAAGCAGTGGAGCCTTAATGTGTTCAAATGGTGCTTCGATCATAGAACAAACATAAAACAATTAATGAGACTTTTTTATCTTTTGAGTTGTTCTGCCGGATCGGTCACTTGAGATCTTTGGGGACCCGAGGAAAAAATGGGATCCTTTATGGTGATAGACTCATTGAGAATGATTCTAAGCTAGCCTAAATTTGGAGTCCATACAAAAGTGTGCTCTCCATATAAGAATAGATTAGTGTTTCCACAGCAGAAGAGGAGTTCCAAGTCCAAGATTTCAAATCAATAGCCATATCATGCAATTGAACTTACAGCCCGAATTCAATTTCCTGTTCCCTTCCTTCTGCAGCTTTATCATCCATACTCATCACAAGGGGTACCCTACATGCATTGTTTGGGCAAAACCACGTAATGTAAGTTCCAATGAAAACCCATTCTAGTTGTCAATTTGGACTGATCAACAAAAAAAAAGGAGGTGGTTAAGTTTGGAAGACGAGAGAAAAGCATTTCCCCCAGCATATAGGGGCCAAATTCAGAAACAATGGAAAGGTCTTCATCTTGTACTTGCCATTAACCAAATCTGTAACTCGGTCGATCACACAAACTCAACACCAAAATCAAATCAGAAGTGTAAAAAGACCCACACAGGAAAAGAATATATCAGATGATGGCTGGATTCTTGCTTACAAGAGCCCTCGAAATTTTACGAATACTAGTACTAGGCTACCGTCTAAGAAAGGCATAGGAGGGTAAGTCTTCAAGCCGTGTTATGTCTTCCTGCAGAAGCTCCCTTTCTAGCTGACGACGTGTCGCTTTCATGACCGTCTGCAATGAAATTAAATAATGAAAAAATTATTCAAGAATCTTTTTTTTCCAGAAGACAACTGTTGGCACAAACAATCAGTACATCAGAATAATTGGAAACAAAGCGCTAGAAATTTGGTTTCAAGATTCACTAAACAAAATGATCTACCACTTTCAAAAATAAAATAACAATTAGTCAAAATTAAATCCAAAAATATAAATAGCAGATGTTGGCATAAGCCAGAAAGTACTTCTGAAAATTCGATGAGAAATCACTACGAATTTCGTTTTCAAGATTCAAGGAACTAAATCATACACATTCAAACATAAGCTTCATAAAGCAACAGGAACAGTCTTTGCAGCTAAATAACAAAACTTGAACCAACAAAAATTATGATTTTGCTGATTTTCAAGGCTGCAAAGCCAAAGCGATATTGGATCTAGTACGCAGATCTTCTGCTAGAATCTTTCTATCCCATAATTGCCACATGCAGAGATTATGACAGGCAACAGCTAAGATTTGGTTACAGGTAGTGTCCCTCGTATAATTTCATTAACCATTCAGTAGCCCGTGGATATATGGCACTGATCCTGATTCAAATCCTTGCTTTGTCAAGGTGTAAAGGTGGTTCTAACATTGGATTTTTAAACAGCATTTTGTCTAGTGTTAAAACAAAATATAAGATACTGCCAATAAAAATGCATAAGGTCAAATGCAGAGCATATTGGAGGTTGCCACCTTGGTGAAGCGATTCAAGGGACAGCTAAGGTGGATATCTTAAACAGCATTGCCTAGGCATTGGACCCCCGCCTAGCGCCTAGGCGGGGACTTTTGGAACCCTGATCATTGCTGTAAAGCATGCATTCCAAACCACAATATGAACTCATGTACTTCAAGTATTTTTTAAAACTCATTTGTACCGTCTTTCTAATCAAAGAACACTTACATTGAAGTCCATGTATGATGCATGCATGGCAAGCCATTGATGATCCATCAGCTTGAACGTGATGCAGTAGAGAAGGTCGAATGCGGATTCGTTTTCTGAAAGTTAAAATGGCAGAAAAAAGAATCACCATATCGTATACATTTAAAATCAGGTAATCAAGAATGAAACTAAATGGAGGGGAGTGCTTTGCTCCTATAATAAAACCAATTCATTCATGTCCTTTATTTTTCCAATAACAAGAAGTTGATGAAGGTTAGTAAGTATTGGGGTCTCAACACAACGTCCTTCTTACCTGAAAGAAACTTCAAGAAGGTTGCTCCCACCATAGTTCGTGGCTTTACTGCATATTTGTACATAATTAGCAGATGAACTGAATCTGATGCAAATCCAATACATTTCCATTGTTAAATAAATTATGACGCCCTTGCACTATTGAATCCTTTTATATGACACTTTATGCCAAAACAAAAAAAATTTGGTGGGGAGACCAGAGACAATTATCTTCCTGCGGGGACAAAATAACTGCTTGTGCAATAGACACCACAGTGAAATAGCAAGAAGCAAAAGTACGTTTCATTGAAAATCGTTCATATGGTTAGCTAATAATAGTCTCTTAACAAGTAAAATTATAACGACTATGAAACTTGCCAGAGGAAAGAATAGACACAGGAAAAAAGTAAGAAAAACAGAAGAAAAACCTGCTTCAAGATCGAGCATCTGAATAAGCATGAATGTGATGTTCACACCAGCAACAGCAAATGGATATTCCCACATGGCCCTGTCACCGACCTGCTTGCGGAGAAGATCTTGAAAGGATTTCTGAAAATGTAAATAGCAAGGGTTAAATGGATGAATCGTGACATCCATACCATGAGCTACAATAAAACAGATACCAGAGTTTGACTACATGGGCAACAAGGATAAAAAAAAAATGTAGAGAAGAGTGAGGTTTTTGCTAAACACATGAGTAGATGCATAGGAAGCAGCAATGCGTATGCAATAGCCAATACTCCTAGGCTCAAGCTCAGGCTGCTGTCAAATTTAGCCTTTGCAGTTATGTCTTTCAGTCATGAGATATTTCAATAGTTTCAAGATTTAATATACTTGGAAATATGGAGCATAACAAATCAAAGCTGCCAAACAAATTCTCAGTATCTCATTTGGTGGAACTTCACAAATATTCAGACCAAGATTTGCGTTACTAGCCACATCACTCTCAAACTCTTACACAACTCACACATGGCCGGACTGCTGAGCCCTTGATGGGCCGAATCACTTGACCTTGAGGAGCTCGGCGGGCTATGAGTTGCAGAGCATGCAGTGACTAAGTTCGGCCGAACGGTGGGTTTTTGCCAAAGGGTATCCCACCGACTCTTCTACATACCTGGACCATATGCTTCGGGTACAACCGCCCGGGTCTTGACCAATTTGACCCGTGTGATTTACGGAATGTGGTTCACACATGTGAGCATAACTGTCTTCTGGCCCACGTCATAGGTGACATCAGCCGAGGGGGTTACCTCGCGTGCTGAACACTTGCATATTTGGAGGGCAAGTTTGGAGGTTATATATAAGGGACAAGGATAAATCCTAAGAGGTATGCCGCTCACTCTAACCCTAGAACTTCCATACTCTTCGCCTACCTCCAGATACTTAGTTAACTATAGGAGTGCCTTCCCGGTCGACTCGAGGGTTAGGTGCTAATGGGCGGTGTTCATTGCACAGGACAAATAATGTGGAAGAGCCCTAGCCCAAATCCGAACCAGAGCACTACCAGGTCCTACATCGATAAACCAGCACACCACATTTAGTTATATACTCTCCAACAAATCACATCCACAGAACCAAACCTAATTTCTGACCATTGACTTAAATACCAGCACAAACCTCTGGCTAGGCCACCCCACTTAACTCTCCCCAATTAACTCTCCGAACTCCCATTTTGTCTCTCGACACACAATACTCAAACTCCACCTGATAATTAAGTTTATTTCTAACAGTTTATCCAATAACGAAATCTACTATCAAATGTAATCATTCCACAAACTCGAGGTTATAAACCACAAATCACATCCAACGTAACAAAGTGCTGATAGTCGTTCTACAGCGGCATGGCAAACTTTTAGAGGCTGCTCAATACATTCTCAATCCAGACACTAACAAAAGTTTTGGATTAGAAGTGATGTGCTCTATGTCCTCTTATCCACCCTAAAGGAATGAAAGGATGTGGCCTGGTGTCCTCGGGAATGAGAATCAGAAGAATCTGGCACAAACATGCACATAACATCAGTACCTGAATTTCACATAATACAATTCACAATTTTTTGCTGCTCAACATAATAATTTTCAGTTTTTCTTCAACATTCTTATCAGGAACTTCTTTCTTACAAAATAGTTCGCCATTCCTCGTACATGTAATCATGATGGTTATTAGATGCAAGTAGCTTTCTCCCCTAGTACACTCATTCTTTACCCTTTATTCATAGCATTAGTATTTACATGTTTGCATAAGGGTTCTGAAAAGGAGTGGCAGGTATTGACACCCTGCCCTGAATGTTATGAGGTACAAAGCCCACACTGGCAGTATGGTGAATGTGCTGAATCCATTGATGGTTATTATGGCATTGGAAATGGGGGTGCTACCTTAATGGCATACACCACCATCCTTGTTTGGTTGAGCAATTTTGCACAAAAAAATGGATAAACAAAATGAATCGAGGGTAGGAGAGCTAAAAATAATATCTCTAGGGGGAAAAGCAGCTTATCCATCTTTCGTGAAACGGAAAGAGTTGATAAGTAATTCAACCACTATATCCTAAAATACAGGAGTATTATTTTTTAGAGAGATTTCTCAAGATAGACAATTTCATCCGCTACTTTCCCTTTCTTTTCTTCCACTTCTCCCTGCTAGGAAGTAAGTTAAAATAAAGAGATAGAGATAGACAGGAAGGCAATGGAGAAGGCATAATGCATAGATGAGAATTAGACATACTTGAAAGTTCCTAGCAAAGTACAGCAAGTTCTCCAGTGATATAAGACCGCCACCCCTGCAAGAGAACCCATGTACGAGTATCAAAAACAGCAGAGATGGAAGAATAAGCAGCCGACCAAACAAAAATCAGACTAAAAATTGGGGCAAAACAAAGGAAATAGTGCTACCTAAAGTCAGTAGATGGATCTTTTCCTTGCCAGCCCATTTCCTTCCACTGTTCAGATATGAAACCCCGAAGTTTTTCTTCAGGAAAAGAAGCATTCCACAAAGCCTTCAAAGCTTCCTACAACAGCACAGCAGCAAGAAAAAATGAATGAACACAGACGCTCGCTATTAAAATACCGAACACACTGAATTAAACAAGTTAAATTACTGTTGCAATTGAAAAATCATGAAAACATGCAGTTTGTCTCCACAAATTTCGTACATTTCACTGAGCAAGAAGAGCACCTGGTGTTCTGGAACTGAACTATCATAGGCGACATCTATACGATTCTGTAGCCTTTGTAAACATTCCTCCTGACACGAAGTGAAGCAATATCAAGGACTTCAGGTCATTATTCCATAATCACCATATTGGGCCACAACAGAGCTGAGAAATACACCAAATAAACACACACACACACACACACACACACAGAGATGATCATGGTGTGTAAAACATCATTCAGCCGCAAACTTTTTATTTGCTTCAGTTGTTCTCACAAGGTAAAGATTCAGCTATCATTCATTGACAAAGAAGAAATATTTAACTAAGAAATGTTTCTAGTGCTGAATACTAGTGCTACCCTAATCAAAATTCTAGTAAAGATCTCCATACCATTACATTGACAAAGAAGAAATATTTAACTACGAAATGGTTAATGTCAAGAAGGATGAGAAGCCCTCCTAAGAATTGAAATCAAGCACGATTCAACAATGACATTGAATGATTTCTTTTCTAAACAAAAAATTCCCAGAGACTCTTTAATAAGAGGTTACAAATCCTAAACAAACAGGATGCCACAGAGGCGAAAGAGAATGATCACGATGATGGGAATAACAAGAAGTTATTTAAAAATTTAAAAATAGTGTACCTGGGCAGGAGTCAAATCAAATGAAGGGCGGGCATCACTCTCTCTCCTTTGGGCACAAACACAAGAAAAACCTCTACCAAGCCATGCCGCTGATCCTGCTACAACCTCAGCTGTAACAGCACAGAGCCATTGCCACGTCAAAATGAAGTGTTACTCTGAAACAACAACATAACATGACAAGGAAAATATCACTCAATTCATTGCTCTCCCATACAAAGTCAAAATTGCTTACAGTTGTTGAGCATGCATGCCTCATGCTTAATTCCTAAAACAAAATCATCAAGATGAGCCTCAAAACTGATACTCCCTCATTCCCAAATTGCTTGCCCTTTTTGAAAACTCTGTGCATTTTGCACGCAAAAATAAGGTACAAGCATGGATTTTTTCTCACAAATTTTTACATCAATTTGAATATCTCATTGAGAAGAAAAAATGGGGGAAAATTTTTTCAAAAAAAAAGTCTCATAAACACATTATTTTTTGCTTGCAAAATGCACGGCTACCCAAAAGGGGCAAGCAATTTGGGACGGAGGGAGTGTGTAAGGTTAACAGATCATGCAGTCGATCAGAATAAACTCCAAATCAAACTTTGATAATATCATGATTATGTTTGAAAATATGAAAACAAGCTGAAAAGGGGACTGGGGAAAAAAGGTGAAAAGAAATCAGAACTAAAATCAGGTCTCTTAAATTAGCTGTTAAGGGATAACTAAGAAAACAAAATTTATTATCTATAAATCAGTACGTTAATGTTAGAACAGCTTCATGGAAATGACACAAAATCTCCCCCCTAATGAGGTGACCCATGGGGAAATTGGATACAAAAGGTAATTGAGTAGTAGTAGAAAACAAACACTGGATAGACAAAGAGAATCACAAATGTAAGGAGAAATAGAAGTTCAGTACCGCCCCCAATCATAGGTAAACTCCTACCAACCAAACCATGCAATAAGCCAGAGAAAGAGAACAAAGTCCTCATAACACTATCTGCAACAAGCTCAACGTATTATTTTCTGCAGGTAACTCATTAAACATATTCTCTGTGACCCAAAGCTACATATTGATGCATGAACCAATGTTGAACATGGTATACTGCTAGAAAATGGCCATGGAGACAAAATCCACAAAAGCATCTGATGGACGAATTCCAAAAGCTTATCCTAAACCTTTACTGCATCAAGGTACTATATCATAAATTTCACATTGCATAAAAACAAGCTACTAAAACAAAATGAAATGAAGTTTCAGTTCGAGACATTTTTAAGTAGCAACATAACCATATATTTCATACCATAATATGAGAACCATTTAGGATGAGCTTCAAATGTCGCAGCAGATACCCAAATTTCAAGATAGATAAAACTTACTTAAAATACAACAAACAAAAAACCAGACAAATAACTTATGTAATAACAAAGAAAACCACCTCCACCATGTACTGAACCCTCACTGTTAAACTTTCCGAATATGGTTGTATTAACTATGCAAAAATATTTTTTGAAAAGAGGAATAACCAAAACTAACACTGAGAAGGATGTACTAATGACACTAAAAATCGGCACAGTAATTTCACAGGATCAGTTCAACGTGCAAAGAAACTCAGCTCCACATTCTACGGACCCCTCACTGTTCTAACTTTTCGAAAGCACTTGAAACTACACAAATACTACCTCATCTCCAATATCTCTTTTTATCACCATTTTATCCCATTTCCATATGTTGTTCACCGTTTTACTTCACGGCATATGTGACGTGAGTCACGTGATACGCTTCGCCTTATTTCTCTGTCCACCTAATCTTTTAAACAATGGAACCAGCAAACTAATCCAAGTAACGGGCGATAAGATGGTATAAAAATCAGGAAACTTGTAGAATTTCTCGTAACAAAATACCAAACAGTAGCTGCAAGCAGCTCACTCACGAAATATGCATTAATTTTACACATGGCTTAGAGCATCCACAATGTAATAATCAAAACTAAAAGGTTGATAAAGTTAACAATGTTTGCTCAAAAAAGTGCTCACATTATAATAACCAAACTTAGCAACTTCTTAGCAACTCATTAAATTTTAACCTTTGAATAACCAAACTTAACAACTTTTACCAATAACCAAAACTCAATAACCAAACCCAATAACCAAATTCAAAACTAAAAAATTAAAAAACACCTCACATTAGAATCATCTCATCGAGACGAATAATTTTGGTGTGGTCGGGTGCGTGATTGGAACTCGTTTGCAATTGGACATAGATGCATTGCGTATTGTGGGGGTTTTTTTATAGGGATACAAAAATAACCAATGTGGAGATCAAGTTTGTTAAGTTTGATTATGAACTAAATGGATAATCAAATGCTGACGTGGCACATTTTGGTTATCGATTTTGATTATTCCCATTGCGGATGCTCTTAGTTCTTATCAATGGATCCGAAACTTCAAAAATTACTTCCGAGAAACACACGGATAGTCATATCTCTATATATGTATGCATAGCCAGAGAGAGAAAAGATTATACCAGAAGCAGAATGGCAGGGGTTGCCTCGGTCGAGGCCTTGCGAAATCCTCCTAACAGCTACAAATGAGCCACCGCCTCGATCATCCATTTCGCTTCGGCCTTGGAAAAAGAGCAACTAAACCGCCAACTCAAATCCCTGGAATCTGACAACTCGCATAGAGAAAAACAGAGCAAACGACACCAATTACAAAAGATTCACGCACAGTGGATTCAAGAACGGCACATTGTTCTGCGTATTCGAAACCAAATGTAATCAAACGAAGGGCCTCGAGCGAGTTCTTGAAATAGCTGAAGCAATTTCTCGAAGAGAATGTGCGGGTTTCTTGGACCGATAAGACTAGGTAGGGTTTTCAAGATCTGCTACAAAACCAACGTCATGGCAGATTGGCAGGCCTCTCTCTCTCTCTCTCTCGCTCTCTCTCTCTCTCTCTCTCTCTCTCTATACATACACAACTGATTGTAGATAGATACTACTAGATACAACAGGGCTAGCGGTTTTCTATGTGGTTCTTTTGGATATGAGGTGGTGGAAAATGGGCCAGAGGGTTGGTTGGTTTTTAGTAGTAATTGGAAATTGGAAATTGATGTGTATTTTTAAAAAGGGAAAAAAAAGGAGTAACGGATAGGCGTGTTTATGACTTTTATGTGATGACGAGGCCGACGTTCGGCCATCCGAACTGAAAAGCGGGAAAAAGAGGTTTAGAGTAGCTTTACAGGCACAGCTAACTTTCGGTATTATTAATAAGAGAGCTGCTAATGGTACAACAGTGAGTGTACAGCAGCCCTGTACAGATGGATTTTGTATCCGTCTTGGATCTTGCAAAAATTATCAGAACCGCTCATTTTGTTCAAAACATATTGTTTACGGTCCCTGTAAAAAATCATCTCAATCCAATATCGGAAAAGATATTTACAAATCATCCAACTTTGCTTCAGAATTTAGGTTATATTCTGAAGCAAAGTTGGATGATTCATAAACATCTTTTCCGATATCGGATTGAGATGATTTTTTACAAGGATTGTAAACAATATGTTTTGAACAAAATGAGCGGCTCCGATCATCTTTACGAGACCCGAGACGTGTACAAAATCCATCTGTACGGGACTGCTGTACACCCACTGCTGTACCTCAATCTTTACTGTATTAGTAATCTCTCGTAATGAAAAAAAATTCATTGCCGGGTGAGATATCACGTGGTACCCGCTCAACGAATTTGAGCCGTCCATTGTATTTTTGAACGGCTCAGATTTGAAGAGAAAGAAAGAATTTGGGTGAGAGCAAAGATGGTTTCAATCCAATCCGTCAAAAAATGTATTGGACGACCCGAATATGCCTAGCGGGTACCACGTGGAATATACCTACTTGGCACCAAAAAAATTCTTGTAATTTCGTGTGCAAATTTTGTTCTCCTCTCGGTTTTCTTCACATTGGCATGGGGAGATTTTTTTTGGTTCCTTCTTTTTTTCACTCATTAATGAGGCTTATGCGGATCGAATCCTACCCATGTGAATAGAAGTATGCAAGGGAGGCCAACTGCACTCTACTCAACTTGCGCGGGAAATTGTCTTCAGACCCCTTTTTTTATCCGTACCCAAACGTAACCATTTAACCCCGTTCTACATAGAGCCTTTTTAAAAAATAAATACTTATTTATAATTTTCAAGCTTAAAAATAATTGGCTTATTGAAATAATTTTTGGTGTAATATGAATTTTGTTTGATAGATCTCGATGAGATCTTTTAGACAATATAAAAAAATGAAAAATTAATTTTGTAAATTCATTATTTTAAAATTTAAAAATTACAAATAAGTACTCTCTTCGTTCCCAAATAAATATTCGGTGCGCAAACTAGGCCTTCAAAAAGATGTACGTATTTGTTTCGTTAAAAAAATAATTTTTTTCACAAATCAATAGATAACAATGAGTTCTATTAGATTGTGAAAAAAAATTAAATTTTTTAATAAAAAATATGCATATTTTGTAAAACCTAATTTTGCGGTCCTTACGGGAGACGGACTGATATATATATATATATATATATATATATATATATATATATAGGCATTTAAGGAAAAAAATTGGGCGAAAAAGTTGATTATATTTTTTCTTTTAAAGACCGATTGGAGATTTTTTTTAAAAGTCAAGTTAATTATATTTTGCTTCAAAAAGTCATTTCCTTAATTTATACTACTTATACGTACGCAAGATTTTATAAGTTTTTGCAAGCATGCAACAATAACTAAAAGACCGTTCTGCCCTCATGGAAAAAGGAAGAAGTCGGTCATCACATGGGATGTTGGTTGGAGTGGATCATGTGTGATGATGGGAATTAGAGGTTCATTTAATTTTAGTTCGTCCCCACACAATTTTGTACTTTGCTCGGGGAACCTACTTGTAGAGTAGAGTAAACTAGTCCCACACGCATGGGTCACGATCACGAATAAAGAAGTGCAAAGCTTTGGTGTGGGTTGCTTTCTTTGCATTTCTCGTTGTGCCAACTTTGCATGTATTGATTGTTATGCTCACCGTGGCGGAGCGGGGGAGCTGCTATCCTGGCCGAGCGGGATTCACTCCGGTTTTGTTTCAGTGATCGAAAAGGTTCACTTCGTAGAGTTCGTTAAGTAAAACAAGTGTATTTAAAATTAGCTCAATTGGATATCATTAAGTGTCTGATCGGAACATATATAACTTATCAATAATGGATTCCAGTGGATTTGATCAAATGTTTCGGATCTATTCTTTTCAAGATAAAACTGTTTTGATAAGACTCTTAATGATATCTCTTCAAGTTAATTTTTATAATACTTGTTCTACTCGACGAGCTCTACGAAGTGAACGTTTTCAATCATCAAAAAGAGACCCATTCGGACGGAACAGCAGGCTGCTGCCCCTTAAAAGAACAGCAGCTCCCCCGCCTCCCACTTTTTATGCCCACTATTGCTTGGTATATTTCATGTCTCACATAAACTTAAAATGGAAGCAATCTATCCATCATATTCACCACTTGGGCCTTCTTTGGAAGCTAATTAATTTTTCTTTTGTCCGCAGAAAATGTAGATTTCAATTTCACCCTTTTTGTGATCACTATGCTAAATTAAGAAGGAAAAATCTAAAATCAATTCACTGGGCTGACAATAAAAAGTATGAATGTATATTAAAAAGTATAAAAATATATATATAAAAATATGTGTTTTCCTTATTCTCTTGTGTGTTTATTGTCAACCCACTAGGCTGACAATAGAAAGACCGAATTAAGAATATCCTCAGATTTAGAAACTATAAATTTGGGAAGGTATTTTAACTGAGCCTCCCTTGAAAAGATTTGACATCCCTAAACCCGAAGCCAAAGTTGTCCGAGATGCGCCAAGTTCTTTTTTTTTTTTGATCCTCAGATGCGCTAAGTTCATTTCTAAATAATGTAGACGGTACTTTATAAAAAAAAATTAATGCAATGATTATTTGTAATGTTCTCTGAAATATGATGTAACTTGTTCCATGGTCTAGAATGAAAATAAACTTGGAGGTAGGCGGCAGCACCTTGTGTAGTTGGAGTAAGGAGTTGTTCGGCTAAATAAGTCAAGTGGCTTATTTTTTTGTTTTTATTCAAATTTTTTTCACATTGATTAGTTTTTCGTCAATTTTTTGAGGATTGTTACTTTGTCGTGACGAGAGAAATCTAAAAAGTTAAAAATTACAATCGAAACCTATTTTTTTTAATAAAGATAAAAATTAAGCCAATTTTTTCGTCTTTATTCAAAAAAATGGATTTCAATAATATTTTTTTAATTTTTAGATTCATTTCCTCATGATGAAGCAATAATCCCCAAAAATTGATGAAAAACTAAAAAAAATGAACAAAAAGTTCGAATAAGAACAAAAAAAATAAATCACTTAGCTTATTTAACGGAACAACTTTAATTAAAGAGGAATGTTAGGTACAAAGAAAATTTATTCCGAAAATATCTTGAAAATAGCAATCAATGGTTGAGAATCACTTTGATGATTGTATCATACACATCAAAGTAAATCTCAACCACTAGTTAATCTTTTCGGAGTAATTTCGAAATAAATTTTTTTTGTCCCTAACATTTCTGTTAATTAAGCCCCAGGGTGAGAGGTACAAAGCTCATAATGGAGAATCTCAACATCATTTCAGCGTGCTGAAACCAATGGAAGTGTGAATGTGACAATTCGAATTCGTTCGCCAGATCCACCTCCACAAAGGAACAAATCAATGCATTTCTGCTCGGATTATCTGTTATTATTATCATTATTATTATTAGTTTTTGGAGGCGGGGGCTGCTGGGCCCAGTTTTTGGGTCTACTCCGGTCTCGCTCCGATAATCGGATTCGTTTACTTTGTAGAGCTCGTCGAGTAGAACAACTATGCAAAAAATCAGTTTAATTGGATATCGTTAAGTGCCTGATCGAAATCTTTTTATCTTGAATAGAATGAATCCAAAACACTGGATCAAATCTACTATAACCTATGGACCGAGAGTTATATGGGCTTTGATCAGACACTTAACGATATCCAATTAAGCTGATTTTTTGCATGGTTGTTCTACTCGATGAGCTCTACAAAGTGAACGATTTCGATCATCGGAGCGAGACCGTAGTGGGCCTAGAATCGGGCACAGCAGCTCCCCCGCTTCCTTATTTTTTTTGTAACTTGATTGTCTGCCATTTTGACGCATTCCTTTTGCAATATGGAAAATTCTAAAATCAGTCCAATAGGCTGATAATAATAAATGTGTGAATGTATATTAAAAAGTGTAAAAAGCGTATAGAAATATGTATTTTTCTTATCTTTTAGTGTATTTATTGTCAACCACGTGAGCTGACAATAACAAGACCGTTGCAATATATATTCACTATTCAGAGATAGGCTAATGCCAAAACTAAAAGAAGAAAAAAAAGCAATTTGGTTGAGAGTTTAATTTAGTTTAATTTTAGTAGTGGGTGAAGAGAAAAATAGAGTAATGATTGAAGAGATGGGTAATGATTGAAGAGAGATAGAGAGAGATGAGAAAGTAATAATTTGAGAAATAGAATAATGATTAGAGAAAGAAGTAGAATAATGATTGAAAAACTAAACTAAACTAAACTAAGAACCAAACACAACCAGATTATTTCACACAAAACGAGACACTCCTAGTGTTACTAGCTAGGAGTAAAAGAAAAGCGTTGTTAGTACCAAGTCCATTATGCTTTTGGTACTTAAAAAATAAGTACTTATTTGTAATTTTCAAATTTAAAAATAATAGATTTTTTAAAATAAAAAAAATGTTATATAAATCTTGTTTAATAAATTTCGATGAGATCTATCAAACCTAGCAAAAAAATATTTTTATAAATCCATTATTTTGAAGCATGAAAATAAATCCTTATTTGATAAAGCGGAACAGGGACGTCAAATGCAATTTACAATTGTGCTATTCACATAGAAGTAGTTGACAAATCGTGCACATATTTTTATGTGGGGTCCACTGCGGATCCCACACAAATGATTTAAGCTGTTCATTAAATGTAAAATATTTTTCTAAACTACGGATCCCACACAAACAATCCAAGCCATTCAATCCGATACCTATAGACACTCGATCCAATTATCAAATTTTTCATTCAAATTTCAGGATAATAAAATGTTAAATGATTGGATCAATGACCTATAGGTATCAGATTGAGCTAATTTTTCACAGGGCCCTTAAAAAAATATTGTACATTTAATGAACGACTTGAATTGTTTGTGTAAGACCCATAGTAAACCTACACAAACTTTGCGTGGGATCTGTATGCAATAAGTCTATGTCAACAGACTCATTGTACTCCAATTTATTATGAGTGATTGATTTTCACACTCTCCTATTTCATAATCACACTATCTTTTTGTCTTCTTATGGTGTGAATTTGCAAATTAACCTTTCATTTATAGACTTTTCCATACTTGGAAGGATAACATTGTAAATTCACATCACAAGAAGACGAAAAATAGAATGTGATTATAAAAAAAAGGGAATGTGAAAATTACTACCCTTTATTATGATAATTTCAGTACTCCCTCTGTCCCTCTTTAATAATTTTTTTAGAATTTCGTGCACTATTCAATTTCTTATATCTCGTAAGATATAATGTTTTATGTGAATTTGAAAACATTGTCTAATATAACAATTGAACTCCATCAAGCAAGATTAAAATTTCATATAAAATTCATTACCGATTTAAAGATATAACTTATTTTTTATCCGATTAGAATGAAACGAGAAACCTTTAAATGGGGATGGATGAAGTATGTTATATAATTGCTCCGCTCATGACCACATACAAGTGTTTAAAATTAGCAGCTGCGAGTTGTAACAACTAATTTCACCTTTCAGTCAATAGTTGAAATTTAATTGGAAGCATCCAATGATCGGAATTATTTCGGGGGATTAATGCTCGAAAATCATCTCGGGCCTTGAAGCCCTACAAAAAATTATGTTCGTGTAAACGCCTTTCTTTCAAAATTGTTAACTCGAGAATTTAGTTGATTTTCTCGTTATCCGACCTGGAAGTTGGAAGTAATTAAGGTGATCAGAAGTCTAATCTAGACTATTATTAGTGTAGATCATTTTAAATGATTCTCTTCAAAGAAGAGGTTGAGAACAACCCACTTTGAAAGGTTGCTCCTTCTTGGGTTTAGGTTTGAAACCTTTTAGGCGCTACGAATTTTTGTGGGAATAGTCTTCATGAGCTTAGTCCAACTTTACTTGTCCCATGGCGTAAAGTATGCCAAAAATGGTTTTCTCTCTCAGTCCACTTTAACGATCGGGACCATTTATTTTTTTTTGAACTCATCAAGAGCATCAAATATGCCAGAAATGAAGTTGATTGCATATCATTTGATGTGATTTCGGAACACACATATATTGGGAAAAATCAAATCCCAATCGCTCTCATAATGAACTAAAACAAAATGGAAGGTCCCAATCCCAACCATGGAATTGTGCTTGGAAAAGAATCCTTTTCCGGGGTGAAATTGTACTCTCCAATCCATTTCTAGTTCTTGCATTCAAGGTACCTGGCCATAATCTTTTTCTTCAGCACGTACGTATACGTACTCCTATTTTCCTATTACGACTCACCAACAAAAGTGGAACATACGGCGACAGGATATGTACGGAGTATTATATATGCTAAGTAGTACTGTATTGATTAACATTAGATTCCGTCTAAATTAGATGTACTACCTTGTCAAACATATTTGTATTCGTACCTACTAAAGTAAGAATAATAGCTTTGGATAATGGGAATGCACCTGGTGGTTGATCTCAAGGTTATTGAAACCATTAATTAAACAAATTTAAGATTATGTTAAACAAAAAATTGGTACTTGGTGAGTGGGTGTATCGATCCATGCAATGCATAAAGCACAATTTCAAGATAATCAAATTCAAGATGTATTTTCTTTTACAAACATACACTACAGATTCTTTCTTTTATCATTATTTATTTATTTTTCGCATTTGTAAGCTTTGCATTAAACTTTTATGTATTATTGGTTTGTCTTGACGAGAGGAACCGAAAAAGAAATTTTTTTTGACTTTGATCCTTTTCTTCTTTTTTTTGAGAAAATATCCAAGAAAAAGCCCAAAAATTGACTTTGTGGATTTTTTCATGGATATTTCGGAAAGGGAAATGATATTGGCACTCCAAAAATTGATGTAGGCACTCCAAAATCAATGTAACTCCAAAGCCACTTTCTTTTGTTTTTTGGAGTGCCTGCATCAATTTTTGGAGTGTCAATATCATTTCCCTTTCGGAAAATACTTGTGTAAAAGTAATAATTTTTAACTTTTTTGATTTCTCTCGTCGAGATAACCAATAATACATAAAAGTTTGGCGTAAAATTAACAAACTTGTACTCCCTCCCCGTCCCTTATTTAGAGTTCAGTATTCCATTTTGGGCTATCCCTTAATAAGTGTCCATTTTGTAAAGTTAATGGGTAAAAAATTGGTGCATTATTTATTTTGTCACTAAAAGTAGATTCTATTTTGAAAAGTTAGTGAATAAAAATGTAATGATCCGAAAACAACAGTACAAAGGATCGGAAAACTAACCTTATTATTATTAAGGCCGGAGCCAAAGTACAAAGAGGAGAGGAGAAAGAAGAAATTTCCCCATCCAATATTAGACCCCCTATGTCTATAACTGGATTTAATTTAAAGAATCCAAGTGAAACCACTGACTTAGTCAAAGAATTGCAGAAACGACTTCAAGGTCTTTCTTTGAATACCATATCCAAGGATATGGATCCTGATGATATGGGCGAACAAGAAATTTTAGAATTAGAGAATTCTTTTACCCAATCTCAGCCTGATACTATCAATAAAATTCAATATCCTACTAAGTTTCCTTATTCAGGAGCTGATAGGTATTACTATCCGAGACCGACTCCTCAAGACATGTTATATGAGGAATCTAGTTTCCAAAAACAAATGTCTTATAGTGGCAGAACCATCTATGAATGGAACATAGATGGAATGACAGAATACCAGATTTTTGTTGTCGTACATCAAATGTTGATGTACAGCACTATTTGTGTTAATAATGACAATGATGATCAGAAGGTTGCTGGCTGGATAACAGTTGGGTTTACTGGTATGATCAAAGGCTGGTGGGATAATGTCCTATCAGCAAATCAACGTTCAGAGATTCTGAACGCTGTAAAAATTAATGAAAAAGGTGAACAAGTGCAAGATGCTGTTTATACACTTGTTCAATCAATAATTTTACACTTTGTTGGTCACTGGGATAACCAACGTGAAAGGAGTAGAGAGTTACCTCAAAATTTAAAATGTCCAACGTTAACTCATTTTCGTTGGTACAAGGATGTGTTTCTTGCAAAAGTCATGCAACGAATTGATGCTAATAGTGAGCATTGAAAATCAAAATTTGTTGATGGATTGCCTTATTTCTTTGCGGAGAAAATAAGGAAGAAATTGAGAGATCAGAATAATGGTCTGACTATCAATTATGATAGTTACACTTATGGGCAAATTATTGCAATTATAATCCAATAAGGATTAACTTTGTGTAATGATATTAAATTACACAACCAATTGAAGAAGCAAAACCTGACCGAGAAGCAAGAGTTAGGTTAATTATGCGATCAGTTTGGGTATGATATGACTCAATACCCAAAATCTTCTAAAAAGAAAAGTAGTAATAAAACTGCTAAACAATATTCTAAAAAGAAATCTAGCAAGAATAATAAGACGTTTGAACAATCTGGTTCAAAAAAGTTTCCCCAGAGTCAAAAAAGCATAATAAATCCAAGAAGAAAACCACAACAAAATGTTTCAAGTGTGGTAAAATAGGGCACTATGCTAATAAATGCAAAACCAAGAAGAAGCTTAATGAGCTTCAGATAGATGAAGGGTTAAAGCAGCAGCTCTTCAAGTTAATGTTGAATTCTAGTGATTCTGAATCACAAGGAGAATCTGACAATCAGATAAATGAGGTATCTGATCAGGAAGAAGATACTTCTTCCACCTCTGATGAAGAAGAGATTTCTAATTGTAAATGTAATAATCTTGAATGTTCAACTTCTGATGATTATTGGAAGGCTATTGTTTAGATGAATGGTCTCAACATTAATGTTCTCATCGATAAGCAACAAGGCTTATTGGACATTATTGATCAAATTGATGATCCTCAGTTAAAAATAAAAATTATAGAGACTTGTATCTCTTCTAATAGTGAAGAAGAAAAGGATCAACCTTCCATTCCTGGTAAGACTTATAGTCTTAAGAATGTTTTAGACAAGTTAGAACAGATAGATAACCATAAGCCTGTTACTATTCCTGATCTTCAGGGAGAAATAAATATTTTAAAAACAGAAATCAAGCTGTTAAAATCATTTTAGACCAAAGCTACTCAGGAGCTTTGTGATATTAACAAAAAATTGATTTCTTTAGATAAAGGAGAGAAGAGCCAAACTGATGACTCTACTTATCTTAATATTATTAATAATATGGTTTACCAAAAATGGCATATTAGGGTAAATTTTGTGATACATAAAGAATACACTATTAACAATATTATTGCTCTTGTTGATAGTGGTGCAGATATGAATTGTATCCAAGAGGGTATTGTCCCAACCCAATATTTTGAGAAAACTTCTCAGAGTCTCACTAATGCAAGTGGGTCTAAAATGATTATCAAATATAAACTTAATAATGTTTACATTTGCAATAAAGGAATCTATTTGAAGACAACGTTTCTTTGTATAAGGAATCTCCAACAGATGTTAATTTTGGGAACTCCGTTCTTGTCAATGTTGATGCCAATGCAAACCAGTACTGCTGGTATCACTGCTCACATTGATGGGCATGAAATCTTCTTTGAATTTGTTTCTCCTCTTGTATACAAGGAAATAAATGATATTATGAGAAAAATTTCCAATAAGGATAAACAAATAAATTTTCTTCAAAAAGAAATTAGATTAATGGGTATTGAAGAAACTTTACAAAAACCCAGTTTGAAAGAGAAAATTTCTCAAATAGAAAAGGATTTTCAAAAAGAAATTTGTAGTGATATCCCAAATGCTTTCTGGGATAGGAAAAAATATATTGTTTCACTTCCTTATGAGAAGGGTTTTGATGAAAGGAAAATTCTTACAAAAGCTAGACCTTCTCAGATGAAACAAGAATATTTGAAAATGTGTCCAAATGAAATTAACAGTCTTTTGAAAAAACAATTAATCAGGAAGAGCTACTCTCCTTGGAGCTGTACGGCTTTTTATGTTAATAAAAATGCTGAGAAGGAGAGAGGTGTTCCTAGATTAGTTATCAATTATAAACCCCTCAACGAGGTTCTTATGTGGATAAGATATCCCATTCCCAATAAAAAAGAATTATTGGATCGACTAAATAGAGCAATCATCTTTTCTAAATTTGATCTAAATCTGGATATTGGTAGATTCAAATTAATGAATCTGATCGATATAAAACAACATTTACGGTTCCATTTGGACATTTTGAATGGAATGTAATGCCGTTTGGTCTGAAGAATGCACCTTCAGAATTTCAGAATATTATGAATGATATTTTTTATCCTTATGCAGAATTTGCAATTTGTTATATTGATGATGTTTTAATTTTTTCACAAAACATCAATCAACATATCAAACATCTTAGAATTTTTAAAGATGTTATTAAGAGAAATGGTTTAGTGGTCTCTGCACCAAAAATGAAACTATTTCAAACTAATGTCCGATTTTTGGGTCATAATATTTACCAAGGGAAAATCATCCCAATTGATAGAAGCATAGAAATCGCTTCTAAATTTCCTGATGAAATAAGAGATAAGACTCAATTGCAAAGATTTCTTGGGAGTCTTAATTATATAGGAGACTATTATAAGGAGTTAGCCCAGGATTCGGCTCCCTTATATGATAGGCTTAAGAAGAATCCTCCCCCTTGGACAAAAATACATACAAAAGCTGTCCAAAAGATCAAATTGAAAGCTAAACAGCTTCCATGTTTAGCTATTGCTAATCCCGAATGGAAGAAACTTATAGAAACTGATGCCCCTAATATTGGTTATGGTGGCATCTTAAAGCAATATAGCCCCAATTCTGGAAAAGAAGAATTGGTAAGGTTCACTTTTGGACTTTTAAAAAATGCACAGACTAATTATAGCACTATAAAGAAAGAAATTCTTTCTATTATTAAATGCATAAATAAATTTCAAGATGATTTGCTAAATCAACAATTTTTACTAAGAGTTGATTGCAGTGCTGCAAAACAGGTCTTAAAGCAGGATATTAAAAACCTTGCTTCAAAGCAAAGTTTTGCTAGATGGCAGTCTGAATTATCTGCCTTTGATTTTGATATTGAATATATTAAGGGAGAAAATAATACTCTACCTGATTTTCTTACCCGTGAGTTTTTGCAGGGTTGATGGCTAATCCATTTTACCCCAATAATATGGATTCAGAGACTTTTCTGAAGAAGGCATGTCCTTCTATAGCCCAATCAAGGCTAAAATATATAATTGAAAAAGACAAGAAATTCCGAAAGGCCATGAACAAGATGGCTATTGCCAATAGAGAGCAATTTTTTCACCAATATCTTCCCACGCGATTTTATTTGAAGAGATGGGCAAATTCTATTCAAGCCCTCGATCAATTTAATGAAGAATATGGGTATTCTGACTTCGAGGAGGAAGATATGGTAGCCAATGGCTATCGTAATAAGAGATTGAAGCAGATTCAACACCGATTAAATGTTTTGTCTCGTGCTTGATTTTGCAGATGAATAGACCTCCGGATCGAGGACGAGGTCGTGGCAATAATCCTCGAGGGCGTGGCAAATCAATGGTCACGCAAGCAGATGTTGAAGCCTACTTAAAGGCTCACAAACTTCAATATCCATCACTACAGGATGCTGCTTCAGCATCATCATCACTTTCAATGGCGGAGGTGGTGGAGGTTTTCAAATCTTTGGAAACCAAAGAAATAATATTAGTCTTGGAATCTCAGGATGAACAATATTGCAATAATCCGTGGGAAATTAAGTCCTGCTATTTGGATACAATGAGTTATCCAGTCCCTGAAGGGAAATACAGATATCAATATGAGGCAATGCTCTCAGAAACAGGATCTGTGGAATTTAGCCACACTTATGAGACTAAATTGGATCAAAAAAGTCCAATCAGTTATAGTAAGGCCATAATTAAGATAGTCATTCCAATTCACAAGTGGGGAATTCACCCACAGCAATCAAAAACCTTGTCAATAAAAGGTGAAAATGCAATTCCAATTCGTTTTAATTATTGGGATAACATTGAAGCCTGGACAAAGACTTTCTACTATCAAAACCAGATAAAGAAACATTCCTGGTTTATGAAACTATGTCCCAAATTTGTGGGTAAAAATGAGATTCCAAATTGGTTTCTTAATTGGTGGTCTAAATTTGGGCCAAAAGCTGATTTTTTGCCTCTTGAGGTACAGAAGGAAATTGAGTTCTTCAATCAGAATCATCCTCAATGAAGAGGAACAGATACTTCAGAAGGAAAATCATTCCTTTCCACTATGATCACTTTTGGTATCCCTTGGATATGGAAGTGGGATGTCCAATTTGGAAGAAATAGTTCAGGTCTTCCAGTTCTCCACAGAACCTTCCAATACAGATGGTGGAAAGGCATCAATTTGGAGAAAACATTTGAAGAAATAAGGACTGCAACGAATGAATTGAAGCTGCAAATCAAGAAAAAGGAAAAATTGTCAGTCAAAAATCCTTTCTTGGAAATTTCTGCTCAAATTAGAGCAAATAATCCAAATTTAACAGACGATGAAGTTGTCATGAAAACCATGGATTTCATGGAGGAACAATTTCTCCAGATTGTTCAAACTACGACAACAGTTGATGACGAATCCATGACATCAGCAAAGAGCAATGAATATGATAATAATCCGTTCACTTGTCTGGCAGGGGAATCTCAGGACCCCTATGAAGATAATGGGACCACCCCAGCACCAACATTGGCAGATTATTGGGATAGTATGACCGAAATAATGGCGGAACAGCTGTCCCGTAAAGGAAAAGAAAAGAAGCAATAATGTTGCTTACTGATTAAAATCGGACAAATTTTCTTTCGGTGAAAGTAAATATCTCACCAAACTTTGGTGATAAAGTAAAGTTCAATAATGGTACTTTTCCACCCGGTGAAGCGAAAGTCATGACGATGAGGCCCATTTGTGTACCCGATGCATTTTCATTTCACTTTAATTTGGGTGTAATTTTCATTTCATTTCCTGCTCGGACCTCTATATAAAGGTCCCTCTTGTAATTAGAAAATCAGGTTTTGGATTGCCCTTTCTCTCTTTCTAAAATCCAAGCACTTTGATTTTCTCCTCTCCTCTTTGTACGTTGGCTCCGGCCTTAATAATAATAAGGTTAGTTTTCCGATCCTTTGTACTGTTGTTTTCAGTATACTGCAAAAACTCACGGGTAAGAAAATCAGGTAGAGTATTATTTTCTCCCTTAATATATTCAATATCAAAATCAAAGGCAGATAATTCAGACTGCCATCTAGCAAAAATTTGCTTTGAAGCAAGGTTTTTAATATCCTACTTTAAGACCTGCTTTGCAGCACTGCAATCAACTCTTAGTAAAAATTGTTGATTTAGCAAATCATCTTGAAATTTATTTATGCATTTAATAATAGAAAGAATTTCTTTCTTTATAGTGCTATAATTAGTCTGTGCATTTTTTAAAAGTCCAGAAGTGAACCTTACCAGTTCTTTTTTTCCAGAATTGGAATTATATTGCTTTAAAATGCCACCATAACCAATATTAGAGGCATCAGTTTCAACAAGTTTCTTCCATTCTGGATTAGCAATAGCTAAACATGGAAGTTGTTTAGCTTTCAATTTGATCTTTTGGACAGCTTTTGTGTGTATTTTTGTCCAAGGGGGAGGATTCTTCTTAAGCCTATCATATAAGGGAGTCGAATCTTGAGCTAACTCCTTATAATAGTCTCCTATATAATTAAGACTCCCAAGAAATCTTTGCAATTTAGTCTTATCTCTTATTTCATCAAGAAATTTAGAAGCGAACTCTATGCTTCTATCAATTGGGATGATTTTCCCTTGGTAAATATTATGACCCAAAAATCGGACATTAGTTTGAAATAGTTTCATTTTTGGTGCAGAGACCACTAAACCATTTCTCTTAATAACATATTTAAAAATTCTAAGATGTTTGATATGTTGATCGATGTTTTGTGAAAAAATTAAAACATCATCAATATAACAAATTGCAAATTTTGCATAAGGATAAAAAATATCATTCATAATATTCTGAAATTCTGAAGGTGCATTTTTCAGACCAAACGGCATTACATTCCATTCAAAATGTCCAAATGGAACTATAAATGCTGTTTTATATCGATCAGATTCATTAATTTGAATCTGCCAATAGCCAAATTTTAGATCAAATTTAGAAAAGATAACTGCTCTATTTAGTCGATCCAATAAATCTTTTTTATTGGGAATGAGATATCTTATCCACATAAGAACCTCGTTGAGGGGTTTATAATTGATAACTAATCTAGGAACACCTCTCTCCTTCTCAGCATTTTTATTAACATAAAAAGCCGTACAGCTCTAAGGAGAGTAGCTCTTCCTGATTAATTGTTTTTTCAAAAGACTGTCAATTTCATTTTGACACATTTTCAAATATTCTTGTTTCATCTGAGAAGGTCTAACTTTTGTAGGAATTTTCCTTTCATCAAAACCCTTCTCATAAGGAAGTGAAACTATATATTTTTTCCTATCCCAGAAAGCATTTGCGATATCACTACAAATTTCTTTTTGAAAATCCTTTTCTATTTGAGAAATTTTCTCTTTCAAAATGGGTTTTTGTAAAGTTTCTTCAATACCCATTAATCTAATTTCTTTTTGAAGAAAATTTATTTGTTTATCCTTATTGGAAATTTTTCTCATAATATCATTTATTTCCTTGTATACAGGAGGAGAAACAAATTCAAAGAAGATTTCATGCCCATCAATGTGAGCAGTGATACCAGCAATACTGGTTTGCATTGGCATCAACATTGGCAAGAATGGAGTTCCCGAAATTAACTCCTGTTGGAGATTCCTTATACAAAAAAACGTTGTCTCCAAACAGATTCATTTATTGCAAATGTAAACATTATTAAGTTTATAGTTGATAATCATTTTAGACCCACTTGCAAAAGTGAGACTCTGAGAAGTTTTCTCAAAATATTGGGTTGGGACAGTACTATCAACAACAGTATTGCTAATAGTGTATCAACAACAGCAATAATATTGTTAATAGTGTATTCTTTATGTATCACAAGATTTACCCTAACATGCCATTTTTGGTAAACCATATTATTAATAATATTAAGATAAGTAGAGTCATCAGTTTGGCTCTTCTCTCCTTTATCTAAAGAAATCTATTTTTTGCTAATATCATAAAGCTCCTGAGTAGCTTTGGTCTGAAATGATTTTAACAGCTTGATTTCTGTTTTTAAAATATTTATTTCTCCCTGAAGATCAGGAATAGTAACAGGCTTGTGGTTATCTATTTGTTCTAAACTATCTAAAACATTCTTAAGACTATAAGTCTTTGATAGGAGCGTAAATGTTCCCATTAACGCTTCCTAATTTATCTTTGTTAAGTCTATTTATATTGTTAATCGGAGCTTAATACTTAGTTTGTGTACTGTAGGTGTTTGGAAGCTTAATATGTTAATTGCCGATCGAAGCGTGAATTGCACCATATAATTTTTCCTCCACAGCTCAATGGTTCTTGAACTGAAATGTGTTGCAGGAAGTACTCCAACTCACACGTGTATTTGGTGGGCCCAAAGTAAATGTTTTATTAATTGGTTTGATTATGAATTGGGCTGACAAAACAAAGAAGAATGGGGCCAAATTACTTATATTTTACGAGGGCTTTTTCAAGTAATGAGGGAGTGGGTTGACTGGTGCTACAAAGGTGTTGTCGGCTACTGATCCATGCCAAAATCGGTAGTCGTTGAAGTTTACCAAACGGCCGTCAAATTCAATTATTTATTTACCGGACTACAACTAAAGATTTGCATAGTATAGTGAGAAAGTCCGAGTCGATCCACAGGGAGTTCGAATATAGCTTGTTCGGATTAGATGCAAGGGTTTCCGGCGTTTAGACGGCCAACTTTTAGTTTTCCTTTGAAAAGTGAGAATTGCCCTTATGAAAATGACTAGAAAAATAGTTTGAACTAAGAATTAAAGGCGGCAAGGCATAGAAGCTCCTAACGCCCATAACTTAAGCCAATTAACTTTTCTCAACGAAAACACGGTTGAATCACACGGCATAGGTTATCAACCGGAAGATTTAGCTATGAAAATGGTTAGACTTGATATAGAGTTTGAACAACAAGCTTAACACAAGGCGTGACATCGCTCTCGAAACCATGTGAGCGAGCACATGATCACCGGAGATTAACAACGCCAAGACTTGCATTCAAACTAAATATCAAGGTCAAGAACTAGAAGCATAGTTTGGAAAGCGAGCAAGTTCTTTGGTTCTTTTGGCAAACACGAGGCGAGACATAGCTCACGAAACCATATGAGCGAGCATATGATCACCGGAGGTTAACATCGACAAGTTTTGTTACATAAAAGGCGAACCACGCACATTTACAAACCAAACCTCAAGTCTTAAGTTGAGAAGAGCACAATTAACCTAAATCACACGACGTTATTCACCCCATGGCCAAGCCTTATCAACTACTCACACATGGCAAGAAGACTAGAAAATATGCTTGGAAAGGTAAACATGATTAACCGATAAAAACAAAAATAAACTTGATTTAAAGAAGAATCTAGTCCGTAGCTACAACATTAATACACGACAAATTAAACGAAACCAAATACTTACTTGAGTTCTTAAAGGAAATGACAAGAAAAGCTTGAACCAACAATGGAAGAAAACTATCCTAAGCTACCACTAAGCTAACTACTACTAACTAGGAGAGAGGAGAGGGATATTTATACAAAAACCAACCCTTCTCTCATAACAAATATCCTAGCACTTTCCAAAAGTAGCAACTATTCCATAAATGGAAAGTTCAAAAAGTAGAAAAATCTGACAGTAAGCAATCTGTATCCATACAACCAAAACGGTTGTATGGATACCGAGCTGTTAAGCCTGTGTTGGAAATGCTCCGTAGACGAGCTGTATGGATACAACCAAAACGGTTGTATGGATACGCAGGAATCTGTCCAAAATATAAGGCCACCGTATGGATACAACCAAAACGGTTGTATGGATACCGCCTTGTTAACTGCAGAAATGGCCCCTAGCTTCAAAACTTGACACCCGACGCTTCCGAACTTCACCCGATGCTTCGTATCTTGCTCATTAGAGAATGGTGGCACTTCGCCACTTGGTCTTGGAAGCTCGGACTCCCACGAGGCATGTCCATGGTGTTCAAACGCGCCTTATTTATACGAATTACCTGAAATACACAAAAACCTACCTTACGTGCAATATCGCATAAAAACGACAACAAATATGTACAAACACAACATACTAAAGGACTTAAGCACCAAGAATAAGCATTATTGGGTGCTTATCACACCCCCCAACTTGAACTTTGCTAGTCCCTAGCAAACTAAGCCAAAACATATTTAACTAAGCTATAAAACCTTCTTGAAATTCAAGATACAAAAACTATGCTCAACTACTACAACTAGGCAAGAGTCCAAAACAGCCCTTCAAATCCGAGTACATGCAATCCACGCACAAACATGCCATTAACTAGGACGAACAAACTATGCCATATTAGAGTAGTCAAACATGCGTGCACCACAATGAGTTTCGACTCCAAAACTCACAAGGATATGCTCTTATTCAACTTTTCACACAGTGAGATACAAGACACATCCCATGACAAGCGCTAGCGAGTAAATGCAATAGCCAGAGACAAAAAGCTAAGCATGCTATCAAAAGAGCGCTAAGAACGAAAGGAAAGCTAATTATTCACAACTATGCACGACAAAAGATAAATCATACTCAAAAAGCAATAAATATCAATTATGCATCAAACGGAGTTAATTAGCTTACAAAAGATCAACGGAGGACTTTTTTAGCTTATAACGACCTTGGATACAAAGGAAAATGGACTACAAAAATGTAGTGGCCATATACTTGCACGGTTCATCTACCCTTGGCCACTACCAACCCTAAACTACCCAAGGCATGGTCACATATCGACCAAACACCAAACAAAGTAATGAAAAAGAAATAAAGAAAAACTACTACCACCGACTCAACAACACATAGTCGTCGTCTTCATCCGGCTCCTCATGGTATTGAGCCTCGAGCTCCCCCTTTCCATCGGACTCTTCCTCATCCGGAATGTATGGTAGCCCGAAGGTGTAGCCAATCTTCTCATCAAAGTATTCAACCCTCTTTCGAATCCGCTTTTGCTCTTTCATAGCATTTCTTTGATTTTTCTTTGAGGAATAGAGCCATTTGAGGTGAGATTTGAAATAAGAGAGATTGAGCCAAATTTGAAGGCTTAAGAGAGGGAGATGAAAATTTGGGGTTTTTCCTTTTGTAGTGGGAGAAGAAAGAAATGGAATTACGTACCAATTTTTCGCCTTTTTGCATTCCAACCACTTCTATCACATTCACACCACTCCAAACCTCCTTGAAACATTGAAAACGCACTTCCACACAACCTTCCTAACATCCGGTTACCTAAGTTTGAACAATGGAAGAGACTCGGACTATGGTTCAAAACAAGGACGATGAGACTCTTATGTGGTTTAATCAAACAAAAATGCCTTGAATCATTTCCTAAGTACGCTAGCAACTCCAACAAGATGCATGAAAGATATAAACACTACTCAAGCATGAACAAAAGATATTATTTACGCAAGTGCGAAATAGGAGAACGAAAAGCATGGGATGCTTCAAAACGAATCTCTACTCTAGCAATGCACAACGCTTGACTTGACTTTTAGGCTAAACTTGTTCATCAATGTTCATGTATATGCATATGACATGAATTCAAACATATAACCAAATTCGACGGGATACAAGACTCTTGCCATATTGACATAATTGAGCATAATTAAAGTATCTAGCAAGCGAAATTACTACTAACAAGGGAAGATTGCACAAAAAATTTAAAAATTTTAACAAAAGCAGAAAAATGAGACAAGTCTCATCAAAATATATATAGCATATATATATCCCTCCCCCCAACTTAAACGATGCTATGTCCTCATAGCATAGAGAACAACAATATTGAGAGGGAAAGAACAAAAGATTGTACCTCTGGAGGGAATGTCAACCCCCTTATACCTCGACCAAATTGGAGGCTTTCTTGTCATAGCTTCCCTTCGTCATTGGAACTACTTCCAAGGCTCACTCTTTCGGCTCCTCCATCGGAACCACAACTAGTCACACAAAGTCATCGCTGGGGCTTTCTTGGTCTTACAACCGCGACACGTAATCGCACCCAGGCTTAGGGCTCCTGAATGCCTCACTCACCTTAGCTTTTAGACCTAAACCACCAAGGCTGGTGTGGTAGCATGCTTACCTTGCAAAAGACTTAAGAACCAACTACCTACTAAGAAGCAAATGACATTAGAACTGCCCGGCTCATGGTATCCGGGCTCAAAAGTAACCAAAAGTAAAACACAACCAAATCTTCACGTGATTACACGGGTACTACTTTTCTCCCCATTTCTCACTCAAAGCATCGTAGAGCAAGTCATGCAACAACTTCAAGTTCAAAACGGGTGGCTATACCGGACCATCAAAAGAGAAAAAGAAAAGAAAGAAAGAAAGAGTTTATGTACGTTTATCCAAACGCGGGCTCCTAACACTTATTATGCCAACGAGAGCTAATAAAATGAACATAGTACTCCACTCCACACTTTGCTTTAAAAATTGAATCCGACCATGCCACAAAAATAGATACTTTGAGTAAAGCAACTGCCGAATTCGTGTCAAATATTTAAGTTCCACCAAGTTTATAGCCCAATTCACAAAATCAATTTTCAAATTGTTGAGAAATTCTGCTATAAGAGGATCGTAAACCATATCAACATCCTCAACACCAAGAAAATCAATTAGTTCTATGATTGGTAACTTCTCACGATTAGGCTCACATGCATCTTGTTTTTCTAACAAAGAGTGAAAGGAATCTACCTCGCCAACCATTTCCTTAGCGGGGCACAAAGAATTCAAAGGGACAATTGCAACTTTCATGGGCTCCAACTCTTCAAAGATTGGTTCATAAGCATCATGTTTAGCCAACAAAGAATACAAGTAATCCACTTCGGCATCCATTTCCTTAGCGGTGAGAGGTTTTGCCAATGAATCTTCATAATAGACGCTAGATGTGTCAAGCATGTTCATCTCATGAGCAAGAAGTAAGTCCTCCGGGGAAGGATCAAGATACGGGAGATCGGAAGAAACAACCTTAGCGGTGAGGCATTTATCCCCCGGATCATCACAAAGAGGGGTATCCATAAGAAGAGAACTCTGGACCTCAGCTTCATCAATAGGCTCATCACTCCAAGCAGACTCTGAGAAGCTGTCACAATCTAAACTAACATTTTCAACAAAACTTTGTGGCTCGATTTCCTCTTCCATGGCATTTGAGTTGGACTCTTGACAATGTTGAGCATAAACCCGAGAGTGTAAAATTTGAGCCAACCAATCAAAGAAATCTAAGGCTTCAGCTGGTTCTTTTTCAAAAAGTTTTCCATCGCACAACATGTCAAGGAAAGCATGACTCTTTTGAGAAAGTCCGTTATAAAAATAGTTAGCAATTTGAAAATTTTCAAAGCCATGATTTGGGACTGCAATGAGCAAATCTTTATATCTTGTCCAACATGCATAAAATGACTCATTCTCTCTTTCAACAAAGGTTTGAATTTGATTCTTGAGATCAAACCAATTGGTAATGGTCATACGACTTTTGAAAACATTGGAGTCATGAGTGGCTATGCAAGGGGGTGTGAAAATTTGATTGGGACAGAGATACTCCCGCAAAGTCTTGTGGGGTGTTAAAGTTTGATTGGGACAAAGGTACTCCCCCAAAGTCTTATGGGGTGTTTCCCAATTTGCTGCTGCCATTCTATTAGATAGATAAGACGTAAAATAAACAGGCTAGAGGGGCTATGCCGCCACCTCTCTCAAAACAGTCTCGTGGGGTTAAGCCACCACCACGGCTATATAAAAGCAATAAAAATAGTAAAAAGGCAATTGATGCTCAAATTAGCTTCGTTAAACCTCAAATCGAATTGGTGGCTCGGTTAGAGGTATCCACTAAGTCGAGTTCAAATTACACAAAAAAAAATAAAATAAATAAACGGAGTACTTACAGTGGTTTGTCGAACCTCCAAATAAGCTATAATAAGAGTTCCCCGGCAACGGCGCCAAAATTTGATCCATGCCAAAATCGGTAGTCGTTGAAGTTTACCAAACGGCCGTCAAATTCAATTATTTATTTACCGGACTACAACTAAAGATTTGCATAGTATAGTGAGAAAGTCCGAGTCGATCCACAGGGAGTTCGAATATAGCTTGTTCGGATTAGATGCAAGGGTTTCCGGCGTTTAGACGGCCAACTTTTAGTTTTCCTTTGAAAAGTGAGAATTGCCCTTATGAAAATGACTAGAAAAATAGTTTGAACTAAGAATTAAAGGCGGCAAGGCATAGAAGCTCCTAACGCCCATAACTTAAGCCAATTAACTTTTCTCAACGAAAACACGGTTGAATCACACGGCATAGGTTATCAACCGGAAGATTTAGCTATGAAAATGGTTAGACTTGATATAGAGTTTGAACAACAAGCTTAACACAAGGCGTGACATCGCTCTCGAAACCATGTGAGCGAGCACATGATCACCGGAGATTAACAACGCCAAGACTTGCATTCAAACTAAATATCAAGGTCAAGAACTAGAAGCATAGTTTGGAAAGCGAGCAAGTTCTTTGGTTCTTTTGGCAAACACGAGGCGAGACATAGCTCACGAAACCATATGAGCGAGCATATGATCACCGGAGGTTAACATCGACAAGTTTTGTTACATAAAAGGCGAACCACGCACATTTACAAACCAAACCTCAAGTCTTAAGTTGAGAAGAGCACAATTAACCTAAATCACACGACGTTATTCACCCCATGGCCAAGCCTTATCAACTACTCACACATGGCAAGAAGACTAGAAAATATGCTTGGAAAGGTAAACATGATTAACCGATAAAAACAAAAATAAACTTGATTTAAAGAAGAATCTAGTCCGTAGCTACAACATTAATACACGACAAATTAAACGAAACCAAATACTTACTTGAGTTCTTAAAGGAAATGACAAGAAAAGCTTGAACCAACAATGGAAGAAAACTATCCTAAGCTACCACTAAGCTAACTACTACTAACTAGGAGAGAGGAGAGGGATATTTATACAAAAACCAACCCTTCTCTCATAACAAATATCCTAGCACTTTCCAAAAGTAGCAACTATTCCATAAATGGAAAGTTCAAAAAGTAGAAAAATCTGACAGTAAGCAATCTGTATCCATACAACCAAAACGGTTGTATGGATACCGAGCTGTTAAGCCTGTGTTGGAAATGCTCCGTAGACGAGCTGTATGGATACAACCAAAACGGTTGTATGGATACGCAGGAATCTGTCCAAAATATAAGGCCACCGTATGGATACAACCAAAACGGTTGTATGGATACCGCCTTGTTAACTGCAGAAATGGCCCCTAGCTTCAAAACTTGACACCCGACGCTTCCGAACTTCACCCGATGCTTCGTATCTTGCTCATTAGAGAATGGTGGCACTTCGCCACTTGGTCTTGGAAGCTCGGACTCCCACGAGGCATGTCCATGGTGTTCAAACGCGCCTTATTTATACGAATTACCTGAAATACACAAAAACCTACCTTACGTGCAATATCGCATAAAAACGACAACAAATATGTACAAACACAACATACTAAAGGACTTAAGCACCAAGAATAAGCATTATTGGGTGCTTATCAGCTATAGGTTATAAAAGCAGGGAATACCGTAGAAAATAGGGTACGACGGAAGCGAAAAAAACAGCGGACGAACAAAACGGAAAAAAACGTTGGAGGCGAGGGTTTTCTTTTCTACAGGAAGTAGATCTGGTTTTTTTCTGACACATATAGGATTGCCGACTGCGGAACAGGGCTGCCCACAGCTGCCATCAAAAAGCTTTTGTTCGAAATATTGTTTACTGTTCTTCCTAAGTCTTTTTCCCTTTCAAGTTTTTGCAGCTTTGTTCAGATTTTCGCATTCCGGTAACTCGTATTGATTTATATTCTTTATTAAAATTGTTCGTTGGTATTCAATTAGTTGTTATCTTTTGTTTATTTATTTATTTTTAGCTTGCGTAATAAAAGCATGATTAATTCTAGAGCTTCGTTCCTTTTATTTTTAATAATGTGTGAGTAGTTTTTCTGAGATTTGGTCGATGGGTAAAAGCGCGCCGCGACCCAATTAGAATTTGTCTCGCAATTTTTCAGTATATTAATTTAATTAAATAATTTTAGTTGGTGAAAACTACGTCCGTTGGACGAATCCGAGGCATTGCCAGGACTCATGTGAGCGGGAACGGGGGACCAAAACCTGTTCGCCACTGTGTACGGGACCGACAACCTTAGGATTCACATCTTTCGGAGTTTCCAATTCTCCCTAAATTTAACCATTTTTTTAGAACCTTGAAAAGCGAGCAGATTCTGATTGGGTAGCGAGCGCTAAATTCCCTACGACCGTGCCTCTCTTTTTAATCGTTTGAGCAAATTATCTGTTAGCTAGTATTAGTTAATTAATCAATCAAAACGAAAAAGGGTGACTACCTAAGAGCTATTTTTAATACTACAACCCGAGTTTTCACAGCACACATTTCACCGTCCTTAGTGGATTCGACTCCGGTCTTACCGGATATTGTGCTACATCGGTCTCAGCCCTACGCTTGGGGCAACCCATTATTTTAGGTCTAGAAATCGGTCAAGCATTTTTGGCGCCGTTGCCGGGAACGGTAACGTGTGTTAAAGAATTCGGGTAGTTAATTTAATTTATTTTATTTTATTTTTCTTTTTAGTTTTGTTTGAGCCATCATAGGTAGAGGTGCGCAATCCTCCATCGTAGGAAAACAATCACCTCTAAAGTCTAAGTACTACCGAGATAATACCAGGCGTCTCATAGCCATTGAGAGAGAGCCGAGAGTAATCGTGGAGAGAAAGTCTTTTAGTGGTGATTCTTTTGATATCGGTGCCCTTTTTGTTGATTTAATAATTGAGCCACCAATAGCAGAACCACCGATGTCGATGCGTGCACACATGCATCCTGAGAGGACCACTCCTCTCGGTCCAATTGTTCTACCAACTGAGACGGTGGAAGCACGTAATGCTTTCACCATTAAACCTGGTATGCATAATGCCCTTCCCCTATTTTGTGGGAAGGAGAATGAGGATCCGTATGAGCACGTCCGTCATTTTGAGGGCTTGGTGCGCACCCTGGCCACCACTACTCAATGGGAGAATGCTTGCCTTAAGCTTTTCCCAGCCTCGCTCAGGGACAATGCGGATAAGTGGCTGTGGATGCAGAAGCCACAGTCTCTCAGGACGTTGGTTGCTGTCCGAGATTTATTTTACAAGAAATATTTCTCGAAAAATAAATCAAAGTACCTAACTCGTCAAGTCCAATCGTATAAGCAGAAAGAGGGCGAGTCGTTTTTAAGGTGCTGGGAGCGGTTCAAGGACTTGCTGTTGTCCTTACCGCATCATGGTTTCGTGAAATACCAGTTGGTGTCATTTTTCTATTTGGGCTTAAATATTGCTACGGTCCAACAAATGGAGTACCTCTGTAAAGAGGAGGATTTTCTAGATAAGTCCCCGGACGATGCGTGGGACTTTCTCGACGAGTTGGCCAAGAAACACCGAAGTTGGGAACCTTCCGACCTCGGTGATAGGGCCATGGCTGCACAGGGACCCAGTGGATCTGGCATTTTTCCTTCTAATGTGCGAGAGCACAGTGTCCAGTCTCAGCTGGACAAGATGGCTAAACAATTAGAGGACTTGAAGTTTAATCAAGTCCATTAGGCGAATGAGGTGAGAGTCGAAGAGGTGTGTGCGTTATGTGAGTGTTCGGGGCATCTTGTCACTGCTTGCCCCGCATTTTCCATTGTCAAAGACGCATACCATAGTAACCAGGCTGAGGTGAACGCGCTTAACCAGCGTTGGGATCCTTATTCAAATACCTACAATCCAGGGTGGGCCCAAAACCCACTTTTGAGTTGGAGGGATCAAAAAGCCCCAGTGCATACCCAGACACCACCTCAGCCGCAAGTCCAACAGTTCCGGCCTCCTCAAGGCCAAATGACCCAGTTTCGTTACCCATCTTAGTAGCAGCAAGGGTTCGGTCCTTCATCTTTTGGACCACCCCCAGGCATAAACCATCCCCCGTGGGATAAGCAGACTGATGAGATGATGAAGGCTCTCATGCAGTCTCAGTTAAGCTTCACTGAACAAACCAAACAGGCAATTGGTGACATTAGGACCCAATTGACCCAGTTGACGGCGGCAGTTGGACAAGTCCAACAAGAGCAGGGAAAGTTTCCTTCTCAACCTTTAGTCAATGCCGCTGGTACCCATTATGTTGGCGATTCTTCTGGCCCAAGTAATCCGAATCTCAGTCTGGAAGATGCTAAGGCAATCACCACTCTCAGAAGTGGGAAGGTGATTGACAAAGATTTGCCCCCAAAGCAGAAATCGGTGCCACCCCCGGTGCCGGTAGCTATTCTAGCAATCATTCCAGACTTGGGAAGTGTTCCTGAGGTAGAGAAAGAGGCGGAGTCTCCTGAAGTGGTGGTGCCTGCAACTGCGGTCCCCGCGACTCCAACGCCACCCGTTGCTCCATATCCAAATCGCTTGGTGGCGAAACCTAAGGTCAATGTGAACTTTCAAATGCTTGAACTATTCAAGAAAGTTTAGTTTCCTATCTCTTTGATGGAAGCCATTGACGCAATTCCTCAGTTTGCTAAGGTCTTAAAGGATTTGTGCACGTCGAAGCGGAGAACCAAGAGTTAGGACAAAGTGCTTCTGACGGAGCAAGTGAGCTCCATTCTCCAGGCTGAGATCCCCACCAAGTGTAAGGACCCTGGTTGTCCCACCATCCCTATAGGTATCGCGAGCCAAAAGTTTGATAAAGCTTTACTTGATTTAGGAGCGAGTGTGAACTTGCTCCCATATTCGGTATACTTGAAACTGGGCTTAGGCGATTTGAAAGCCACACCGGTTACGCTACAGTTGGCTGATCGGAGTGTGAGAATTCCCAAAGGGGTGGTGGAGGATGTTCTAATTCAAGTGGGCGAGTTTCTTTTTTCAGTTGACTTCATTGTCCTGGATACATGCCCAATACCAGAGGTCTTTGAAAAGACTCCTATCATCCTAGGCCGTCCATTTTTAGCCACCTCTAGTGCTGTCATGAATTGCAAAACTGGATAAGTCCAATTGTCGTTTGGGGACTTAAAAATGGAGGTGAATGTTTTCAATGTGGATAACTGAGTTGAGGATGATGAGGAGATATATGAGGTGAGTTTGATCGACACGCTGGTACAAGAGCATGTCGATAGTGTGTTATACAAGGATCCTCTGGAGATAGCCTTAACCGCCGAAGAGGCGTCATTTTTAGATTCTCCAGAGGTAGGAAGTTTGATGGAGATGCTTGCAGTGGAGGATGTGTGTGGCGCAGCTTGGAACCCAGTTCCTGAGCCGCTAGGCGTCCCATCTCCTAAAGTTCTCCCATCATCAGTCCAGCCGCCTAAACCAGAGTTAAAGCCTCTGCCGGACACTCTTAAGTATGCCTTCCTTAAAGATGATGATACTTTTCCGGTTGTGATCTCTTCATCCCTTGAGGTAGATCAAGAGGCTAAGTTGCTTACCATGTTGAGAAAGCACGTGGGCGCGATAGGCTGGATAATAGCAGATTTGCAGGGAATTAGTCCAACGGTGTGTACACACCGCATTTTTCTATATGAGGATGTGAAGCCTTCTAGGCAACCTCAGCATCGTCTGAACCCCAATATGAAAGAGGTGGTTCGAGCTGAGGTGCTGAAGCTTTTAGATGTGGGTATTATTTACCCGATAGCCCATAGTGAATGGGTAAGCCCAATGCAGGTGGTGCCTAAGAAGGCAGGAGTGACCGTCGTGAGAAACGGCGAAGGCGAGCTAGTGCCGACCCGTGTTCAAACCGGGTGGCGAGTTTGCATAGATTATCGGTAGCTCAATGCGAGCACCCGGAAAGACCATTTCCCTCTCCCATTCATTGATCAAATTCTAGAGAGGGTGGCTGGCCGGGCATTTTATTGCTTTCTAGATGGGTACTCTGGCTACAATCAGATTGAGGTAGCCATGGAGGATCAGGAGAAGACCACCTTCACGTGTCCTTACGGCACGTTTGCCTACCGTCGCATGCCTTTTGGCTTGTGCAACGCTCCCGGCACCTTTTCAAGGTGCATGATGGGAATATTTAGCGACATGGTAGAAAAGATCGTGGAGGTGTTTATGGATGACTTTTCAATTTTTGGGGATTCGTTTGACAAATGCCTCGAGAATTTAGGAAAGGTCTTGCAACGGTGCGAGGAGAAGCAACTTGTGCTTAATTGGGAGAAGTGCCACTTCATGGTGACCCAAGGGATTGTGTTGGGACACATTGTCTCATCCAAGGGTATTGAGGTAGATAAGGCGAAGATTGATTTGATCGCAAATCTTCCCACTCCAAAGTCTGTAAAAGACATTCGGTCTTTCCTCGATCACGCCGGTTTCTACCGGCGTTTCATTAAGGGATTTAGTGCTATCTCCCGGCCGTTGTGCCATTTACTGTCAAAAGACACCCCATTTGTGTGGTCTAAGTCGTGTGAGGAGGCATTCCAGACATTGAAGCGGAGTCTCACTACTCCGCCGATTGTTCAGCCTCCGGATTGGAGTTTGCCCTTTGAGTTGATGTGCGACGCCTCTGACTATGCTATCAGGGCAGTTTTAGGGCAACGGCGAGGGAAGGATCCCTGCGTCGTGTACTACGCGAGCAAGACATTGAACGAGGCACAGATGAACTACACCACTACCGAGAAGGAATTGCTCGCGGTGGTGTTTGCCTTAGACAAGTTCCGGTCCTACTTGGTGGGTTCGCAGATTGTGGTGTATACCGATCATGCGGCCTTGAAGTATCTGATGACCAAGCAGGATGCGAAGGCTCGCCTTATCCGGTGGATTCTTTTGCTGCAAGAATTCCACCTCGTGATTAAGGATAAGAAAGGGGTTGAGAATGTAGTGGCCGACCACCTGTCTCGTCTGGAGTTTGAGGACCCCACCTCTCATCTCCCCATTGTGGATACTTTCCCTGACGAGCAGTTGTTTGCTGCTAATACGTGCCCATGGTTTGCAGATATCGCCAATTATTTGGTGACTGGGCAGATTCCACCCCATTGGTCTACAGCTGAGAAGCAGCGATTTTTGAGAGAGGTCCGGCAAATATCTACGATGATCCATATGTATTCAAGTATTGCGCGGACCAACTTTTGCGTCGGTGTGTCCTCGACGCTGATCAAAGGGGAGTTTTAGAGTTTTGTCACACCGAGGCGTGCGGAGGTCATTTCTCCGCAAAGAAGACCGCCGCCAAGGTCAGTGAGTGTGGTTTCTTTTGGCCAAGTCTTTTTAAGGATGCGTACGTCTTTTGTAAGTCGTGTGACCGGTGTCAGAAATTAGGCAAGGTTGGCCCACGGAATATGATGCCCCTACAGAACATTTTTGTGATAGAGGTCTTCGATTATTGGGGTATTGATTTCATGGGCCCGTTTCCGGTGTCATACGGTTATGAGTACATCCTCTTGGCGGTGGATTATGTTTCCAAGTGGGTTGAGGCTGTCCTCACTAAGACCAGTGATTCCAAGGTCGTACTAGAGTTCTTATGAACTAACATTTTGTCAAGGTTTCGCATGCCACGTGCCATTATCTCTGATCAGGGTACGCACTTTTGCAATAGGTCTTTTGGGGCATTAATGAGCAAGTATGGCATCTCTCACAAGGTGTCTACTGCCTATCACCATCAAACCAGCGGTCAGGCTGAGCTAGCGAATCGCGAGATTAAGGGAATTCTAGAGAAGACCGTGAACCCGAATAGGAAAGATTGGTCACTTCGGTTGACCGATGCTTTGTGGGCGTACCACACTGCTTACAAGACCATGTTAGGTGCTTCACCCTACCGGCTTGTTTATGGTAAGGCCTGCCACTTGCCCGTTGAGATGGAGCATAAGGCCTATTGGGCAATTAAGACGCTAAATGCGCGTTTACCTGAGGCGGGTGCCCGTAGGAAACTCCAGTTGTGTGAGCTTGAGGAAATTAGGAATGACGTGTATGAGAGTGCGAGTATTTATAAGGCTAAGGTTAAGGCATATCATGATAGAAATATTCAGCGCAAAACCTTTAGTGTTGGTCAAAAAGTGTTACTGTATAACTCGCGCCTTCATTTATTTCCTGGTAAGTTGAGGTCCCGGTGGGACGGTCCCTACGTTGTGCATAAGGTGTATCCGAATGGTTCGGTTGATGTTTGTGACCCCAAGAATAACAATGTTTCCAAGGTTAATGGGCAACGTCTAAAACCATTTTTGGAATATGTGGAAATAGGTGAACCTGATGAGGTTTTGGTCGATCCTGTTTATTCGGATGATCCTGTTGTTTAGCCGTTGGGCTATATCCTGACGGGTAGCTTTTGCGTACCACTCTATTCACTAAGAAGTGGACCCAGCTCCTAGCGATAGGGGTACCCATCATTGACTTGGGTTTTGGGAACAATCTTTGTACATTTGTTCTTTTATTTCTTATTAAGCTTTAAAATTCAAAAAAAAGGAATTTGGAAAAGAAAAAAAAAATTAGCATAATGGTCTGGTATAGCCACCTAGTCAAAGCTATGTATGTAGTACTTAGGAGGTTGGGTCTGACGGCAAGCGCGTAGTTAGTAGCAAGAATTCTGTCTGAACCATCTAACTTCAATGTCCAAACTCTGTGGAGATTGCTTCACAAATGGAGTGGTGGGTAAGGAATCTGGCAGCCCCAGAGGGAGTGACAGCCTATTAGATGATGGTACCACTTCTCAAGATATCGTCGAATCCTATGCATATTGTCCTTCCAACAAATAGGGAAACACAGTCTTTGGCCAGGGAGAAAAGTAGTACCCGTGTCTTTCGCGTGAAGAAAGTGGATGGTTTATTTTTTTGTCTTTCATTTTCTTTTTTGCCTTGTTTATTTCTTTTAGTTATTTTTCTTGCTGTCTTGGAGGCTAACATTTTGCAGGTTATTCGATCCAAGTTGGGGGGTCTCCCTCTCTCTATAATTTACTCTGCTTAGCCCCATTTTTTTAAGGTGATATCTATCATCTCTTTTATGTTTCTGTCTTATCTTTATTTTTCATGCTTTCAATGCGGACATTGAATAATTCAAGTTGGGGGGAGTGATCACTTTGTTCTTTATTTTGTTAGTTCTTTATTTTGTTAAAAAAAATTAAAAAATAGGGAAAATCTTTTGCATGAGACCTGAAAGCTGTTGAGATTGGCTCGTGATTGATTGGGTTTGAGATACGATAGTCATTCTTTGATATTGTGATGGCATTGTAATTCTTTTTGCTAGCTTGTCGCTAAGAATTAGTCATGGCATTTATTTTTAGCACATTTGCACTTCACGTCTATTTGGGCTTTGGTTACTTGTGAGCTGTGACTTGATTATTCTTGATGGCTAGTTTAGTGGAGACTTATACCCATGTGAGTTTAGAGCCTTATTTTTTCTTGGAGTGATATCAAATAAACTCTTGTTTGTCACGAAAAAAAGTAAATTCGTTGTTGATCTCATTATTTTTGTCGTCAAGTGTTGGAAATGTTTTGAATTGCCTACTTATCTCTTGGATTTGAAAAGTTGCATGGTTGTGTTGCCCATTGGAGAGGATTATAGGCCATCTTTGCTATTTAGAACCGGTTCGTTTCTTCATTCACACATCTATCACTTATGAACCAATTTGAGCCTCATGCATACAGCCTTTTTCTTGTTGAGTTCCACCATCTATATTGTGTCTTGAGAATGGTTAGTTAATGATGTGAATGTGAATTTTTGAGAAGGGGATGAGTAGAGTTGTGAATTGAGTTTTGATTGACTGGTGATCTTTTCCATTCAAAAAAAAAACAAAAGAAAAAAAAAATAAAAGAGCAAAAAGGAAAGACACCATATTATTGTGAAAAATAGTACTTGTTCTAAGTGTGAGTTTGTGTTAAAGGTAGGAAAGAGAGATGTGGCGGAGTTGAAAAAAAAAGAGAAGAAAAAGAGGGCACGCATTGTTATATTTGCCCTATGTGAGTTGTGGTTAGCCTATTCTCGGACACTTATATTTTTACCTAGCCTTGAAACATTTGCCCTTACCTAACATTATAACCGAAATTGAAGTCCTATTTGATCCTATGGGCAATGGGTTGTGAATTGGTGGATAGAGAGAGTTTTCAATGCTTGGCATACCGTTCATGAGATCATGTGCCCACTTTATAAAGCGTTCTTTTCGTGTCATTATGTGCGGAAGTATTTTGCTTTCATTTACATAACGTTCGCCCGCACATATTGAGAGTAATATGCACCTTGTTTCGAGAGATTTCATTTGTTGAGTTCATGACACGGTGAGATTTGAAGTCGAGACTCGGTCCGGAGAGAATTTTTGGTTATTTTTACTTGTGACCGAAGCCTTTGTTCACACACGCTGAGTATAGGTACCATGACAAATTTTTATGACTTGATAGTATCTAGAACTGCTTATGTCGTTATCTTTTTGCGATGACTTCATATTCTTTGCTTGAGATATTATTGAGCTGTCTTATGGTTTTCGGATTTCATGTGAAAGGATTCACGGTGTTTTGTGGGTGATCACTGCTGAAAATCCTCACGAGACTTCACTCGTCCTACCAGGGTCGCCTGGGGGTTTAAAAGAACTATCTGTTTTAATTTGTTTTCTTTAGTTGCATTTTGTTTTCTTTGCTCGGGACAAGCAAAGTGTAAGTTGGGGGGTGTGATAGGAGCGTAAATGTTCCCATTAACGCTTCCTAATTTATCTTTGTTAAGTCTATTTATATTGTTAATCGGAGCTTAATACTTAGTTTGTGTACTGTAGGTGTTTGGAAGCTTAATATGTTAATTGTCGATCGAAGCATGAATTGCACCATATAATTTTTCCTCCATAGCTCAATGGTTCTTGAACTGAAATGTGTTGCAGGAAGTACTCCAACTCACACGTGTATTTGGTGGGCCCAAAGTAAATGTTTTATTAATTGGTTTGATTATGAATTGGGCTGACAAAACAAAGAAGAATGGGGCCAAATTACTTATATTTTACGAGGGCTTTTTCAAGTAATGAGGGAGTGGGTTGACTGGTGCTACAAAGGTGTTGTCGGCTACAGGTTATAAAAGCAGGGAATACCGTACAAAATAGGGTACGACGGAAGCGAAAAAAATAGCGGACGAACAAAACGAAAAAAAACGTTGGAGGCGAGGGTTTTCTTTTCTACAGGAAGTAGATCTGTTTTTTTTCTGACGCATATAGGATTGCCGACTGCGGAACAGGGCTGCCCACAGCTGCCATCAAAAAGCTTTTGTTCGAAATATTGTTTACTGTTCTTCCTGAGTCTTTTTCCCTTTCAAGTTTTTGCAGTTTTGTTCAGATCTTCGCATTCCGGTAACTCGTATTGATTTATGTTCTTTATTAAAATTGTTCGTTGGTATTCAATTAGCTGTTATCTTTTGTTTATTTATTTATTTTTAGCTTGCGTAATAAAAGCATGATTAATTCTAGAGTTTCGTTCCTTTTATTTTTAATAATGTGTGAATAGTTTTTCTGAAGTTTGGTCGATGGGTAAAAGCGCGCCGCGACCCAATTAGAATTTGTCTCGCAATTTTTCAGTATATTAATTTAATTAAATAATTTTAGTTGTTGAAAACTACGTCTGTTGGACGAATCCGAGGCATTGCCAGGGCTCATGTGAGCGGGAACGGGGGACCAAAACCTGTTCGCCACTATGTACGGGACCGACAACCTTAGGATTCGCATCTTTCGGAGTTTCCAATTCTCCCTAAATTTAACCATTTTTTTAGAACCTTGAAAAGCGAGCAGATTCTGATTGGGTAGCGAGCGCTGAATTCCCTACGACCGTGCCTCTCTTTTTAATCATTTGAGCAAATTATCTGTTAGCTAGTATTAGTTAATTAATCAATCAAAACGAAAAAGGGTGACTACCTAAGAGCTATTTTTAATACTACAACCCGAGTTTTCACAGCACACATTTCACCGTCCTTAGTGGATTCGACTCCGGTCTTACCGGATATTGTGCTACATCGGTCTCAGCCCTACACTTGGGGCAACCCATTATTTTAGGTCTAGAAATCGGTCAAGCAGTCTTACCAGGAATGGAAGGTTGATCCTTTTTTTCTTCACTATTAGAAGAGATACAAGTCTCTATAATTTTTATTTTTAACTGAGGATCATCAATTTGATCAATAATGTCCAATAAGCCCAGTTGCTTATCGGTGAGAACATTAATATTGAGACCATTCATCTAAACAATAGCCTTCCAATAATCATCAAAAGTTGAACATTCAAGATTATTACATTTACAATTAGAAATCTCTTCTTCATCAGAGGTGGAAGAAGTATCTTCTTCCTGATCAGATACCTCATTTATCTGATCGTCAGACTCTCCTTGTGATTCAGAATCACTAGAATTCAACATTAACTTGAAGAGCTGCTGCTTTAACCCTTCATCTATCTGAAACTCATTAAGCTTCTTCTTGATTTTGCATTTATTAGCATAGTGCCCTATTTTACCACACTTGAAACATTTTGCTGTGGTTTTCTTCTTGGATTTATTATGCTTTTTCGACTCTGGGGTAAACTTTTTTGAACCAGATTGTTCAAACGTCTTATTATTCTTGCTAGATTTCTTTTTAGAATATTGTTTAGTAGTTTTATTACTACTTTTCTTTTTAGAAGGTTTTGGGTATTGAGTCATATCATACCCAAATTAATCGCAGAATTGACCTAACCCTTGCTTACCGGTCAGGTTTTGCTTCTTCAATTGGTTGTGTAATTTAATATCATTACACAAAGTTAATCCTTCTTGGATTATAATTGCAATAATTTGCCCATAAGTGTAACTATCATAATTGATAGTCAGACCATTATTATGATCTCTCATTTTCTTCCTTATTTTCTCTGCAAAGAAATAAGGTAATCCATCAACAAATTTTGATTTTCAATGCTCACTATTAGCATCAGTTCGTTGCATGACTTTTGCAAGAAACACATCCTTATGCCAACGAAAATGAGTTAACGTTGGACATTTTAAATTTTGAAGTAACTCTCTACTCCTTTCATGTTGGTTATCCCAGTGACCAACAAAGTGTAAAATTATTGATTGAACAAGTGTATAAACAACATCTTGCACTTGTTCACCTTTTTCATTAATTTTTACAGCGTTCAGAATCTTTGAACGTTGATTTGCTGATAGGACATTATCCCACCAGCCTTTGATCATACCAATAAACCCAACTGTTATCCAGCCAGCAACCTTCTGATCATCATTGTCATTGTTAACACAAATAGTGCTGTACATCAACATCTGATGTACGACAGCAAAAATCTGGTATTCTGTCATTCCATCTATGTTCCGTTCATAGATGGTTCTGCCATTATAAGACATTTGTTTTTGGAAACCAGATTCCTCATATAACATGTCTTGAGGACTCGGTCTCGGATAGTAATACCTATCAGCTCTTGAATAAGGAAACTTAGTAGGATATTGAATTTTATTGATAGTATCAGGCTGAGATTGGGTAAAAGAATTCTCTAATTCCAAAATTTCTTGTTCACCCATATCATCAGGATCCATATCCTTGGATATGGTATTCAAAGAAAGACCTTAAAGTCGTTTCTGCAGTTCTTTGACTAAGTTAGTGGTTTCACTTAGATTCTTTAAATTAAATCTAGTTATAGACACAGGGGGTCTAATATTGGGAGGGGAAATTTCTTCTTTCTCCTTACTCTTGGGTCTAAGTTTCGTAACTCGACCACTGATTTGGTTAACCTGTTCTTCAATTCTGACTAATTGGTCACCAACAGTATTAAGAATTAGATCAGTATAATTATTCTGTTTATGCATCCTACCATTAACATCTGTATTTGTAGGTTTCACAAACGCTACAGTTTCTAAAGAAGGTTCAGAATCTGAACTTCCTTCCACAGACAAAGGGCTAGTTGGAGGATGAATTGAAGAGATCGATGTTCTCGTCATGGATCTCCAATTTTTCTTATAATCCTGGATAACGTTTATTGATCTATCCAATTCTGTGAAGTATTTCCCATAAAACCATTGGGTAAAAGGGATAATATTTTTTGTATAACCAATCCAGTCATAAAATTCTTCTTTGAATTTTTGTAACTGGTCTTTGTTATACTTAGAGAAATACCATTCTCTAAACTCTTGGTATTTAGGCTGTTGAAATTCTTCATTGATTTCTTTCCTTATTTCAGGTTCTATTATCATTAATAGTAAAATTCATTTCACTAGCAGTAGGTGATTCTACTGGGTTATTGTAAACTCCATGGGGAATTTGATTTTGAGATATTCTAATTCTTGTCAAATTAATATCTTCAACAGGATGTTGTGACTCGGGGATTTCCGAGACTGAGTGTCTGCTAGTAGTAGGAATGTTAATCCTATATGGTTGTCTAGTCGCAGAGAAACTAGAACTTCGACTTCGTAGAAGTCTGTCAGGTTGGGAATTCCTAAAATTCAAAGATACCGTACCATCACTGTCTTGAACTATTTGTTCAATTTGATTAACAATGGGTCTAGGTGGGAGCGCATTATTAATAACCCAATTTTTTGGAAATGTAATTTCTTCCCAGTTTATCAACCTGTTGGTCACTATATTGGATGTCAACAGATTTGTTTCCACCAAAACAGTCTGATCCAAGGGTCTTAATTGACGAACCCTGGGATTAACAGTATTCAAAACTTTATAGCAAATTCTATAAACAACAGCTATAACTTCAGATTCAGGTAAAAAATCATAACCTCTAGTTTGGATCCTACAATTCAAGACTTCACCCAAATTTCTATCCATCAATGATAGAGTTAAATTGAGGTAAGCATTAAAGTAAACAGGACCATGACATAAACTGGTCTCAACAGCCTCCATTATTGAGGCTCTCCAATTATTACACCTGCCATCTCTAAGTGTTACTTGAAGGCAAGTATCCATACCAAGTAAAGTTAATGGTTTTAGTGCAATTTGTACTAAACCAATATGAACATATTTATAATTATGCATGTGCGCAACTAGATCACTACGATCCATAAGATTTATTATCTTGTCATTAAGCTCTAAGCTTTCAGTTCTTTCCATGGTTTTTATTGCCATGCTACTTCTGAATTTAAACAAACCATGCCCATATATATTAGAAGGGCGAACTGGAGGAATAGTCCAATGATTCAATTGTTTTTGCACATCGGCATGTTCAATTAATTCTGAATTTTTTATTCGATCATTATCAGATTTAAATATTCTTCTCATTTTGAGAATTGTGTTAGTGCTCATAAATATTATTCTTTCATGAATTTGCCTTTTTTTTTTTTAAATGGAAGATAACATTCTAGATAGCACGTCTATCAACGATTTATTGGAGTAAGGCCAAATTACCCTTCCCCGGTCCTCATGGCCGGACAAATCCAAACTCGACTTTGGTGACGTCCCACTACCGAAAATGCTTTCTTTCATATAGGTTTTCGATTAAATTTTTATTTAAAAGGCATCTTCATGCTAGAATAATAAATACTTGCACTAACAGATTATTTTAAGCCATTACTGGCTCTGACACCAAATATATACTGAAAACAACAGTACAAAGGATCGAAAAACTAACCTTATTATTATTAAGGCCGGAGCCAACGTACAAAGAGGAGAGGAGAAAATTAGAGTGCTTGGATTTTAGAAAGAGAGAAAAGGGCAATCCAAAACCTGATTTTCTGATTACAAGAGGGACCTTTATATAGAGGTCCGAGCAGGAAATGAAATGAAAATTACACCCAAATTAAAGTGAAATGAAAATGCATCGGGTACACAAATGGGCCCCATCGTCATGACTTTCGCTTCACCGGGTGGAAAAGTTCCATTAATGAACTTTACTTTATCACCAAAGTTTGGTGAGATATTTACTTTCACCGAAAGAAAATTTGTCCGGTTTTAATCAGTAAGCAACATTATTGCTTCTTTTCTTTTCCTTTACGAGACAGCTGTTCCACCATTATTTCGGTCATACTATCCCAATAATCTGCCAAAGTTGGTGCTGGGGTGGTCCCATCATCTTCATAGGGGTCCTGAGATTCCCCTGCCAGGCAAGTGAACGGATTATTATCATCTTCATTGCTCTTTGCTGATGTCATAGATTCGTCATCAGCTGTTGTCGTAGTTTGAACAGTCTGGAGAAATTGTTCTTTCATGAAATCCGTGGTTTTCATGACAACTTCATCGTTTGTTAAATTTGGATTATTTGCTCTAATTTGAGCAAAAATTTCCAAGAAAGGATTTTTGACTGACAATTTTTCATTTTTCTTGATCTGCAGCTTCAATTCATTCGTTGCAGTCCTTATTTCTTCAAATGTTTTCTCCAAATTGATGCCTTTTCACCATCTGTATTGGAAGGTTCTGTGGAGAACTGGAAGACCTGAACTATTTCTTCCAAATTGGACATCCCACTTCCATATCCAAGGGATACCAAAAGTGATCATAGTGAAAAGGAATGATTTTCCTTCTGAAGTATCTGTTCCTCTTAATTGAGGATGATTCTGATTAAAGAACTCAATTTCCTTCTGTACCTCAAGAGGCAAAAAATTAGCTTTTGGCCCAAATTTAGACCACCAATTAAGAAACCAATTTGAAATCTCATTTTTACCCACAAATTTGGGACATAGTTTCATAAACCAGGAATGTTTCTTTCTCTGGTTTTGATAGTAGAAAGTCTTTGTCCTGGCTTCAATGTAATCCCAATAATTAAAACGAATTGGAATTGCATTTTCACCTTTTATTGACAAGGTTTTTGATTGCTGTGGATGAATTCCCCACTTGTGAATTGGAATGACCATCTTAATTATGGCCTTACTATAACTGATTGGACTTTTTTGATCCAATTTAGTCTCATAAGTGTGGCTAAATTCCACAGATCCTGTTTCTGAGAACATTGCCTCATATTGATATCTGTATTTCCCTTCAGGGACTGAATAACTCATTGTATCCAAATAGCGGGACTTAATTTCCCACGGATTATTGCAATATTGTTCATCCTGAGATTCCAGGACTAATATTATTTCTTTGGTTTCCAAAGATTTGAAAACCTCTTCTGTTTACACCACCTCCGCCATTGAAAGTGATGATGATGCTGAAGCAGCATCCTGTAGTGATGGATATTGAAGTTTGTGAGCCTTTAATTAGGCTTCAACATCTGCTTAAAAAAAATATTGTAAAATAGCTGTGTAAAAGTAATAATTTTTAACTTTTTTGATTTCTCTCGTCGAGATAACCAATAATACATAAAAGTTTGGCGTAAAATTAACAAACTTGTCCTCCCTCCGTCCCTTATTTAGAGTTCAATATTCCATTTTGGGTTATCCCTTAATAAGCGTCCATTTTGTAAAGTTAATGGGTAAAAAATTGGTGCATTGTCTATTTTGTCACTAAAAGTTGTTCCATTTTGAAAAGTTAGTGAATAAAAATGTAATGATGATGGATAAGTATGGAAAGTGGAGGAAAAAGTTAATGTGAAATATATAATGATGATGTATTTTTAATAAGTTGGAGTTACGAAGCAGAATACTTAAAAAGGGACGGAAGGAGTATAAATTTTGAATAAAGACAAAATAAAAAAATTGTAATCTAGACAACTTGTAAATTAAAGGAAACACCCGGGTGAGGTATATAAAGACAACCAACCATGAATAGTGATTTATACTAGTGGGTTGTAAAAGTTGGTTTGTATGGAAAAAATAGAGGGACCAAGGGATCTTCCAACATGGGGCAAAAGAAAAGGTGTCCACCTTTCCAAGTAGACACGTACTCGTTCACTAAAACAGATGTAGGGAGGGATCGATGGATGTCTTTTTACCAAACCTTTCAACCTTTTTCCGAATTTAATAGCCACCTGAATTCAAGTTGTGTACGTGGAAAGATAGGAGCGGTGACCAAACAGATTCTTTAACTCATGATGTATATGATCACTAAGATCAATGGCACCCACATTACATTAGTGGCCAAAAGCTAGTTTTTTGAGCTGTCAACTGTAATGGTTGTGGGCTTAATTGAGGGTGAATTGTTAATGGGCTTTAAGGGTTTGTGAGCCATGTGTACTTTACCAGCAATTTTTTTTTTCCACGGCAATATACATTAGCGAGGGCTAGTGAGAGTGTTAGAGTTAGTACGGAGAAACCAGAAGCTATCCATAGCCCTGGTCCCCTAAAGGATCTGCCCTCAGTGGGGCTCGAACCCAAGACCTTCTATAAAGGGGAGAAAATGATTGACCAACTGCACTAAGCAGATTATTACATCTAAAATTTTAAGGTATCCTAAAATCTTAGGGTAAGGTACCATAAAACCCTAGCATACCCAAAAATTCTAGGGTGACACTTTCATTAATGGTAAATGTATTTTTGTAAAAATAAACCTAACAGTAATTAATTATTAAATCTCTCCTTAATGAAAATTAAGTGTCATTTTTATGTACTTAGAGGTAAAAATCTCTTTTGAATTTTATGTTTTGAAATAAGAGAGAGAAAGAGAGAGAGGGCGTCACTGTTTGTGATGTAGAAAGAAAGAGAGAGCCAACCAGCTAGATATGCACATGTGCGCGCAAGAAGGGGCAAAGCTCGTGTTTGGGCGCGTGTGTGTGGGGATGTGCGCGCAGTCAGGATAATATGGTAAAAATACATTCCAAGGACCTACACAGCATTTATACGAGAATAAGAAATTCCCAAGCCATAAACTCAAAAAGGGGGACCGACTGGACATTGTCTCCTCATATTTCCTGAATCCCAGCCTGTGCCGTACCGAAGGTGATCGCTTATTATTTTATTACGAGTACTAAATCCCCCAAGTATGTGGTGGCAAATTGGGGGACTGGTATTGCAATGGTATGAATGCAGTTCCTGAATTGGCAGTCCGACTTTTGCTGCGACCGGTTTTTATGTCCTGACGTTATCGTCGGTCTGCTTCAGAAGTAGGAGACTTTGAATTTATCTATGTTTGTTGCAGATGCTCGCGTCTAAGTTTAGATAGTTTTGATTCACTCCTGTACTTTGTGAGGAAATCTGTATTTTCCTTGGGGCTTTCCATATTAAATGGATTGAATCGATTAAACATAAAACAAAATTGGCAGTCTAACGGACGTAAGTACTTCGGCGAACTATTGGCTAGAGGTGAGGATCAAAAAAAAAAAACTATTGGCTAGAGGTAGGATGTCATTCGGTTTTTTCATGTCCAGTTCCATCCATTTTGTGGCCAAGATCTACTCTATACAATCACAGTGATATCCACGGCTAGCATTTTGCCACGGAATGGGGAGCCTGCTGTCCCAAGGGGACGCACGGAAAAAATTCTAACACCACACCCGTTTACACACTCGTTCACACATCCACACTCACAACAAGAGTGGAGCCTGCACACACACCCACACTCACAACAAGGGTATAAAGCCTGCACACACAACCATACTCACAACAAGGGTGGGGCCCACCCTTGTTGTGAGTGCGTGTGTATAAATGGGTGTGGTTTAGAATGATTGGGAAGTGCGGCTACTGCCAAGAAAAGAAACGACGGCTTTGTTTGGTTGACAGTTTAGTTTAATTTAATTTTGGTAGTGAGTGGAGATAGAAATAGAGTAATGATTGAAGAAATAGGTAATGATAGGAGAGAAATAGAAAGAGATGAGAAAATAATAATTGAAAACATAGGATAATGATTGGAGAAAGAAGTAGGGTAATGATTGAAAAACTCAACTAAAACTAAAGTAAAATGATAACCGAACATAGTGGCTGTTTCTTTCCTTTGACGAAGCCCCTCCTTTTATTTGCTCAATCTTCATTTGGCATAGCAAAAACACAATTACGGATTAATGTTTTATTTGGGCTCCTTTCGTGTCCTACAATGATGATTCAACTCATTCATTATTTTAAAAAAAAAGCTTAATGGGTCCTTGCAAAAAAATTAGATTAATTAGATATCAGTAGGGGTATTTTCAGCACACTCCTAAGAATTCTGAAAAATCCCCCACAAATTAAGCTAATTTTTTGCAGGAATCAATAAAAAATATTTTTCAAAATAATTAGCAATTTAAATCATCTTTGTGCATGAAATCCGAAATGGGCTCCACAAAAAATTAATAAATCATTAATCTGAAATTCAGTGTTTTGCCTTACGAATTCTTTTCTGAAAATTCATAATGGTTGATAGCAAGTGGGTCATTCGATTTCTGATGTGGAGGCATACCAGAGAGACATGCGGGATGTTGAGCTGGTTGAGCTCCGTTGGGTTCTGCTAGAGATCGGTCATCCATAGGTCGAATGCAGACACTGTTTTCTGGGAGATGCGAACATTGTTCTCGTGGATGACGGATTGGGAGCATCCGATTTTGGATGCGGGCACTTTGATATAGGCCATGAAGATCTAGCAGTAATGAAGACATCCCGGATTCGCGAGTTGTGTATCTTGGTTTGGAGGCCCAGCGGGGGATGTAGTGAGTCAACAAAGACAGAAGTTAGTGTCACGCCCTCGATTTTCAACATAATTAATAATGACTTTTAATAAACAAAATCTCTCAAATACACACTACTATACCCCAAAAGATACTTAATTCCCAGAATTTACAAGTTAAGTTCAAAGGTTACATCATCGGCTCGATGGCCCAAAGTAACATAATACTTATACTAAAGGAAGGAGTTAAGAGTTTTCAGTCATCCATAGTTAAAATGAAAATGATAATTAAAATTACAATTACATCTCAAAAGGGGTTTTACAAAAAAAATGCTAAAGTAATTTCACAAGTTAGTTTTCAAAAGAATGATCAATAATGCACTCCGTGCACTTCATGTCAATGCCCATGTGGTGTACCTGAAAATGATAACAAGGGTTGAACAAACACGAGCCTAGTAGAAAATTCTATACTAAGGCTATATGTCAATGAGATGATCATGCACTAATAGGAAGATATATGGATAAGAGATCAAGAATTCAACGAATCAACAAGCATACAAAACGACAAGCCGAAAAATGAAACAATCATATAGTTCTCCTTCACATTCAAGGTGTCCCGTATTTCATGGTTAATAAGTCTTTTCTTCCAAGTGCACATTTCGGGTATTTGGGACCCCATTCATCCCCTGTCGGTCATCGCATCAATATGTGGACCTGTTCATTCCCTACCGGTCATCGCACCAATAGGTGGACCCGTTCATTCCGGGTATTTGGGACCCCGTTCATCCCCTACCGGTCACCACGCCAATTGACGGGCCCATTCAAGTTTCCTTAAACCGTTTCATTACTCATGTCATTGATTCTTATTACATCACCAAGTCATAAAGTTCACAACTTGCATTCGGTATTCGTGTGCTTCATTTCAATCATATTCCTCACATAAAGTGTCATAAGTTCTCGGTTCGGCATTCGACAATCATATACATCAAACTATCTTCATACTTTCCGTTAGATGTAAATTAACATCGTTGAACTCATAAAGATACATACCACCAAGCATGAAAACGAACCACGATATTATAATATGAGAACAAGAGTTTTTACAAAAATCTGCAGTGGCTACGGATAGGACCAAAAACGAACTACGGGTAGGACCAAAAACGGACTACGGGTAGCACCTAGAAATTTTCAGCGCGATACATAGTTTTCAAGGACCAACAATACACTTCAAAAGAATGATCAGACCTGAGATTTAGGCACAAATTCAACTCATCAACGCATAGAACAAGTAAGAAATCCCTACCTCGAAGCGAAGATTGAAACCCACGTGATTTGGACGAGCCCTAGCTCCCAAACTTTGAAATCGACCGAGATACTCCACTCCAAGCCCAACACAACGAAATCCAAGCTCAACACACGATCACAAGGTGGAGAGGAAGTAGATTCGTAAGGTTATTGATGTATTGGGAGGAGTTTTGTGTGAGAGAGGTAAAGAGATAGAGAGACGGTAGAGGGAGGAGAGGGAGCCGAGAGATGAGAGAGAGAAATAAGGGAGATATATTATCTCCTACACCCACACACCCTCTATATACTAACATACTTATGCAAACTACACAATAACTCTCTTCCATTACTTCATACCTCAATTCACATAATCACAACACTCTCCCACATTTTTCTCACTTTCTAACATTCATATAACCTTTCAATAATTTAAAAGTTGTACGGGTCTCTACAGTTAGCCTCTTCCCAAGTGGTGTGTGAGATCATCTAGCGAATGGAGCCTTTGGTGTGAGCAGAGGGAAGCTGTGTTGGTGGAGTACACGGAAGATGCTAAAGTGGCGGTATTGCAGCTGGACAACACTATGGGTTTAGCGTCAGAAAATCTAGTCAATCAGAGAGACATTCAATCAGGCATGGGTACTTCGGTGCGAGAGTGTTGGAAGCTAGACTTGAAGAGATAACATTAAAGGTGTCAAATGGGCCGGGCTGGCATAGCACGACACGTCACAGGCACAGTCTTGGCCTGGCATGGCACTGTCTTAGTGGGGTCGGGGCACGAAAGTGGGTGGCACGACACAAAAGTTGGCCTGGCACTACACGACATGACACAGTCGTAGACAAGCAGAGCACGGGCATAGAAAGTTGACTGGAGCGGCACGACACGACACGATTCTAGCCAAGCACGGGCATGACACAGGCACAAAAGGGCACGACACGAGGCACAGAAAAACCAAAAAAAATTATTAAATAAGCCAAATGACTTTTTTTTTAATTTAAAAAAAGTAAACAATTTCTATTCGGTAAAAATATTTGTTTACCTTTAAAAAGGTAAACAATTAAGATATTTAATTTAAAAAAATCAATTTCTTAAAAAAATCATGTTTTCAAAAACTCAAATTTTTACCTTTAAAAAATTATCATTTTTTATTCGGTTAAAAATATGTGCTTTGTTTTTTTTAGTGAATAGGCTTTGGACCTTTGGTTTGTAAATTTAACATTACAAGATAACAAGTAAAATTAAAAAAACTTATCAAAATATTTATGGTGCAAGAGTAATTTAATACAAAAGGAAATGTGCAAGAGTCGTATATTATTTACCCTAGATCTAACGAGAAATAAGAAAAAAAAGTCTCAAACAAAATATATGGAAAAAAATACATAGTAGAAATAAGGGAAAAAACAAAAAACAAAAAGGGGTCGGCTGAACTAGGACTTGAATCCAGGTCCCTAGGTTCTTTTACACACAAACAAACCACTATGTCACCAATTAACTTGTGTTATAGATTTGAAAAATTAGTATATAATATATAGCTCTATTATATAAAAACGAGGCCATCAAGCGGTAGCACAATCGCAACGCAATCACGACGATTGATACCATTCAATGCATTTATTTTGTTGTGCTTAGTGTTTTAATCATGGGATCCAATTTTTTTGTGCGTCGGATTTTGAAAGTTCTTTCATCGGCACGCTAATTCATTGTTTGATTGAATTTGTTTTACATTCTATTAAGTATGTAGCAATAAGTATTTTACTTGATTATTGGCATGAATGATCTAATCCCTCCCACATAAAAGTTATATGGTTCCGATTTTTAAAAAATAGCTTAGGCGACCCTCAAGTAGTGCATTATAGGACTTTAATGCATTTGGAAGCACCAAATGTGTTCCGATTATGTGATTTCCGACATTCGATTGTCACCTATTCAGGTGAGAATGATAAATTTGATAAGACGTAAAATTGTAACGGTTTAGATCAAACATTCCAAAAAAAAGAGTCTGTAGTTACCTTTCAAATCTATACATTGAACTTAGTTGGTTATGAACCAAGATATTCTGCTATAGTCTAATGTACATTAGCCACACGATCACAAAACATTTATGACAATCCATACCGTTCATTTTGTTATTCTTTGTGTTTTAATGACTCTTACCAATTTTTGGGTCAATCGGGTTTTAAAAGCTCCATCATCAGGACTGTTAGGATCGTCACACACACACACACACACGATATACAAATATAAATAGTAAAGAAATCAACACAGAGATATATATGGTTCCCTAAAACTGGATACATCCACGGGAGCAAGAGCAGCTGCTGTTCTTTATTGTCACAGTATGGAATAGGGTTTAAAACATAGAGTATTTATACCTACTCTATTCTAACCCAAACTGGATTTTGCCTGTATCCCAAAAATACCCTTGTACGATACCGTACCATACCCCCCCTCCAATTACGGAACGCCTGGGCCTTCGACTCAGTCTACTTTCACTAGATCATCGGCGATAGGCCAGATGCCGTCTCTTCGCTACACTCCACTGGTTGCGCTTCGCTCCACTCGTTCCGCTCCACTCCACTTCGGCATCTGGCCTTCTTTCTAGAACTCCTTATTATCTCTTCATACTTAACATATGAGTCACAGTTCTAACAGAGACATAAATTAATTATTATGAAATTTTTTGTCATGTACGATCAAGTACATAACGATAAGAAATTTAATTCATTCTTGGCATGATGAATGATATAATTCCTCCAACGTAAAATCTAGACGGTTCCAATTTTTCAAAAATAGCTCATGCGGCCCTTGAGTGATGCATTGTAGGACTTTACGAGATTTTTTCATTATTGGTGCATATGGATTATTAGTGTCTCGTATGCACATGATCACACGATTCATATAAAAGGCAATAAGATGTTTTCCTAACAGACATCTCTCTCTGTCTCTCACAATCTCACTCTCGTCTCTCAACGTTCGGATTTCTAAAGTGATCGACATCTCTCTGACTCTCTGACTCTTATTCTCAACGTTTTGATCTCTCTCACTCTTAACGTTTGAATCTCACTCTCGTCTCTCTCACTCTCTCCACTCTCAACGTTCTGATTCTCAACGACTCTCTCCACTCTCAATGGTGACTGGTAGTGGTTTGGCAGTGAGTCAAACCCTAGATCAACTGCCGTTTCCGTTTTCATTTAGGCGGTGAGTTGGTGTTGGTGACTGTTCAGCGACTCAAACCCTAGATCTACAACTAGATATGAGTTTGCCTGACTCAAACTCTCTATCACGTTCAGCGATTTGTCTCTAAAACTCGACGACTGAGGTCGTTTTCGGTGACAGACGAGTACAACGAGTTTCCGTTTCCGGTGATAGACGTCAACAGATATGGTTCGAAACAGATCTGGTTTGTGTTTCCTTTTCTTTATTCTTCAATCTTCATTCTATTTTGTTCAGTTTGTTATTTACCTTGAAATTAGGGTTCTAAAATAGTTTTTGAAATTAGGGTTCCGAAATTGTTTTTGAACTTAGGGTTCCAAAATGGCCAGATCTGATGATTTTGTACTAAAATAGTTTGAAGAAATGGCTGAGTCATTTTCGTGGTCAAATTTGACAGAGGAAATGGATGTGGCCATATATGCTACATTAGACTTTGCCCCTATTTTCAAACTAAATCAACTCTGTATTTTAATCGCTCAATCAAGCTCTACTAGTAGTGACAAGTACCCAACCTAGATGAAGTCTCTAATAAATAGTTTAAGTTCAAAAGATGGCTGAACATTGACAAAGGATTCGTATAATCTACCAGAAAGCAAGATCTAAATTTGAGTATCCAATATCTATTTCCATCACTTAATGCTCATATCAGTCTCTTAACTACATTTGCATTTATCTTATTTCTTCTTCCCATCGCTAGTTTAGATTATTTCGATTTTCCCAACTTTTGTACTAATATTCCAGTGTACTAATTTTCTCTATTTTGTTTTCAATTTTTTATAGAAGATGGATCCTGAAAATATTCATTTTGACAACGAGGGTTTACACCCTGACTCGGATGATGATGGACCAACTCTACCACCGGGAAGGGAGTTTATAGGTGAAGCTGCTTCAAACATTGCAGCAGGTTCTACTCCTATAGGCGTAACATGCCATAGCCATTTGGCCCATTCTGGTGCAAAAAGGCGTCGCTCCTGCGTATGGAATCATTTCACCATAGTTAAGAACTTTAAAGATGCATAGGGAATGGATATAGGATATAGAGCTGTATGTAATTATTGTCCAAATAATTATAGCTGCTCAAGTAATGGCGGTGTAGGGCATCTTAAATGACATTTAAATGACAATCATAAAAAATTTAAACATATTGTAGTTGGCCAAGTCAGTGGTGAATCTGGTGGTATTAATACCGTAGGTGGTACGTCGAATTTCGTATATTCTCAATCTAGTATGAGAGAGGGATTGGCCCATTACGTAGTTGCAGCAGAACAATCATTTACTTTTGGTGATGATATTATATTTGAATATTTTGTCAAAAATTATCTTAATCCTTTTTTTTCGAAAGTTTCTAGAAATACAACCAGAAGTGATTCTTTGAAAGCTTTTATCGGAGTTAGAAAAAATTTAATAAGTGAAATTGCATAACTTGGTAGTTTAATATCTTTTACTTCTGATTTATGGAGTGGTCGGAATAATCTTGGTTACATTTCTGTGACAGCTCATTATATAGACTCCAATTGAATTTTGAATTAAAAAATTATTGCTTTCCGTTTAATGGAGTATCCTCATAATGTTATGAACATTTTTCAATGTATAATGAGTATTTTTAGGGAGTTTGAAATTGTTGATAAAGTTTTCAGTATTACTTTTGATAACTATTCTGCTAATACCAGTTTAATTGATTTGTTCAAAATGAATTTGACTACTCCTCATGCTGGACAATTTTTCATGTGCGATGTGTATGTTATATCATTAACTTAGTTGTGTAAGATGATTTGAAATATATAGGACCACAAATGAAAAAAATTAGAGATGCTATTCTTTTTATTACTACTTCCCCAGCTAGGCAACAAAAATTTGAAGGATTGTATATAAGTTACAACGTTAAACCAAAACAAATCAAAATAGATGTTAAAACTCGTTGGAATTCAACATTTCTTATGTTAAAATCTTGTAGGAATCACACTGATGTAATTACTGTTTATGTTAATTCCAAGTATATGCATACTGATGGTGGTCTAACTCGAGCTGATTGGAAGATCGCTTTTGAGTTTATGAATTTTTTGAAAATATTTTATGTTGCTACCTTAGCTTGCTCAGGTGTTCGTTATCCTACTATTTGTCTTGTGCTTAATCACTTGTATAATGAGTCACACTTAAAAGTTATAGAACGAAAACAAATTTTGTAGCTGGTTGTAAGTCTATGGAAGATAAATTCAAAAAATATTTTGAGGTCATGCTAACAATATTTATTGTAGTTTCTTTAATGGACCCAAGGATTAAAGTAAGGGGTGTTGAATTGCTCTTAGAACGGATTGGTGAGAATTTAGGGATTACATTATCTTCTGCTTCTACTGTGACTACACTATTGACTTCTGTATATGCTTCATATGAGTCTAAATTTGCATGCACTACTACTACTACTGCTGCTCCATCTTCTTCAAGTATCAATGACCCATCTTCTACAAGTAACAATGACCCATCTTGGTTTCTAATATCAAGATTAGGTAGAAGTGAAACTTCTTCACGCTCTGAACTTAGTCAATATTTAGAGATAAATTTACCTACCACTGAGGAGTTACAATCATTTGATATCTTAGCTTGGTGGAAAAAAAAATGAAATGACATTTTCCATTCTTTCTATCATGGCACGTGATTTACTAACATCACATGTGTCTTCAGTGGCTTCCAAATTTTCTTTTAGTGTAGGTAATAGAGTGTTGGATGAGAGGAGGAGCAAACTAGCTCCCGACATTTTAGACGGTCTTATATGCTTAAAAGATTGGGAGGATGCACGTCTTGGAATTCAAAAATGCCATCTTAGAGATGAATTCAGAGATTATTTTTCAGACTCAGATATAGATACTGATTAGGGGTGCTACTGCTGGTAACTTATGAAGGCCTTAAATGGCAACTTAATGTTGCCATATCCAGGTATTTTTCTTTATATATTTGAGTGTGTGCTATGATGATATAATCTGAGCATAATTGGTGTTTAGTGTGGTTATGATGATATAATCTAAGCCTAATCGGTGTTTAGCGTGGCTATGATGATATAATTTGAGCCTAACTTCAAAAAAACAACATGCCAAACAATAAGGTTCATAGGTTTTGGTGTTTGGTGGTATGAAAAAGTATGAACATGTGTGTTTTCTTATTTTTGGGCAATGATGAATTAATTCAATTCATAATTAAGTTGGATACCTTGGCACCTTGGCGGGGTATCATTAGATGCAGCCATCAGTACCCTTCTAATTCCCAAAATATATTTTCTGAGACCAATGATGTTTTCATTACTACCTTGATGTCATGCCTATGTTTGGTTTAACATGCTGTTTTTCTGCAATTTTGATGCAGTTTTCTGGGTTTGCATAATATTCTCTGGCTATGATGCTTAAAAATCTAAGCCAAAAGGCATATATTTAGGGCTACCCTGTGTGTAAAAAGGGTTGTATCTTGTGTAGCAGATTTTACTTCCAGTTTTCACACGTTATTTGGAGTTTGGGAATAATATGTGTATGAGTGAATGTGTGCACTGGCATATATGTGTGAAATTGTGTTGCTGCTGCTGTGAGTGTGTGCATCAGCAGGTGTGTGCAAAGGAAAGCTTGACACAATTTAACAAGCGTGTGTTCCAATCGAGCCCTTTCTAGTTGTGTTTTAGGCAGTTTTCAACTAGTTTGACAGGTTTGGTTTGTGTTTTTTGACCAATTTTTAGCTGGTTTCAAAATGTACAATTTTTATTTGGTTGGTTCAAAGACTGGAGGTTTTTGGTTCAAAAAAGTGCATGTGTGTGTTCCAACAGAAGTGTGTGTGTGTGTGTGTGTTCCAGCAGATTTGTGTGCATGTGTTTATGTTCCAGCACGTGTGTGATTGTGTGTCTGGTGATATACAAGGAATTCCTATGCTATGAGTGCTTTACCTATTACAAGACCAAAGGTGCATGTGTGTGTGTGTGGGAGAGAAATCTGCCCTTTTACTGTGAAGTGCACGTGTGTGTGTGAAGTGCAGGTGCGTGTGTGTGTGTCTGTTGACTCTGCTGCTTCTTTTGGTGCTGTTGTTGGGTGTGTGCAAAACTTCGGTTTTATGCTTCAAAACTGCAGTTTGTACCAAATTTATGGGTGTATGTGTTCCAATCGGGCCCTTTCCAATTCTGTTTGTAAATGGGCAGTTTTCAACAACTTTGGCATGTTTGGCTTGTGTTTTTGGGGCAATTTTAGGCTGGTTTCAAAATGTGCAGGTTTGTGTTGGTCGTTGGTTCAAAGATTGGAGGTTTTTGATTCAAAAAAGTGTGGATGTGTGTGTTTGTTCCAGTAGGTGTGTGAGTTTTTTCCAGCAGGTATGTATGTTTGTTCCAGCAGGTGTGTGTGTGTGTGTGTTAAAGATACAATAGGTGTGTGTGTGTGTGTGTGTGTGTTCCAATCGGGCCATTTCCAGATTTATTTAGTTATGATGATAAAGTTTTATAAAATGCGTTGGATTTTGGCGAGGCAACATTTGAAGGTCAAATTGGCAACTAATGTTGCAGCCTACTGGTCCTTCAAATTGTGGTCTATAAACTTACAAATAATCTGAGCCAATTAGCCAAATGTTAACAAGTGTTCGACACGTATCTAAGTATCCAAGCACTCCGCCACGGTGCCACCAAGTCCCAAGAGAAGAAGCAGCCAAGGATGGAAGATCGAGAATTTCTTTTTAACTAGGGGCAGTTAGGACCATTTGTAATATGTTATTTTTTTAATTGTTAAATTTTACTTCATTAAGACCAAGAATTTCTTTTTAATTAGGGGCAGTTAGGATCATTTGTAATATGTTATTTTTTTAATTGTTAAATTTTACTTCATTTTGCATATGAATTTTTTTCATCAAATGGATTTCTATGAATTTCTTGAATGATCTATATCTTTTAATTCCTTGTCCAATTCAAGAAGAAAAATGAATGAGCTAATTCCTTGTCCAAATCTTCATCTATACTTGTTACCTTTCTATACTTTTGCCAAACACCTGGAAAACATTTGAATTCAACATAAAATGAAAAATGGCAGAAAGAGAAATCATGTACTACTAAATTTTGTCAAGAAGAATTCAAGATTGATAGAAGGAATTAAAATTAAATACAGTTTTATACAAAGTAAAAGATACAAATTTATTATAACTTTCATTTTGGATTCAACTTTATACAAATACAACTTTATTACAAATAATATTTCAATACAAATACAACTCATCATGCCAATGCAATAATATTCTATTATTCTGGATGAAAATTGGTTGGTGATGTGCCGACATAGGCATGGCCCGACCCGACACAATTAAGTAAACGGGTCGGCTTGTCTTGATACGATTGAAAATGGCACGGCACGACACAATTTAAGAAAACGGGCCGGCATGACATGATTGAAAATGGCATGACACGACATGATTTAAGAAAATGGGTCGGCACGACATGACACAACATGATAGGTAAACAACACGGCATGGCACAACACAACATGATTTAAGTAAACGGGCGGGCACAGTACGACACGACACGACACAAAGCACGGTTAGCACGGAGTTAAACGGGCTGGGCCGGGCCAGCACGACACGTTTGACACCTCTAGATAACATGCGCTTGGTAGAGGGGCTGAACGGGTTCGACAATTACCTCACATGTGAGAGGGGGTGATTGTTGAAGATCTCCCATGTGATTGCATTAATTGGGCTGCTGGATTTGCTGGGATTGCATTAATGTCGCAAATCTTGACTATCTCTCTCTCACGCACGAAAAGAGCATTCAATGCTCTTTGGATTTTCGTCCATGGTTTTCCCTATAAATACATGTTGTATTTAAGAGGTAGAGGAATGGGTTGAACTGATGACAGTCTAAGAAGGTGAAGTCCTAAGAGGGGGAGCCGGTTGTGGCTCTCTCCGAAGAGGGTTTTTAAAGTTTTGTATATATTGTGAGTAAGTGAGTGAGTGTGTGTGTGTCTACACACACACACACACACACACACACAAAAACTCGGGCTATTTGGTGCGGACTCTATTCTCAGCCTTTGGATTTAATCCAAGGGCCACGAAAGAAAAGGCCTAAAAATGCACAAATTACACTTTTCCCCCTCTGAAGTCACACACTCGCCCCCTTTGTTCATTTCATGCAGACACTTAGAGAGAGAGAGAGAGAGTAGAAGAAAATCGAACGAAAAAAAAGACCAAACTAAACCAAACCGAGCCTTACGTCCAAATCACTTACGGTCGGCTACATGAATCCGTTTCCTCCATTGGACTCTGTCAAGTGCCACTTGTTCACACAGACCCATTATACTTATATCTTTGCGCACTACAATATCTAATGTCAATTTAGGTCTACCCCTCCCCGTAACATTGCTACCTAGAGCTATCCTATCTGCTTTCTTAACTACTGCATCTTCTGGTCTATGGTAGATATGCCCAAACCACCTTAGCCTATTTTCCCTCAACTTCTCCTCTATAGGTGTTACACCTACCATCTTATGAACTGTTTCATTTCTAATCTTGTCTCATCTAGGCTTACCACACATCCACTTCAACATTCTCATTTCTGCTACATTCATTTTGCTCACATGTTGTTTCTTAATAGGCCAACATTCTGTCCCATAAAGCATCACTGATCTTATGGCAGTTTCATAGAATTTTCCTTCAATTTTGTAGGTACCCTTTTGTCACATAGTACACCTGTAGCGCTTCTCCACTTGAGCCACCCACTTAGAAGAAGGAGATCGATGCCAGAAATCTGTAAGCAAGTCCACATCCACCAAGGTATCTCTCTCGGAAAAAAATATCTGGTTAGGGTTCGAGACCCTTTCGAAATTAGTAAAACCCGTTCAAAATCGGCAAAAATTAGGGCTTTTTTTGCTGATTTGAACCTATCTCTCTCTATCAATCTCTGCATTTTTTGCAAAAACAAGAATGGGTTTTAGGGTTTTCTTTACTCGAACCAAAAAAAGGGCTTGTTTTGAATGATGATTTTGATTTTAGGGTTAGGGTTCGGAATGATTTCAATTTTAGGGTTATAAACTAGATTTCAACTGTACGATAACAATAGCCTTTTTTCCTTGGGATCCACTCTATTCACCTCTATGAAAGCTTGGTTCCTGGTCTTTTCATGTCTGTTTAGTTGTTGAGAAAATGATAGATAGGGATGGAAGCTGTGACTTAAATCCTAGATTGTTAGTATTTTGGGCCCATGCTTAATTGTGCCTAAATGAAGGAATGGGCTTTGTTGAAGTGTGTTTACTGTTTAGCATCACTTGGGGAATTATAACTACTCATATGATTGTTTTCTATAATGCTTATCTACCTTAGTTGATTTTTGAACATGTCGGTGATGTTTCTGTTGCCATCACCATCGTCTTTGATGTCGTCGAAGTCTGTTCCGTCAATAATGCCTGCTCGATCGTCGAATCAAGATGAGATAGATAATGAATATGTAGAAGAGGTATCGAGTGGTTCTTCAAAACAAGAGTGTGATGAGATAGGTACTAATAAGGATGGAAATGAGGCAACCAAAATTTTTGAAGATGAGGATGGAATGGAGGCAACTGAAAATTTTGAAGATAGAGTTGAGGAACTATAATTTTTCTTTAATGGTTACTCAATGATCAAGAAAACTTGTTTGTGTAACATTTTGTTAGGACAAATTCCATTTGATTCAAGAAAAATTGTTTGTGTAACATTTTGTTATTGGCTGATGTGTCTTTAATGGGTACATTGTGATGCTTGATTGTTGCTGCCATGTGCTAGTCTTGTTTTGATTATATTGTGGCTGGTTTGATTTTATGTGGTTGTGCCGTTGTGGGATGAAATCAGGTTATGAAACATAGGAACAATGTGCACTGTTCAACTTTGGAATTTGCTTCAATAAGTGTTGCTACAACCAATTATCATGTCCTTCATGCACAATTTTTAGTCTATGGTCTGCAATGGAACTACTTAGAATCTGGGACTACGAAAATTCACAAGTACTTGGTCATTTATTTTGTGAGGACCCTACACAATTTTGAGCTAGAATCCTATTGCTTATGGTGTTGTATGGTGGTTGTTGTTGCATGTGAATGAGGTTTGGAGAGTTATATGTTCATTCAGTTATAACTTATAAGATTTTTTATATGAGCATTGGATTGTGCTCGGTCTTGGTATATAACTGGAAAAAGATGCACTCAATTCCAAAAGACTATTAGCTGCACATCAATTCCAAAAAGGTTGCACAAGTTACACTCTTAACCTGGAAAAAAAGTGTATCTTTCAACTCTTTTCTCATTCTATTGTTGCTACAAGTCATGCCAAAGCCATTTCGAGCAGTACTCCACAAAAGCAACAAATGACAGTTTCCAAAACACATTCCCACTATATTCAGAAATTACATCCAGCAATTACGTCCACCCGTCAAACAAATTGCATAATGCTAAAAAGTCTAGCACAATATTTATTAGACAGGTATCATCATCTAAAGGCTTCTAAAATCCCATCAGAAGCTCGATGTAAACAGTGTAGATCTCCAATTGTGCTGCTCCTCTATGCTATCTATTTCAATGCCTCCAAGGCCGTACAAACATCAACCATGGCAAGTAAATGTGTCGGCATCCCAATTGGTTAGAATAGCTTCTTCAAATGTAGCTTTAGCTACCTGAGCACCTGCAATTGAGAGGTGAAGTCCATGCAAAGTTAATACGACCAACCTTTTGAGAGGTGAAGTCAATGCAAAGTTAATACGACCAACCTTTCAATCCAAACATAGGGCTCATGTTAAGCAGTCTGAACTTTCAAGTACTCCACTATGCAGAGAGTAGGAGACTTAATGAGCAAAGAAAGAAAGATAATGAAGGTTGGGCTCATGTTGAAACATGATATGATTGTGTTCATTACTTATTCGAACACCAACGATTTTATCATTTATGTGTATTCTAAAAAAAAGATGCGCAATCCATCAAAGTCCAAATTTACTGAACAATGATGCAATTCAATTTTGCACTGGAATAATAAAGAAAAAACACAGAGAAAAAGGAATGAAAGGATAGAAGACCTTAAAAGTACATAATTGCACGAAGATGTACATTCATCCAAGTATCATAGTTTACCAAATGCCTGTTATAGGTCTCCCCATTTTTCAGTTCCACCAACTGTCACAAGGGACACAAACACCAAGATAAGTTCGATATCCTCGACTAAGAAGATTGAGTGTGACAAACTACTAAAAGAAGTTTCAATTTTAAAAAGGGGAGAAAATTCAAAAATATCATCAAAAAAGCCCTTTTTTTGGTTCGAGTAAAAAAAACCCTAACACCTGTTCTGGTTTTTGCAGAAAATGCGGAGATCGAGAGAGAGAGAGAGAGAGAGAGAGAGAGAGAGAGATAGGTTTGAATCTGCAAATAAAGCCCTAATTTTTACCAATTTCGAACGGGTTTTGTTGATTTTGAAAGGGTCTCGAATCCTAACCAGTTTTATTTTTTTTTAAGAGAGAGATGTACCTTGGTGGATGCTAAATCATGTAGAGATTTCTGGCTTTGATCTTCTTCTTCTTGGTGCTTCGTCGTCTTCTTCATCGTTCGATTTTCTTCGGCGCACTCTCTCTCTCTCTCTCTCTCTTAGCGTTTGCGTGAAACGAATGGAGGGGGCAAGTGTGAGACTTCAGAGGGGTGAAAGTATAATTTGTGCATTTTTATGCGTTTTCTTTCCGTGGCCCATGGATTAAATCTAAGGGCTGAGAGTAGAATCCGCACTAAATAGTCGATCCGGGATCCCTCTACAGATCCGGAGTGTATGTCTATATATATGGAGCCGGATCTAGAGACACCATTTTTAACACCATTTTTGACACCCAATCTCAGCCATTGAAATCAATGGTTGGGATTAAAACCTAAAAGTACCCAATAACTTTCCCACACTTTCTATTTCACTTTTTACTGTCTTCTCTCTCCCCTCATCGTGCTCAGTCCTCACCGACAAACCCCCCTGCGACTCCCGAACGAACGAACACAACTCCGGCGAACTCTCTCTCTCCTCCCTCGTGCTTCTATATTTCTCTCTCACTCACCCCTCCCTCGAATCTCCAATGAAGCCCTAATCTTACCAATCAATCAAAATCAGGTCAAAATCACAGATGGAGATACTACTCTCAACAAATTGAAAGGATTACTCTCATTGATGTTAATTTTAAGGGGGTTTTTTTCCTTGTTTTTGTTTGATGGGGGCAAATGGGAGTAAGATTTGGGTACAACTTGTTGGAATGAAGGGTAGGAATGATTTCCTGATTCTCTTGAATAATCCATTTCACGACCTTGTAGTCGTTTGGGATGTTCCAAAATTGAACGGGAACGGGATTGCCGGAGAGGAAGAAGATGGGATTGATCGGAAATAATGGGGTAGATGGAGGGGGAGGAGAGAGAGAAGATAGTAAATGTGAGATGGAAAGTGGGAAAAGTTATTGGGTACAATAATTACTTTTAGATTTTAATCCTAGCCATTGATTTCAATGAATGAGATGTGGTGTCAAAAATGATGTTAAAAATGGTGTCTCTAGAACTGGCCCATATATATATATATATATATATATATCGGGGCGGTTCCGGGGACACCTAAAAAAATATCTCATAGTTCCCGATCAAATTTTGATGATCTGAGCCGCTCAATGTGATCAGAATGTGATTTTAAGGGTACCCACAAGAAATCAGCAAAAAAAATGATCGGGAAGGGTTTGATCCGAATAGTTTCGAATAATTTTTTATTGAACGGTTCAAATAAAAACTGCTCAAATCAAACCTTTCACGGTCATTTTTTTTGCTAATTTCTCGCGTGCACCCTTAAAATCACATTCTGTACACATTGAACGGTTTGGATCATAAAAATTTGATCGAAAACTATGACATTGAGATTATGTGTGTTTTTTTAGGGTGTTCCTTGAACCGTTCCGTATATATATATATATATATATATATATATATATAACGAAGTTTTTTCCTTTGATTTTTTTGTGTGAGTTGTGTGCATAGTGATCCCTGTGGCACAATAATAGTCAGACCATCAAATTGTTCTGGCAACGTTTACTCGGTTATTTCACTTAACCCGTGAATGTTCAACAAATAGAAAATGTTTCTTTATCTCACTGTCGCTTCCACAAAAGTCAATCAACAAGTTTTGTGGGGTTTTGAGCAAATACAATTGTGGCAATGAAACAATTTTAGGAAAATGATATTGGCACTCCAAAAATTGATGCAGGCACTCTAAAAAACAAAGAAAATTTATTTTGGAGTTACACTGATTTTGGAGTGCCTGCATCAATTTTTTGGAGTGCCAATATCATTTCCTCAATTTTATGATGTACATCTGTATTTTAGAGCGCGACTATTTGCAGCCCTTTATTTTCTCCCATAACCCACTACATTTCGGTAAATGGTTGTCGAAAATTATACATAACATTTCGGTAAATAACTGTTGAAAACAAGATTATATTTCGGTAACTACATGTCGAAAATATATTCAACTTTCGGTAAACAACTGCCGAACATACATTTTTAGTAAATAGCTGTTGAAAAAAATATTATATTTCGATAATTGGATGCTGAAAATATATCTTAATTTCGGTAACTAACTGTCGAGTATAATTGAAAATTTTTAACGGATTATGAAAGAAAATAAAGGCTCGCAGCGCCCGTATTTTATGATGTTTGTTTCTCTTCTTTTTTTTTCCCGGATAGCAAAAAAAGTACTTTTCGCTGGATACATGTTGGAAAATTTGCTGCCATAGTTGTAAGTGGGAAGAATTTACAGCAGAGTCCAAGAAACCAACAGCCCAAACTGCCAAAGTGGCACTAAGGCCGAGAAAGTAAGAAGAAGAAAAATCAGAGCTTCGAGATGTTAGATTGAAAAGAAATGGCAACAAATCAGTCTAAAATAGTCAGACGTGTCGACTAGTATGTCGTCTAGACGTGCTAAACTAGATGAGCTAAGGGCAGTAGAGCGCCGACAAAAGGCAGACGAACATCAAAGGAAGGCCGAGAGCGGGGAGGTACAACTAAAAGTATTATCTTTGATGAATGAGAGAAAAAAATCGAAATGGTCTATGTGGTTAAATATTTGTGTTACTGTTGGAAAAAATTCGGCAATAATAGAAATTCCAGAGAACAATCTCATTGATAACAACATGATTACACGAACGAATCAAGTTACAAAATACATAACAGTAAACAAATTGTAAGAACGAGATACAAACAGATTTTTTGAAACCAAACCGAGTCCTGTGTGGTACCACAGTCTCCTTAAGAAAGATTCGCCGCCTACCGTCGGTGTTGTAGGTTCGTGTTCGGCGTCTTCCTCCCAGGGTTGGCTCGGCTAAACCGCAAGCCGTCGGAACACCGCCGTCGACCGCCTTGGCGAATTGACTACCGTCTGCCTTTCTCTCTCAAAACCGAATTTCTGAATATGCAGGAAGATTGTAGAATTGCTTGTGCTACTCCAAAACCGTGATGCTTCAATTTATAGGGTGGAGGAGGGCTGAATAACTCCTATAATTGAATTCTACCTATTGAATTCAGAATTGAATTCTGCCATCAAGAGGGAGGAGTAATTCTGCCATCAAGGTGGAGGAGTTACAGGAGTTATGACCACACACATCAATACGTCTATTGATTGTGGTGCGTCCAGGTACAACGAACCCGGGACCGGTTGCCTCGGAAGACCCTCCAAAATCCCGGTTTCATTCACCCGAAATTCCGTAAAATTTCCAACAGTTACCTTGGTTTTTGTAATTATAATTGGCGCGATTTATATTATGTACTTTTCATTTTATTTCAATTGCTAACTGCCGTTGGTCCTTTTAAATGAAGACAAAAATAAGTCAATAAAGACAAAACTAAACCAATAAGCCAATTTTTTCGTCTTTATTCAAAAAAATTGGATTTCGTTGGTAATTTTTTACTTTTTAGGTTCCTCTTGTCATGACGAATCAATAATCCCAAAAAAATTGACAAAAAAACAAACATATGCGAAAATAATTGAATAGGACAAAAAAAATAAGCCACTTGGCTTATTTAGCCAAACAACCCCTGAGTTTATGTAATATTCTGACTTTTGGACATGCTTCTTTATCATGTTGTGACTTTTGGATCTATATCATGTTGTGACTTTTAGACATGGTTCTATATGCATTTTCAGTACTATGCAGAAAAACAAGATATCTCAGTATTTGTCCACAAGTTGAACAGGTAGACAATACCAGTGGTTATGTTGCTTCATGGCTAATCATGAAAATGTTGAATTAGAGAGTACCTTTTTGCAGAAAACTACAACCAAATTTCATCTCAGGTGCCTCCTTATCAATGAAGAATGGAAGAATGAGTTGTTTTTGGTTCAGATGTATATTAGGTAGACCTGTGTAAAAAACCTGTCCACCCACGGACCCGACCCTACCCGAAGGGTCCCGGGCTGGATCGAACATGTGCTTCGGACTGGTACGGGTTCATTTTTTGTTCAAAATCAAATTTTGGTTCAGGATCTGAGTTGGTGCGTTCCTTACCCGATTCGACCAATTAATAAAGATTAATTTGGTTTTTGGTCCGACTCGACGTAAAGAATCGAGCTCACGGACAGTTCTTATCCCTTTTCAGTTATTTGTTACCAGCCATCTTATGTTGGGGTCGAGTTCGGGGGTCAAACCCGACCGCACGACCCGTGCACACCCATAATATTAGGGCAAGAAGGGAATGAGAGAATTACTATTTTAACCCCCCAAAAGAGGGCCATTTGATTTTACTGTTAAAAGGACTAACAGTGGTTAGTAATTGGACCAAGTTTGAACAAAATTGAAAGTACAGAGTGTAAATTGAGCCAATTATAACTACAGGGACTAAGTTGACACAAACACTTAACTATAGGGACCATTTTCAGTTTTTTCCCCTAAAATTATTCTACTATTTACGGAGAAGCAAGGAGAGTGGTGCGGCGGTTGTAGTGGTCGATCGTGGACGGTAGAACCCTCAAAATCTAAGTACTCAAGACACTCATGCTAAATGGAGCTTTCGCTCAAAGTTTTAATTAAATCTGAGTAAATATTGAGGAATGATTTTACAACCATATACAAATACTTACACACATTCACAAAGAGAGTGGGCCCCACATATACTGTACACCTCGAGCGTGTGTGGAGCTCACCCCCTTTGTGATAGTGTTTGCGTATGGTTGTAGCATTATTAAAAATTGGGTCTAGAGTTGCTCTTTGGACCCTCAAATTAGGTCAGATGTGATTATTTTTGTTACTCGTGGGCTTTTTGTTCGTTTAATCATGTCTCGAAAAGAAAAGTTTAAAAAGTACAAAAATATGATTGAACGTAAAAAAATAAAGTTCATTAAAAACGATAAAAAAATATCAAGTAATTGTCTTATATCTAAAGCGCTGTCTTATTTGAATTTTTTAAACATGAATCTATATTTTATTTTTTCAATTCATCTTGTTGATACAAATAATTGATTTTTAAAATTACAATGAAAAGCTAAACAAAAACTTACCAGAAATAAAAAATAGGAAAAATTTCAAAATACCCTAAAAATTTTTACTCCCAACGTTATCTTCCGTTAATCAAAATGCTCCCTTCCGTCGGAATAACTAATAGATTTTGTTAAAAGCTCCGTTAAATAGCGTCCCGATCGAATTTTAATGATCCGAGCCGCTAGTTTAATAAAAAACTATTCAAATAAAGCCCTTCCTGGTCATTTTTTTGCTGATTTCTCGCGGACACCCTTAAAATCACGTTTTAAACACATTGAATAGCTCGGATCATTGAAATTCGATCGAAAAAGGGGAGGTGCAGACCGAAGCAAAATTCGGACATCCGAACTTTAACAAAATCCGGATCGTTCTGCACCTCCCTTTTCCCAATTGAATTTCGATGATCCGAGGCGCTCAATATGATTCAAACGTGATTTTAAGAGCACTCGTGAGAAATCAATAAAAAAAAATGATCGGGAAGGGTTTCATCTGAACAGTTTTTATTGAATAGTTCAATAAAAAACTGTTCAAATAAAGCCATTTTCGATCTTTTTTTTGCTGTTGATTTCTCGCGAATATTCTTAAAATCACATTTTGAACACATTAAGCGGCTCAAATCATCAAAATTTGATCAGGACGCTATTTAACGAAGTTTTTAACGAAATCCATTAGTTAGTCGAACGGAAGGGGGCGTTTTGATTTACGGAACATAACGTTGGGAGTAAAATTGAAGTTTTTAAAATGTTGGGAGTCTACTTGAATTTTGGTGTAAAGGTTGGGAGTATTTCGAATTTTCCCTAAAAAATACCGTAAATTAGGCTCTGCTTGGAGCCAGGGAAATGAAAGGAAAAGAAAGAAAAAATAAATGGTGCCGCTATTCGCAGCCTTCTATTTACTTCCGTAGCCCATTATATTGTGGTAAATAATTGTTGAAAATCATAAATAACATTTCGGTAAATTGCTGTTGAAAATAAGATTATATTTCGGTAACTACATGTCGAAAATATGTTCAACTTTCGGTAAACAACTGCCGAACATGTATTTTCGGTAAACATCTGTTGAAAAAAATATTATATTTCGGTAATTGGACGCTGAAAATATATTTCAATTTCGGTAACTAACTATCGAGTATAATTAAAAATTTTTAACGGGCTATGGGAGTAAATAGAGGGCTGCGAATAACAGCGCCCAATATAAAAGAGAAAGAAAATGGGAGGAAAAGTTTAGTATTCACCACCTTGAAATTCTTATTTCTTCAAATTAAACGCCTTCGTCTTCGCTGCTTCTGAAACGTGCTTCTCTCCCAATTTTCCGTCTCTCTCTCTCTCTCTTTCTCTCTCTCTCTCTCTCTCTCTCGTGCAGATTCATCCAGCAAAGATTTGTCAGATTCTGGCCGATTCTGGCCGTTTCTAGCCGCAAAACCAAAACTATTCCCGGCAACCATTGTACTTCATCGATCAGAATCGCAACCATGAATTCAGAGTAGTAAGTTCCGTTACTCCTCTAAATTTTATTTTAATTTAGGTTCCATAATTTGGCAATGAATTTACTGAATCTGTTGTGCATACGTTTTTCTTTTTGTAATTTTTATTTTCGGTTTTAATTTTGGGTGTCTATTCCTCCTATGCATGGTCAATTGGATGCTTAATTTGGACGATGATTGTTGAGCTCGTATAGTAACCCTAGATTCAGAAAGTCTAAACCTAAATTCGTTTATTGGGGCGTGGCTTAAGTTTTAGCGTTGAACTCTAGGTCATATAGATTTTTTAATAGTTAAGAAGTTTGTGCCGGCCTCTACTTGGACTTTCCCTCTCTACCTACAACCCCTCCTGCAGCTAAGTTTGTCAACTTTGGTTGAGCTTCGTCAACTTTGATGACGGAGGCACGGGCTCTAAGAATTCCCAGTGCCAATAACTTTAGAAAATTAGCCCTTTCACCTTTGGTAGAGGAAATGCCGTTTTGGGCGGCGTCACGGCAATGGTCTTTCTCAGGGTGTGGCAGGGAGAAAAACGAAGGGGTACATCGGTTGGCTTCATAGTTTTTATTATGCCGGCTGCTCATCTCTCAAGCCCTTCAAGAGGTGATCCGTAGGGATAGACTTCCTTAGGTTCGGTTTTTGTAGGGGGTCTTTTTTCGGTTTTGTTTTCTTGATTGTATTGTACTTTTCAAAAAAAAAAAAAAAGGGTGTTGTTCTGGCGATAGGTGGATATACTATGCCTTGCATTCGGCCGATGATACATATGCAGGAGTAGATTATGCAAAATCTTGAACGAGTAATCACAAACTCATTTGGTTAAACCTCCATTGAATCTAACTGAGCAATAAACAATGAAGATCCATGGTTATTGCTAATCAGCTGAGTCTAGCTAGTGAAAACTTTGATGCCTAAGTAGTTATTGATAGCTGAATAGGGCAAGTACGGAAGTTATTATGAGTAAAGAAGATGGCATACCATTTAGGGTTGAGATCATGCCCTTTATAGTAGTTTATGCCTTTAAGGTAGTGCTTTAGCCTTGCGTGCCAAGGTTGCCATGTCAGTCATGTGAGCTAATCGTTGCATATGCCAAGTCCTGCAAAACCTAAATTTCTCATCTGGTTCCCCTTATCCAATTGCATAATCTTTGACTTTTAGTTAGTTGGCCTGCATGACATACTCTCCATGTGACTATTGTCTCATCATTTGGCCAATTATTGTATCATGGCCCGCCATGTGTTCTGGCTCGTTTATAACGAAGGGATGATTACCCAAACAAGAAGGCATTCAGACTCGACCCATCTAAATTCTGAACAATTGGGCCTCATCTCGAATTCTTGGTCAATCCTAGTGTTAGGTGCATTGGTGTCATAATTTTCTCTCCACTTTATTGGTGTTGCTTGTGATAATCCACAAAAAAGAATCATTCGTAGTGATGCCTCAAAGGTTTTACTAATGGTTTCTGACAAGTATCTTGACAAATGTTGCTCTTGTTGGAATGTGTCCCACATCGCCTAGACATACCCTTGGTTATAAGGCTCTAGTTTCTCTCTTCTTAACACCTGGGTTTTAAGGAGTAGTGTGGGCTGGGTTATTCAACTTAGTATCAGAGATTGGTTGGGCCTTTGTTGGTGGACCGTTGTCTGGTTGTCATGTGTTGTGGTCCAGGATGGTGTGTTGGAATGTGTCCCACATCGCTTGGACATGCCCCATCTGTGCTAGTTATAAGGCCCCAGTTTCCCTCTTCTTAACATCTGGGTTTTAAGGAGTAGTGTGGGCTAGGCTTTTCAACTGTCAACTGGAGTACGGTGACCAGAGTAAAAGGGTAATGACTCATTAAACGTGACATCAGCACAAACAAAATGACGACGAAGAGACGGTGAATAACACTTATACCCTTTCTGAGTGCACAAGTATCCCAAGAAAATACATCGAATTGATCGTGGATCAAGTTTGTCCCGGTCATGATCAAGAATATAACAGGTGCACCCGAACACTCGTAGGGGTAATGAGTGGAGAGGCCGACCAGGAAATAAAACCGTATGGTGTATTTGACCGCCTAGGACTCTAGATGGCGTACGATTGATCAAATAACATGCCGTAAGAACAACATAACTCCAGTAAGACTTAGGAACTTGCATTTGGAATAACAAAGCACGCATAACCTTTGATAAATGTCTAATCTTGCGTTCGGCACCTCCATTTTGTTGTGGAGTTTGAGCATAAGAAGATTGGTGAATTATACCATGATCATAAAAAAACTTAGAAAGAGAATTATGAAAATATTCACCTGCATTGTCAAAACGAAATATATGAATGCAGTTATCAAACTGAGTTTTGATCTCTGTATAAAATAACTTAAAAATAGAAGACAACTCTTACCTCTCTTTCATGAGATGTCTGCTCTCTATGATAATGGCACTTAGGAGTTGGTTCCTCTTCCACAAGGAAAGTCTACTGTCGGTTGTTGAGGGTCTTTACAGTCAAATATCATCCTTATGGGTCTGTTGAGCGTTACAAAGCTCATCTGGTTAAAAGCCCAGCCAACACTACTCCTTTGAAACCCAGTTGTTAAAAAGAGGGAAACTGGGGCCTTATAACTAGCACAGATGGGGCATGTCCAGGCGATGTGGGACACATTCCAACATACCCTCCTGGATCACAACACATGACAACCGGACTACGGTCCACCAAACAAAGGCCCAACCAATCTCTGATACCAAGTTGAAAAGCCCAGCCCACACTACTCTTTAAAATCCAGGTGTTAAGAAGAGGGAAGCTTGGGCCTTATAACCAGCACAGATGAGGCATGTCCAAGTAATGTGGGACACATTCCAATAGGTCTAACTTAGGCTTTGACTAGTGGTTTCTTATTATTAACAAAGATGTTCGGTTGTAACTTCAGCTCAAAATTAGTGTTGGTTTTCAATGTTTTGGGTTGATAAACACCAGAGCAGGCCATTAAAACTTGTTGACAAGCTGGTTGTTTGTGCTCAAGATTTTGGCTCGAAAGCAAGGCCCCGCATCAAGATGTCGCCCTTATACCTATCCCAAAAGCAAATTTTTTGTTGAATGAATCGAATGAAGGGCCCTACTTGATTCCAACATTACCAAACCCTTTAGGTACAGTCCTAATTTCCAATTTCAAGACAAAAGTATGTTCTTGAATGTGGGGCCAAAAATTATTTATTCTATATTACTGCATAACAACGTGTGAGTAATGTCCTAATAAAACTCAATTTTGTTTTGTACCTTACTTTCAGCATTTGGAACATGTATGTATTTTGGTTCCTTGTTTTCTTTCTTTCTTTTGGGCGGGTAGAAGATCTATCAATAATTAGTTCAAAGGACAAACAAATAGAAAGTTAAGTTCAATTAATTCTTTCGCAAATTGATATAGCACCATATGGTAGATAAGCTTGAACATACATGTAGTAATTTAGCATCTGAAAATGCGAGAAGGGTAATTTTAAGAGAGAATTTGCGGCAACTACTTCAAATTTATTATGGATTGATATTTGTTAGATTCCTTTTCTCATTATAGACTGAAGTTCTCCAAAATATGGATTAACAAGGCTATATTTTATCCTGTCGAATCCTTACAATGAACTATTTTCTTATTTTTATGTGAAAATTTCAATGTTCTAGAAATTGTTAGGTGCTAATTGGGCAGAAGTGAGGTGCCTAGCGCGTAAGCGAACTAGTCGGGGACTAATTGGGGCCTAGACAATAGTCAGATTTTCTATTGAAGTAACTAGTAACAAATAACCATTCAAATAGGAAGTTTGATGTTCAAAGTTCAAAACAAAATGAAATTAAGTACTTAACAAACGAATCTACATGATATATGTTTTATTTATAAAAATAACACTTAACCCCCCATATTTTCCACTATCACACATTTAACTCTAAAGTTTTTAAGATTTATGAAATAGACCCGCAGACTGTTGCCAACTAGCTGACTAATCCCCATTCCCTGCCTAGCCAATTTTCCCTGACTAAATCCTGATTAATGCACGAAACGCCTGAGTAATGCCTAGACCCTAAAATGTACGCGTTGAGTGAGTGCCTAGTCGCTAACTAGGTGGCCGTCTGGGCCGACTTTTAGAACAATGGAAATTTTTATAGAGGCCCTACCTTTGAATTTGCTTAGGACCTTGGAAACTAAAGCTAACCGTGGACACCACTCACATTGGGCTTGGGGAGAAAGTTTACTGGAACATGAATACCATGATTAGTAAGTAGACCACAATTTCATATGAAATAGTGTAATAATAATTCACCTCTTGAGAGTTTCTTATAGTGGACTGCCCAACTTTTATTTACCATATTCCATTGTGCACAAGTGTATGGCCTTAGTTATGAGTTCTTAGGGTTGAAAATATATTGCAAAGCTGCAGTAGTAAGGAGGGCAATTTTAATCTGAGTTGGCATGTGTGATTTATGCTTTTTTACAGCTGCCCCCTTTCTAATTGTGTTGTAATTGTAATAACTTGAATATAGCATCCTTTGTTGTTTGTTTGGAGACTGATTGGCAAAAGATTTTGGAGCCTATATTAATTGAACTATGTATTTACATAAGGATTATGTTACAAAGTAGTGAAAGTTTTAGGTTAGAATTGATGGTACCAGAGTGATGAAGTGATTTCCGAAGGTCAGTTTATACCTATCACAGGGTTTCAATTGTTATGTAATTCCATCAATGGTAGTGGAACATTCTTGAACTCTTATATATCGCTGTGTGTTCTGTCATCTGGACCTGCGAGTAAGTGTAATGGCTAGTTAAGCTGGTCTGTTTGGCACTGTCCATGGCAATCTATTGATTCTTAATTATTTTGGGAAGGTGTCACCTTAGAAGCTGTTAATTAACAGAAAGAGTTTTTGATACCATGCAAGTGAAAGGCCTTCGGTTCCAATGCAAGGTAATTGTATAGCTAGTATTAAGGAGGTTCTTGAAGTTATCCTTTGTTACAACACCACACACAACAATAACAATACCCATGTAATATCCAATCAATTGGGGTATGGGCGGGGGAGGACGAGAGATAGACCTAACATTTGGCAATATATGCACTAAGTTGCTGCTCTTAGAAAGTTTCACCACTAAAATAGCGGCCCTGTATACCTTCAAAAATCGAGGAACTCAAGGGATGTTATGCCGGCGAACCATTCCTCCAAAAATTGAGGTTATCTTTTGTTGGATGAATAAAAGAAAGAAAGTAGAGCAAGACGTTTGGGATGATGGATGGGATTGAGTATGCGCATGTTTTGTATTCTGGGACCCATTTAATGCCTAAAATTGAATTTTCTCGTTGCTTTGTTTTGCAGCGACTATCTCTTCAAGCTTTTACTCATTGGAGATTCCGGTGTTGGCAAATCGTGTATCCTTCTGAGATTTTCTGTAAGTTCAGAGAATATTGTTCGGCTCAAACCTTGTGAATGAAGGTTATTTGAGTTCTTTTCACTATAACTAAATGGCTTTTGACTATTGGATTGCTAAGCTATTGGATTTAGCTAAAATCTTTGGAGCTACTTTCCTATTGAGTATGGTTTACCATGGATGACTGGTCTTTTTGTAGTTGCAAAAAAAGTTTGTTTACTTGGAGAATGAAACTGATTCATCCTTTTACAGAACATCTACGGCTTCTGCTTTTGTATACTTTAAGGTGTCCAGCCATGGTTAAATTTTTATTAAATTTGGGATAGTTTGAGTCCGTGGACGTGTTCAGGGCCCGTGGGAGTAGTGGAGATGCAATGTCAAACACACTTATATATGGAAATGGTTGCAGCCAATATTGGATCTGCGGGTAGGTGGGTGATGGCTATAGCCCACCCAATATTCAAGAATTGTCAACCCCCCCTCCAATACAAACACTAAAACATAAATTTTAGTTATTAAGGGCCTCCAAGATGTCTGGTAACTAACACTGTAATTTGAATAGCTTATCAATGGTGTTCCACATCTTCCTACACTTCTTTAACTTGTTTCCATTCAAATAGACTTTATGCATCTTTTTTTCACTCCTGAATTTAGTCAACACCTGAAATTAAATGTATTTCATTTGGATCCATATAGAGTTCTATTTGGGTCCAAATTCCGGTTAGATCTGTACCTTTAACAGCTTCATGATGCTCATGCAGTTGCGCCTATAATTCTGTATGTAACTCCTTTGTTTGGAACTAATTTCCTATCTCGACTGATATATCATTCATGGCTTATGTTATGCAACAGACCGTGACTAGCGTATAGTTGGTACTTAAATCGGATGCTCAACATGACTGGGATTGCCATGTGTTTCCTTTTTTGCTCTCAGTTCTGATAACAAACCAAAATAATGAGCTAATGATTTTGCTTTCAGATTCAATAGCCTTAGGTTGCCGCTGGCTGCACCAGCAGAATTGTGGCTTTATACTGTAACTTTCTTATTCTTTTTCAGTATTGACGCTTTGAACCAACTTCTGGGTTTCATATAGTAGAAGTAATCTAAGGATGACATCCAACTAGGGCAACATACCCGGTAAAAGTTAGGTATACGATTCCACCTGTTAGTAAGGTAGGACTGAAATGAACTCATGTGGTGGTGATTATCTATGTTCATGATGCATCAGTTATGTCTAATGTCTACATTGCTGCATCCGTTTGTTTATCTCTTTTAATGACTTTGCAACGTTCAGGCAGGTTAGTGTTCGCTTTGGTTGATTTTCTACATCTCAATACCTTTTGATTCTGATGATTTCCTTGGTACACTTTTTGTGTGTAGGATGATTCGTACTTGGAGAGTTACATAAGCACCATTGGAGTTGATTTTGTGAGTAGATTTAGTGATTTACAGTTTGCTAAGTAGTTAGCTCAATGTTACATGGTTAATTAGGTTATTTTTTTTCGTGATATGTTGTCTTTTGACCATGTAGAAAATACGCACTGTGGAGCAAGATGGGAAGACTATCAAACTTCAAATTGTAGGTTTTGTATTCTCTCTAAATGTTTCTATGACAATATTTAATTTGTTATTACTGTGGTATGGTTCTAGATGGGATTCTCCCATTTAAACATACCCAATATTATACAGAATTTGAACATATTTTTCATTTAATACCATTAGTGGCCTCCTGATCATACCTAAGCCTGTTCTATTATCTTCTAGCATTAAATTAGAACCTTTTACTTTCTGGGGCTGTGGTTTCTTATTGTCTGAAGAAGTGCTCTTCTTTGTTTTTCAATTATGTGCAACAGTGGGACACTGCAGGGCAAGAACGTTTTAGGACTATTACTAGCAGCTACTACCGTGGAGCGCATGGCATTATAGTGAGTCTTGTCCTAAAATTTGCCGTTTTCTGTTACCTACTCAGTATATATGTACCAGCCTTTTGGCTCTAACACTGAATTCTCCTTGGGGTGGCTCGTCCTCTAGGTGGTTTATGATGTCACAGACCAAGAGAGCTTCAATAATGTCAAACAATGGCTGAATGAGATTGACCGCTATGCAAGCGACGGTGTCAACAAACTTCTTGTGGGGAACAAGTGTGATCTCACCGCAAATAAAGTTGTCTCTTATGAAACGGCGAAGGTAAGACTAACCCTGTTGTACTTAGTGAAGGATTTTAGTGGTAGTTGGGACTTTGATGAGTATATCTCAAACTTACATCATTAGAATGTCTTATGGGTTTAATTCATTTCTCTTAGGCATTTGCTGATGAAATTGGTATTCCATTCATGGAGACTAGTGCAAAAGATTCTACTAATGTGGAGCAGGCTTTTATGGCTATGGCGGCTGCAATAAAAGAGAGGTAGGTGCCACTGTCAGCAATTTATTATTTTTAAATTTCGTAAATGCAAGAAGAGTAATCATGGTACAGGTTTTTTTTGCACACTATTGGTCTTGACTAGTAGCATGTATAGTTGTATGAAGAACGGCTTCTCATTAGTACTGGATTTTTGTTATGAGTTATGTTTTGAACCATGGTTGTGGTGCTGGTAGAAGTGGGGACTGTGTGTCCACGAAAAAGTTCAAGGGCCTTTTGGGGAGGTTAAGAAAGGGCAGGTTCCATTGTTGCCTCTTCACTAAGGTTGTAGAATTCAATTGTTCTCAAGTTCGTATTGAAATTTACTTGAGAGATGGCATGGTTAGGTCAGCTCAAAGTCTGCAATTAGATAAAGCTTTGTTGAGATTAGAGCCATCTGACCCAACATGTCTATAATTAGGTTTGGGAAACCTAAACTGGATCCTCAACTCAAAATAAAACCCTAGCCCTTTTACAGTGTTCTAAATGGCGGCCGCCTAGGCGCTCGGCGGCAGCTCAGCGCCATGATTTCACCCTCGGCGGCTCATTCGGCGGATAGGGAGATTTGGCGGAGCTTGGCAGAGCTTGGCGGCTAGGCAGCTAAGGGAGATTTGGCGGAGCTAGGCAGTCGTCTTGGTGGGCTTGGAGGAGCTTGATTGCCTGAAAAATATTTTGGAAAAAAATGCTGAATTGCTCAGCAGCCTAGGCGCTTGGCGTTGGGTTGCCGCCTGACTAGCACCGAGCACCATTTAGAACACTGCCCTTTCATATGCAGGAAAACCTAATGGAAGATAGGCTGCTTGTATTAATTGGGTTCACGAACTCCAAAACACTGCCCCATTTTAGAACACTGCCCCATTTGCCCCTAATTTCTACTTAATTTCAGGATGGCGAGCCAACCAGCCATGAACAATGTCAAACCTCCGGGAGTGAATATACGTGGACAGCCAGTTGCACAGAACAGTGGCTGCTGCTCTTCTTAAGTGGAAGTAAGTGGTAGTTCTTTCTCTACTGCCTCAGGTGACGTCAGGTCCTGTGTAGCATGTAAATGTACCGTCTTCACCATCTTTGGTTGGAAGCCTATGCCAACTCCAACTCCAACTATCTTTATTTAGATTTGCTTTTCTTGCTGCTTTCAAAACCTGTAATCATCATATCCTTCTACGTATAGAATGGAAGCATGGTTAAAAGAAGCTTCTTCATTAATGTTAGGATTGTTCGTTCTACTTTATATTCTCTACAAATTCTGCTTCTGGCATTAAATTTACGGGAAGTTGCAATCGTTTAGTTAATTTCAATTGCGCTTCCTCACTCTATAAAATTGCTGAGGAAGGCCACGCTGCCATTGCTAGAACGCGCATTGGGCTTCAAGAGGTGGACTAGATCATTATCGCTTTGAAATTGCTGCAATTTGCCCCAGTTGTTTCCATTTGTTTGGTAGTAAATGAATATTATCCCCATAATATAGTACTACTAGACTAATCTTTCTTCAAAGTTTTTTGGTTGGTTCTGGTTGTCAACTTGTCTTTGTTCTAATAAATTCTCTATTTGTTCAAGTTCTTGGTTGCATTGTAGTTGAGTAAGTGCACAAGGTGGCGATAGATAGCCTTGAAAGCAACTTTTGATCTTGTAGTAATAAAATAACGCACAGCTATATCAGGCAAAAATTTGCTCAAATCTGTACCATAACCATCGCTATCGTCTCGTTTGCATTGACAATATATACCCTCGCCATTAATTGGCCAGTCATACATGGCCAAAAGAGATGAACATTTAAAGTTCTGAATTTAGACCAAGCACAAGACTTTGATTTGTTTTGTTTCCCAGTCCGTTGCTAGTGATTATTGTACCTGATTTGCCTTTCTGAAATTTTAATACATTTTTTATGACGAATATAATGATTTTGAATAATCTGTTGAAATGAACTGTCAAACCCAGTACACATCCCAGAAAGACTTGTACACCTTTTTCAGAGAGTTGAGTAAATAACAGATTTCATGTGATTGCCCCACTTAGAACATTGTAGAGAAAACATCCCCTCATGAAATAAATTTAAGTTAATGGAACATCGGTCCATAATACATCCCGATGTCAGAGCAGCTTAAAATTTGGTATGATTGACGTACTCATTAAGTCTTATAAAATGAACAATTGAGATGGTCAAATAAAATCGTGGTGTATGTCATCTAATTTTTGTAATTGTCCCTCCAAAAATTTAGTCTGTACCTTTTAACGTGCCATACCAGATGACATAATACTTCTAACCAATTAAAAGGCACTTAGAACAACCACTCCACACCATCCCACCATACCCACACATCTTAAGAACCAACAGCAGAAAACGACACACTATCAAACATATGTTTGTCTTCTATTGTGTTATTTTTTGTTTTCTTTGACTATGCTTTATGTTTCGTATTTTCCTCACGCTTTTCAAGAAAATATTTCAAAAGCAAAATTGAAGGTATGTTTTTGGTGTTTACATTGCTTCACGGGTACGTTCGCCCCGAGTTCCATTGGTTTAACATAAAATTGTTAAAAAGAAAAAAAGGCGAAACAAGCCTCGATGGTTTCTTACATTCCAGACAGCATTTTAGTAAAAATCGATATCTCGAGAGCATCTAGCATTAATAGTAGAACTCAAACTGAAGAACTAAATTGTCCATCGATTCAAAACAAAACCGAGCAACAATACGAATGCCACAAAATTATTATTCAAGTCCCCCAAAATTCTGAACCATAAGATCATAAACTACCAACGCGAGAGGATGCTACATGGGAACGCATGAAGAAACAGCAAAATTTTTACATTCAAAGGCATAAAAATTAGGGACCTTTCTAAAGCCAGCGAATCCATTATTCCAGTACATAAACTCACTCAAAGAATCTCACTTGGCACCTAAGGTTGGGAACTGCCCGGGATCTTCAATTTTAGGGGCTGCCACAACATTGCTTATTGTCCTACCTCCATCATAACCACCTCCTCTTGAATCACGGCCACGAGCCCCACGGCCACGGCCACCAGGAGGGTTGTATTTCTCTCCTTCAGCAGGCTTTAAGAACTTGTTAATGCTGACAGCCTAGAACAAGCAAAAAATAACCAGTCAACTTATAAGCCAAATATTAATGTACTCAATGAAAGTCGTATCATCCTTAGCTTCTACATGGGAAACTTAATTCTGAAGCATTTCCATATTTAAGTATGGGAAAGATTTACTATTTCTTATAAAACATATTGCATTCCAACTCCCAGATACTTTCCATTCCATTAGGTGAATTGTTATTAGCCTCAGTTTTGAAGAGAGGCCGCTTATGATTACCTTATCATTGAGGTAACAAACTTGAATGCAAGCAAAGCATGTTAGCCCCTTCCCCTTGTAGGTTCTTGTTGCTATCTCAAGTAATTACCTTAAATCATGTTATAATTCGTCAAATGTAGAAGCCAAAAACTGCCTGCCAAGCTTGAAAATGGTCATATAAGTAAAAACCAAGTGAGAAGCTTGGTGCGAATTTGGTTTTCAAGCTTTAAAACTTCAAACCCTAAACCATTGTATGCAGAGAGAGTTGAGAAACTACCCTACATCGAAACTCTCGAAAACATGGGCTGGGATCTTTTGTCCCTATTGTCTGTCACCATCTCCTGTCCCGGTGTTATTACGCTGTCACGTACCCAGCAACAAATCTCAGGCTACAATCTGCCGTAATAGTCCAATTACACACAAGGTTTACTCTTTCAGCCATCGAATCCCATAGAATATATGTGCTAAATCATTAGGTATTGCTATAAAATCACACCCATATATATAATTGTGGATATGAGGCAAGGGAAGAGTACCTGAGGTGGCCCTGGGGAATATGGCGGGCACTACAAAGGCTCGAGACCACCGGGGATGGAGGAGAGAGCACATGGCCTTAGAGAGGGGGGGATAGCAGTGGAGAGCAGCAAACCAGAGCAAGTGCGTTAGTAACATAATGAATGCTTGTCTTCAATGAAGTGTCTGCTCCTCTTTATATAGGAGTCTTGGAAGAGGGGAAAGCCAGTTGGTTTGTTTCTCCCCCATTGGAACAACAACATACGAGCTAACAGGGTTTCTTTTTAAGTGTTGTGATCAAAACTGGAGCTCTGTATCATGGGGCTCTAAGAGACAGGTCGGTTAACTATAGAGGCCCGTATCATGGACAGGTGGTAGGTATGACACAGGCTCCCATATGTCAGCTTGTCGGGTGGGTGTTGCAACAGTGTGGTTGCGTCAGAAGTCGGGTGAAGTAGGCGAGCCCCTCTCTATCTATGCTGATCAAGGAAGAGATCCCCTCATGGATGCAAGCCTTGCGTTCTACTCTGGCCTCCAAGCCACAGGCTTCCTTAAGTCCCGTGCGAAGCACCTAGGCCCTGCTCTGGGCCTAGGTGATGTTGGAGTCGCCATAGTTATTGACGTTGTGCACTCGTGGAGCTTATGAGATAGGTGATACCTGGTAGGGAGGTATCCTTAGTGAGTGAGCTCCTTTAGGCGATGAGTGAGCCTTAGATGGAACTCAATGAGTGGCAATCGTGGTGGCCACCTCAGTTACTAAGGGACTGAGGTTTCCCCCAATGGCATCTAAGGGCGGAGGATCTCCAGATACCCACAACAAGCTCATCAAATAAAAATTCAAACATTAATTGGTCAAGACAGATAATCACATCATTTGCATAAACAAGAACAAGATCTGATGACTTAGAAAGAGGAGGATGGTGGAGGATTTTGGAGACACGGGTGTTTCAGCGAGGCGGTGAGTGAAAGGCAGGGGAGGCCAGGATTGGGTTTTGATGCTGGTAAAGGGTGGAGAAAGGTAAGGGGTGTGAGGAGGTGGTGATCGATGGATGGGGAGGGGCAGTGAAGGGTGTTGCCGGTGGTGGCATTCTTGACGATACCATGGTAGAGAGAGAGAGAGAGAGAGAGAGAGAGAGAGAGAGAGAGAGAGAGTTTCTGGTTTAATGGATGGTTGAGATATGTTACTCTACACATGGCAGACTAATAGCATGGGTGATAGGAGATGGCCACAGATGATCCCAGGCCCAAAAACATGGAACGTAATGGGATAGTCATATGCACATCCATAAGATGAGACCTCCATGTGTTTATAAAATGGCCAAACCCATTATGGGTCCAAATTAACAAATGAACTAGGAGGCACCAACAATTATCAGAGTATTTTTTATGCAGGGACTGTAATTACTATGCATCTAAATGGTCCACATTGGTCAGGCTATATTACAAGCACATGAGGAGGTCCCTCTACATCTTTTGCTATTCAGGCAAAGGGTCTCTCTAAAAAAGTTTTCCAAACCCAGTGGGGCTACCATCTCCTCACGAAGCTCCAAGATATCTAATTACTTTTTCATTGGTATTTTTAAATGACATTGTATTCAAGCTCTACAGGTACGATCTCGGCTTAAATTTTATACATGAACTAGAACATAATTAAGGGTCTAAATTTAGATTTGTTCTGTCACTACAGTAATCGATGGGACTGTCAACCTGTAACCACTCAGAATGTTTTAAGGAAATTTCCCAAAAGGGTAATTATGCTACTTAGGGCTTACTTTTAGTCCATGGCCCGTTAATATCGAATCTTGCTTCATATATTTTGAATATCTAGGCCCACTTAATATATTATTAGTCTGTCCTAAGTTTGGTGATTACTCCGCCACCTTTCATTGCAATTATTGATGCCCCTAGTTGGTTGCATCAAAAGGATGACAAAATATTCCTTCAAGCCAAGTTTAAATTACTTGCATCAGCTGAATCATGACTATTAAAATAGATAAAGCATCCTAGGTTTTCCCTACTATGGATTGGTCTTGTTGCCGGCCAAAGGTATTTTTGTTTACCGTGGAGCAATTACACTTACAGACTCTACCGGGTTCATTTTGCCTCTGCAAGGCCCTACATCACAGCAACCTAAGAGATGGAGAAAGCTAGAAAGCCTAACAAAGAAATAAAACATAAAGAAAAAAATGGGAAGAGAAAGTAGGAGTGCAAGCATGCAAACCATGGCACCCGACAAATTCACCATTTAAATAAGCAACCCATCATACACGCAAAAGAAAAAGTGTGATGAGTAGGCTTGATAATTCAAAGGAAAGCATATCGGAAACAACAGTACCTTTTTCGCTTTGTCCTCCTTTTCAGCTATCTCTTTTCGCTTATCCTTTTCAGAACGCTATGTACAACAATATCAAACAGAATGGAAAAAAATAATTAACATGTTTGTGAGCCTAACAACAAAACAAAAATCAGAGTGTCAAACCAATTTTACCAATTTAACGAAGATGTCATCAATGTCTTTCTTGTTTGAAAGTTGTTGCATGGATTTCAACTCTTTGTCAACATCCACTTTCCTCTCCTCAGTTTTAAGTGCCTGCAATGCTTTTCTCTTTTCTTCCAGCACCTTCTGATACTGTTCAAGTGTCATCTCCTATATTTTTTCACAAGAATATGTGAGATACATAAAAAAATGTTGCATCATGCTAGTTAAAAAGATGGGTGTCTTTAGACATAGAGTTCCTATTCTAAAAATTCACATAGGCAGTAGAACATCTATGTTGATTACAAAACAAGATTCTCCAACTGAAAGATCTGATAAGTGTCTCCTCGCTGCTCCTATCAGCCATAATAGCATACCAACTGTAGGTTGATAATCTCTCTCCAGAACATGAAAATATCCGCAAAGTCCCAATAAAGCATTTCTAGGCTGCTACATGAAAGCACCCCATGATCAAACCAGCTATGAGATCAGTTCTACAAATGTCACCAGTGTTCCCCTTTAACGACCAACTTAAGATGCCAAATAATTGGCTCCAGTCGCAACACCATTACATACATCCAAACCAATATGACATCTTGCTTCCTTTGTGCCACAACCTCCTGATCTTCTCATCTTCAACAAATTTCAAAACTGGATAATGTTTCTGTATTACCAATATCTTCAACAAAAATTCATTTACTCTTTTGTTGCCGAAATCAAAAGCCAGCAACTTGTATTACTGGAAACTCAAAGTAAGAAGTCCTTAAAAGTTAAATCCTTTGTCTTTGAAGTCAAAAGGCAGTAAACTCCAGAAAATTTAACAACCACAGAATCAAAAAAGAAAAAAAAAGACCGACATGGATAATTTTGAAACAGCCTCAATCCCGATATTATGCCACCAACTGGAACAAAATCTCGATGTCCATCAACACAGGAAAACACGTAATTAACTTCGTTAGGAAAAGTAGACATCTTCAATCTTTTAATTCGATTGATCCAACAGGGGGAGATGAGGAAAGATGATGGCGGCTCCAACATGATCTCAGAAGACAATCCCATAAACACAAAAACTCAGGCTATTCCCCATATCTTTACCTCAGGCTATCAACTTAGTATTATCGATTGATACTTAAGAACCTAAGCATTTGAATTATCGAGACATTCACATTAAGTAAGAAAACATTCACCTTATCTTCGGGTTCTTTTTCTTCAGCTTCATTTGCAGGAGACTGCTTGTTGACATCACCAGCACCCTCCTCTCCTGAGGGCATCTCAGCTCCTTGATTTTTCTCAACTTCATTGGTAACTTCCTCGGTCACTCTGAGTAAAGTAAAATATCATTCATAGCAACATGTCGCGTGATTCAAACAAAATACACTGCCCAAAAGTCAAACGGAAAATTTAAGCAGGTAAGGAATACTAACTGAGCAAATTCATCATTCCTTGTTCCCCAATTTCCCCGACCAGCTCCTTCACGTTTGGTGGTCTGATTCCTGCACATATGACAAAGACAGGAAGAGTAAACGCGGATGCCTCAAGACATCATATGGAGATCATTAACAAATGGACGACACCCCAAATTGTTGTATAAACCTCATAAGGGCAAATATATTTACCCTCGTCCAGTTCCACTACGCCGTTCAAATGGCCTACGTGTGCGTTCCCCGTCTCCCATTTCTTCATTATTAAAACCACCATGATAGCCACCACGGAAAGAACCGTGTGGTTCACCATAGCCACCACGCTTTTCAGTGGGCTTCCCAGTATCTGCCTCATGACTAGTACCTTGATTGCCAAAAAATTTAATATTGCTAAATGACTTCTCATTATTCGTTGAGTCTCTGAATCCACCTCTAGAACGACCGCGCCCAAATCCACGTTCGCCACCTCTGCCGCCAGGCCCACCACCACGTCCTGCTCTAGTCTTTGCCTCCGTCACTACTCAAAAGAGAGTTTAAGTAACATGAAAAATAATAAGAAAGAGTGGAGACAAAAAAATACGAAAGACAAATACGGATAACACAAACTACACATGGTTCAATATGCTGTGTAACAGAACAACATTAGACCAATATACCGATATTGACCAAGTAGCAAAAAAAACATTTCAGATACGTGGTAAATGGTCTACAATATGAAGGGAGGAAATGAATCAGCCATTGGCAAATAAAATAAGTCCAAACGAATGCTGGGGGAGAGAACAAAATGGGTGGTATTCAGTCAAGTTGACGTCCCATTATCCGCATAAAAAGAATTGGTCCAAACCACCCGCATCATTTATGTTCTGTATAATTAGCATCATGAGAAAAACCAAACGAAGATTGTGCTACGAAATCCATGATGCCATGTGTTAAAGCATCCAACTCTAAACCAATTGGCAAGGAGTGGAGAGGCTGCCTAGGCTCATATACTAGTTTTTGGAAGAGATAATTAACGGTATTAACCGATGTGAGACAAACTCCAACAATCCCCCGCATGTGCGACCCCCAACTCGCATGGGGAGAGGTAAACAAACAATTCATAACAATTGGATCACAACAAACAACGGTACACTTATGGCACAAACAAGGGGGAACAAATTCTCCGAAAGCCTAGCTCTGATACCATGTTAAAACATCTAACTCCAAACCAATTGGCAATGAGTGGAGATGCCGCTCAGGCTCATATACTAGTTTTTGGAAGAGATAATTAACTGATGTGGGACAAACTCCAACACCATGATTCAAAAACTAAGAAATCACACAACCATCACTGTTTGGGAGGTTCAAACTTTTGCGGTTTTGCCTATTACAAAAGTTTTACCTCAATGTTGTCTTTCATAGCTCAAAAAAATAAAGGTTAAGAAAGAAACAAACATCCTCCTCGTAGCTTTCATTTTATGCAGTAAGTGCTTCAATGTATGCACATTTTCATAATCAGCTTCGAAATGGATTGCATGAAATTCTTATGCCAATGCTAAGAAAAAATAAATGCCATCAATAAATACTAAACCATATCAATAAAAGAACCGCAACTCGTTACTTGTCTTAAGGATAAAGCAATCAAAGCATCTGCAGTGCATAAGCAAGACATATACTTCACATATCTCACCGATTCATAACCCATGAAACAAGAGGAAAAAAACACAAAAAAGAAAAAATCTCCACAAGCAAATGAAGCTCAATAAACATCTTCCATATTATAAGTCACGGCAGCCTAACATTTCTGACGCTGCAACCATTTCACTAAAGGCTGAAGCTGAACAAATGGAATACACATCAAACTTTGCTTGGAACCTTAACAAACTTTCATTATAATTTATTTGAATCACTCAACAAACAATTCATTTGGGCAAATTTCCAAAAAAAAACTATTAAAAAATGGGGAACTATTACCGTAAGTACGTAGTACCAACAATTGGTATTCATATTGACTACAATATTGTCTGAAAAGTCATTTTGAAAACAGCAACAAGACATTGCATTGTTTGCCATTCATGCCGAGCTCGAAACAAGCTTTAAGTGAAAGGCGATTACAAACCTATCTTCATTAGCCAGGTATTGTTACAACCCAGCTAAAGACAAGCTCAGAAAATTGACTAACATTGAAAATCAAAATGTCTTCTTCAAGTGACTTGTCCGTCAATTCGAGCCTAGTTAAATGCAGAACACTAGTTAAGCTCGATCCTTTTATTCATTTCACATGAAAATGAATTGAGCTTACCAGCTTGAGCTGGAGGGAGAGGCTTGGCCGGAAACTTGGCCAGCTTGGCTTGCTGAGCCGGGGCTTGAGTCGGAGCGAGGATCTTTTTGGGCTGCGCGATCTTCTGCTGCTGAGCAGCAGCGATCAGGTGCGACGGGTCGTCGTTGTCGTCGTCGCCCAGCAAATCGAAAGGGTTCACAGTCGCCATTTCCAATCCAAACCCCGCCACCAGAAAAATCAAGACTTCGAAAAGGCGACTGCGAAACCCTAGCTCCACTTCACAGCCATCCGTTGATTCAGATCTGCTAGCAGTGAAGAAAAAACAAACAGAAGAACAACTTGATAGAGGCAGGGGTTCGGTGAGACCCTAGGCGTCGATGACGACTGTGAAGTGAGAGAGCGAGAGGGCGCGGGTGGAGAGACTATAGAGAGAGAGAGAGAGAGAGAGAGAGCGGGGTGTGTGGGAATCCTAATTTTATAAGGAGAAAAGAAAAGAAAAGAAAATTAAAAAAGAATTCCGTTCTTTTGTTTGGTTGGTTGTAAAAAAAGAGGGGAAATATGAAAAATTAGAGAAGAATAAAATAGAAAATTTTCTCTCAATTTTCTCCACCTTTTCTTTTTCTTTAACCATTTTCTCCGGGCGTCGCTATTCGCAGCCCAATTTCTGCTACCCACAGTCGATTAAAACTTTTATCAATTACGGATAAAAATGCCCTCATACAGTTTGACCATTATACCCCTAAGACCTCATATTATTTGACCATTTTACCCCCTAAGAATATTAAATACAACCACATTCCTCCTTTTGATTTCCCTCATGTTCCCTCTTCGTTCTTCTTCAAAGAACGATGCCTCCCTCCCCATTCAAACTCCTCAATTTTCATCCCTACCCAGCTCCCACCACCTACCAGCAGGCCCCTCCCAGCCAACCCTACATATCTTCCTTCCGTCATCTTCCTCCTAAACTTTCAACAGAAATCTCGATTGCTTCTTCTCCCTCCATTGATAAACAAGAAATAGTTGACCCATTAATACACTGCGATTTGGAGTTGGAAGATCACACAATGGAAGTTGAGAAACAAGTCGATAGCACAGATGTTGGAGTGACAGAGCAAAAACCGCTGCAAGAGGTAAGCCTGCCCTCCATTTTCAATTTCAGTTCGGGCCCGACATAGTCGGACACACAGTGCCGAAACTTTACTAACTTTTCGGACTCTAATGTCTGAATTATGTACAACTATTCGAATATTAATATTCGAATATTGTCAACATTTTCGGAATCTTTTATCCAAATTTAGTGTCGGTTTTCAGATGTTAATATCTGAATGAAACTGCAGAGAATCCTGCATTTACCTAGTTTGTCCTTGGGTGTTACGGGGTGACACCTCAACACTTGATAGTTATATAGGGCCATCGACTATACCTACTTTCACTCATCCTCCATACGATTATACGAAGCAATTTACAATGGAGACGGTGAGTGTTTTTTGATAAAGCATTTATAATGTGCAATCTTATATTATGGGCTATAATTTTTTTTTATGTGTATGTAGGTTTTTCCATCCGATGAAGCGTTGGTAGATTGGATAAGATTGAAGCTCCATAGGCCGAGCTCCATTTTGGTTGGCACATTCATGACCAAATAACACTTTCCATGTATCCCCATTTTATCAAGTTGTAATTTTTTCTTTTATTATTGTTTTTAGAAGGTCTGTTTAGGATGTGGAAAGGAATCATTATGTTGTATTATTTTAGAGTTCGATAGATGTTAGTCAAATTATCTTTGGGCAGGTTCATGAAAGAGTTGAAAAAAAAAAGAGGTAAATATTTGTACTTGTTTGGGGCTTTTAAAAAACAACGGCCCATTAGGTCAAAAAAGGACTGAGCACCGTAATTTATTTGGAGCAATTAGTTTTCTTCATTTGGACACGCCGGTCGAGTGCTGCAGTGAGATCGTTGGAGGATCTGGTGCTGACATTCCACACAGGAGCTCTCGTGAGTTATTTTATTATATTGGAATACCATTGATGCAAGGGATTATTCAATCTTGAGGAGTCATGAATATTGGGTGCTGCTGAACGTTAATCTTCGAAAGGCTCTATTCTTGTAATTCCTACTTCAACAACATCTGTACAACATTCTTTCGTGGATTTCGGAAGGGTTTTTTAGAAGGCTTGAGGATTCAGGATACGGCAATCATGCAAGGGTACGATGAACGTGGATTCGGCAGGTAAATCTTAGGACTCGTGGTGAGGATACACAGTCAGTATTAAGATTGCTTGTAATCGTACATTTGTTTTAGTGCATGATTCCTTCCCGTGGTTTTTACCCAATTTTGGGGTTTTCCACCTGAGATTGGTGTTTTGTTCTTTGGTTGATTTCGTGGTGTGTTTGAAGTCATCCAGTAAAGCGAAATAACTACTCCTAGCATCTCTTTAGAAATTTCATTTGGTATCAGAGCGGGTCACTATATTTTGGAATTGTTCGAATTCTTAATGGATCCTTAGGTTGCAATGGAGTTAAATATGAATCGCCCCCCTGTTCTGGATCGTACTAATTTTGATCATTGGAAGGCAAAGATGGAAGCCTATTTAAAGGCCATTGATGAAGATGTTTGGAATGCATGTGAAGTGAGGTATACGTCGCCAACTATAACTGTTGAGGGAACTTCAGCACCTAAGGCTAGTGCGAAATTTACACAAGAAGAAAAGGCAAAGCGTGTAGCAAATAACAGGGCACTAAATGTATTGTTTACTCATGTCGACACAAAGGAGTTCCATCGTATATCTACATGCAAAACAGCAAAGGATGCGTGGGATATTCTCGTCATTACCCACGAAGGAACTGATACAGTAAAGCAAGGGGAGTTGCAACGGGTCACTACCAAGTTTGAAATGCTGCGTATGAAGGAAGATGGGACATTTGACGAGTTCTACGCCAAACTCAACCACATCGTCAACACCAACTATACCTTGGGTGAGCCTATTACTCCATTTCATGTTGTCAAGAAAATTTTGCGATCTCTTCCCAAGCGATTTAAAACTAAAGTAGATATTTTGGAGAGCAAGAGAAAATTACCTAGAATGTCTGTGGAAGAAATAGTAGGGCAATTTCAAAATTATGAGCTTACACATTTTGATCAAGACTTATTTCCTACTAAAAATACTAATATAAGATCAAAAAAACAAATTGTTTTTTCAAGTAAGAATACTACTAAAGGTTTTGAAAAACAAACTATTTTTTCTAGTAAAAATAATGAATCTAATGAGTTGGACAGTGATGAAAATTATGATACGGAGGCTATGGCTTTATATACCAAGAACTTCAAATGATTTTTTAAGAAAAAGAATAACGATATTGACAACAATGATAAGAAAGGTAAAGGAAAAGTTGAGACCTCTAGTAACAAAGATCGGAAAGGAGTAAAGGGACCACCCTCGGGGCCGAAGTGCTATGAGTGCCATGGGTATGGACATCTTGCTCAGGATTGCGCAAATAAAAAGGCTAAGCAGAAAATACTTAGTGTGACGACTTGGGATGATGACATTGATAGTGAGAAGTCAAATAGTGACAGAGATGAGGAAAACAATGAAAAAAATTTCTTGGCCTTCACAGCAAATCATCATGAAAGTGATATGACCCAGCAAAAGTTGGGGAGTGGAGGAACCCATGATAGTGACAATGAAGAGGAGGAAGTGAAGTTTGATGAGTTGCAAAAGGCTTATAACAAGTTATATGAAGAAAGCTGGAAACTCACCAAACAAAATGATAAGCTCACCAGTAAGAGTGAGGCAGCTATGGTTGATCTGTCAAAAGCACTATCCTCAGCAAGGGAGTTGTCAGAAAATCTTGAAAGTGTCACTCAGGAGAGGAATCAATTCAAACTGGAAGTAATGGAACTTCGGGAGAAAGTCAGCAAGTTGGAAGAGTTAAACGAGATAAACAAAGATAAAATAAAAAAATTGACTATTGACTTGACTAATGCTAATGCTATTTTTGAGCGCATGAATGCAAGTTCTAAGCATTTAGATGATATTCTTGATGTAAAAAGATCGGTCAGTGACCGATCTGGACTCGGGTTCAAAGCCACATGCTCAAATCAAGAAAATGTCAGGAAGATATCTGAAGAAAAGCATAAGGAGATAGCTTTGAAAAATCCTGTACACATTCGGCCTTATTGTTTTCAGTTACATGGTTACCCAACACGACATTTTATGAATAGTAGCAAGAAAAGTATGCATCAGAAGGGTGATAATCATAAGAAACAAATGCGTGATTCTATTAAATAGAATAAATCCAATGAGAAAGATCAGTTTAAAATGTATAATTCTAAAACTAGGTCTGTGTGGGTTAGGAGTGCAGATTTGCATTGTTTAGTCGTTCACACTGCACTGAAAGCACAAAACACTAAAATGTGGTATCTTGATAGTGGATGCTCTCGTCACATGTCAGGAGACTTTTTACAAAGTTTGAAAATTACAATGGAGGTTTTGTTACATTTGGTGATGGCAGTAAGTCCAAAGTTGTCAGAAAAGGGAGCATTCAGGCCCTTGGAGTTGGTACTTTGGAAAATGTTCTTTTTGTAGAAGGACTCAAAGCTAACTTGATTAGTATAAGTCAAATGTGTGATTCCCTTCATGAAGTTAGATTCTCGAAGAATGATTGTTATATCTTAGATGTGAACGGGGCTAATGTAATGCATGGTACTAGAACTTTTGACAATTGCTATGGTATTATACCGTTAGATAATGTGACTTGTCACTCCACTAAATTAGATGAGATTGATCTTTGGCATCAATGGTTAGGCCATATCAATTACAAGGACCTATCTATATTAACTAATAAGGAGTTAATTCGCAGAGTACCTAGACTGAGTCGGCCATCTCATCATATTTGTGGTCCGTGTCAAATTGGAAAGCAAACTAGAGCTATTCCTAAAAAGACTAACACGTTGGCCACCACTAGACCTTTAGAACTGGTTCATATGGACTTAATGGGTCCCTCAAGGGTAGCTAGTATTGCTGGAAAGAAATATATTTTTGTTATAGAGGATGATTTCACACGGTTTACATAGGTTAATTTTTTACGTGAAAAATCTGAAACCATAACATTCTTTAAGTCATTTGTCAAAAGTGTGCAAAATGAAAAGAGCATGAAAATTGGTATGATAGTTTGCATTCGCTCAGATCATGGCAAAGAGTTTGAAAACAGTGAATATGCAAAGTTCTGTGAGGATCTAGGGATTAATCATGAGTTTTTTGCCCCTAAGACTCCTCAACAAAATGGGGTGGTTGAACGTAAGAATAGAGTGATGCAGGAGATGGCACGAGTCATGCTTCATTCTAGTAAGATTGCACTTAGGTTTTGGGCTGAGGCTGTAAACACTGCGTGCTATATTATTAACAGGGTATATCTTCGTCCGGGAACCAAGAATACCCCTTATGAACTATGGTAAGGGAAGAAGCCAAATGTTAAGTACTTCAGAACCTTTGGTAGTAAGTGCTACCTAATGAAAGATAGGCAGAAATTGGGTAAGTTTGACTCTCGTAGTGATAAAGGCATTTTTCTTGGGTATTCTCCAAATAGTCATGCATTTCGTGTTTTTAATCTTCGCACATCCTCTGTTATGGAATCTATTAATGTTGTTATTGATGACATGACTCTGGATGAGCCAGAGGTTACTAATTATGAGTGTTTTGGGCCTTTTTGTGTTCAAGAACAAACAAATCAAGCGAACTGTCAAGATGATGGAGATATTGAAGGTGGAGTTGAAAACGATGAAGAGGAAATCAAAATAGCGGAACATGATGATTCAATAGAGACGGGTGATACCCTGAAACCCTCAGCACGTGTCAAATTAAATCATCCAGAAACACAAGTGATTGGAAAGGTATCGGATCCTATGAAAACTCGCAGGCAGATTCAAGATGAGGTAACCTATTTCTGTTATGTCTCCTTAATCAAACCTAAAAATATCAAGGAAGCTTTGCTTGATGATTGTTGGATTAGCGCTATGCATGAGGAACTACATCAATTCGAACGTAATGATGAGTTGGCATTGGTTCCCAAACCTAAAGATACAAACGTTATTGGAACAAAATGGATTTTTAAAAATAAAACCAATGAGGAAGGTGTAGTTATCAGAAATAAAGCTAGGCTTGTAGCTCAAAGATATACTCAGGTAGAAGGAATAGATTTTGACGAAACCTTTGCCCCAGTAGCTTGTCTAGAATCCATACGACTCAAGTTAGCTGTTGCCTGTCACATGAAGTTTAAACTGTTTCAGATGGATGTGAAAAGTGCTTTTTTGAATGACATTATTAAAGAAGAGGTGTATGTTTCACAACCTAAGGGTTTTGAAGATCCCCATAAGCTAGACCATGTTTATCACCTCAAAAAGGCCCTATATGGGTTAAAGCAGGCTCCTCGAGCATGGTATGAACGCCTGACTCAATTTCTAATTCAAAATGGTTTTTCCAGAGGAAACGTTGATAAAACACTCTTTGTGAAACACGATAATAAACACATTTTGGTTGCTCAAATCTACGTTGATGATATAATTTTTGGTTCGACATCACCATCTCTCGTCAAATATTTTTCCAACACCATGCAAAGTGAGTTTGAGATGAGTATGATGGGAGAATTGTCTTATTTTCTTGGTCTTCAAGTTAAACAGTTTGACACCAGCATGTTTATATCTCAGTATAAGTATGCAAAAAGGCTTGTAAGCAAGTTTGGTCTTGAGTCTGCTAAGCGTGCTCGTACTCCCATGAGCACTACTGTGAAGCTTGAATGAGATAGTGAGGGCATAGATTTTGATCAGACCACTTATCGTAGCATGATAGGTAGCTTACTGTACCTTACTGCTAGTCGTCCAAATATTGCTTTTAGTGTTGGGGTTTGTGCCCAGTATCAAGCGTCTCCTAAAGAGTCTCATCTCTCAGTCATTAAACATATCATTAAATATGTGAGTGGAACTCTTAACTATGGAATATGGTTTACCCATGACACTACTGCTAACTTGGCCAGTTACACAGATGCTGATTGGGCGGGTTGTGCAGACGATGGAAAGAGTACTTCTGGTGGATGTTTCTACATAGGAAACAATCTAGTTTCTTGGCTTAGTAAAAAACAAAATTCCATTTCCCTATCTACAGCCGAGGCTGAATATATCGCAGCGGGTAGTGGATGTACTCAATTGTTGTGGATGAAACAGATGCTTGCTGATTATGGTATTACCCAAGGTACTATCACTCTTTTCTGCGACAATACTAGCGCTATAAATATCTCTAAAAATCCTATTCAGCACTCTCGTACTAAACATATAGACATTCGTCACCATTTCATTCAAGATCTTGCCGAGGATAGAGTAATTCTCTTAGAATATCTGGATACTGAACATCAGAAGGCCGACATCTTTACTAAATCTCTTGATCACATTCGTTTCGATTATCTTCGTAAATCTATGGGGGTATGCTCTATCGATTGAGTTTTGTTTTATCTTTTTCATTAAATTTTTTTTCCTTGTTCATTTCTTACTGTTAGTTTATCTTTTTTTATTTGTTTTTGTTTTTATTTTTATTTTTTTGGTTTGCTACCTATGCTTATAATATATATTTAAAAAAATAGCGTCTTTTTCTGTTGAGGTCAGTTTTTTGTGAGCTTTAAGTTGTTGGTTGATATGGTGCAATAGTAGCTTCTTATTATTTTTTCATGACTATGCTCACTAGAAATTTATGTGTGCATGATTTTTGAGTACAAATCTTGATATACTTCGTACTATCTGAAAGTAGCATGAGTCTTGTCTAAATGACCTCCACTTGTTCATTCACGTCAGAAATAGTTGCTCCCTCATTCTTGCACGTCATTTCTCATGTAGCTACATTGTGTCTTGTTTTCTTCACACGAGATTGACCTTTCAGCAATTTGGATACTCTGTGGGAGTTGAATATATATTAAAAAAAAATTTCTCATCAAAAGTAGCAGGAGGAGGAATGGAAGTATATAAAAAAAAGAGAGGGGGAGGTTTTGTATATGGTGAATTTTATTTCTTATGGCCTTTCGGGCTTTTCACTTAGTAACCGGGCCTCTTGCCTCAGTAAGCAGTGAGTGTTCGCGTCAAACGGTGAAGAGTTCCAAGAGTGTATTGTGTGGCTTGCTTGGGTTCGTAGCCTTTTTGACTTGAGTAAGTAAGTCTGCTAGGGTGTTCTATACATCTAGTGCCCTAAGACCATCTGGTTTGGGTGTCATTGGCCTAAAGCTCGCTACAAGGGTCAATTAGAAAGCTTAAGGGACCACGGCATTGCACGGCCACATTATAGTTGTTGGAGTTTGGTTGAGGGGGAGTTTGTAATATATTGATTATCGAAATGTCTTGGTTTGACTTCTTGAGGGGGAGATCACTTGACCATCTTACATACATGAGAGACTAAGATTAGCTCTTAGGTCGAGCTGCATATCTCTGATGTGATGCACACACACACTTTTGTCATTTGGATCTTGATTCATAATACTTAGCTTGCTCTTGATGTATACATGATTTGGACCTCAAAAATTCACGTCACCATTTTATCCTAGTGTGTGTTTTCATGATTATCAATAACCCCCTACCATAATTCTAAATCTTTCCACCGAAATATGCTCTCAAAGATTGGACTTTATTGAATTTATTTTCCCCCGAGTGTGTTTCTAATTATATGGAGTATTTTTTTGTTTCGTGTTCCTATCAGTTTACTTTTCGATCAACCGCCTCAGTATACTCGCTCCATCATAATCTTGAGCATCTTTTGTTTTGGGATACTAACGTGGATGTATGGCTGCTACATTTATTTCTTTTGGGCTTTGTCTTTGTCTTATGGATGAAGTTGGTTTTGTGTTGCTCTACTGGTATGTGTTTCTAGTTGCTGGGCATCTATTACAGCTACTTCCAACTTTGAGTCTTTGGTTAAATCACTATGTGCATGTGATCATCGCAGGTTCCTTTGTCCTTCCTTGACAAAAAGGGGGAGATGATATTCCATGCTTTTGTTTGTGTGTTTCTAACGTTCTAATAGCTGTGAGACGTTTTTGATGGTGCAACGATGCAAATTTTCAACTCACAGTTTTCTTAGGGGATAGATGTTACATCTGCTGAGTGTGTTTTGTTATGGAAATGCCAAAGGGGGAGATTGAAGCTCCATAGGCCGAGCTCCTTTTTGGTTGGCACATTCATGACCAAATAACACCTTTCCATGTATCCCCATTTTATCAAGTTGTAATTTTTTCTTTTATTATTGTTTTTAAAAGGTCTGTTTAGGATGTCGAAAGGATTCATTATATTGTATTATTTTTTAGTGTGATAGATGTTAGTCAAATTTTCTTTGGGCCGGTTCATGAAAGAGTTGAAAAAAAAAAAGGTAAATAGTTGTGCTTGTTTGGGGCTTTTAAAAAACAACGGCCCATTAGGTCAAAAAAGGACCGAGCACCATAATTTATTTGGAGCACTTAGTTTTCTTCATTTGGACACGCCGGTCGAGTGCTGCAGTGAGATCGTTGGAGGATCTGGTGCTGACATTCCACGCAGGAGCTCTCGTGAGTTATTTTATTATATTGGAATACCATTGATGCAAGGGATTATTCAATCTTGAGGAGTCATGAATATTGGGTGCTGCTGAACGTTAATCTTCAAGAGGCTCTATTCTTGTAATTCCTACTTCAACAACATCTGTACAACATTCTTTCGTGGATTTCGGAAGGGTTTTTTGGAAGGCTTGAGGATTCAGGATACAGCGATCATGCAAGGGTACAATGAACGTGGATTCGGCAGGTAAATCTTAGGACTCGTGGTGAGGATACACAGTCAGTATTAAAATTGCTTGTAATCGTACATTTGTTTTAGTGCATGATTCATTCCCGTGGTTTTTACCCGATTTTGGGGTTTTCCATGTAAGATTGGTGTTTTGTTCTTTGGTTGATTTCGTGGTGTGTTTGAAGTCATCCAGTAAAGCGAAATAACTATTCCTAGCATCTCTTTAGAAATTTCAAAGATGTACTAGTAAACAACCTAGGTTTATCATTGTGATTAAGGGCTCTGAGAAATATATTAAGAATCGCACACCTAGGATGAGGTTTTCATGTGAAAGGAGCGGTAAGTATAGGCCATTTGTGAAGAAGGTTGATGGGAAGGAGATAGCTGTGAAGAAGAGCGTGCAGTCCACGGGCACAAAAAAATGTGAATGCCCATTTGAATTGAAAGCTGGAAAGGGCAATGATGGTTGGACTGTCTCTATCCACAATGGCACTCATAACCATCCTCTAACGGTGTACTTGGAGGGCCATTCGTATGCTGGGAGGTTGTCGGTAGAGCAGACTAGCACGGTGGTTGATTTGTCAGTCTCTTTGGTAAAATCCAGATAAATCCTAACCCATTTGAAGGTTCAAGATTCTGAGAACATAATGTCTAGCAAAATCGTGTACAATGTACGACAAAAGTACCGAGTGATATAGAAAGCTGGGAAATCTCAAATGCAATATTTGTTGGATTGGCTAGAAAAGTAGAAGTATGTTCATTGGACCCATAGGAACGAGACTGAGAATGTCACAGAGTTGTTTTGGTCTCCCCATCTGCCGGGGAGATGTTACGTGTTTTTCCCCGAGTGTTAATGATGGATTGCACATATAAGACAAATAAGTACAAGTTTCCTTTGCTTCAAATTGTTGGTGTAACATCGGCAAAGATGACTTTTTGTGCAGTGTTTGCTTTCATGGAGTGTGAAAAAACAAAAAACTACACTTGGATCTTGAAGAAGCAGAAAGGCATGATGGATCCCAACGCGCTTCCGTCTGTTATTGTCACAGATAGGGAGTTGGCACTTATGAATGCCATCACAAATGTTTTCTCTAATGCTACCAACCTCCTATGTAGGTGGCATATTGATAAGAACGTATTAGCCAAGTGTAGAAAGATGTTTGATGACAAGATGTGGGAGGAGTTTATTTGCATTTGAGGCCTAGTTGTCCTTTCAACGAGTGTTGCACAGTACGAGGAGCGCCTTTGTGTTTTGAAGCGTGATTTTGAAGTGGTTCCTGCATCATTTGAGTACGTCGAGAAAAATTGGTTGGTACCCTACAAAGAGAGGTTTGTAGGAGCTTGGATGGACAAAGTCATGCATTTTGAAAACCTAAAAAGTAATAGATAAATGCTTCATTCGCAACTCCAGCACTTTCCTTAATATTCATGTTATTCACGCGTTTTTGAAAAATTTTCATATATATTCATGTTATTTGCTATGGCTAATATCTTGCCATATTTATTCGTAGGGCCGAGAGCTCACATTCGAAGCTAAAAAATCATCTTGAAAACTTGCAATGCAATTTTGATACTATATGGGAGAAAATTCACAGATTGATGTTGTTACAAGTTACTGAAGTCAAAGCTTCTTTTGAGAAGAGCCTTAATTCTGTGCAACATGATTTTAGGACAACACTATTTGATAGGCTAAAGGGAACTATTTTGTCGAATACCATGACACTTGTTTTAGCGCCTTCCCATTAAGTCGAATGGTTTGTGGAATCGAAGCATGAGTGCAAGTGTTCTTTGAGGCACACCCATGGTTTACTTTGCACTCATGAGATTGCTTCTTACAAGATGACATATAACCCCTTACCGATTGAGTTAATTCACGACCATTGGAAGGGGCTTTCTTTGCTTGCACCCCGGAATGAAAGTTCTATGGAGGAGACGCTTTTGGCTCACTTTGATTGATTTTACAATAAGTTCTTGAATGAAGATCAATATGATGTAAAGGTAAATTATGTTAAGAAGATGCAAGAGCTTACTCATCCGAAAAGCAGTACTCTCCTTGAACCCAAAGTGAATGCACAACCACGTAGTTGGAAGTCAACGAAAGAAAAAAATGCAGCCAAAGAACAAAATTCGACGCGTAGGGATCCCTTGGAGTTTGAGCACATTCTGACCTCCCTTCAAATCCCCAAGGCCGTCAAAGAGAAACCGCGGCACAATCTGAAAGGGAAAGCAAAAGTTCCAGAACAACTTTGAATATGCCCCTTCATCAATTAGTTCCTAGAAGCAATAAGACCTTATATAGAATTGGTCAAGGATGTTGAAGATGATGAGAATTGTGAGTTTCGAACAGTGTCGAGTTTCATAAAAGGCGATGTTCATGAGTGGTTAATGGTAAGAAGTGATTTGCTAAAAGAGTTAGAAACACATTAACACCTTTACGAACAAGTGGTGGGAGGGACCCAGAGGGTTAGAGAATTACTTCACATCTTGTCCTGGTATGAAAGTCCGGCGCCCCAGGAACATTGGATGACAATCCAAGATATGGGTCACATCATAGCATCTACTTATAATTGTGTCCTTATCCATTTATCAAATATTCAATGTCTTACATTCCTCCCCCTCCGATCGAAGCCCTTACCCTCCATGAAACGAAAGGTTATTGCAATTGGGTTTGTTGACGACGGACACTTTGTACAGGTATGATTTTGGTAAATAATTTGTTGTCATCTATATAATGAATTTTGCTTTTTAAGCCCAACTTAATTTATTTTATATAAATACCTAATGCAATATGACAGGTATTCCTAAAGTCAAGTTCCCCTATGCCTCCAATAGCTTGCAATTGAAAAAAACATCGTCTTTCTATCGCTAAAAATTGGAATGCAGCACATGTTGTGGCCATTCAAAAGTTCAATGAGATCATCGGCGTTGACGTAGCAACAAAGTAGGTCTTCCATGTGAATTTGGCATTTTAGATTGAGAAACGATTTAATGTGTTCTAGTATATAATGTGTTCTAATGTTATAAAAGTTGGATGATTTCTTTACATGTAATATTCGGATCGGTAAGAGAACTCTTATATTGTATTTCTATTTGAAAACTCATAGTTGTCAAGTCTGTGACATTCTATTTGGAAATTAGAATCCAAGTAATGGTATAAAAATCAGATATTAAAGTCCGAACATGGGTATAAATGTCGAATATTATTTTTCAAAATTATTAACCCAATTTGAACTTTAGTATCCGAATGGTGTCATTCTATCTCATAGTTCTTATTCTATTCTGAAATTAGAATCTAATTAAAGATATAAAAATCAGATATTAAAGTCCGAATATGGGTAAAGATTTCGGATATTGTTTTTCAAAATTATTGATCCAATTCGAACATTAGTATTCGATTAGCGTCATTCTATCTCATTTTGTTTGAAAATTAAAATCCATGTAATGGTATAGAAATCAGATATTAAAGTCCAAAACTTGTTATTGATTTCGGATATTTATTTCTGAAATTAATTTTCCCCGAATGAATGGGCTGTAATGGACGAAAAAGCGTGTGGATATTAAAAGAGAAGTTTGAAAATCAACTCCCTTATTTATTATTGGTTAAAATGAGATGTAATTCTTCCTCATATAACGTGCCAACATGAAAATAAATATTTGTAGAAATTTTATTCCTCATAAAACGTGTTTGTGTCAAAAAATTCAATGATACCTGGCATTTTTTTGTAGTAAAAAATGGGTTATTTGGAGCTAATTTATTCCTCGACATACGTGCTGGTAGGACTATTAAATGACACCTGAGATTTTTTCAAATAATACAACGAATTTTGTGTTGGAAATTTTCCGACATGACTATTCAATGACACTTCAGATTCTCTAAAAAAATGCAACAGGTTATTTGGAGTACAAAATGGATTTTTGAAGCAAAGTTCTTCATCGTCAAATGTGCTGACAAGATTATTCAATGACACTTCAGATTCTTTCAAATAATGCAGTGGGTTATCTGGAGCAAAAAATAGAATTTTTAGAGCAAATTTCTTCTCACACCAGAGATTTTTTCAAATAAGACAACCGATTTTCTGGACTAAATTTATCGACATGACTATTCAATGACTCATGAGATTCTGTGAAATAATGCAGCGGGTTTTCAGGAGGAAATTTCCCACAAGACCTTTCAATAATAATGATAGCTTAGAATCTTTCCAATTATTCACCAGGTTTTCTGGAGCAAAAAATGGAGTTTTGGAGCAAAATTTTATTATTATAACCCCTGTATGCTCAATTCTACGAATTACTATCATCCATCATTCATTATCAAGTCTTTATCAAAGTTTTCCTTAATCACTTCTACAAACTACTATAAGTGCATCATTCCTTATCAATAAGAAAATAACTCATCCAAAACCATTGTAGAATGGAAGATTCATCGGCTTATTTTGAAGATTACACAAATCATTTTACTATGGACATGGTGAGATATTTTTAGAAACATATTTTCCTATGTATAATGTGAGTAATGGTAATATTAGATGCTTGATGATTAAATCCAGATTATATTACTAATTTATAACACGATCTATTCAAACCTGTTTTGCATAGGTCTTTCCCACCGAAATAGCGTTAAGAGAGTGGTTGATCTCTACCGCTACAAAACACGGTTTTGGAATTATCATCAAGGGTTCAGAGTTAAAGATAACGAAGCGAAAACAGAGGATTAGATTTGCATGTCAAAGAAGTGGGAAGAGCCAGCGTCAAACAGGTTGCAATTTTAAATGTGAATGTCCATTTCAAGTAACATGTGTTAAGGAGGATGAAGGTTGAACTTTGACTGTATTAAACGGAACGCATAACCATCCATGTGCACTTCAAGAAGAGGGTCATCCATATAAGAGGAGGTTGTCATCCAAACATATAAAAATGATGGTTCAAATGTCATCGGAGATGCTCAAACCCAAAGAAATCCTACGTACAGTAAATCAATTGGATGACTGTAAAATGGTTACAATCAAATCAGTCTAAAACGCTTGTTACAAGCATAGGAATAACCTCCCTCAACAGGAGCCCAAAAATGATTTGCCAATTAAGGACGCCACAAACATGGACATAGATTTCTTTGTAAATAAGTTCAGCAGTACGATGTCCACAGTTAGCAACAAATATTTAAGAGGTTGAAATCACAAGTTATTGGAAAGGCCACAAAATCCGATAAAGGAGAAGAAAACGGAAAACATTTTTTGAAGAAGGTTCCACAGCCAAAAGTTATTGGAGAGGTCATAAAAACCGACAAAGGAAAAAGATTAGTTGCAGAAAAACGTCCTACTTCCCCGTACATGAAATGGTTTCCGATCGGAATTAGAAAGTACATCGAGGAAATTATAGATGTTAAGGGCGGTGAAAATTGTGGGTATCGAGCAATAGTAGTTGGGTTGGGTCATGATGAAAATGAATGGATAAACATTAGAAAAATATTGTTCATGGAATTGGAACATTAATTTTCCCTTTACAAGGGGACATGCGGCGATAAAGAATTGGCAGAAGAGTTGTGCCATAAATTGAACTTCTATCGAAGTCCTGCTCCAGAGGATAAGTGGATGATCATGCGTGAAATGGGTCACCTCATAGCATCTGTTTTTCAGGTGGTGGTCGTCTTCTTATCAAATCATCAATGTCTTACGTTCCTCCCACTAGGATATCCGCCCCTTCCCCCTGAGAGTCGACGTTTGATTGCGTTCGGACACGTTAACGGCGATCACTTTGTAATGGTACTTTTGCGACCAAATTCCCTCATCCCGCCTATTGCAAGGAAATGGTATATACATCACTATTCATTCGCGGATGGATGTGATACACAATATTCAAACAAGATCGAAGAGTTTAAAAGCACAGTGGGGAACGATGTGGCAACAACGAACATAATGGAACTAGACTAGGTTGGCTGGAAGGATTTTATGTAAAATTTTAATTCCTAGAATCTTATTATAAAATATGAAATTTATACAAACTCATTCGCGAAGTGTTCTATGTTTGTCTAGAGCATTACCCATTTGTACGACACTCATTTAAATCTAAATTTTCACATACGAGTATTGTCTAGTTTTTCTTATTTGTGCCTAGGAGTATCAAGAATGATTCAAACCATAAAATTTATGTTCTGGTGCTCTACTTAGCATTCAAATTTTCATGGTATCCAATTATTACAAATATGCTAATAGTCATCCGCAATAAACAAAAGTCATTCCACCATGGAAAGTAATCCATAAACCATGGCCATAAAGTGTCCAAAATAAATACAACTCTATAAAGTCCATCAAAAATAAGTCATAGGACACTAAGTCTCAAGTACGGTCACAGTGCCGGCACAACGATCCGAACTAGGGCCTGGTGTGTTGGCTTCAGCAGCCTCCGGTCCCCTTAAAGTCCTTCGCACTTCAACAAGTGCTTGTCGCAGTTCATACTTTCAAGTTGAAGTTGTAGTCCTAGTCCCGCCCAAAACACTGTCCAAAAAGGCCAAAGCCGCTGCATTGCGCTCTTCCGCACTTTCGGTATACAGCACCTCTACGAGACAGGGTGAGACCCTGAAGTGGGAGACTGTCCTAAACCAAGAAAGTTAGTCGGGCTGTGACTCCCACAGGACTCCAAGCTTAATCCCAACTCATTTGTCCGCATTCATGACATGATCTCGCCAATTTTCCCATTGACCATCTGTGTATATGTAGACCACACTATACGAATGACTATTAGCGCCATTACTACCTCACAATGGGACTAACAGAGGCCCAGGGACCAAAAGCACCATGCCGAACTTCCTCAATACTCTATCAAGTAAGTACGGCTCAAGGATGCCTATGGAACGGATGTAGCCAGTGTAAAAAATAACATCTGAGACTACTTGCCTGTGATCTGTGTACGGGTCAAAAACAACCTGCCCAAAAAAAGTTTTTACGTTACAAAACATAATTTTGTATTTGAAGATAAGAATCCGACTCAAAATGGTGCTTTGTGTAGGTGTGACAATGGCAATCACACGATTCATGAATTTCTTTATATACTTAAGCTTTCCACTAAACTGAGTAGGACGTAGATCGTCTAACATCTCACGATAGTGGAAAGTTGTCTCCATGGAAGTCTCCTGACGCGACAACCAACGTGTTGCCAGTGGTAGGTCCTTCGTGTAGGCTGGGTACATAGCATGTTGAAACATAGAAAAGTGTTCCCGAATCCATGCCTGCATTTTATTACACATAATATATATAATTACTAATTGTAGACACCCTATTTTGGGCTTCCTAGATTAACTTATTTAAGATATTTGATTCCCCGATAATGAATAAGATCAAGACACCCCAAAAATGTTAGTGTGTTTGAGTTTTGAGTGGATAAATCCCTTTCGAACCCTTTAAACTAGAGCCAGAAAACCTCAGTCGAACCTTACTTGCATACACTGGTCCCCCACCAGCGTGCGCTGGTCCACTGCCACATGTCAGTCATCAGTTAGTTTTGACCGTTGACCAGGCTTAGACCCGCGCACATAGGTCAGAGACTGGCATACGCTGGTCAAACCTAGTCTCATCACCTTTATTCAGCCATGATCACAGGACTTTTGGGGCACCCTAGGGCTCTGTACATTTGTCTGAAAGTTGATCTCAGGGCAGGGGATGTTCCTTACCCCCTCTCATAAGCCACCCATCACTTGTCACATGCATTTAATGCAAGGCAAGCCCCCACTCCAAGCCAACTATTGCCACCCAAATTTGGCCTAACGATTATTTCAAGTCCCACCTTGGGGACCATCCCGATGATGAATGGATATAGTAATTGTTGATTGACTTCTCATAAATCCGTGGACTTTTGGTGAGTACTTTTAGCCACTTAGAGGACCCAATTCAGAGCCAAATAGCCTTTCAGACAGAAATACAGAATCTTAGGAGAATCTATCTTTCAGCCGTAATATTGATCTCACGGCCTCAACTTCATTCCTTCATCCGTGAAACATGTTGCTTGAAAATCTCCCTAAGAGATTGATTTCTCGGTAGCCCAATCTATTCTTCGGCCACTAGATCCATTCCTCGCTTGCAAGATCGTCTTATTCCAGAATTCTGGAATGTTCTATCATTCATTTGATCGACGCACCAAAACTCTAGTAGCCTTTTTCCGATTCTTTAGGGCTACGAAAGCAGATTCGAGCAAAGATCTTGATACCCTAAACTTCCTTATTGATTCACGCCATTTGATTGGTTGGAGTGAGTCATCAATTGCCTATATAAAGAGGCCTTAAGGTTCTAAAATTAACATTCAATTCCCCCATCTCATACATCCAATCTCTGTAGAAATCATCTGTCATATCCTAATCCTAGGGTTTTGAGAAAAAGATCAATCAATCACCCTTAATCTGAAGCAATCAAGCACTGAGGGACCAAGGTGGTGAGGCCCAAGGGCCTATTGGTTTGATTCTTTTATGCTTCTGTACATTAATCGTAGTGTTTTGATTTTCTGTTAATCATTTAGTCTGGTGTGAGAAAGAACATCGGTTGGGGAATCAATCCTTCGGCCGATACGTCGATCCAGTGGGATCCCTCAGCCGTACATCCATTCACCGGCCAAGGGATCTATTTCCTGGGATAGTCTATCTTTCTTGTCTATTTTTATGCATGTTTCAATTACTGTTCTAGCTCAACTTATCTACCATTAAAGGCTAAATAAATAGATTACTTGTTAAGAATTAGATAGAGCATGTATTAATCGTATGTCGAATGATTATGGGCCAGTCTCACGACTGGGTAAAGAGGGGTGCCTAACATCTTCTCCATATTGTACTCTTGGCTCTCGTACCCGGAATCTCTATTTGTTTTTCCTAGTTTTTATAAACTAGGCGGCGACTCTATTTTGATGATAACCGCTATCCCATGGAGATGTTCCTAACCATGGGATCATCCACAATCTTGGTTTATGAAGTGGAAAGCAAACAAACGTGATCAATCTGTATGGCGATGCCCCAGTTGGGAGGTGTCTACAGTTTTTGGCAACTCTGCTGGAGACTTGAGAGCCATAACTAGAAAGTTTGACATAAGATTATTATTTGCTTTATCTAATTATTTTATCATATGCATCGAGCAGGCAACCTCGTTGAGTTCACCTAATATCCCGGCATGTCACGAGCAATGTTAGGGGTTCCAGCAAACTCCACAGTCACATGTATCTAGTGGTATATAAAAAAAGGGATCATTCGATCGCTACCTATGATGGGCTGGCGAGAGGACTCGCACCATTTGACAACGGAGCACCCTTAAGACTACCCAAGCCTTACATGTGTTAGAAAGCTATAGAACCTTTCAAAATAAGATAGGATCCCGCAGGTTAGGAATCTACTTGCATCTTTTATAGAAGTTCTTCAATTCTTCACACCTTGTATATGTTGTTGTAACATTGCTATCTGTGCAGAAGGGTTGGGGCTTGAACTAAAAGCCATAACTCTAAGTCTTTATAGTTGAGCACTAAGGCATAGCATTGCCTGTAAGGTATGTTTTGGTAAGTTGAAAGCACAATTGCTTACTTCCTTCTCTTACTTCACTTGAAGCACCACGAAGCATAGATTTCTAAAGCAACCTCAAACAATGGCAGTAGCGTAAGCTGCCCGCCAAAAACCGAATTGAGGTTACTCTAGCAATCTCTACTTTGAAAGGCCGAGAGAAAGGAGGAGTGCGAAGTGGAAAAGTAGGTTATGGGTGATGGCATGCAAGATTGAGGATATTATCGATAGAAGTGGCAATATTCAAATGGGTGATTCAACATGAAAAAGTTTAAGGCTTTGATTCCTATTTCCAAATCGACGTAGCAACCCATCTTTTAAAATTCAAAATTTTGAGCATGCTTACTGTAATAAGTTGGTAAGATTTAGGATTTTGTCAATGTGCTGATAGTTAATCATATGGATCCCAATTACCTCAATCTTGTTTTGAGAAAGAGAGAGAAAAAGAAAAAAACTTGTTGAATGAGTTTTTGAAAGATCAACCCCAATGTGCTTTGGTAAAAATAAGTTTTGATAAACACTTGCTGAAAGAATAAAACCAAAGCTGGTAAAAGGTCGCATTAGCATTGTTTGGAGTGAAAGAATCTTTCCTAACCAAGAATTGAAAGAGAGAGAAAAACTTTCAAAACTTTTTGCAATGCCTGATAATAATTCTCAAATGACAAGTTTTTCTTAAAACCAAAAGTTAAGTAAGGTGGAACATTCAAATAGTCACTAGCACAACGGTGGACTCTAAGTCTACTCTCCGTTGTAGTCATCTGCTCAGCTTTTTCGGTCTATCATATAGTGTGGATTGGCTTAGAAGTAGGATATTAGGTGACATGCAGTATTTGTAAGCAATGAGTCTTAAGAATCATCCATATCAAAAATTGCTGACTATCTATGGTATCCGATAAACTCATGCATGCACACAAATTGCTATGCGTGACTCATCCATAATCTGTGCAAGCAGCTATAGTGCTATGTATATCATTTTTTTTTACCCTTCTGTAACCATGCAGGAGACTAAACCAAAGGAATAGTCCATCACTCTCATTTCTTCTCATAGCACATTACATGATCACGTGTCAACATCGAGTATCATTTGGTTAAGCCACCCCATCATACTAGATTTGCATATTAAGGGCAATAAGTGTGTCTGATGTGTGCATTGCACAGACAATTGATTTTGGATATCTCAGCTTCAGCGTAATCGAGTTTTTTGCTTTTCCTAAATTTTGGGTTTGGTCTAAGAATTAGTGCTACCCTAGCCACCATTGTTCACAGTTTGCAAAGAAGTTCTCCACAAACTCCACCTCCACCTCCCCATGCTAGATGGATGGAAAAAGCAATCCAAGCAAAAATTCATTTTGCCAAGGAAAGACAAGGAAGAACAATGATGAACCTGCAGCAACAACATGAGAAACAACTTCTTCTCGATACCGTCGGTCTAAACCAGGAATCTCTTAAAGAGAAAAACAGTTGTAACATGAACATAATTAACAGTAATGTTGAACTAGTGGGATCTCATCTCAACCATAAGCAAAAGAGAAAATGTGTTCCTCTTAGAATGAGCTTGGAGAAGGTGTTCTCTATCTTGGAAGCAAAAGGGGTGTTAAAGCCATTACAGCCAAAATTTCCTAACTTTATACAAAAAGGCGGAGGGTATTGCAAGTACCACTAAGTAAATGGTCACTCTATCAGAGAATATGGAGCTTTCAAGAATGCGATCCAAGACCTCATCAATCAAGAGAAGATTGATCCAACTGAGTTTGATCACCGGGCAGCAGCAGCATCCATGCCTGTCACGTCTTAGGCTATGATTCAATCTTTTGAGGAGTATTGTCTAGCTACCTTTGGCTACTGTTTTGGTCCATATATGTTCCTCTTTTAAAATATCTATGAATTTATTTTGGGTCGTAAGTCCGCTTGTTGCACCTAGCATAAAATGAAAATCTCCTCAGACTTGAATTACGAATGGCTTGATTCTGTTTTTGGGATACGTAGGCACCTTATGGTCGGCCACAATTTTCAAACTATTTTCCCATGTGCTAAGTTGCTGCTATAGAATGTTCATGATAATGTCAAATGTTGAAAAACGATCCTTAGGGATTTCAAAGTGATCTTATGATATCTTTTTGAAACACATCATAAATCACTCGAGCTGTCAAATGCTAAGAATGAGTTTTCAAATCTACGACTCATGTCATTTCTGTTTAGCTAAGAAGGAGTTGAAACATTTCTGCACTTTCGCAGAGATCACTTGCAAGCAAATCATGCTATATGAAGAGTAAGAAAAAGGAGAAAGAAGAAAAAAGAAAAGAAAAGAAAAGATGAGCACGCTAGATTGAAAACCCACAAGGGCAATTTAGGCAAAAGATAGAGCATGAACGAAGAGAGGAATCAACCATGTCTCCCTGCATCCGCTATGTGTCTCAAAGGATTGTCCTCAATCTTTGAAAATCCACTTGGTTAAACATCAAAGCTCTTAATCTCTTAGCTAAGATCCCTGTCACTTTGTTGTATGATTCAAAATGAAGAGAGGCATTTATTTCATCTATCGTACACTTATCCCTTGCTAGCCATGTTGAGCTTCTGGATAATTCCTTTGAAAATCCTACTAGGCAGCCATCCCCTACATTGGGGCAAACAAAAAAATTACAAAAAGGAAAGATGAAAGAAAAATCAATGAAAAAAATGAGCACCTCGTCATACAATGGGCATTTTGAAGGAAACATTTCTTCCAATCCATACAAATGACATTTTGAATAAAATAACTCTTTCACACAAAGTGAGACAATAGGCGACAAGAGTTGATAAGAATGTTGAAGATGACTGCTAGCTTTTAAAACCCAAGCATGAGTAGAAGTTAGGTTTGAGCCCTTACATCCGCTTCTTTTCTTAAGCCAAAACCCGAAGCCTACATTATGGTCCATAATTAAGTCCTCTCAGATTGAAGAACACGACTTAGAAATAGGATCCAAGGCACTAGGTGCATAACCAGTATGGAAAAGTGACGCAATAAGCAAACATCATGGGGGTACGTATCACTTTGGCAAAGTGCACATCATGAAGAATCATATAGGCTAAGGAGTTCGACTAGGCCCTCCTCTACTCTCCTCTCAAAAATATCCAACCTCCCGTGAGGATAGCCTCTTAACAATTCAACTCGTGACGATCGACTCAACACAATAACCTCACCTAAAATGACAAGGGCATGGGTTTGTGAAGCTATGTCTCATGGCACATTGAGTGGTATGGATGTGGAGCATGATTGATGGAATGGTATGATTTTGAAATCCTCGAGGAAAAGTTGTCAAAGCTAATTTTATCCTCAGCATTCTTGACATAGCAGCACGAGCACAATTATTATCTGCATACTTTTGAGGAGATAACATGAGTTTCCCATTTCATGAAGACTGTAGCAAGATGGTCTCTTGGCCAAGCAGTACTATCCCAAGAGTGTCGCGATGTTTTAAATCTTATCTTGTCATAACTGCTTGGCTGGTGTGAAGTTTTGTAAGTAGTAAGTCACCTTAGGAAGCATCGGATCAAATACGCGAACGTTGAGATGTCCAGAATACATTGCAAATTTGTGTGCATACCATTATCATCTTGTCATCTGGTTTGGGCATTTGCGTCATCTCTTGGCCCTAATCTTTCATGCACACATCCTTATGGTGGGTGTTTTGGTTTCTTGATTACATGACATTTGTTTGGACTAACTTCAAATATGAGCTGCTCTTGTTCAGGGTATTACTATCATCAGCAGAGCGTTACCTAAAAGAATTCATCTAAGCTGGAGTATTTAAATGTAACCACCATCACCATGATGCGAGTAGCAAAGCAAAAGAAACGAGTTTGAGGCCATAAATCGGGCGAGCTGTTAGTGTCAGCCGAAACCATCCCGCTCTCATTGCCTATCAACATATGCATGGTTTACTAACAATTTTGCAAGTAGGAAGCAAAGGGGTGCCATATCTTGGAAGGGCACCCCTGTCATAAACCCTTTTATGGAGGGCCGTCACATAGCACTATCAAAGGGCATGCCAGCAAGAGAAGCATTGCGTTCATATTGGTTGTTGCATATATCGCATATCTCTGTGCTAGGGGCAATTAAGTTATCATTATCACACACGATTAAGCTAGGGTTGAGCATTCATGGCCTAAACAGAGGGCTTATGTTTTCTTCTTAAAATGCTCAGATTAATGTGTATATGTGTATGTGTTGCGTCGCACTATGTTGCCCAAAATGATTCAATGTTTGAACTAGGCTCCTTAAAAGTGTGGTGGCATTGTCCTTAGCAGTCAGCATAAAAGGATTTTGGCCCGTGGTTGATTCCAAATTTGTTGAATATTGTTTTCTTATTCATGTTGTTTTCTAAACTATTCGAATGTGGAATTGCAGGTAGTTCTGAATGTTCTCCACATTCAAGTGACAAGTAGGTTCTCAGTCTTCGCGATTGCTCTAGTATGTTGAGTACTACTAAGAGTTGTCATGATTAGAAATCCAAACTACAAAGAAGCTAGAGTCCTCCAGAAGGCACCTGTATTGCCAAAACACATTCGTATTGCTGAAGGTCCTCCAAAAGGCACCCGTATCGCCAAAGTCCTCTAGAAGGCATGTGTGAAGGCATTTGTGTTGCTAAAGTCCTCCAAAAGGCATTTGTGTTGACAGAAAGCATTCAGCCTCTAAAAAGCATTTGTATGGCCAGCTTCCAGAAAGCGTTCGGCCTCCAGAAGGCACCTCGTTAGCAAAGACGATGGAAATCTACCTAACAAGGAGGTGAATGAAATCTCGTAGGCGTGCATAAGGATCACCTCATCAACAAAGACAATGAAAATCTCCCAAAACAAGTTGAATTTGCTAAAGGAGGCGATGGAAATCTCTTAGAGCGTATGTGTGGATCACCCCATCAATCGAGGCGATGGAACTTTCCATGGCAACAAAAAAAGGGGGCAATGGAAACCTCTAAAGACAATAATAGCCAAAGCATTTAACAAACCTTATAGCATTTTGGGTCAACAAGTCGACGTGGAACATGGCCAAAACTAGCCTTGGGGACAATCCCGAGCATGTGGAATGTACTCGGAACTAGCCTTGGAAACATTCCGAGTATATGGAAACTAGCCTTGGAAGCATCCCAAGCATGAGGAACAAATCAAACCCCGTGGAAGATGGAATACTCAATAGCTCTAATCTCAGCAACTCTACGCTTGTATTCTTAAGCTCACTATCTCAGCCGACTCTATGCCGCAACAACATATCATCAGTTCTTAAGCTCTATGCTTGAATGCTCAAAGTTTCAAAACTTTGAATGCTCGAAACTCTTCGGACACCTAACCATTGTGTACTGGATGCTCAAGTTCTATACTTAAATGCTCAAGCTCTACGCTTGAATGCCCAACCACTGCGCACTGGATGCTCGAACTTTATGTTCGAATGCTTAAAGTTTATACTTTAAATGCTCGAAGCTCTTCGAATGCCTAACCACTGTGTAATGGATGCTCAAAGCCTATACTTTGAATGCTCGGACTCTACCCTTCGAATGCTCAAGCTCTATGCTCTGAATACTCAAGTTCGGAACTTGAAAGAAGCTTTATGTTTAAAACAAACACCCACGCACGGGCTCGTGCACATAAGCATCAATTGCATCACCATTGTCATCATTGAGTCTGCATCACCATTATCACATCTTATCTTAAAACCAGCCTCCGATAGTCTCCGAAAGATGGTTTAGGTTCCACCCTATTCCATCAAGCTCATTCACAAGGATAGGCTACCCAACCGAGTTCCCCTCAGTCAAAGTAAGGATGATCATGAAAAGCAATCAATTCACCCATCATGTACTAGTCTACCCCAAAATACTGAGGATGCTCTCCGTCAATACTTCCCCGGCAGCTCCACGCTCCTTCGACTACTCTCCGCCAAAATCCTGGCATAGCCCAGGTACGTTGCACTACGGCTTTTAAAGCCTGAAGGTATGTCTTCTGTCTCTAACCCTTCAAACTTTTTCTTTTTATTGCCCCCCGAACTATGGTTGGTCTGAATTTCCCTTGTGGAATATGTAGGCAGCCTCCCGGCTTGACCATAGCTAAAACCTTTTTCAAAAACCCTTAAATAGTGGTTTGACCAAATGGAGTTGCTTTTATGGCTTTGACTTTTACTTAAACATGTCTCGCAATCCGTCTAAGTTTAGTTAAAGAGGGGCATATGTAGACACCCCAATTTGGCCTAACGATTATTTCAAGTCCCACCTTGGGGACCATCCTGATGATGAATGGATACAGTGATTGTTGATTGACTTCTCGTAAATCTGTGGACTTTTGGTGAGTACTTTTAGCCACTTAGAGAACCCAATTTAGAGCCTAATAGCCTTTCAGACAGAATTACAGAATCCTATGAGAATCTATCTTTCGGCCGTAACATTGATCTCATGGCCTCAACTTTATTCCTTCACCCGTGAAACATATTGCTTGAAAATCTCCCTGAGAGATTGATTCCTCGGCAGCCAAATCAATTCTTCAGCCGCCCAATCTATTCTTCGGCCACCAGATCCATTCCTCGACCACCAGATCGTCTTTTTCCAGAATTCTGGAATGTTCTGTCATTTGCTTGATCGACGCACCAAAACCCTAGCAGCCTTTTTTCGATTCTTTAGGGCTACAAAAGTATATTCAAGCAGAGATCTTGATACCCTAAACTTCCTTATTGATTCACGCCATTTGATTGGCTGGAATGAGTCAGCAATTGCCTATATAAAGAGGCCTTAGAGTTCCAAAATTAACATTCAATTCCCCCATCTCATACCTCCGATCTCTACAGAAATCATCTTTCGCATCCTTTTTACAAAAGCCCTAAACCTTTGTGACCAGCCGCATCCCGAGCAATTAAACCCCAAAGTACAAACCCTAATCCTAGGGTTTCGAGAAGAAGATCAATCAATCACCCTCAATCCGTAGCAATCAAGCATTGAGGGACCAAGGTGGTGAGGCCCAGGGGCCTATTGGTTTGATTCTTTTATGCTTCTATACATTAATCGTAGTGTTTTGATTTTCTGTTAATCATTTAGTCTAGTGTGAGGAAGAACACCGGTTGGGGAATCAATCCTTCTGCCGATACATCAATCTAGTTGGATCCCTAAGCCGTGACATCCATTCACCAGCTGAGGGATTTATTTCCTGGGACAGTCTATCTTTCTTGTCTATTTTTAAGCATGCTTCAATTACTGTTCTGGCTCATCTTATCTACTGTTAAAGGCTAAATAAATAGATTACTTGTTTAGAATTAGATAAAGCATGTATTAATTGTATGTCAAACGATTATGGGCCAGTCTCACGACTAGACAAAGAGGGGTGTCTAACACCTTCCCCTTATTGTACTCTTGGCTCCAGTACCTGGAATCTCTATTCGTTTTTTCTAATTTTTATAAACTAGGTGGCAACTCTATTGTGATGATAACTGCTATCATGTGGAGATGTTCCTAGCCATGGGAACATCCACGATCTTGGTTTATGAAGTGGAAAGCAAACAAATGTGATCAATCTGTATGGCGATACCCCGTTTGGGAGGTGTCTACACCAACCAACCCATTTTGCGGCTGGTTACACCTCCATCTTCTCCTATATATACCCCCATGCATTCCCATTACAAGGGGTTACCAACTTGAACTCCCTAGTTGTAAGTTCAAGCCCCAAAGCACCTTGTTCATCCTTTTCTTCCCTTTGAAAGGCATTGACAAGTGACACCACCATACACCACTTCATTCTCACTTATTCACTCTCATACTCCATCAACCTTCCAAGTTCAAAGCTCAAAACACTCTTACAAACTCAAAACCAAAGGTTTACCACATTTGACAACTTTCTATTCTGATCCCTGAAGGGGGCTAGTAGAGTCAAGACTGGTAATCAATACCAGTCCTGGCCCTAAAGATGGCAAAGTTTCAAGGCTGTTCGTGGTTAGAACTGGCGAACGCTAGTCCATAGTACGTGTACGCCAGTTATGGCTTTATGTGCAGTACTAGCATGGGGATCAGTGTCTAGCTATTTTCTGTATTTCATTCCATATATCACTATGGAGCATGCTAAAAAAAGTTGTTTATTGCTTTTCTTAGTTAAATCTACTTGTTTTACTTTTAAACATTAATTTCTGTTGTTATTGAATGCCTATGGAGTCCTTCTGGTCATGTTCCAGAACCTAGAAAATGCAAAATCACGCATTGGATAAGAAGATAGAACTGGCATACGACAGTTCATTACCTGCGTGCGTCAGTCCAGTGGTTGGCCATTGCATGACAACTAAGCCTTGGCCCCTGCTTAAGTCCCCTCGCTATTTAAGGGGTGTTTTGTTCATTCTCTTGGCTCTATTGCCCTTTTAATTGCTTATAACTGTATATTCTCTATTTTATAAACTGTTTGGTTTGTCCTGGGTAAGCATTGGTCATGTTCAGAGTCCAGAGGGTTGAAAATAAGAATTGTGGGTTTGAGCTTACTGGCGCACACGTGTTTATCTATGGCGTACGCAGGTTTAAACATGTAGTGACTTGATCAGTGCATACTGGTTTCTTCCTGCATACGTCATTCCGGAATTGTGTCTTCCAGTCTGTTTAAAGCACCCACAGGTATTTGTTTTCTATCTATACAAGTTGTTTCAATAAGCAAACATGCCATTCTATCATATCCTGCCAACATGTCACAGTTTTTTTTAATCCATTTTAATTGTTTCCCCGCCCTAATAGGCTAAAAATGATTAATGAGAAAGAATCGCATACATTTTATTAAATGTCTGAGTAGAGATCAATCTTCGGATTGGGCGAGAGGGGTGCTTTAAAACCCTTCCTCTCTCGTAACCTGGCTCCCGAATCTCAGATGTCAAAGGTGACGACAAACCAGTCTACAAAACCTTTTCCAATCAAAACGTTGCAAGCGTTTCATGTTTGATTCCTTGGGTGGATTTCGCAAAACCCGAGTGGCTACTCTGAATTGAAGCGTTTCGCCGCGCTTTCCAAAAAGGGTGCAGCCGATTTTCATACAAGATTTTTAGGGGCATGTGCCCACACTAATGATTAAATGGAACAAGAATACATCACAGTTATGAATGTGTTAGTGTCCGTGTTCAAGTCTCACTCATAGTTGTCAATGTCTCGTGTTCGTGTCTAACACGGTGTTGTGTCCGTGTCCGTATCCAAGTCTCACCCATAGTTGTCGATGTCCCGTGTCTGTGTCCGATACGGTGTTGTGTATGTGTCCGTGTCAGTATCCAAGTCCCACTCATAGTTGTCAATGTCCCGTGTCCATGTCTGTATCGACACGGTGTCGTGTCTGTGTCTATATCCAAGTCTCACTCATAGTTGTCAATGTCCCGTGTCCATGTCCGTATCCGACACGGTGTCGTGTCCGTGTTCGTATCCTAGTCTCACTCATAGTTGTCAATGTCCCGTGTCTGTGTCCGACACGATGTCGTGTTTGTATCCGTGTCTCACTCATAGTTGTCAATGTCCTGCGTCCGTGTTTGACACGGCGTCTTGTCCGTGTTCATGTCAGATGTAAATTCAAATTCATGTACAAAATATAATTGAATATAATTATGTACCTCCAACAAAAACATGTAGCCACTCAGCTGCTTGCAATTACGTCTGCTTACTTGTCCAAGTTGTTTGTACAAATGACCCAACCCTCCTACACCCCAAGCATAGTCGTGAATCCTCCAAAAGAGTGAGGAACTGAATAGAAATCGTCCTCCCAGTCTTGTTAGCAAATAGAGTGCTGCCAAAGTGCTAGAGCAAGTAAGCCCATGCGCAACAATTAACCCTTTCCTCCGAGTCCCCATCTAGCACTTCACTAAAAGTTTCCTTCAACCATTCAAACGAAACACGATTGTTTGTTGTAACTCCATCCTCTGCAACGTCCTCCGTCACACCAAGACACCTCTGTACCATTGCCAAACACTCCTCCCTCATCTTATCCACTATGTGCACAGCTAACCCCTCCACTTGAAGTCCAACAAGCTGCGGCACGTCATCCAGTGTAATAGTCATCTCCCCAAATCGAAAGTGAAAGCTATTCGTCTCCAGATGCCACCTCTCCATAAAGGCAAACAGTAATTCTTTGTTGTAGTATGAAGAAATAATATGAGAAAGTGGAAATAACCTTGAACGTCTGACCCTCACAAGTAACCTCTTACATCCATGCGAGTGCAATTTCAACAATAGTCGCTCCCTACCGTTCCAAATATCAACAGCAATATGGTTCTTAAAATCAACTAACCAAGTTCGGTCTTGTGGCCCAACTACCTGATCGTCTACCTCCTCTTGCCTCGCCTGACGCCCTCTCCCTCGTCCTCTCCCCCATCCTCGTCCTCTCCCACGTCCTCTGCCTTGTGTCGTTTCATGTATATTACAAACAATAATTTAGTCTAATAAATAAATTATAAATGAAACATAAACGAAAAATTCTAGAGTAGTAGTAGTAGTAGTTGAGTGAAATATATCTATCCAATTCAAAGCTAGAAACACAGAATCGTATTCTAACTTTCATGTACCTCGTCCTCCTATTGATCGAACTCACGCTCACCCTCCCGGACATCAGGATGTGGCTCATCCTCACAATTTTCAGTATGCATGTGGCTCATCCTCCTGTACAAAAGCATGTGGCTCATCCTTCCGTATTTCAGCATGTGGCTCATCCTTACAAATTTCAGCATGTGGTTCATCCTCCAATACATTAGCATGTGCCTCATCCTCCCGTACATCAGCATGTGGCTCATCCTCCACTACCTCCGAATGTACCTCAACCTCCACATCCTTCTCTACCTCAGCATGTTGCTCAACCTCCACATCCTCCACATCCTCCGAATGTACCTCAACCTCTTGCCTCTACCCTCGTCCTCGTCTTTTGCCTTGTTTTCTTTCTAAAGTTAAAGCTTGCTTAGCCTTCATCTTCCTTGCAGAAACAGTAAGAAGAACTCGTTTTATTTTCTGTACATTGCAAACAATACATTAGAACCATAGTTGTCAAAATTGTACGATTCACGAAAAACGATATGAATCTATGCATGAATCAAGGTTTATCACATTATTGCATTTGACTAATATGAAACCACATGCAAAACTTGTTAGTATTGGAATTTATTTTACATTATTGTATCCTCTAAACCATAGATGGGGACAAGGCACAGAGCCATAAACCAACCCGCATATGTTGCCATATAAGCTAGTTTAGTTTCGTACCCATTCGCCTATAAACTTTATTATGTTTGCTAAGCTTTCATTTTTATAACAAATCCTTAACATCTACATGCACATATCCATTATACTATAGTATCTATTTTCCTACTAGGTACTAAAGTCTACCTCACGATATTGTTCAACCACCATATCCTCCTCACCCTCAACCTCTTGCCTCTGCCCTCATCCTCATGTTTTGCCTCGTTTACTTTCCAAAGTTAAAGCTTGCTTAGCATTCCTCTTAGTTGCAGAAATAGTAGGAGGAACTCGTTTCATTTTCTGTACATTGCAAACAATACGTTAGAATCGTAGTTGTCAAAATCGTATGATTCAAGCAAAACGATACGAATCTATACATGAATCAAGGTTTATTACATTGTTTTTTTGACGAATATGAAACCACATGAATGAGCTAACAATTCAACTTTTATAATTGGGAAAAAGGTCAATCCGATTCTCGATTCGATTCATAATTTGACAACTATGGATACAACACACGAATTAAAGATAGGAGAATCAGATACTAATTTCTGAATAAAAATAAGTTAATCGAATTCTAATAACCAAAATAGAGGGGACTAATTGGACTATAATGTTCGAATGGGGTATAACATTTGGATATTAAAATTCGAATGAGGCAATAAAATTTGGATATTAAATTCTGAATGAGCTAACAATTTAACTTTTATAACATTCGAATAGCATGTCTACAACCCAATCGAAACTTAATATTTAGCCATTTTGAATAGTCAGATATAGACAATATATGTATCCTCGAGTTCTAGCACATTTATAACTTATCAAGTAACAAACCACCATAAGCATCATAGAAACTCATTCACTATGCTACACACTGGCTTGCATACGCACGATAAATAATTATTTCACTAAAGTTATAGAAGAAAAAGATTATTTTTACCGTCACTTAAAAGAACATGTTCCTGCAATAGAGTTTGCAAAACCTTGGGGTAAAAATTAAAGCAGTTTTTAGATAAAAAGCTCATCTTTGACAACTTAAAACTTTGTTTCAGAGAAAATGCACAAACTTAAGGCAGGTATTATCTGCAAACCAGGCTATAGTCTACTTAAGAACCATACCAGGAAGGTTACAACACCTAGTAATAATAATTATAAAAGCACTCTGTAAGAAGTATAACTTATAGTGTTGCTCTCTTCATAGAGCAGAAAGTATAACTCAGCCAAGGCACAATACCACTAAAACCAATAATACATTATTTGCGGAAAAAAGTCTATAAGAGTTGCATTTCATTCAGCTAAAAACTAAAATAAAATTCCATTAAAAACCCTTTCTTTTCACTTTTCCAAATCCATTTTGCCTCATTTTTTCCCCTTAGCTGCCTGCTTCAAGGCTAAGTTTAGGGCCTGCAACAAAACCGTAACAGTAATATACTAATATCAGGCTACGGACATGATGACTTACAACTTACTTCAAGCACTAATATACATCCAGAACAAAACCATAGCAGTATGAATTGTGATAGTTGTTGAGAATGGCCAAAAGGAACTACAATGACAGACATGAGAATATTTGCTCACTTCTAGTGACTCACTACAAAAGTTTGAACAAAAAGGGAATGATAATTTCTGGTGGCAATCAAGATTTTTGAAACAGATTAAGGACATATAGGTAGTACCATTCAGAAACTATATGAACAAATAGGGGTTTAATCAGACTTTAATATCTAAAACTGTGGAAAATAATCGGACTCTAATGTTCAATTAAATTTAATTAAAATACACGAAATAGTAGTAATGTCAATCTGATTCTCGATTCGATTCACAATTTGACAACTATGGTTAGAACACATGAATTAGAGATAGGATACTAATTTCTGAGTAAAGATAAGTAAATCATATTCTAATAATCGAAATAGAGGGGACTAATCAGACTGTAATGTCCGAATGAGGTATAAACTTTTGGATATTAAAATCTGAATCATGTAATAAATTTTGGATATTAAATTCTGAATGAGCTAACAATTCAACTTTTATAATATTCAAATAGGGGTCAATCAAAAATTAAAATTCGAATGAGGTAATCAATTTCAGATATGAAAATCTGAATAGAGGCCAAACAACTATCTGAAACTGTGGAAAACAATCGGACTCTAATGTTCGATTAAATTTGAAATACACGAAATAGTAGTACATACTATGGGTTTCTCAAGAAAAATTCAAATGGAAATAAAAAAAATGCGCAATAATTAGATTCAAAATTTTACCGATGTTCAACTTCGAAATCGTTGGTGATGCCGGCGTGTTGTGCTTTCTTCTTACACCTCATTTGCCTCAAAGTTGTGCTGTTGTTGTAGTGTGGTGGGAGTGGTGTTGACTGAGGAAGAGAAGAAGAAATGGGGGAGGAGGAGAAGAAGAAACAGGGAAGAGAGAGAGAGAGAGAGAGAGAGAGAGAGATAGAGACGGGAAGGGGAGGTGGCGTTGTGGGGTGGGTGGTGGCTCAGTGGACCAGAGAAGCAACGGGGGGGGGGGGGAGAAAAAGTGTTGTTGGGATATTTGATTGAATGGGTTGTATGTATATAGTATACAAGGGCAAAAAGGGGAGTTCAGGGATATTTTTTTGGTTGTAAGTAGCAATCCTTATAAGGTGGTGGTTTGTAGGTAGCAATCGGCTGCGGATAGCAAGAACTGGGCTGCGAATAGAAGCGGCCTTTTTTCTTTATTTCTCTTTCTTTCCACATGTAACAAACACAGCTTAAACTTTTCTGATTGCGTTTTGACATCCCGACACGTGACATTATTTGCATTTTCTGCTGGATGCTATACTCAAATTTTCTCAGCTTTTCTTGGCGATCTTCCAGTTCTTGCCAAAGCGTCTACTCGAGGTTTTTTTTCTAGATAAGTTGCTCTTTTCTTTCCCGAATTGCAATTGGAAGTCCATAAGGTTTCGTTTGTTTTAATATAAAAAAAAAAAACATTTTACCATGAAAATCAACTTTTTTGTAAAAAGATTTTGCAAAAAATAAAATTTTTGTTTCATTTTTTGGTATTTGGTTTCCCAACACAAATTTCGGATAAACAATTAAAGATGCAAATAAAACTCACTCCCTCCACTTTAGTGTATTTCTAGTCATTGGCGGCTCTAGGAATTTGTAGTAGGGTGTTCAAAAATTACCTTAAACGCTACTAGTTATCTATTAACCAATAATCTTTGTACAAAATCTCATATAGTAGTATAAATAGTGCAGTCAAAGAACATAACCTCTATTGTAAAAAAAAATTAACTACAAGGCGAAATGATAACTTACAAATATACATTAGTTTCTAACAAAAAGTTAACTTTTTGAAAGTTGTCTTACTGCGCAGTAGACAGTGTCTCAAGAATGGAGGTGGTAAAATTTTTATAGTTGTCCTAAATGAGTTCTCATATTTTGTACCAACGTTTAACCAGCGTATTAGTATTAATCTACTAAAACTCTTTTGAAAGAAATTGTAGCGAGTATGTTGGGGCTAATCTTCTCGAAAATATGTTGTTCTTTAGGATGACATGATGAGATTTTTTATTGTAGTCTTAAATTCGAAAGAGTACTATACAAGTTCACGGAGTTTGCAATGTAGTTGAATTTTTTTAAAGCTTTGTCCGTAATTCTATAAGCTAACTAGACTAAAAAGAAATAAAGTAGTTAATCTCATAAATACAAAATTAACACATTTAGACCACCGACAATAAAAATGGCGAGAACGCAAAGCATAATACTTACACCAATAAATCCTTCTTTTTCTCTTTCATTTTTCAATCTTTTTCATTATGATTATGAGCTTTAGTTGAGATAATGCATTAGGCTATCAAATATGAATTAGCTGGATTGATGGGCTATGATTGAGTGTTCAATTAGTTTGGGTTAGATGTTCAATTCTTTTTTGGTTAGGCGTCCAAAACTATTAAAATTGGGTGTTCATTGATATTTTTCAGGAAATTACTGGTCGGTCCTATTTATTAGTGGGCGTCCCTTCCGAACCCCCTTTTGTAGTGTGTATCCCATACGGCCCCTTTCTAGAGGTGCTTTTACACGTTTGCCCTTATTTTAATGGTTTCCTTCTGCTCGTCGTTTATGACGGCATTTCATTTACGTCGGTGGTAAGGAGGAGCGAGGATTGTAGTGAGAGAAGTTGATACGATTGAAACGGTGATTGCAATTTAAATCATTATTGTTGCTCAATCTCAATAAGTTTTGTTGTTGACCATGTATCTCATGTTTGAAGTTCTGAAGTTCTAATGGATCTGAATCTAAAGTTCTGATGGATGTCAAGTTGGAACTTCTTGTGGATGAAGATGGAAGTCCTCATGGATCTCAAATTTCAAGTCCTAGTGGATCTCATAAAAAGTCCAAGTGAATTCTATTCTATCAAATAAGGTGTGAAATAAGTAGGTGAATTCTACCTTTAAGGGGTGTGAATTCTGTCATAGGACATGTAAATTCTATTTTTAGGAGGTTAAATTCTGCTTTTAGATCTCATTCTCGTATGACCTCTCTCAATTCGACGTCGTCCCGATCAAACACTACCTCTTCCGGTCAAATTTTTCTTCTTCTACGTTATCCTCCTAACAGACGACAACAACGACCGCATCGACGTCAGCGAGTTCATCTAGCTCGACACCAAAAGGACGTCCACTCCAATGAGTTCATTGCTCGCATTTTCGTACGACCTCTCTCAATACAACGTCATGCCGATCGAGAACTACATCTTTTGGTCGAATTCTTCTTCTGCAACAAGGCGTGGATTTTAATTTTTGCAATCACGAGAGTTGCGCCTAAGCTCTCCTTTTCTGATATATGTTTTGAGCGATCTTATATCTCAAATTGAAGTTCAGTGAACGACGACGGGGAAGATTATATTGAGATCAGGTTCAGTTGTTTTCTTTGGTGGTGTAGTTTGGGAAGAAATTGTTAAACAAAAGCTAAGATCTCACTGGTTTGAGCCGAGCAAAACAAAGGATCTCCCTTGTTTGATCAAATATTGGGCGCTTAATCTGCGTTCTCTGGATTGTTTGATCCCGGAAGGTGATAGACGGGTGAGTGATTGAGTGCAAAGTGAAACAAAATGATTGAATTATAATTAGATTATTCTTTTGTTGGTTTAAATTTTTGCTACTCCACTCGTATTTTTGTATGGAGTATATAATATCAAAAAAATAACCTGTGATATTGATGGATTTGTATTTGATTATTATTATTATTATTTGTTCAATTTTTGTTCGTGTGTGTATTTTCTATGAGAACTGTCTATTTGAACTGTGTATTATTCACGAGAACTGTGTATTATTCACGAGAACTGTGTATTTTTTAATGAGAATTGTATATTGTCCATGAGAATTGTGTATTTCTATAAGAATTGTGTATTTTTTTTATCAGAATTGTGTATTTTTCTATGAGAACTATGTATTTTCCGACAGTTCACATTACCGATTCTCATAGCTCAGTTCACATAGCCATTTCTCTATAAGAATTGAGCAGTTCTCATAAAACTAACTATGAAAATTGTCAGTTCACATAGCCCCTTTCACATAGTCAAAGGTATTTTTGTCCGAAATAATATGAGTCAAAAATTGATTCTAAAAATAATAATTTTACTAAAAATGGACACGTACACAAAAAGTTAAGAAAAAAAGACAAAATAGTAAAAATGCATGAAAAATCAAGAGAAATGACTAAAATAAAGAAGAAATATTTTTGTCAGGACTATTTGAAATCCGAACCTAGAAAACGGGGCCGGCCTCTTGTGGGCAGCATGCCCTTTGGAAATTTTTGAATTTCCAAACGCGAGCGCCCGGAATCGAGGGAGGGCTTTTAGCTGGATGACAAGTGCTCGCAAAATACAGAGTCGCCACTTTGGTTTTGAAGGTGCGACACCCAAGGAACCGTATTTTGAAGCACCTGCCGCACTATTTTTGATTTGAAAAAGTTTTAAGGAACCAGTCCGTCATAACCATATCTGGGTTCGGGAGCCAGGTTACAAGAGGAGAAGGGTTTTAAGGCACCTCTCTCGCCCAATCAGAAGATCGGTCTCTACTTAAGCATTTTGTGAAAAAGTTTGCGATTCTTCTTTTACTAATCAATTTTTAGCCAATTAGGGCGGGAAACAGTTAATCGAAAATTCAAAACTGTAACATCTTGCAACATGTGATCAAAGATAATATGAATGGATGGCATGCTTGAAAAATAAATGGGATAAAAGCCAACACTGTTACCGGGCATCAAAACAGTGCGTTGATATGAATGAGGCACAGGCTCCAGCCAACTTGCATGCATGGCTCTGCCAGCATGCAAGTCAACTATCGCGCGACCAACCCATATCATCGCGCGATGGTTTTATCCCCCCAACAGGTTCAATTTTATCTCCTTCTGGGCTCTGAAAGGACCAGTGCACACCCAGGATTCAAACCAAGCAGTTTATATGCACTGAAAGCAAATAATTATTACAGACAGAAAGGATAGAGAACATATGCAAACCCCTAAACAGTAGAGGCTTTAAACAATGGTCATGGACCAAGCTGCCCATGCAAGGGCAACCATTGGAAACAGATAGACCATCGCGCGATGGAGTCACTTTATTGCGCGAGTGTCGTGACTGGACTTCCAGGAATTGCTTTGCATGCCTGGACTTTGAGACATATTCAAGAGCAACCCAGGGGCATTCCAAAGCTAAATTACTAAGAGTTATAAATTAAACTACAAATTAGCATGCAAGACAGTGGTTTTAATTCAATCATGCTTCAATATAACTTTTTATGCTACAACGAAACAGAAAGGAACCAAAACCCTATCCCTAGGAGGACTGTTGCGCGACAGCTAGAAGCATCGCGCGATTGAGTGAGTCCATCGCATGCAGGAGGATCGGTGTACGATTCTTGTAACTCTGCTGACTTTAGAGCCAGAACTGGTATTGATTACCTGCCTTGGCTCTGCCAGCCCCCCTCAGGGATCAAAACAGTAAACAGTAGAGGAGTTATACCTTTGCTTGAGTATTTCGGAAATGGATTGAACTAGGTGATGTAGCTTGAAAGATTAGTGTATGGAAGTGACTTTAGTGATGAAGTATGAGGAGTGTTTGAAAATGGTGTTGTCTTTCTTTCTTTTTCTCTTTTTTTGTAGCCCTTTACAAGATGATCAATGGGGAGTATATATAGGAGATGAGAGAGTGCTTGGTGGGTGGCAAACAAGGTGTAGAGACTAGCCAACAAGGCTTGCCTTGGTTACTTGGTAGCCAAGGCCATCCCAAAAGGTGATGGGAGTGGTTGTGAGAGTGGTGCAACCCATGCACCCGCAAAACAATGTTTAGTCGACGAAAATGGGGTTCCTCAGGACAGTGGCCCCTTAATCATCACAAAATCCGGCTGGAAAAAGGTGAAAGTGACAGGAGTTGACCATCGCGCGAGGGACTGGGTCCATCGCGCGATGGTTTTATCCACCCACGCGATGGTCAACAGTTAAGTTTTGACTTTGACCAACACCTGGCAAATAAGTCGCCGCGCGAAGGACCCAATGGGTCGCGCGATGGTCAATCCCTGAGGCCAGGGTTTTGACTTAGGGTTTTAGGGTTCAAGATGGATTTTTCTCACTCTAAACTCAAGCCATTTCACTCTCAATACTGTTTTTGATCTGATTCATCATCAGAGAAACAAGAAACTGAAAAAGAAAGTAAATCATTTGGGAAACCAGATTGGGATGTCTACAGTAGTCCCTCTTTGACGACACGCAGAGCACCATTGACTGGTACGGGTAACGTCAAAGATTTCTAGACACCCATCAAATTTACCCAAAAGCTGATAAAATGGAAAATGCAAACAAATATGTAAAAATACAGTGCACCGATGGATCAGAGAGCTGATCAACCGTTTGAAGCAATTCTCTTGGGGAACAAGTAAATCGGATGGATGGATCGTCGCTGATTTTGAAAATGGACGAATAGATCATCGCTGATTGATAATTGGACGGATAGATCGTCGCTGATTGATAATCGGACGGATGGATCGTCACTGATTTTGAAAATGGACAGATAGATCGTCATTGATTGATAATCGGACGGATGGATCATCGTTGATTTTGAAAATGGACAAATAGATCGTCGCTGATTGATAATCGAATGAATGGATCGTCACTGATTTTAAAAATGAACGGATAGATTGTAGAGACCCATATTTTTGAAAAAAAAAAAAATCATTTAAAGGTTTTATTAATGTTAGAATATCGAGTAAATGTGAAATTTGTTGAATTTATTTGTTTTGGGGTCAATTTGATAGGATTGAAAGTGGAGGGAGTGCAAGTGTGGTTGGTGTGTGTCCTAGTATATATATATGTGTGTGTGACAGTGTAGAGGAAAAAAAAATCCCCAATCCTCCCTCTCTCCTCCCGATCTCTCTCTCTCTCTCTCGGCTCCTCTCGTTATCTCTCTCTCCAACTCTCACACTCTAACACCCCAAAATACCTCGAAGTCGAACTCAATCCACTGCAAAGTTCTCGCATTCAAATGTTCTAGAGCTTGGAAATTCGTGGGTTTGAGCTCGGAAAGGAGTATTCAGTTGATTTCAAGTTTTCGGAGCTAGGGCTTGCTTGGTTGGGCTTTGATTTCGTTCTTCAACTTCGAGGTAGGGATTTCTCACTTCTATTATATGTTTATGTGTTGATTTGGTGTTTGAATCGTGCCCTAGATTGTTGGTTTCGTTGTTGGAATTGTTTTGGTGAAAGTTGAAAGTCGTGGACTGAAAACCCAAGTCCTACCGGTAGGAGTTTTGGCCCTACCTGTAGAAAAGCTGTCCAGTAATGTCATTTTCGTGAAATTGTGGTCTCCTACCGGTAGGAAAATGTGTCCTACCGGTAGGAAATGAAAAATTCAGCATTTTGGCAAAATTTCGAACGAGCATAACTTTTTCATCCGAACTCCATTTTGGGCAAATTTTATATCGAAATTCATGTACCGGAAATTTACTTTCCAATGGTGGTGGTCTCGTCTCCTAATTCTTAACCAATAAGATTTGGTAGCCAAAATAAGATGGATATGTTCGTATATGTTGCAAAATCATTTTCCTTAGAATCGTTTGGGTGAGACTCGGGTGTTCTTAGGTTCTCCTGAGTACTAGTTGAATGAGTTGACGAGGCTAGTGGTATATTTAATGCTTGGTAGTGGTCATTGGGTTCCGTATGAGTCGTTTGATACCGAAACGAGGGTTTAAAGAATATAAGGAATATAGGTGGGCGAAGGTTATATGTGTCGACATGTGGTGTGAAAAATGAACACGTAGAACACCCTTTTGAGTTAAACAATGCTAGGCGTGGACACGTGAGACATTTCCTTGTGTTTGATATGTGGTATACCTCTTGCGTAATTTATACGATTTTACGAGTTGCAAGGCGAAAATCTATGAATCGTTGTGAGAGAATATCTTTTGATATGTGAGTGCTTGTATGGTGATGAGAAACTAATAACGTTATGATCGCAAGTTGATTGAGATGAAGTTGTCCGTATCACCTCTTTGTGAGTAAGTCTTTGTTGTGAATTCATTATATGTGATTGAGAAGAATGGTTGAGTTGTGAGGTGTGTTGAAGGAATTGTGGTATGGTGACTTATACTACGTGATGTGATTTAGTTCCTTTAGTGAGGAAGGTATTTGTAGGGAGTAGCGGGACTCCATAAATAGCCCGGAAGGAGCACTCGTTTATGACATGTGATGTGGGATTGCAACGGTGATATATATGAGTAAACGTAACGGTTTATTTGATGAATACACGAGAAAAGTGATTGGTTGCTGAGACAACACCATAGAGTCATGTATCAACAGGTCCTTTTCTTTAAACATGTGACGTTATGACTAAAGCAAAATCGAGGAGCGGATAGAGTATTCGGAATAGGGTGTTATGGTTAGCCTATAGTCTTGATGTGTAGTCACGGTACTTCATTTATGTCGTCTATATTGGGACAATCACTAGTCATGTTTTGTTTCTACTTTGAGATACCTTACCTTGTCTCCGTTATTCATTCTACCTGTCATCCCATTTGCATATAATGGTAGTGTAGATTTCTCTGCTGGGCTAGTGTAGCTCAACCTATCATTTTTCAGGTATGAACCCAGAGCAGTAACATGGAGCGAAGTGCATGCATTCAAGTGATATTCTCGAAAGAGGTGGTAAAAGAGACCTATGGACATTTTGATAAAACGCATTTTGGGAATGTAATGGAACCTTAATTTTTTTTTTATGATGTAATATATTCAAACTCTTGGAGTTGGATCTGTAATTTAATAATTAGGACATGGTGAAATCTTTTGGGGTATTATGTAAGATATCGTGAGGAGTTTTATTTACAAAAAGCTATCTTTATTTATGTTAAAAATCGAGGGCGTGACATAGATCATCGTTGATTGATAATCGGACGGATAGATCATCGCTGATTAATAATCGGACAGATGGATCATCGCTGATTTTGAAAATGGACGGATAGATCGTTGTTGATTGATAATCAGACGGATGGATCGTCGTTGATTTTGAAAATGGACGGATAGATCGTCGTTGATTGATAATCGGACGGATGGATCATCGTTGATTTTGAAAATGGACGGATAGATCGTCGTTGATTGATAATCGGACGGATGGATCGTCGTTGATTTTGAAAATGGACGGATAGATCGTCGTTGATTGATAATCAAACAGATGGATCGTCATTGATTGATAATCGGACGCATGGATCATCGTTGATTGATAATCGGACGAATGGATCGCCGTTGATTTTGAAAATGGATGGATAGATCATCACTGATTTTGAAAATCGGACTACACGCGGGCAGACCATTGCTGGGGATTCAAAAAGTGCTCAATTTGAAAGTCATTAATTCATGATGACCATCAAAATCACTACAGTGCCATACCCAAAAACGATGGGCGTTTTGTAGGAAAGATAAACCTGATTGGGTCAGTCCAGAAGCTGCATTGGGCCTAGAGGCCCAACCAAACCATCACACGACAAAGCCATTCCATCGTGCGAGGGTTCCCTGTTCGGGCTTGGGTCTGGAAAGAGCCCAGACCTGTTTTCTTCCATACAATCGACGGGGTTGTTCTGAAACCGCTTAGAACAGTTTCAAACTCTCTTTAACTCTCTTCTCCCTCAAACCCCCAACTCAAACCCTTGATTTCATCATGAAAATCGATAAGTCCACACTCAAACATACACCCATGGTGGATCACGGCAATGGTGGAGGTGGAGGAGAGGTTGTTGATCATCCAGAGGATGAGGGAGGGCCAATGGAGGTCGACACAAGAGGCCAACAGTCGGCGCAGTCCGTCGTGGGTACTGGTGCAGTTGTGATAGGCAGCGGTGATGGAGATCAAGACCGCGAGCAAGAAGTTGGTGGTGTTGATGAGCGTCGCGCGGCGGAGCCAGATCGTCGCGTGACGGAGGAGCCGAAGGCAGTGGGGTCCGTAGCTGAGCCATTGGACCCGAGCACGGCCGTGAGTGGCTCAGTGGTGAGTCTGGGGAAGTGGGTAGCAGTGGTGCTGGTGGTGATGGCACCGGGCCGAGTGGGTCTCCGCCGAGGGACCCAGCGAAAGGCAAGGGTGTGGCATTCGAGGAGGTAGAGACCATGGGGATCCTCTTCGCGAATAGAGAGGAGAATGTACTCTTCCGGCCGGCAGCCACATCATCGGGCCACAGGCCGATCACAAAACAGGATGTCGCCGAGCTTCTAAGCGACGAGCAACTTGCCTAACTTTTAGAGGACAACCCCGTAATAGGGGCTGCTGTTTTGGAGGCCCGGAAGGAGCATGAGAGAATGATAGCAGCTTCAGAGGCTGCAGTGAGGGCCAAGAGGGAAAGAGCCGCTGAGGAGGAGGTTTTGAGAGGCTTGGAGGCCGAGGAGAGAGTCGGAGTTAGGGTGCCCGGGCCTAGGGTGATGGCGGTGACAGAGGCGGAGAGCCTGACACGTGTCTCGTTCACAGCAGAGGGGTATGAGCCACCCGTTCCTCACTTGTTTGTGCCATCGGGTTTTGCAGCATACAGGCCGCGGTGGACGGAATACGACTCCGAGCTCGTCTTAAGAGATCCCGAGACCCACATTTCAAGCAACTAAATAGAGGTAACTTTCCAAAATCCCCTTTTGTAGTTTCAAATTTGAATTTGCCCACTGGTACTTGAATGTTAAAACGTATACGGTAATTCTTGAAAGGAAAAGACCAATATTGCAAAATCATGAACTTGACATTGAATACTATGCATGCAACATAATAACTTGAACCAACCATCTGTTGCCAAATTGCATTAATTACCTAGAACTTGAGAATGAAAGCCTTGCATGCTAACATACCCTCTTGTTGCTCGTATTATGTTTTGTGTCTGACACAGGAGAGAGCGAGGCAGAGGGATATCCGTGGCTTTAAAGGTGCATGCAGCTTTTTGGCATTGTACCAGGGTTTGTCTGCCAGGGTGAGGCAGTTAGTGGATGATGCAGGCTTTGGTGAATTCATTCAGACGCTTACCCTGGCCAGAAACGATCATGCTATTCTAGTAGCACTTGCAGAGAGGTAGAGGGACACTACCAACACCTTTCACCTATCGCTCAGGGAGATAACAATGACACCTACTAACTTTGCAGTGATTACTAGTTTGAGAGTTGGGGGAAAGCCTATTCCATTTGACTCGGGCATTCACGAAGACTTAGCAGCCCTGGAGTGGTTCTGGGGAGAGATGCCCAAAGTTGAGGAAGGGATGGCAAGGTATGGACAGTTCACCAGGTATCTTATGAAGAAGGTGACAACTGAAGAGGAGGCGGAGCAGATGGCTTGGGCATACCTGTTGTACCTTTTCGGCGCGACCTTGTACTCGAATAGGCGCAGAAAGGTTCACTTGTCGTACTTGCCCGTGCTGAGGGACTTGAGGACGGCCTCGCGCTTTGACTGGGGTAGAGCGGCACTCGGCGCGTCCTATGACTTCTTGGGCGACTCATCGAGGACAGAGGTGAGCACAGCCGAATATTGGAGAATCTGGGAGGTATGATTTCAATAGAATAAAGCACAATTTCATATTATACTTATTCGTTTGATTGCACGACCTGTTTGATTGTGTTATTACATGCACTGATGACTCGCTTTGCTTGTGAACCATACAGCTTTAGGCCTACAAGGTTTTGAACATGTGTCGTCAAACATCCAAAAGCTTGGACTTAGGGATTCTCCCGCGTGCACACATTTGGAGCAAGAAGAACATGGGAGAGAAGAAGGGGAGAGGCGATCTGAATGGCTTCAAGGTATACTTGGACGAGCTCCGACCCTTGCAAGTATAACCTGAGACTTTATCAAACAGAAATACACACCCCTTTCTATTGCTTTAATGTTGTCATTGACCGATACTTGCATTGTATGTCTATCACGTGTACAGGTCGAGTGGGATCCTTGGAGGGTGGCAGGGCCTGAGCCTGAATACTTGGCTAGGAGTAGGGTTGTGACGGCGAGCAGAGTGTTGCTGGAGTCTGCCTTTGGTTGGCAGTGGTACTTAGGAGATCGGGTGACACGCCAGTCGCTTGGCCTTTCTGAGTTCCAGATGCCTGGGCCACTTCCACCACGGGCCTTACACACAGGAGAGTACACACTGGCCGAGCTGGAGACATTCACGCAGCCTGACACCGACCTGACACGCCACTTGCGTCCTGACATGGACTACGCGACATGCCAGAGGGAGCGTTTGGTAGGGCCACTGAGAGTCCGGGAGTTCAGAGAGGTCCGGAGTCAGGCTCATGGAGCTGCTGAGGAGAGGAGAGCTGTAGGGGATAGATGGAGCAATGGCGAAGGCCGTGTGAGACGAGGCCTGAGCGGACCAGTGAGAGGTGGGCCACTAGAGTTGCTATGGAAGATAGCAGTGGTAGATTCTCAGGGCAATCCAGCTGAGCTGCACTTAGCATCTGCCAGAGTTGAGCCTACGCCAATCACCATCCCAGTCAGACATCATTGTTCTCTTTCGTTGCATGTTTCTAGAATGGAATCATTGCTGAAATACCCTGATAACTCCCAATTGACTATTGCCGATACCAACTGAGTGGGTGAACGAAGTTGTTCGTCGCATGCTTGCACTAGAGAATACAGTAAGAAGAGCAGCAAGTGGTTTTCCATTGGACTTACGCTATCCAGAGTCAACTCCTTCATCAGCGGCTCAGAGATCTCAGGTATACCATTCAGAAAACGATACATTCCTGCTTTCAATACTTGATGTATGCTTCCTCGGCCGAGACTTATTACACTTTGATAGATATTAATTTGAAATTGATCATACCTGCTTTCAATCATACAATATGCACAATGTATACTAATGCATGAATAATTACAATGCAGGCACAAAGGCAGGCGGCTCCTAGGAGGAAGAGCGCTAGAGACCCTCCACAGAGGATGCTGGCAGAAAGGGCTCCTTCTCCTCCGGTCATTAGTAAACGACAGACGAGAGGTCCACAGCCGACCGCCGTAAGTGAGGAGGCAGCCCGAGAGGCTGTGGCGCACGTAGAGGAGCGGTACCAAATCAAGATGTGCCAAAGGCCCTCGCAAGACGAGCCGGTCCACAAGAAACGACTAATCCTGCCTGAGGTCTCTGAGGAGGAGGACGAGGAGGAGGAAGAAGAAGAAATAGAGGAAGAGGAAGAAGAAGAAGAAGAAGAAGAAGAAGAAGACGAGGGGTCGTTCGATGACGGCAGCTCTGACGACACCACGGACGATCCCGGATACAAGCAAAACCCTAGGGAGATGGACGACGATGACAGCGATGGTGATTGGCTAGGAGAGGATTGAGGGCTACTACGAAGCCTCATTTACTTCATGCACTTTTGATTTTTGCTTTGAGGCCTGCGCGCCCAAGTAGATAGGTAGATGGTAGGCGAATGGGCCATATCTAACATTTGATTGCTGTTTTCTGGCCTGCATGACTTTTTGATTTGTGGGAGGATGTGCCCGGGCAGACATGATGATTTTGATTGGCCAAAATACCAAACATGCAGTAGTTTTCGTCGCTTAACATGGATAGATCATAATTTAGCTATAAAATTTGCATTTTCACGGTTTATTTACTCTTACAATAGATTAGAGCAATTGAAACTCACCACTAATACCGACCTTGCATTGATGATATGCTGAGACTGCTTACAGACACAAAAACATGTATAAATATGACCAATTCCGAAGAGAAATGAATGACACGACCAGGATACGAGGATATAGGAAATATAATGAAATTTTGGGTAACAACAATCCAAAACTCCAAATATTTCAAATCTGATGAAACCGACGCTTCTATAAGGTCAAACACGCACAACATGGCTCGTACAAATCAACGGAACTAAAAAATACATTCCAGAGCAAAATTTAGACCCGAAAGTGCTAAAAGACACAAAAATGGACACGAGAAGCAAAACATGACTGGATTATGTCCCGGACTGAAACCGACACCTCCACACAGTCACTTTAGGCTCACATGACCTGTACGGTATGAGAAAATGGGGTGAGAACCACTAAAACACATTTCGACCACCTGAAGTCCCAATTTGAACTTGAAATGGGCCACCGAAGATCCAAAATCTTCGTTAAACGTGACATTCCGAATCCGACACTTGGACACAGTCACATATAACGATAGTGACGTACTGGAACCATCAAAACTGCAAAACAACCCCCGGAACGAAAAATGACCAAAGTTGGTCAGTAGTTGTTGGAAACTGTCAAATTGGAGACTAAATCATCGCGCGATGGACTGGAAACATCGCGCGATGGAAGAACCATCGCATGATGAAACGAGACCATCGCGCGATGGACAATCCCTGCTAAGCCATCTTTGTTTGACCAAACTTGAATCTGAGACGTTGAATGCCTTGTCACTGTCCTTGGCCATCCAGAATACACCTGGGGCAGTTTATGGGTGTGCCCTTGCATTGAAGGGGGCAATGCCACCTTGCTTGGATATTTGCCTTGATAAAAGGAGATATTTCATGATGCCTTGGCTATAAAAAGATATGTCCTTGGAAATGTGAGGCACACCCCCCCCCTCCCCCCGATAGCAAGCACTTCCAACTTCCTCATAATGGCAAATAACGTTTCAGTCTTGATTAGCCCATGGTTAACGGCTTTTGTAGCCGGAGATTGGTTATCCTTTCGCTCTCACGGGCTGGCCGCTTTTCGTTTTCTTCGCAACGTGAGGGTCCGGCCCGAAATTCTGATGGCAGCACTACAGTTTTGGGACCCGGAGGTTCATGTTTTTAGGTTCGAGGACAACGAGCTGTGCCCAACCGTGGAAGAATTCCAAGCATATCTCCGGGGGTTTGGTTCGAGCGTGATCGTCGTACCACCTTATAGGAAGAGCATGCCAAAACCTTTGCAATCATGTCTCGACATTTCAAGAAGAGCAGCCGAAAGTCTGTTAACCGAGGGGCAAATCAACATCATGCGTCTGATGGAGTGGTACGAGCCTGAAGGAAACACAGAGAACACCGCCTTGCAGGCCCGACGTCGATTTTCCCTGACAATCAGTGTAGTGGCCGCTTACTTGCTAGTATCTCCGAATGGGCGAGTGAACCCTTCGCTGGTGAGCGTTGCCGCTCAAATGGGTACTCGAAGGAATGTGGTGCCGTTGGTTTTAGCAGAGACACTCATGGGATTGGATTTGGTTTCTACTGGCCAAACAAACATATTCAGCGGTAGTCCACTCCTACTGCAAGTAAATTCTCACTCGGTTCACCTTTTTCGAGTTTTCGCACACTTCCCTTTTTACCTTATCTCTCGGCTTAGGTTATATCGGGGCTCCTCACTTGTTTTCTAGCTCAAGTTTTATATGGCTTCTTACTTGTCTTTTACCCTCACCTACAGCTATGGCTATCCGACAAATTGGGATTGCTCATGGCACTAGAGGCAAACTGGCCTCATCTGCCCTGTCGAATGCATCAGCGTGGGATGATCTACCCGGAGATGTCCACAAACCAGTGGTACACGTTCATGAAGGAAATGCTCCCGAATGAAATCATCTGGAGGCATGAGGCCCTGGACATACCAGACATGGCCCTTAATTCTGCACGTTTTGAGAGGATGGTGATAGCCAGGCTGACCGCTTTCACATTCTACATTCCCGATCACATTCTCCGTCAGCTAGGAATAAGTCAGGGATTGCACCGAGCCGTAATCGAAACTTTCAATATCCCCGCATTCACTGCACAGAACTTGGCTGGATACGAGCGCAATTGGGGCCTATGGCAACTTGGCGGAGTAGAACCAGATTTCAGCACAGAGCTCATGCATCGATACAAAGCGTGGCTAAGAAGGGAAATTGCAAGAAGACAAAGCGACAACTGACTCTTGACAGACTCCAATGATCTAGAATAAACTGTGAGCCTATTAAGGCTTTTAGCATTTTATTCTATTTTTATGCTTAACTGTTTTAAAGACTTTGCTCAACTGTGTAATAGAAGTAGTAGTTTGAATAAAATAGAAAGATTTAAAACTTTTCCATATTGATCCAAATGTTGAACACCACGCCACTTTGAACATTGAAGATGATTTCAAAATGGTAAACCACGGATCATGTTGATGGAATGTGACCGAATCTCACAAAGAGATTGCCTACGTATCCTTTTTCAAGGAATCAGGTCAGAATGTAGTTCAAGCTAAGGTTCGCTCGACTATTTTACCTCTCCTTTTATGCTCTAACTTTTGCCTAGTGCCGCCACTTCGGGTTTTCGGCCTAGCAAGCTTTTGAGTATTGCCTATTTATTTTTGCCTGAATTGCCTTCACAGGTTTTTGATCCAGCAGGCTTGCTCTAATTTTTGCTTGGAACCGCCCACCCTTGTGGTTTTCGGCCCAACAAGCTTCTCTCAGAAGTAGTAACGCTTGAGTTGATCCAGGTTCATGTAGGGGGATGAAAACAATTGATGCTTCAGATCACCTTGGATTGCAACGGCTTATTCGTGCCTTTTCACCGGAACCCTAATTCGTCGTCAGAACCCTAATCTGCAAAATAGACAGGGGGTGAGTGCACCTTTCCTTTTAGGACTGTTTTCCATAACTGGCCGAACATCCCATTATCGTTGGGTATCTTTTCCAGATCCTACATTCTCGGGATCTCATTCTTTAACGGAATACCATTCATTCTGGATTCTTCCGGAATGTTCCCTGAACTCCAACACTTAATTGGAGTTCTTTCCTTGTTCAACCATCTAGTTGTTGAACAGACTGCCTGGACCAACGACTTCTCATGTTACTGGTCCATATCGCCAAACACCGTCTTGCACGGCGACTGGCCTGTCTATATTCAAACGGTGGTCTCACGTCCCATTTATTCGGAAATCAATTGCATTGCTTTTAACCCGTGATCCCTCGTATCACGTGCTTGGTTATTACTTCATCTGTTCGGGATTACCTCCCTACAATTGCTCCCCAGCTTTACTTATTTGCCGCTGTTCGGGGGCAATGGGTGAAGCTTAGAGTCAAACGTTAGACCAAACTCCTTTAATCCCGGGCAGTCATAGTATTAATACTCATTGATGCTTTTTGGCGCCTTTGTCATTATACCATTTTGGGGGTAGTAACTCCACGTGGCATGTTTCGTATACCTTTCATTAATTTTGAACTGACGTTTTATCAAACGTCGTCAGAACGGCACCTGTTTTCCGTTACTTTAACTTGTAACGGCGTGAGACCTGTCATTTCGTCTCCGTCTCGCCCCCTTATAATCTTCAAATGGACGTTTACTTAGGGCTTCTATCCTATTCAAAACCCAGAAGAAGAAACTCACAATTCTCCGCCATCGCCGCCGTCTGTAACTTGTTCGTGTCCCAGGAAACTGCTCCTTTGATTTCGTAAGCATTTCACTTCCCCTTTTAATCCATTTCAATTTTTGGGATTTTGTCCTTAGCTTTTCCTCTGAGAGTTTCATCAGTTTCTCTTTCTAGAAATCCGTTTTTCATTCTCGAGTCCCAACAGTCATCCATGGCGGATGAAAACGAAAACACTCTTAAACCCAGTAAGTTTAGAAAACTCTGTGAGAGCCCTACAGCCATGGCGGCCTTTAGGGCTGAGTATAATATCCCAGACAATGTGGGGCTCGAACTCGCCCCTTTGGGGGCGGACAGGGATGGCGGCTCGTGGGACATAATATGCATTCCCATCGTAGCCATTGTCGAGGGTGGAGTCCGTTTTCCCCTTCACCCACTACTCTGCCAGGTTTTGAATTGGTACCGCCTCACCCCCATGCAAGTTTCAACAAATGTTTTTAGGCTGGTGATGGGGATCATAGCCCTAAATTGGATTCTAGGGACCCAATTAGGAATCTGGGATGTCCAATGGTGGTATAGTATAGTACTAAACCCCAAGTACAATACTTACTACTTCAAGGTTAGGAGGGCAGACAAACGTCTTGTGCTAAATCTGCCAGATTCTGCTTGCGACCATGAGATCGACTTCCTCCATGTAACGGGAGCATTCGAGCCAATAGGGGAAGATGGCCAAGTGGTGGGGTTCCATTGCCCCCACATATGGGGCTATCCACGTATACTCTTGCTTTTGACTTTGCAATTCTTTGTTTACTGCCTTCTCGTAGCTCTTCTGTGTGTTTAAATTTGGTTTTGTAATTTCGATCTTGCAGCTAAAAACGCTAACAGGTGTCCTAGACGAGAACCTAGTTATGTCCGAACAGAGGACATCAATAGGATCTTAAAGTATACAGGCGAACCTAGTACTCGAACAACAGGTCGGGGTCGTAACGCTGACGTATTGCTGGGATAGGACCCTTCGTACAGAGGGGTTATCGACAGAAGGCTTGCCCATGCAAGCACCAGTACCGCTTCTACCTCCACTGCAACCCAACCACGTAATTCGAGACTGCAAGCTGGTGTTACCCTTGTCGGACAGCCAGGTGAAGTTTCTATCCCTGAAGGCGTTCCTTAAACACGTGTGGTGCTAAGAAGGTCTGAACGAAGGCAAATCGTCTCCGAAAAACAATCCGTTCCCCTCTGCATTACCAGCCAGTCATCTTCCTCCGGCTACTCTCGATCTCCCCCAACCCCAGGTACGATGACTCGCCAACCTGTTGACCTTAGCACTCTTCTTACTGCCTCCACACGGGGACGTGGTGCTGCCAGTAGGGTGGCATCAACTGCCCCCCCCGATCACGTCGCAATAGGGGGGATCAACACGATCATCTTCTTCTCCTCTGGAACACGATAGTTCTCTTGAGGCTGTTGATGCTCATCGGGACAAACATCCCAGGAACGAAGAAGCCGGAGATACTGAAGCTCCAGTTACTTCAGCTCCATTGGAAACCCCAGTGCCGAGCATCCAAGTTTATCCAAATGTCTGGGCCCTTCAACTCATGAGGGGGGACCGGCCCGTAAACATCGGGGACAGTGCCAACTCTTCAGAAACTGCACTAGCCTTGGCACAGGGCCTATTGCTGCCTGTTGACACGCAGAAGGAATCTTCGTCTCCTTCTGATCGGCTTGTGTCCACTTGTCTCATCAGTGGAATCAAGGTAACAAAATTTTCCTTTTTTAGCCCTATTTGCCTTGTAACAGTTAAAAAATCATTTTAACTTACATTTGGTATTTGTACAGTTCATCCAAAAAATGGTCGTACTGGGCCAGAAGTTCCAAGAAGCTGAAGCTGAGAGAATTAGGCTGTTGAATGACAACACGAGGTTGCTCCGAACAGTCTCGAGATTAAAGAGGGAGAGAGATAAGGCCAAGATAGACCTTTCTGAAACAAAAGGCAAGCTTGAGACTACTGAAGATAGTCTTAACCAAGCTTTGGCCGAGATTGACAGCGCCAAAAAGGCTGCATACGAAGATGGTTATCAAAAGGGTTTCGACGCCACGATGGCCAGTTATGTGGAGCAGATGCCAATTATTCAAGACAAGATCTGGGCTGCTTGCTGGGAAACGTGTCTATCGAAGGTGGGGGTTGCCGAGGATTCCCCCCTCTGGGTGGAGAATGATCTACCAAGCCGCCAAGTTGTAGCCCCTCAAGAGCATGATGGTTCTCCTACTGATGATGTCGATCAGCAGATTGACGACTTTGCAGATGCTGATGAAGAGATACAAGTAGAATCTCAAGACGTTGTTGAGCATTCATCTGCCCGGGAAGTGACCATCGAGACTGTCGTCCCAGAGGAGAATGCTGCTGCTGGCGGTGGTTCGGTTGGTAATGATATTCTCCTAGAGATTCAGAACCTAGATTGAAATGGCAGGCGAGTAATTTATATGTTTTATTTTTGACTTAAACAATTTGGTTGGTCCTGCGTGACCATAGCATTTCAACTCTGCGTGGTACCAGTACTTTCTCTTCTTGGGTAATATTTTGGTAATACAGGTATTCGGCCCTTTGTGGCATAACTATGCAATTTGCTCGGCTCTTCTTGTTTTTGCATGTGTTCGGATGAAAAATGAATGTATCTAAGTATTTCGTGCTTTGATCCTTTAATCACATGTTTGCTTATGTACAAGTGTTCAGTACTTTAGCAAATCCTCTTTCTAAGTTTCACGTACTTAAATGCTTTCTAAGTCTCTCGTACTTACAAATTATACGAGTGTTTTCATACCTGTACTTGTCAATTTATGCGTAAGTTTCACGAACTTATAAGAAACATACAAGTGTTTCATACTTATATTCATACTTATATTCGTTAAGTGTCACATACTTAAAAACATACAAGTGTTTCATACTTGTATTCGTTAAGTTTCACGTACTTAAAAACCATACAAGTATTTTCATACTTGTACTCGTTAAGTTTCACGTACTTAAAAACCATACAAGTGTTTTCATACTTGTACTTGTTAAGCTTCACATACTTACATGTATAAGTGCCTGTTCCCTGCTCCCCAATACGAATGAGGAAAACCAAGCCCGTAGTTCGTATTTTTAAGACAAATACCAAGAACGCAGTATTTTATACTACAAAAAGTGATTTTATTGATAATCTGTGAAACTCAAGAGGGCGTTATTCGTACCCATTGCAATTAAAATAATAAAACTAGAACAAGGGAATTATATTCGTAATTCCCTCACAATCACGTAGTGCAATCTAAAACAAAACTCAATGCTTCCAAACAAAGAATTTTCGTAGATTATGGACATTCCAGGGCCTTGGAATTGGATTACCGTCCAAATCTGCCAATCTATAGGCCCATATGCCTACAATCTCGGTTACTCGATACGGGCCTTCCCAGTTGGCCCTTAACTTGCCTTCGTTGGCCACCTTGGTGTTGCCGAGCACCTTCCGTGGTACGAGGTCTCCAACACCAAATTCTCGAGGATGAACGTGCTTATTATAGCTATTCATCAACTGTTCCTAGTAGGAAGCCAGATGTACTAAAGCCCTTTCTCTCCTCTCATCGGCAAGATCAAGCTCAATTTCAAGGGCCCTATCATTGCCCCCACTTTCGACAAGTGTGGTCCTATTGGTCGGAAGACCAACTTCCAGAGGTATGACAGCCTCTATTCCGTATGCCAATGAATAGGGGGTCTCTCCCGTAGACCTCTTAGGCGTTGTTCGGTGAGCCCACAGCACTAATGGTAACTCGTCAGGCCACTTCCCTTTGGCTTTGTCCAGCCTTTTCTTGATCCCGTCAAGGATAGTTTTATTAGATGCCTCTGCCTGCCCATTACTCTGAGGGTAGGCTGGGGTGGAATAATAATTTCGTATTCCATACTGGACACAAAAAGCCTTGAATTTCTTCTGAAATTGGGATCCATTGTCTGTAATCAATGAGTAAGGGATCCCAAAGCGAGTGATGATACTTTTCCACATGAACCTTTCTATTGTAGGTTTAGTGATTTTGGCCAATGGTTCTGCCTCAATCCACTTAGTGAAATAGTCCGTTGCAACTAGCAAGAATTTTCAATTCCCTGTTGCTTTGTGTAGTGGACCCACGATGTCCATTCCCCATTGAGCAAATGGCCAAGGACTTGTCAAAGGCACCAGATCCTCGGCTGGTGTTCGAATCATTGGTGAGAATTTTTGACATTTCTCAAAAATCTTCACATACACCTTTGCATCTTTCTGCATGCGTGGCCACCAGTAGCCTTGAGTAATTGCTCGGTGGGCAATTGATTTGCCTCCAGCATGACTCCCACATGTTCCCTCGTGGATTTCATGAAGAAATTTCTGCACCATCTCAGGATGTACACATAGCAAATACGGGCCTGTGAAGGATTTTCTGTATAACTTACCCTCTGGGGATAGCCAAAACCTAGAAGATTTGGTCCTTATCTTGTGAGCCTCCTTTTTGTCAGAAGGGAGTATCTCGTCTCATAAAAACTCCACGATTGGGTCCATCCAACTTGGTCCTTGGTTCACGTCCAAAACCAAGTCCATACTTCTCCCAATGCTCGGCTCACTCAGATATTCTGCTGCCACCTTCCTTCTGAACTCAGTTGGCATAGCTGCAGCCAACCAAGCTAATGAATCTGCATGAGCATTCTGTCCAGAACTTATCTGTTCAATGTATATCCTTTTGAAGGTATCAAGCAGGTCTTTGACTGCCTGTACGTAGGCTACCATCTTTTCACTTCTGGTTCATATTCCCCAGACAGTTGACTAACCACAAGCTGTGAATCACAATACACCCTAACCCGTTCTGCTTTTAGAGTTTTTGCACTCCTTAATCCAGCCAAGAGTGCTTCATACTCAACCACATTATTCGATGCACTAAAATCGAGCCGAACAGATAGTTCGATCAGTACTCCTTCAAGAGTAAAAAGGACAACCCCAATTCCTGAACCAGTATTACATGCTGATCCATCAACGAATAACTTCCATTCCATAAGATCCTGTTCGGCTGAGGGTTGAATCTTCATGGGTGATGTCTTAGTCGCATGTTTCTTTCTCGTAGGAGGTAGGGGAGCCACCGTAGGAGAAAACTCTGCCAAAAAATCAGCCAACACTTGGCCTTTGATTGCTGTGCGTGGCTGATAATCGATATCGTACTGGCTTAACTCGACGGACCACGTCGAGATCCTTCCCGAGAAGTCTGCCTTTCGTAGCAGTGATTTCAATGGAAACTCAGTATAAACCACAACCCTGTGGCTTTGGAAGTAGTGTGGCAATTTCCTTGTGGCTGTCCTAAGTGCCAGGACAAGTTTTTTTAAGGGCAGATATCTCGTCTCTGCATCCAGTAGTGTCTTGCTAACATAATAAACAGGGATTTGTTCGATTCCCAAATCCCTCAACAGGACTGCACTTACTGCATGCTCAGAAACAGCTAAGTACAATACTAAAGACTCACCTGGCTGTGGAGTTGACAAAAGCGGGGGCTCGGCCAGATACTTCTTCAGGTCCTGGAAGGCCTGTTCACACTCTGTTCCCCATTCGAATCCTTCCCTCTTTTTCAATAATTGAGAAAAGGGTTTGCACTTGTCACTTGACCTGCTGATAAATCTATTAAGTGCTGTAGCCATTCCAGTCAACCTCTGGACTTCCTTAGTGGTTTTGGGACTTTGTAGCCTTTGTAGGGCTGCAATCTGATCAGGGTTAGCCTCAATCCCTCTCATGGTCACCAAATGGCCCAAGAACTTTTCTGAACCGACTCCAAACGCACATTTCGAGGCGTTGAGTTTCAGTTTGTACTCCCTCAGGATTTCGAAAGCTTCTTTTAAATCCACTATGTGTCCCTGTTCATCTTGACTTTTCACCACCATGTCATCGATGTAAACCTCCATAGTCTTGCCAAGCAGCCTTTTGAACATGATGGTTGCAAGTCTTTGGTACGTTGCCCCAGTGTTTTTTAGCCCAAATGGCATAACGCTATAGCAGTACAACCCTCGTGGTGTGATAAATGAAGTCTTCTCTTGATCAGGCCCAAACATAGCAATCTGATGATATCCTTGATATGCGTCGAGGAAACTCATTCGCTCGTAACCAGCGGTTGCGTCAACCAACTGGTCTATCCTTGGAAGAGGAAAACTGTCTTTTGGACATGCTTTGTTTAGGTCTGTGAAGTCTACGCAGACACGCCACTTCCCATTCTTTTTCTTCACCACTACGGTGTTGGATGACCACTCTGGGTAATAAACCTCACGTATTGCTTTGGCTTCCAGTAAACGATCGACCTCTTCAATTATTGCATCCACATCCTGCACGGCTGCCCTCCGTTTTTTCTGAATGATTGGCTTATGTTGAGGATCAACGTTTAAATGGTGACAGATCACACCTGCATCTACTCCTGGCATTTCTTCTGGAACCCATGCAAATACATCAACATATTCCTTCAGAAATCTTATCAGTTCAGCCTTTTCGTCTGCTGGTAATGATTCTCTGATCAAGAAATATCTTTCAGGATCAATCTTGTTGATCTGAATCTTCTCCAAGCCTTTAACCACCTTTTCTGCCGGACTTCTCCCAACATCCTCGATAGTTGGTTGATCTGGTACATCTAATGTATGAACATGGTGGGCCTTTGGGGCTCTTTTGATGATGGAAATTAAACATTGTTGGGCCACTTTCTGATTGCCTTTAAGTACCTCAACCCCATTCGATCCTGGGAATTTCACCATCTGATGATAAGTCGAGGAGACTGCTCTCATCTTGTGCAGCCATGTCCTCCCTATAATCGCGTTATAGGAAGAAGGAACATCGACAACTAAAAAATCTGTCCTCAACACCACTGATCCAGCCCGAATAGGTAGTGTTACTTTCCAAGAGGCCAGACTGTTCCTACACTGAACCCAATCAGAGGTGTTGTAGATTGCTCTAAGTCTGTTTGGGCCAGCTCCAGCTTCTTGAATGCATCGTAGTATATCACCTATGTACAACTCCCTGAGTCCACTAGAATCCTCTCAATGTCGTATTTCCCAACTTGTAGGGTTATGACCAAAGCATCGTTGTGGGGTAGTTGGACTTCTCCTAGATCATCATCTGTGAATGCTATGCTTTCATTGCACACATCATTCTCTCGCCCTCTATTTTCCAATCGCATTACATGCTGATCGTGCTTGACTTGCCTTTGCAATAGCCTAACCTCATTTCTCGTATAAGGTGTGGCCAATCCATGTATCATGTGGATTACTCCTTTAGAATTTTGCTCGTAACCCAGTTCTATGACATTCACTTTCTCCTTTGGATCCTCCTGGATAAATTCCTTGAGATAGCCCCGAAAGACCAAATCATCAAGGTGTCTTTTGTACATCTCACAATCCTCAGTCATATGGCCCCAATCTTTATGGTAACTGCAGTGCTGATTCGTAGCACGTTTTGCGTCCTTGTCTCTGCCTAGACTTAGGGGCCATTTAAAATATGGCTAATTCTTTATTCGATAAAGAATCCTATAAATTGGTTCCTTCCAAACCATAGTGATAGAAAAGAAAGATTTGGGGTCAGGAGCTTGTTTATCCTTGTATGGCTCTTTCTTAGCCTGCCCATACTCCCTTCTCTCTCTATAAGTTTTGGGCTCTGGCTTATCCACCTTTTTGACAGGTGCTTTTGGCTGTTCGACTACAATCCTGCCATCCTCAAGGAGTATGTCATCCTCCATTCTGGCGTGTTGCTCTATCCGTTCCATCAGTTTAGCCAACGTGGCTACTAATGTTTATTCAATGAGCGACGCAGCTCTCCCCGAACAGGCAAACCAGTCTTGAAGGTGGCAATTGCATACTCCTCACTGCAACTTTCAATCTCGTTGAAAGTTTCCCGGTACTTCTTTGCATAATCCCTGATCTACTCGTTCTCCTCCTGTTTCATGGTTGAAAGACTTTCAAATGTCTTTGGGGCTTTTCTGCTTGTCAAGAACCGAGCAGTGAATTTCTCAGCCAACTGCCTCCATCCTCGTATGGATCGTGGGGCCAGTTTATGAAACCAAGCCAAAGCCACCTTGCCAAGACTGGAGGGGAACATCTTGCATAAAATGGCATCATCCCCCTCGTGCATGAACATAGTCTGTTGATAATGCTGTATGTGAGCTACGGGATCCGTATTTGTCTCATAAAGAACGAACGTACCGTACTTCACTCTGCTCAGCAACCTAGCCTCTTTGTAGCCTCTTTGCAAAGGGGGAGGCTGCAATATTACTTAGGGCCTTGTGTGCTGCTTCTCGTGCAGTCACTGTCCCATCCTCGAGTTCCTTCGATTTGTGAGCCGTAGCCTTGACCCAATCAGCATCAGGCCTTTCGTACTTATCTCGATGATGCTTCCTTGTTTCCTCCTCTTCTGGGGTGGAACTTCGGTCTCTGCTCCTTCTTTTTCGTGAAGAAGCCCTTCTTTCCGGTGTTTGGCTTTTACTTCTGGTGCTCCTCTTTCGTGAAAAAGCTTCGTATCGCCCTATGATAGGACTCCTGCTCCTTCTCCTTCGTGAATGAGCCTGCCTATGGACTACCAGAGTCCGTCTGTCCTTCTGGAAATTCCTTCGAGAAAGTCCAGAATCTTTTGGGTGCTCTCGTACCCGCTGCAATTCTTGTATTTCGTACTCTCATTTTCTAATCAAACGAGCGTACTCCTCGATTTCCCTTCTCTTGTTATCGAGGACATCGTTATCATTATGTATACTTCTTGAATGAGTGACTGACTCTTCTCTTCGATGAGACTTACTCCTTCTCGTGGAGCCAGTAGCAGTCTTGTCTCCTTTTTCTTTGGAGTTATTTCTGTTATGTCTACCAGTGAGCTTTCTCGGAGTGCCTGGTGGGGATTTATCTTTTCCCCCACCCAACTGGTTCTTTGGACTAAACGGCGTAACTGGATCTTCTTCCATCATGATTATTTTTCTGAAAAATTGTTCGTTTCTCACAGACGGCGCCTATTGTAGGGGGATGAAAACAATTAATGCTTCGGATCACCTTGGATTGCAACGGCTTATTCGTGCCTTTTCACCGGAATCCTAATTCGTTGTCGGAACCCTAATCTGCAAAATAGACAGGGGGTGAGTGCACCTTTGCCTCTCGTGGCAAAGGCCCTCCAATGCCTAAGTTAGTATCATGTACTTAGAGAAATCCTAATTATCAGTAGGAACCAAAATAAATCGTAATAAACTGCGTACCTCTTTCCTCTAGGTTTACTTCGTATTTATAGACATATGTATGCTTGCTTCCCAAGCATCCCTATTGCCCTAGGATTCCTAACTCGTATAGGAAACCCAGGATATCAAGGATTCTCGTTTTCCTTATCAATTCATTACCTTAGTCCTTTTAGGACTCTTTTCCATAACTGGCCGAACATCCCATTATCGTTGGGTATCTTTTCCAGATCCTACATTCTCGGGATCTCATTCTTTAACGGAATACCATTCATTCTGGATTCTTCCGGAATGTTCCCTGAACTCCAACACTTAATTGGAGTTCTTTCCTTGTTCGACCATCTCGTTGTTGAACAGACTGCCTGGACCAACGACTTCTCATGTTACTGGTCCACATCACCGAACACCGTCTTGCACGGCGACTGGCCTGTCTATATTCAAACGGTGGTCTCACGTACCATTTGTTCGGAAATCAGTTGCATTGCTTTTAACCCGTGATCCCTCATATCACGTGCTTGGTTATTACTTCATCTGTTCGGGATTACCTCCCTACAGTTCACCAAAATGGAAAATTCATTGCCGTCAAGATCTATAAGCTGACCTGCTCCCCTAGAAAGGATGGTCTTGATGATGTAAGGCCCTGAACACTTCGGACAAAACTTGCCATGGGGATCGAACACAGGCGCCCGAATCTTCTTCGTAACCATGTCTCCTTCAACCAAGTCCCTAGATTTCACCTTCTTGTTGAAAGCCCTTGCAATCCTTCGCTGATATCCCTGAACATGGTATAAAGTGCGGAGTCTCCTCTCATCGAAAAGCATGAGTTCCACAAACCTCCCGCTGAGCCATTCAAATTCGTGAGTTCGCACTCTGCCATAATTCTCAATGACGGCACCTCAAGTTCAATAGGGAGTACCGCATCCATCCCACAAACTAAAGAATAGGGTGTCGCACCTGTTGATGTTCGAATGGACGTCCGGTACCCCTATAGTGCTAGAGGTAGTTGATCATGCCAGTCCCGGGCAGAATCAACAAACTTTTTGATAATCGTCTCAATATTCTTATTTGCTGCTTCAACAGCTCTATTTGTTTGAGGGCGATAAACAGTCGAATGATGGACTTAGATTCTGAACTCTTCGAACAACTCCAAAACCCTGCCTTTAAAATGAGTCCCATTATCTAATACGAACACTTGAGGTACACCGTATTGATAGATGATGTTCTTTCCGATAAAATGGGCAACCTGAACTGCAGTTAGGGTTTTGTAAGATTCGGCGTCCACCCACTTGGTAAAGTAACCTATTGCCACCAAAATGAACCGGTGATCGTTCGAAGCAGACGGTCTGATCATGCCAATGACATCAATGCCCCACACAGAAAAAGGCCAAGGAGAAGTCATGCCGAAGAGATTGGAAGGGGGAACATGCATTAGGTTGGCATGGATTTGGCATTTATGACAACGCCGTACATAATCCATACACTGAGATTCCATCGTGGACCAGAAGTAACCCTGTCGCAGGATTTTCCTAGCAAGCATGACACCACTCATATGAGGACCACAGACTCCCTCATGAACTTCCTCCATAATCCTTGCGGCCTCAGAGCCATTGACACAGAGCTTGTGCATGCCACAATGGGATCTCTTGTATAACTTCCCTCCACAAAGGATGTATTGGGCTGCTATCCTTTGTAATGCAAGTTGATCCTTCTTAGAAGCTTCAGCCGGATACTCCCCACTTTCAACAAAATTCCATATGTCGTGGTACCAGGGTAGGCCATCATCCACATCATCAATGGCATTGACATACTGATAGGCAGGACAGTCTCGCTGTTCGATCAGGATAGGGCGGAGTTTGACACCTAAAGGAAGTTCGACCATGGAAGCTAAGGTTGCCAAGGCATCAGCGAATTGGTTCTTCAAGTAGGGAATATGAGTGAAAGTAACCTTATTGAAACGAGGAATGAGATCTTCCAAGTCCCTATGATACATTTTCAACCTTTCTTCGCGAACCTTCCAATCCCTGTTGGCTTAAGATACGACGAGGTTAGAATCACCAATGACCTCGAGTTTTTCCACACCGAGGGTAAGAGCGGCCTCCATGCCAACAATACAGGCCTCATACTCAGCTTGGTTGTTTGTGACATCGAAATTGAGTTTGAACGCAAGCGGAATGTGAGAACCATCAAGTGTAATCAACAATACTCTGATCCCATATCCCTTCTGGTTGGCTGCTCCATCAAAGTAAAGTGTCCACACGTCTTCGACAACTGTTAGCACTTCCTCATCTGGGAACACGAAATCTGAGTCCTCCGGCCCATCAACAAGATGATCGGCTAAGAATTCCACAACTGCTCGTCCCTTGACAGATTTTCTTGTAACGTACTCAAGATCGAACTCTGCCAACAAGAGCAACCAACGCACTAACTTACCAGTAAGCGCTGGCTTCTCAAACAGATACTTGAGAGGATCCATTCGAGAAATCAACTTCACTGGATAAGCTAGCATGTAGTGTCTCAGCTTCTTAGAGGCCCAAACAGGAGCCCAACATGTATTCTCGAGCTGTGTAGCGCTTTTCACATCCTACCATCTTCTTACTTAAGTAATAAATGGCCTTCTCGACGCCCTTATCCCCTTCTTGAGCTTGTAAACACCCTATAGACGAAAGATTCACAGATAAATAAAGAATCAATGGCTTCTCATGAATTGGCGGCATGAGTATCGGAGGATTCTGCAAGTATTTCTGAATGGACGTGAAAGCCGCTTGGCACCTGTCTGTCCATACAAATGGAGTATCCTTCTTTAAAAGACGAAACATCGGCTCGCAAGTCAAAGTTAACTTGGCGATGAATCTGTTGATGAACTGAACCTTCCCTAAAAAGTTCCGCACTCCCTTTTCAGATTTTGGTGGCTTCATTTCAAGTACAACCTCAATCTTTTACGGGTCAACTTCAATTCCATGAGTAGTGATAAGAAAACCAAGCATTTTACCTGTCGTGACCCCGAAAGTGCACTTTTGTGGATTGAGACGCATTCTGTACTTACGGAGACGTTCGAAGAACTTTCGAAGAACATGTACATGCCCCTCACGAGTTTTCGACTTGGCAATCATGTCATCCATATAGACCTCAACTTCTTTGTGCATCATGTCGTGCATAATGGTCGTAGCAGCACGATGATAAGTAGGACTGGCATTCTTTAAACCAAACGGCATGACCAAATAGCAGTAAGTCCCCCATTCAGTGATTAATGTCGTCTTCTCACGGTTTTCTGGTGCCATGAGAATCTGGTTATATCCTGAGAAATCATCCATAAACGAGAGCATGGCATGGCCCGCCGTATTGTCAACAAGTACATCAATATGCGGCATGGAAAAATCGTCCTTAGGGCTTGCTCTGTTCAAATCCCGAAAATCGACACATACTCGAATTTGTCCATTCTTCTTAGGAACCGGCACAATGTTGACAACCCAGGTGGGGTATTGGGAAACCATAAGGAATCCAGTGTCGATCTGCTTAGTGACTTCATCCTTGATCTTCTGCACCCAATCTGGCCTCATTCGTCTTAGCTTCTGTTTTACAAATTTGGCATTTGGCAGTAGAGGAATTCGATGCTCCATTATCTCTGGGACAATGCCGGGCATGTCCTGATGAGACCATGCGAAAATGTCACTAAATTCTGTGAGCAATTCTTTGAAATCCTGATATTCCTCTGGAGATAAAGTGGAGCCCACCTGAACCATTTGAGGATTGTTTTCATCTTTCAAATTTAAAGAAACTACTTTTTCTTTTAACGGCTGAGCATGCCTTTGATCTTCCCTTTCGATAAAGGCACGGACTTCCTTGGGAATATCCCCATCGAAATCTATCCCTTTATCGTTAGGGTCGACACAGTTTATGTATAAATCATCAAGTAATCAGAAGTGAATTCTTTCATTCCAAAAGGCCCTTCGGGTCAACCAAGTACAGCAGAATCAAACTCAAAATAAAATCTATGACGTGGAGGGCCCAGAGGCATAAACTCTGACTCAAAGCTAAACTCAGAAGACTCCGTGTCAGACTTAGACTCAAACACATCATCAATGCAAGTTAAGCGTGGTTTGAAAATGCAATTTTTAAGGCTATCCTTGGCTTTTGAAATAAAAGAGATGGGATCCTCAGAGGTAACCGACTCGAGCATGAGCACTTCGGCTTCTCCAGCTTCCTCGGCCAAACCCACTTGGGAGAACTCGTGGAACAGCTGCTCCAAGCTTCCCTGATTGAAAGATCCCAGCCAATCAGTCTTGATCTTAGGCTGATTGAGCTTCTTCTTGAATTCCACCCTTGCTGGCTCCTCATCACTATCCGACCAGGTGTCGTTAGCGAAAATCTCAAAACCTTGGAGCAGTTCCCCCATTTTCGAGTCAATAAAGGGCTCAGCTTGCCCTGTGTAAACAGTGTTTCCCTTTTCGCAAACGAAGTAGCTGTCAGGATCACCATAAAGAGTTTGAGGTTTTCCCGTACGTTTCCTTCTTTTGGCATCGTTGGCTGAGGCGATATACCCCAAACCAAAGCGGCCCTCGCAGGAAGGAAAGGTAGGGAATTCCCGGATCCCTTGCTGGTGAATCCCTAAGCCCAAACTAGGTAGATAGGACATTCTCCTCATAATGTCTAAAGCAACAGAGCTTATGATGAAGTCCCCATCCACATTGATGGCCAAAACAAAGGCATATGTATCAAAGGAGAAGCCTCTGAGATCCACGTCTTCTTCTCCATGCATGATTCCCAAAATCGAGGTACCATCCTCCATGAGCGGGTGAATGCCTGAGTCCCCGCAGATTGTTAACGTGCCAGTAGGAAGTCCTAGCATGACCTTTTGGTGGAGAGTTGATGGCACAGCCATGATGTCAGATCTATGGAGCCATGGCCTACCAAGCAGAAGATTGAAAGTGGCAGGGATGTCAACAACATGGAATTCAACATCCATTTCAAAACCCTCAGCATCGAGCTCGAGCATCAATGTACCTTCAACCACGCGACGAGTGCTATCGTATGCCTTAACGGCCATATTAGAAGGCGCAAAGTCCTTTTTGGTCAAACCCAGACCGTAAGTCACCCTCAAAGGGCAAACATCGATCGCTGAACCATTGTCAATGAGGACGGTTGGAACCCAGAGCCCTAGGCATTTTACGGTGATGTGCAAGGGGCGATTGCGATCGACCCCTTCAATTGGCAGGTCCTTATCGGTGAAGATCACGGTGTACTTAGAGGTAGGTGGGAGGATGAGAGATATCATCGCTTCGGGAGTGATATCAGCCGGGATCTCAAGACTGGCAAGAGCGTGGCAAAGTTTCTATCGGTGCTCACGGGAAGAACAAATCAGTGCTCAGATTGACATGACAGCGGGAATCTGCTCAAGTTGTTTCTGAATTATGTCCGCGTCAAAGGTGCCAATAGGTACCTCAAGCGGTGCAAACCTTAGAAAGGTAGATGGCTCGTTCCTTTGGTTAGAAGGGTTGGACGAGCTTCTAGCCTGCAGATTAGCCGGTTGAAAAATTCATCCACTCCTCATAACGTTGTGAACACTTCCCAAAGAGGGCACGACCTGAGGGTCATCAATATCCCAGAGATCAGCAGGGACTTCACCTAGCTTGCGCTTCCTTTTGTCGAGCGTTGTTGCCATCGTAGGAACTTCCAAGTCTAAACCCAAATCTTCAGCCAAATCCTTTACTAAAAGCGTATCCCAAAAGTCCAGGTCCTTGACTGCCGCAACCTTTGCAACAAGTTCTGCGTTGGCGATGAAAGGAACATCCCAAAGTCCATTATTGGCCAAAGAGCGATTGACCGTCCAAACTTCTGCCCCAACTTGAACATTAACTATATCGTTGACATCCCAAAGATCAGCTGGCAGAATAAGGTCTGTCATCATGATACTGCAGTCTTCCATAGCTAGAGAAGGAACTATAGGGCGTGGCGATCCCTCATCAATAATGTAGAAAGTGGGGTCACGCTCGATATCAGATATCGAACTGCTGAGCCTGTCGAGGGTAGAAGGGCAGAAACATTCCCCCAAGACCCGAGGTTCTTCTTGAACGAAATCGTCCTCCAGAAAGTGAGTCATGTAATCTGGTAAAGCATAGCCTTGAAGAGGATTAGTGTCAAAATCCAACGGAAACTGCCAGGCGGGTTCGGGATCCCAATAGTATTCCTCTTCGGGAAGCATAGGTTCAGGTTGTTGGAACAGCATGTACAAGGAAATACCATCCAAAGGATCGAGCATCGCCTGGTCGTGTCCGACTTGCCATTCCTCATCCCAAGCCTGGTCATGCTGAGGGAGCAGGAGATACTCGGGGTGTAACAGGAAACCTTCTAGCTCGAGCTGGTTCCATTCTTGGATTATAGAAGCGGCGTAATCATCACCGTTGGCTATGGACCAACCCATGACTAGCATTTTGAGCTCAGGCTTTTGCTTAAAAGTATGACGGTAGTGCAGCCCTGAACTGGCTTTTAAAATTCTGAGAAGAACTAGGATCCCTTATGACCGGGATAGGATCACGACGAGTCGAGGTGGGGCCAAGTCGTACAGGCTGAATGGGGTCATCATGGAGATCACCCATGATTTAGTTAAAGAGATCAAAGCCTGACTGGAGAAGTTGAAGGCTTGGATTAGAACGAGAAAGTTCTCCAATGTACATGAGTTTTGCTTCTGACTCCAAAGGCATGGGTACAATCGGTTTAGGCTGGTTCACTGGGATTATATGGTCAGTGGGGTTGAATATGGTGGAGCAAGGGTCGATTTGAGTGGAGTTGGAGGATATATGGCTGATATGTGGAGCAGCATTGTGCTTTGGCATGGAGTTAGAGAGGATGTTTGGTTTTTGAGATGGTGGAGGTGGAGCCTGAATGGTCCCTTCATCTATAAGATCTTAAATCGCATGATGAAGACGGAAGCAGGAATCTGTAAGATGACCAGCCCCTTGGTGATAGGCACAGTAGAGATTGGCTTTGAAACTGGGTGAAAGTTTTTTGGGTAGAGGAGTTGGATCAAGGGGTTTCAAATGTCCTAACTTGATTAACTTCTCCATAACAGAGGACAAAGGAGCCTCAAATGCGGAGAAACTGCGGGGTTGGTTACGAGGACGGTTGTTCTGTGGAGTCTGCACCTGATTGACATCGGCAATGTGATTGGTAGTGTTGGATGAGGCGTTAGTGCCACTGGTTGCTGTGTTGGAGAAAGTCTTACCCCCGAATAGTGCATTGGTGTTGCCAGAGTATGCCCGAGATTTTGATTTCGGAGGGTTAGAAGATTCTCCTTTTGATAGGATGCCACTTTGCAACGCATCCTCGATGGCCAGCCTGGAGTTGAAGAAAGTTTCAAAGTTTGCCGATGCTTGAACAATGACCAAATGCTTAGCGTAATCCGACTGAAGGTTGCGGGAAATGATGCGAAGTTGATCCCTCTTGCTCGGACGATCTGTCATTAAAGCAACTTTAGCTCTCCACCTTTTGACAAAGTCTGTGAAGGACTCTTTGGCTTCCATTTTGGTGGATTCAAGCTCCCGAGTCGTTACCTTCAGCAAGGAATTATAATTGTACTACAAAATAAACGCAGCAGCAATATCCCCCCAAGTCCTCCTCTTCGCAATGTCGAGTGACAAGAACCAATGAAAAGCAAGATCGGAGAAAGTCTGAGGGAACAATTGTGACATGGCTTCGGGCTCGACTGACAAGAGCTTCATAGCAACGTGATAACTATATAGATGAGTCTTAGGGTCACCACTGCCGTCAAACTTGGCTAGGTCTGGCATTTTGAACTTGTCGGGAAGCTTGGCATTGGGATACAAACAGAGGCGGTCCAGGTCAATTTTCCCGGCACTGATCCTTTCAGATTTAGAAACAGATTCTTCCAACTTGGTGATTTTGGCCATTAAAGCAGCCAAATCAGGATTTTGAGTAAGCCTAACAACAACGGGTCAAGGTTTGCAACTATTGGATGAGCTTTTCTCGGATTGGGCTGAACTATGAGCCACCAAGCATGATTTGGGTCTTCGACAAAGACAGGTTCTGAATGAACATCCTCATCAACCTCGCCTCCCATTTCTGTTACTGGTGGAAGACGAGTGTTGAAGAGGTCATTCAAATGGGTAACATTGACATTTGTCTGAGCAGCCCTCTATTGCATGGTGGCGATGCTATTCTGAAGGCTTGTGAACATTGCTTCCACAGTGAGTAGATGAGGTTGATCTGCCATGACCAGTGTTTCAGAGGAACTTGATGAAGATGAAGGGGTTGGCAATGTCGGGGGTTTAACTTCCTGAAGAACCGAAGATGAGCTTGACTAAAGAGTAGCCAACAGAGAACGTGGAGAGTCTTTCGTTGTGACTGACTGGGATTGCAACCTGACTAGTCTTTTACCGGATTCTGATGCAGACGTTCCCAAATGGGTTTGCCTTTCTGCTTCGATACTCTCCATGGTAGTACAATGATTCAAAACTTTACTTGCAGTAAAGTAAGAAAAGGCTTAATCGGGGTCCTGCAATAACTTTAATCTAAATAAAAGACTAAAGCAAAAGCGCAATCACCGTCGTTAGTGTCACCCTAGACTCTAGATCTAAAAGAGAAGTCTATCTTAAAAATGTTTAGACACTGCCACAATCCTCGGAAATCTTTTCAAGAGTACACCCTTTGAGTAGATTGATAAGACTAAAGGATGTCAAAGTAGCCTAAGCTTTTGACAATTCCGTTCTCGAGATTTCAACTTTGAACTTGGAACAAATTGGTGTAGATGGCGTGATACTTTAACCTGGGTGGCGTAGGTGGCACAACACCATAGCCTAAACGGTGTACGTGCTTCGCACGATAACCAAAATGGTGTAAGCATCACGGCATTCTCTCCGTTTGTTCATTGTTTTCGGTTTGAAACTTCGATTGGGCATTTAGACAAAGGTTTAGAAAGGTTTGATATCTCAAAGCCTCGTTAATCTAAGGATTTTGAAAATTGATAACATGTATCATCGAGATGCATGACTCTTCATCGGGTCTGAAGCAGTGTCCTAACATTTCAAGTCAGACCCGAAGACTCGAGAACCTAGAAGCCGCCTTAAATATGCTCCTACACAAGCGGTATGTATGTACAGTGCATGCGATAAGGAAAACAGTAACACAAAGACAGTATATGGGGGTTAGATGCAAGTAAATCTTACCCTATGGGTTCCTGTCCTAGTTTGAAAAGTGTTAGTGTTTTGTATATGTAAAGGCTGGTTTTGGCTTGTAACGGGTTCCTCGAACTAAAACCAAGATATACCTCCCGCTGCCCGCGTAACCACAGAGCAACAGTCGAACGATAGAATGACTTATCATCATCGAAGGTTGTTGGTCATTCGGGGTCCCCGGGCTCCGGTTAACAGTGCCGGATTGCCAAAACGATCCAACGAGACTTATCCCACATCGATGTAAGTGAAGAGTGCTAAAATTTGATTTAAGAAAAGAAGAATCACAATATAGCAAAATGCTCTTTCAAATTTGACTCACTTTATTTAGTCCATTTTAAAAGGAAAAATATACAAATGATCAATCGGAAAAGTCTCAGATTGGATTGGCCGGACACAAGGTCCTGTTAAATCACCATCCCGACTTTCGGCAGCACGAAACTCACCGTTTTGACAGACTTTTAAGAGATTGTTCATAAATATATTTAAACTTTTAAGCATGGATTAATATTGGTTCGATCCCCAGCGCAGTCGCCACTGTGGGCAGCATACCTTTTGGAAATTTTTGAATTTCCAAATGCGAGTGCTCGGAATTGAGGGAGCACTTTTAGTTGGACGACAAGCGCTCACAAAATACAGAATCGCCACTTGGGTTTTGAAGGTCCGACACCCAAGGAACCGTATTTCGAAGCACCTGCCGCGCTATTTTTGATTTGAAAAAGTTTTAAGGAACCAATCCGTCATAACCATATCTGGGTTCGGGAGTCAGGTTACGAGAGGGGAAGGGTTTTAAGGCACCCCTTTCGCCCAATCCGGAGATCGGTCTCTACTTAAGCATTTTGTGAAAAAGTTTGCAATTCTTCTTTTACTAATCAATTTTTAGCCAATTAGGGCGGGGAAACAGTTAATCGGGGATTCAAAACTGTAACATCCTGCAACATGTGATCAAAGATAATATGAATGGATGGCATGCTTGAAAAATAAACGAGATAAAACCCAACACTGTTACCGGGCATTAAGACAGTGCGTTGATATGAATGAGGCACAGGCTCCAGCCAACTTGCATGCATGGCCAGCATGCAAGTCAACTATCGTGCGACCAACCCATATCATCACGTGATGGTTTTGTCCCCCCAACAGGTTCAATTTTATCTCCTTCTGAGCTCTGGAAGGACAAGTGCACACCCAGGACTCAAACCAAGCAGTTTATATGTACTGAAAGCAAATAATTATTACAGACAGAAAGGATAGAGAATAAATACAAACCCCTATATAGTGGAGGCTTTAAACAATGGTCATGGACCAAGCTGCCTATGTAAGGGCAACCACTGGAAACAGATAGACCATCGAGCGATGGAATCACTTCATCGTGCGAGTGTCGTGACCGGACTTTCAGGAATTGCTTTGCATGCCTGAACTCTGAGACATATTCAAGAGCAACCCAGGAGCATTCCAAAGCTAAATTACTAAGAGTTATAAATTAAACTACAAATTAGCATGCAAGACAGTGGTTTTAATTCAATCATGCTTCCATATAACTTTTTATGCTATAACAAAACAGAAAGAAACCAAAACCCCATCCCCGCGAGGATTGTCGCGCGACAGCTAGAAGTATCGTGCGATTGAGTGACTCCATCGCGTGCAGGAGGATCGGTGTACGATTCTTGTAACTCTACTGACTTTAGAGCCAGAACTAATATTGATTACCAGCCTTGGCTCTATTAGCCTCTCTCAGGGATCAAAACAGTAAACAGTAAAGGAGTTATACTTTTGCTTGAGTGTTAAAATGGATTGAACGAGGTGATGTAGCTTGAAAGATTAGTGTATGTAAGTGACTTTAGTGATGAAGTATGAGGAGTGTTTGAAAATGTTGTTGTCTTTCTTTCTTTTTCTCTTTTTTTTTAACCCTTTTCAATGGGGGGTATATATAGGAGATGAGAGAGTGCTTGGTGGGTGGCAAACAAGGTGTAGAGACCAGCCAACAAGGCTGGCCTTGGTTACTTAGTAGCCAAGGCCATCCCAAAAGGTGATGGGAGTGGTTGTGAAAGTGGTGCAACCCATCCACTTGCAAAACACTGTTTAGTCGACGAAAACGGGGTTCCTCAGGACAGTGGCCCCCTAATCATCACAAAATCCGGCTGGAAAAAGGTGAAAGTGACAGGAGTTGACCATTGCGCGAGGGACTGGGTCCATCGCGCGATGGTTTTACCTACCCACGCAATGGCCAACAGTTAAGCTTTGACTTTGACCAACACCTGACAAAGTCGAAAAAAGTAAATCAATTGGAAAACCATATTGGGGGGTGTCTACACCTCTAAATTTCCCTATAAAAAAAAGGGGCTTTGGGCAAAACGATTTTCGGGATTGATTGAAGTGGGCTAGTCGGGCTTGATTGGGCCAATAATGTAATGGGGGATCTTATGTGTTTGAAAACAAGGATTGGATTGGATTAGTATGACCCAGGTTGGATTAGTATGCCACAATTACCCATTTAATCTAGAGATAATTCTGGGCCTGTCCTATTTTTCAATTCTATTGCCCATTAGATCCTTTTCCTATAGAGTGCTATTCCTTATAGGTCCCGTGGAGTGTATTTTACATTTTTACCCCCGTTTAAAAACAAATGAATGCCCCATGTCATTTTTAGGGTTTCAAATCTGAAATCTCTCACCTCTCTCTCCAGTCGCAGTCACCCCACCCTCCCATGTCTCTCCTCCGCCACCTAACCCTCCAACGCCACCACCGCCGCCCATCTCTCCACCGCCACCCTCCCTCCACCACCGCCGCCGGTGCCGCCACCACTGAACCTATACACAGAGAAAGATGATGTGAGCGGAGTGGACGAAGCTGATATGGATGCCAAGACCACGGTGCTTGCCGGAGCACGAGGCACTTGAAGACGACGTAGGAGACGGAGTAACAGAGGCCCACTGAGATATCTTCGATCGAATGTCAGAACACAGTTGAGATGGGATCCATAGACTGCCGCTTCTCTCGCTTTCGCCGCCGACTACGCCGGATCCGGATTCATCCTCACCGTCACTTTCCTCAGTAAAATCCACGATCCTCATCTGCATCTTCATTCTTCAAAGCAGATCGAGTTCTCCACACATTTATTTAAAGCATCTCCTATCATCTCCAAAACTGATCGAGTTCATCCCGTTTTTCTGCGCCATCATCGCTTAAACGGACATATCTCTCACTAGGAAACTCAGTATGAGGTGATGACAAGGCCACGGCTCTCCAGATTATTGTCGCTATAAATACATATTGTCTTTTTTCATCTTTTCTTTTATTATTCCATGAACTAGCTTCAGATTCACAATGCTAATTATAAATAGATTCATAGTGTTACTTGTAAATTTAGAAAGAATTTAACATTGTTAACTGTAATTTTACACTTATATCAATTAATAATGTTAATTGTTAATTGTAGTGTGAATTTAGATAAAAATTAACACCGTTTGTTATGGTGGCAGCGGTGGTAGTGTAGGAGGATGTATGGGCCGAATGGTATTAACACTGTTAATTGGGGTGTGAATTTACTTGAAAATTTAGACTGTTAATTTAGATAAAGATTAACACTGTTAATTGTGGTGGCGGCGGCGGCGATGGTGGCGTGGTGGTGGTCATCATGGTGGCGGCGGTGGTGGTGTAGGAGGATGTATGAGCCGAAGGATATTAACACGTATGGGCCGAAGGATATTAACACTGTTAATTGATGTGTGAATTTATACGAAAATTAACACTGTTAATTTAGACAACAATTAACACTGTTAATCGTGGCGGATTAACACTGTTAATTGAGATGTGAATTTAGACGAAAATTAACATTGTTAATTTAGATAAAAATTAACACTGTTAATTGAGGTGGCGGCGGCGTGGTGGCGGCGACATTGTGTTAGGGGTGGCGGCGTCGTGGTGGTGGTGGTGGCAGAGTGGTGGCGGTGGCGTTGTGGTGGTGGTTAGGGCGGCGGCGGCGGCATGGTGGTGGTGGTGGTGGCAGAGTTGTGGTGGTGTTGGTGGTGGCGGTGTGGTGGTGGTGGCAACGTCGTGGTGGTGGCAGCGGCGGCGGCGTGGTGGTGGTGTCTCGATCGTCTCTATCAAATTACTTTTTTTTGCAAGGGGTATTTTTGTCAATAAAATAATGAAGAGGACCTACTGGACTATGAACTCTTTGGACAGGACCTAGTAGGCTATTCATCACCCAAATAGGACCGGCCTGAAAGTTGCTCTTTAATCTAACAAACAGAATGAATCGAAAACAAACTAATGGATTGAATTTGATAGTCACGAAAAAGAAACTCGTACAAGGGCAAATTTCACTTACCTCCCCTGAGGTTTCTGACAATTACAGACACCTCCCCTCACGTTTCTGAAATTGCACTTACCTCCCCTGTCAGTCTTTTCGGCTAACTTCTGTTAACGGAAAGTGTGAATTTCCATTTTTACCCCTTTATATACCTCCCCTGAGGTTTATAATAATATTAGATACCTCCCCCCAAAAAAATAGTTTTTTTTTTTTTTTTTGTAATTGCTTTGACTTCTATTTTTTCCTTTCTAATACAAGCCAAAGAAAGTTGATTGAACATTGAACTAAAGTGTTGTAACCCAAATTAATTATGATGTGCGTAAAGTAACCCAAAACACCTTGAATTTTAAAAAATACGTTGAACTAATATACATAACTTAATTGATAAGTGTAATTTCAAAAACTTGATAGTAAAGTCCTTCATCTATAAAGCATTGTTTGTTTTAGCCAATATGCAAAAAAAAAAAATTAGCATAATTTTTTTGAGTTCATTTTCGTAATGAAGTTTTTTTTTATCAATGTTAATGTAAAGTGTTTGAAGGTTCATTATTCAATGAATATGTGGCTTAGAAATTCCAAAAGTTCAAGAAAAAAAATTCGATGGGAGAAAAAGGAATTTTTGGCTAAAAATGTTAACATATTTTTTTGGGGTGTAAAAAGAGGCGGTATAGGGTTGCAAAATATAATTATTTTAATATGGAGCTATATATTTGAGATTTTTTAATTCTTTGCCAAAAAAAAATGTGAAATATCATAAAAAAGTAAATGGACTCTAATTCTTTTGTGTTTATGCCTCGTATGTATGTGGCTTAATAAAAATTCAGAATTTTTATTAAGCTTTAGAAAAAATTATACATGCATGTTTAATACTAAATGTCGATATGTATTTAATTTAACATACAAATGTATTTATGGATATGTAGCATAGAAGATAACATTATAACTATTTTTTTCAATATTGATTTAGTTTAGAGGAGTAATTAATTATTTATAACATGTATTCACTAGTTAAACATTAAATTTGCATATAAGAAAAAAATATTTAGGACAAGAATTTCAATTAACATATATATATAAAATATATGTCATGATATTTATAAGTAAATACAAAATAAAGATATGGATATTTATAAGTAAATGCAAAATTGTTGACTCAAGGGTAAAATGGGTAGTATCATAGATGTAATGGATGATGTCAGCAATTTCCGTCATACTTAGTAACGGTCAACTAACGGATGGGGGAATCTGCAGCAGACAACTAAAGCAGAGGGGAGGTAAGTGCAATTTTAGAAACCTGAGGGGAGGTATCTGTAATTGTCAGAAACCTCAGGGGAGGTAAGTGAAATTTTCCCTAGAAATTAAGTAGTCATATTCTTTCATTTTCTAGAGCCATTAGAAATTATTTCTAGTCGATCGATCATCTCCACTCTCTAGTGGATTGATCCGTAATTGTCTACTGCATTAATTTTCTGATGGTCCAATATGCTTTCTGCTAGATGGTGTCGTTATTACTCTTAAATATGGGCATGGTACGCTCATTGGTTTTATTTTGTACTTGTATATAGCTGTTCTATAATACATTGAAGTGGTCCATAATATGCTTAATCTAGATGTTGATTGTTAACGTAATTAAATTCCAAGTTCTATCAATTTTCATCTTCTTACTAATACACCTCTGAAGTTCGTTCAAGCATTGACATTTCCTTTTTTTTCCCTTCTGGGTTTTGGGTTCTGACTTCTTGTTATAAAAAAAAGCCAAACTTATTTTCTTTGGTGTACTAATTTTCTCTCGTTGTTTTTGTAGTTTTTAATCTATGCTTCATTTTTTGGAAACAGTCTAGTATTTTATTTTTATTGTGAGTGTGAGAAATGCATAAATGAACACCAAATCAATTTCCCCGCTTCAGTTACAGGCTTACAACTTCTAAATACTAGCAACCTCGTTCTTCAGTTACACGACGCGGCACATTTGACACCTTTAGCCCGACCCGACCCGATTAAGTAAACGGGCCGGCACGACTTGACATGATTGAAAACGGCATGGCACGACAAGATTTAAGAAAACGGACCGGCACAGCACGACACGATTGGCAAATGGCACGGCACGACACGACATGATTGGCAAAAGGCATGGCATGACATGACACGATTTAAGTAAACGGGCCGGCACGGCACGACATGATTGACAAATGGCACGGCACGACACGACACAATTTGAGTAAATACTGTAAACGGGCCAGCACGGCATGGCATGGCACGAAGCACGGCTAGCACAGAGTTAAATGGGCCGGACCGACACGGCACGATACGTTTGACAACTCTAGTGACAACCTGTCAAAGACAAACGTTTTTCCCTTTTTAGAAAGAAAACTAAATTTAGTAAAAATAAGGGGAGAATAAACCACTTATATATTATAAGGTTGAAATATTCATTCGACCCCCAAACCTATTGATCAAGTGGCTATGGCTCTCTCTATGCATGGCTAGGCTCATAATGGGTGGCTCGTATAACTTTATTATACTCCTGCTCTTCCAAGTTACTGGTTACTTTTTGAAAATATTATTTTTTTTGAGCAAAATGGTATAATGTCAATTGGTTAACCTTATGTACAACTTCATCTCTCTCTCTCTCTCTCTTTTTTTTTTTTTTTTTTTCGGGTCAAACGGAAATTCATTAAGGACTACGAAACGAAGTACCACGTTAGGGTTACACATAGTCATTAGTCTTATAGATAAAAACTTAACCTAATACTAGTTTAGCACTTGCCTGATATTTAGGCTATCTTTTAAAACAAATTCTCTCATGGCAATGGGCATGTCCACAGCAAATGTAAGCTCATCAGTTTGTTCGATTCCCATTCTGGCAAGATGATCGGCACATTGGTTGGCCGAGCGATAGGTGTGTCCAATCAAGGTGTTGGTCCTAGCCATGATGTGGTGGCCTTCATTTATCAACACACTTTGCTGATGATGGATTGGGTTGCCTTCCATGATTAAATTAACTGTTGTGAGGGAGTCCGATTCGATTGTCACATTAGTCAGCTTTCTGTTCAATATGATTTCCAACCCCTTGTTGATGCTCCAGGTCTCCACTTCCAAACTTGAGGAAAAATATCGCATTCCATAGAATCTCATGATCCAGTCGCCATTATGATCTCTGAATAATCCTCCAAAATCTCCTCTCCCATTAAATTTGTACCAGCAGCCATCCGTGTTAAGCTTGATATTGCCTGTAGTTGGATTAGACCAAGATATTAGGCATGCCTGCCGAGAGCCCGTAATGATGGGGGACTTGAAAGCTTCTACAATTTCCTGGGAATAAGAAATGATATTCCTGGCACTGACTTGGTTGGGCATTTCAATGTTTTCAAAACTTTTCTTGTTCCTATCCTTCCAGATTTGCCACAAAGGGGTGATGAACTATATTATTTCCTTTCCCTAGGTCTTTGTTGCTTCGCAAGTTAAGGGACATCCAAACATGGTTATGAGTATCCAAATCCCCTATCATTAAGTGGTTCACGGGAATGTTACTCCAAAGCTCTTAGGCTTTGTTGCATTCCCTAAATAAAATGTTTAATGTTTTCTGAGTAGGTGTTGCATGGACATAAATCCGAAGTTGCAATACCTCTCCTAGCCCGGAGTTGATTTGTTGGAAGGCTGTTATGGAGAATAAGTCATATAAAAGTTTTGAGTTTTTCTAGAATTTTAAGTTTCCAAGACCACTTCCAACCCTTCAAATCCGTGTCCTCTTTGTTATAAGATCATAGGCAGCAAAAATAGAAAATTTGCCATTCCTAGATCCCACCCAAGTGGAGTGATCCGTAGTTTGCGTGTAAGTTGGGATGGTTGCTTCGTTCACTCTGATATATGGAATAACGCCCCAAGCGTAGGGCTTAATATGTCAGTTGAAGCATGATAATCCGGAAGATCGGGATCGTACCAACGAGAATAATTAATACGGCTTTGCTGGATTTGTAGATGTAAGCTCAGATTTTCGGCTTTTAGACAGTCAACTTGGTTTTATGTTTGTAGTGGAAAGTAAAATGGGCTAAATTGAAAAGCGAATAAACTAAGATAAAAAGCAGGTTAGGTCTAGGAATTACTAACACTCACAATCCAATTTAAACTCCGTTTCTCACCCAATTACGCGGTTCAGGATATACAATTAAGGTTCCCAAATCGAAAAATAAGATGGTTCGATCACCAAGCTAGCTCTAGAATTTATGAGTACTACTATTTGCATCGACGGTTTCTGTAGGGAAGCCATACCAACGGCCACCGAACGGCCGATCCGAGCCATCCAAATTTTTTTTTAAAAAAAACAAGGGAGCCCTCGCGGGAATTAACGGCATCCGAGGTGTGTAAGGTGCTTGATTCGAGCACCATTTTTTCTTATATATATGTATATTCGCGGGAATATACATATATACACGAAAAATGGAGCTCGGATCAAGCACCTTACACACCTCGAATGCCATTGATTCTCGCGTAGGCCCCCTCGTTTTTATTTTTTAAAATTTTTGGACGGCTCGGATCGGCCGTCCGATGGCCGTTGGTACGGTTTTCCTACGGAAACCGTCGATGCAGATATCTTTAGCGAGAATTTATTTAACAAATGTCTCGTGCGACAAAGCTCCAAGTATCATGTGTGGTAAGTAGGCGGTGCTCTTACCTACACATGATCAAGGAGATTAACACCTTAGCGATTTGACAAATAAACCTGAACCCCACATCGATTCTCAAATAAAAAATTCAAACTTTATGGTGAAAAACGCAATTCTACTTGAGCCATGAGGTGTTAATCACTCCATGACCTAACATTGAAAAACTACTCACATATATCTATTGAGATAAGAGCACGCAAAATTCTACTTAGCATAATTGAAATAACAACGCTAGAAAAAAATTAGATTAAACGATAGATCGAAGGATTTGCTACAACTTTAATGAAAGTGACAATAGCTAAAACTAATTAATTAAGACAGAAAATTAAAGATTCAAAGCTGAAAAATGAAGAACAACCAAGAACAATTCAAAATCTAGATCTAGATCTACAAATGATGTAATTAAATCTATTCTACTCTTTTGTACAAAGTGACATCATGGCTTTTATATCTTCCAAGTACACGCACAGAATATTCTCTATGATGCTCCAAAATGTCCTCCTAAAGCCCTCGGCATCGATGGAGAAAGGCTTAAACTGCTTCACTAACGGCTTCGGCATCGATGGAGTATTATTCTTCCCATCGATGCCGAACAGCTTAGGCCTGATTCCACTAATTGCTTCGGCATCGATGTAACCTGGCTTCTCTCATCGATGCCGAACCCAATAACTTCAGCCACTTTGCTTTGCCTTGCTTTGGTCTTCTTTGCCTAGTGCCGGGCCATGCCTCGGGTCTTGGCACGCTTTAGGCTTTAGAATTCCTTCTTTGGCCAATTTTCTGCACAAGTAGAGCCAACACATCTAACGAGCAAAAGTAGTTTAAAACAACTATTTAAGCTATAAGAGTAACTAAGACTAGACAGCTAGCGCACCCTCCAATGCAATAACGGGTGCTTATCAATGGTGATGGAGCTGATAGCCTCCAAAGTGTTAACATCCACATGTTGGGCTATCTCATCCAAAACCCAATTTCCATCCGTTAATAGAGTTTCTACCTTTGGCTTTGTTGCATTCCCTAAATAAAATGTTTAATGTTTTCTGAGTAGGTGTTGCATCTTGGACATAAATCCGAAGTTGCAATACCTCTCTTAGCCCGGAGTTGATTTGTTGGAAGGCTGTTATGGAGAATAAGTCATACAAAAGTTTTGAGTTTTTCTAGAATTTGAAGTTTTCAAAACCAGTTCCAACGCTTCAAATTCGTATCCTCTTTGTTTATAAGATCATAGGCAGCAGAAATAGAAAATTTGCCATTCCTAGCTAGATCCCACCCAAGTGGAGTGATCTGTAGTTTGCGTGTAAGTTGGGATGGTGATGGAGCTGATAGCCTCCAAAGTGTTAACATCCACATGTTGGACTATCTCATCCAAAACCCAATTTCCATCCGTTAACAGAATTTCTACCTTTTGGGTAGAGTTGATATGTTCCCCAGGATGGGAAAGAGCTAGGGATTTGTCCCTACGCCACCAATTATTCCAGATACTAACAAATCTCCCATCTCCAATGACCCATTTTACACCCTTTGCAAGGACATCTTTTGTGTCCAAAATACTTCTCCAAAGATGAGAAGTAGACCTATTTCTAGGCCAAGAAGAAATAGATTGATTACTCAAGTACTTGTCCCTTAGATCGAAACCCAAAGCCCTCCTTCTTCTGGATTGGAAACTTTCCAAGCCAGCTTAGAAAGAAATGCCAGATTTTGGTCTGTGGCTTTTTTAAGCCCCAGACCACCACCATATTTGCTTTTACACACCTTGTCCCACTTGACCAGGTGAATCTTCTTACTTCCAGGTGAGTTTCCCTGTGGAGGGAAATACTAGTAATCGTTTAGAAGAGGAACTATGTTTTTTTTTTTTTTAACAGAGAAAAGAGAATTACATGAAATACAAAAAACAATTGTATGCAACTCCAATACATTGGAGTTAGGATTTGCTAAAGTTGGAATCTCAACTTCACTGCAAAGTTGAGACCATTGTGGGCTCACCCAAAGGTCACTTTTGTAATCCAAATTGTCCATTTTATAGAGTTTCAAAATGTTTCTCCAAAATGAGTTTTACTTGTTAAAGTTCTCTTAATGCCCTCTTTCTTTTAAAAGATTATCTGTTGGAGAATGTGCACACTCATTTAACGCTAGAAGAGTGAGGGGCATTCTTGGAAACTCAAAACATGTTAAGAGTAACCATTGTGTTCCTTTAATATGTTGGAGTTTAAAAAATGGAATAACAAATTGGGACGGAGGAAGTTTTTGAAAAAGCACTAGTGCATCAAATCATGTTGATCGAAGACCAATACCTACAATTTTAAAAAAATCACCTCTCTTAAAAACAATAAGTACTTAAGGGTGTTTTGGCAAAATAATCTATTTGAATTACTTTTTTGGCTTTATTCAAAAAAAATTATATATGTTACTTTTGCGTCAAGATTTTGTGGATTATTAGTTCGTCTTGACGAGAAAAATCATAAAAGCGCAAAATCATTATCGAAAACTCAAATTTTAAATAAAGACAAAACAATTGACTTATTGGCTTATTTTTGTTTTTATTCCAAAAATTTAGGTTTCGATCATAATTTTCTACTTTTTAGATTCTTCTCATCATGAAGCAATAATCCACAAAAAATCAATGCAAATTAACAAATGTGAAAATAATTTAAATAAGGATAAAAAAATCCAAATGAATTATTTAGCCAAAATGTCCATTTAGTTTGTTCTCCATATGTTGGTTGATAGCAGTATGATTGTAACTTATGTTTAATCAGCGTAGCGTGACTATTTGCAAGAATTATTTACTTCTCAAATCCCAAGAAATGAATGGTTCATATTGTGAAAGGTGACCTCGGAATGGACCCGCAATGGTCTCAACTACATGGTGAAGTTGGAAGAATTAATCCGTGCCCTTGGGACACAGTCACGCGGTGTGCTGATTCGTTTTCCAACACACATAGTTGTGGGCCCAAGATAAAGTGTGTAGGTCCCACCAAGAAAAAGGTGCGAGGGCAAGATCACGGTATATATATATATTTGTATTCGTTATTTTTTGACTAAAATATACTTTTCGTAATTTTTCATGAGTTTTAATCATAATTTTTTTATTTTCTAGGAAAAAGAAAAATTAATAATTTGTCTCGACGAAAGAAATAAAAAAAGTATAAAAATGTGAATCGAAGTTGAAAAATGGTTCATGTACGACAACATTGTAGGCAAAAAGTACCAACTATTTGGTATTTTTCCGTCTTTATTATTATTATTTTTTTTGGCATAATTTTTTTTTTACTTTTTACACTTCTCTCGCCAGACAAATAATTAATCAGAAAAATAATATGTAAATTCAAAAAAATTCTTAAAAAGTGAAGAAGAAAACCAAAATGAAAAATGCTATGAAAATACAGCTTGAACTCACCTTGATGAGTCTCAACTCTCCAACTTTAGCGTATCTTGACTCAATATACCGATGGGATCCTGCTGGAGAGAGAGAGAGAGAGAGAGAGAGAGAGAGAGGAGACTCGTTTCCAGAAAAATCTATAGAGTATTAATGCACGGATCGTAACAAACCTTTTGGAATTGATAGTTTAATATGTCAACGGTTGGTAATAAGTTCACTCGTGGCGTACTTGTGTCGGTGTGTTTGACAGAGAGAGAATTGGAAACTAATTAAACGCACGTATGAACGCCATAATTAGTGTTTTCTGTCGTTACTTTTTCTTTAAATAATTCAAATAATATCTCAAGAAATATGCTTGCGTTTACTTTTTGACAAAACGGATTTTCACGAAAGCTCGGTATTGACTTCTTTTTGTGGCAGGTTAACCCCAAGGAATTGTCGGGAACTCGGGGACTGAGACTTTGAAATTTGATTCATAAATTTCAGGTTCAAAATCGATTAAATTTTGTGAATTTCTTTGAGGTAAGTTCATTCGAAGCATTGCTCTGAATTTAAGTGCGGCCTCTGCTAGTGCTAGTGGACGATAGATTTATAGTCTTCCAAGATTAATCGATGTATGCATTAATTGGCATAAACACCTACTTATGAAAAAATGATGAAGGTTTTTTTTGGCAGGTTTATGATGCTTTGCCATGTGGAGCTCTTAGAGCATCCGCAATGGTACTAATCAAAATCAATAATCAAAATGTGTCACGTCAGCATTTGATTATTCATTTAGTCCATAATCAAACTTAACAACCTCTACCTCCACATTGGTTATTTTTGTATCTCTAACCAAAAAAAACCCAACAATACACAATGCACATTTGTCCAATCGCAAACGAGTTTTAATCACGCACCCGACCACACCAAATTATTCGTCTCGATGAGACAATTCCAATATTGGGTGTTTTTGAGTTTAATTGTTTAGTTTGGTTATTGAGTTTTGGTTATTTTTAAAAGTTGTTAAATTTGGTTATTGAACGGGTGAAATTTGGTTATTTACTAAAAGATTTGTAACTTTGATTATTATAATGTGGGGTGTTTTTTGAGTATTATTATTATATTTACTTATTTACATTCATTTGCTTATTACAATGCGGATGCTCTTAAGGTCCACTTTAATACTGGACTAGTAAAAGGTAAGCCTAAGCCTACTGCTCCACCTTAGGCTCTGTTCCGCTAAAGTTTTAAGTAATTATTTTTAGTTTTACAAGTAAGATCATTTTTTTATAAACATCAGTTTTAATTTAAAGAATTAGTACTTATTTGAAAATAAAAATAAGTACTAGTCAGTGGAACAAACCCTTAATCTCCTGAATATTTCTATCAATGTTTTTCCTTTTTATGAAAAATCGGTCTGAAAAATTTATCGGTTTGGTTTCTCTATTAATCTTAGTTCAAAAGCTCAGCCCTCTACTAAAGAAAATTAAAAGACCTTAGTTTTTACCTCTTACCTGTTTCTCCTGCATGACTGGAATTAATTTATCTGTTGAAAAAAAAAAAATGAAAAGAAGACTTGTACGACCGTCAATATATATAATTTATGGGAATTCTTCCATTTTAGTAATTAGACTTTCAACCTATATTATATTGTGCGGCCTAGCTATCGTCCATAATGTTGATTTGGGCAGTCAAACCCAAGAGTTGTAGAGCAATTAATAATACTTTACGCTAGAAGGAGATTCCCATTGCGAGTTGAAAAGCAAAATAACAAGAGCATCATTATCTCAGGCTCTTTCAAACAGCAATTTTCTTTTTAAGTAGCAAGCAAAACATTGGAAAAGGGGCAGATTCAGACTCGCTATACCGTCATCGTTAATTCGAAAGAACTTCTCATTTGCTACAATTGCTTGCTCGTTGTAATAAACGAGCCACTGTTGTATTTTATTATTTTATAGGGCCCCAATGGATAATAATAATAATAATAATATGTGTATTGTTCATGCAATGATTAATATTCATTTGGACCCATTAAGGGTCCTACAAAGATAGTTTCAAATCGAAATTATTTTGAAAATGTTTTTTTATGTGTTCCTGAAAAAAAATTAGCTCATTTTGATATCGGTAAGGGCTGTTCTGAAATTCACAGGTTGTTTCAAAATTCGTAAGGCACCCTACAAAGTCTGAAATAGACCTTACCGATATCTAATTGAACTATTTTTTTAGAAACCCATAAAAAAATATTTTATGACTGACTCGTGGTATGAATTGTCTTTGTAGGACTCGTAATGAGCCCCGCAAAATCAAAGAAATAATCAATTTCTTGCCTAGTACCAAACAGTCCCTTAGGAAAAAAGAATAATTTAATACAGTGCAGTTAGAATAGAGCCTAGCTGATTCTGTATAATTGTGAAAAATTGACTAGTGAAAGTAGAAAAGTGATTTTTGAGATTAATTTGGTCTAAAATCAGCTGAGGCTGATAAGGATGCTTTAATAGTAGCAATTATCTACCAAAGTCACTAACGTCCTACTTATTCCCTATTATTAAGTACTTCAAAGAATTGGAATATCCTTCGGAGCTCGTATGTATGAATCTTTTGGTGGACATTCTCAGCCTATTTTTTTTTTTTGGGTATTCTTCTAATTCTATAGAAATAGGGTGCGTTTCCGCATGCTAAATTATATTGACTAAACCATATTTTTATGGAATTCTAAAATAGCATAAAGCCATATATTCTTTTGTCTTACGTACCTCAACTAAAATACTCCGTTCCTTAATGAGAGTCCACTTTCACTTTTTTCTATTATTTTTATCTTGTTTATAACTTTCAATATATAATATTTCTTATGATTTTTAAAATTTTGCCTAATAAAACTAATTGAAATCTATCAAACTTGCATATTGGATATTTTTAGCATTATTTTGAAACATCCGAAATGGTAACATGGAGTCTCATTTAGGAAAGGAGAGAGTACTATATAACGGAACAGAAACAATTTTACTATTATCATTAGCTTGAAGATAGAAAATTTTAGCTCTAACACGCCAATAGTATATGGACTGTCTAATCCGAAGGGTTTAGTTGATCAGTGAGAGTATATATAAAACAAATAAAGTGTGCATCGATCGATCAGTTAAGCTCGCAAGTAAGATTCTAACCGTGGGAAAACAAGTATTAGGGCTGCTGAAAATTCAACGGATCGTAAACTTAAGAAAAGAGACCTATGTATGTTGGGTTCATAAGTTGAGCCGAATATGAGATTGGGGAAATTAAAGGAGAAAGGGGAAAATGAATGGATGGTGTTGGAGAAACTTACTTGAAACTCCAAAGAAAAGAATATATGGAGCGGCCGGTAAGTTAAAGAGTACAAGAGAAGACCACCGACTTTTGGGGTGGCCAACGTTTTTACACAAATCTAAGGTCACACTCACCGTATCCATTAACAAATCCTACCTCTTTTGACCTTCACACCTTATACTTACACGTCCCTATCACAGACCAAACAAGGAATTGATCTCAAGTAAGAAATTAAAATACCACTGTAAGTTACTCCCTGTGTATTCACACGTGGCATCCGCCAACACCGCACAAGGACGGATTTAGGTGGGGGCAGACGAGTAAGAAAAGTAGTAAGTTACTCCTTGTGTATTGACACGTGGCATCCGCCAACACTGCACAAGGACGGATTTTGGTGGGGGCAGACGAGTAAGAAAAGTAGTAAGTTACTTCTTGTGTATTGACACGTGGCATCCGCCAACCCCACACAGGGACGGATTTAGGTGAGGGCACATGCCCCTACTCGAAATTAAAATAATTTTATTATATTTTGTATAAATTAGCATAACTATGAAGAATTATGTGATATATAGACGTACATAATTGCATATATCTTGAAATTACACACACACACACACACATATAATTAGTTTTATGCTTAAATTTCATCATATGGTGCATTTATTTATACTTGTTGCTTAATGAACTGTTTATCTATTAGAAATTATTTTTTCTTAATTCTCTTTATTTTTAATTGTCTAGTAGAATATCTTAAAATATAATTATTAATAAAACTAGCTTGATCATTCTAAAATTTGTCAATGTTACTATAAAACATACTTCAAAAATTTTGTCTAAAATTTTGTGCTCTTTTCTACCTAATTTAACTAAAAGAACGCCTTATAAATTTTTTTAGCTAATAATGCATGTCTTAATTTTGTACGATCTTACTATGTTTGACTAAAAAAACAAACTTTCTCATTTATGATTAACAAGGTGTCAGCCGAGTGTGATGCGCATGCGGAGTTTGAGAGCAATTCTTCAAACTTGTAGACACGGAAATAACTATAAACTTCACAACGCATTAGTAAAGTATATTATTTATTCTGTATAACAAATAATTTAAAATTTTTAAAATAGATTTGATTCTTATGACTATTCAATGAAACTTTTACTTATACTATATTTGACAGAGGATTTTACTTGATTAATTCGATGAAAATGTTCTTAGGCTACCGCGTAAAAGGGCGGATCTAGTAAGGGATCGGGCTTCCCGTGCCCCCTTGAATTTTTTATATTGTCACTATTACCCCTTGTTTTTGTACTTCCTCTCAATTATCTTCTTGCTTGAGAGATTACGTTAGTAATTTTCAAAAATTACACTTTCATCCGTAAGATATTGTAATTTTCCTGCTTGTGTTTCCAAATTTTTTGTAAAAAAATGCACTAGATAAAAATTGCAGTAGATAAATTTTTATATGGTTGTGCTCCGGCTGTGAGAATTGATCCCAACGCTATGATTAAAATTTACTGCCCCCTACCCAAATTTTCTGGATTCGCTATATATGCAAGGTTTTAACTAGCGGTAGTGGTTGCAGTTGCGGTGTAGCGATAGGGGAGTCTCAAATGATATATAGCAAGAATCACGTGTTGCGTCCGTTTGTTTTTTTATTTTTTAAATATTTTCGGCATTTGATGAGGCCATGTTGAGGCTGTAGTGGTCGTAAGGGTGGACAAATAGTTGGATAAAAAGCGAATGTCGCGGGAATTGACTGCCACTAGTGTGAATTTTTGTAGCGCCTGTATAACGGAATGTAACGATACAGAGAACCGAAAAACTCATTGCGGCCGATATTTAAATCCTTGGCTCTTTCATGACCAAAAGGTCCCCTTTTGGAAGTCTTTTTGTTTTGTGGTTGGACCATACGAGTGTGCCTTTTGTGGTTGGACCAAACGAGCCGGGCGTGCCAATAATTTCTTACAAGCCTCGTCCACGAAACTGTCAATAACCTAGAAAAAGCAAGACAAAGCATCAATTTTATCACACCCATGGCGCATGCTAGCCTGCCGACCGACTGATGAAAGAATTAACGTAACGTGGGGTTTCTACTTTCTAATTACACTCCAAAAGAATTTCCTCTCTCTCTCTCTCTCTCTCTCTCTCTCTCTCTCTCTCTCTCTCTCTCTTTTATTTACATTTACACATTCGTTGTACTCATCCTTCTACGGTTCGTATTATAATTCGTTGTATTATTCAAATTCTTCTTCGTCTTCTTCATCATCTCTCTCGCACTGGCCCTGAACGGGCACGTGGAGCTCACGAACCCATTCACCAGGTGCAAGTACGTCTTCAAATCGTGACACTTGGCCACATTGGTTCCGGCGAGGTACGGCGAATCCCTGCTGCTGAGCCGGAGCTCGTGGCCGACGTCGGCGTAAGCCCACTGGGCCTCCTTAACCCGCTTCTGGATCCAACCCGGAAACTTCCGCATTTGAACATACTTGTTGCCCCCCACCACGTCGTCATCGTCGGTGTCCATTACGAATCCCGGTAGCTTCGTTATCAAATCATCGGAGTTGACTATCCGCAGAACCTTCGTCCCCTGTTTTTCCAGCCGGTGTCGGAAGCTCTGGTCTCCCACGCGGGGCCCGCCGAAGGAAATGACCGTCACGAGCGGCGCGTGTTTGAAGGTCGTGTTGATATCGTACGCCACAAGCGTAGCGAGCGCGGCGCCTAGGCTGTGGCCGGTGATGGTTATGCTCATTGGCTCGTCACCGTAGTTTTGGAGTAGTCTTTGAATTTCTTCTCTCACAAGATATTGTAAACTCGGGTTGTTTTCGGATCCGGAAGTGTATAAGCTCAAGAACCCGCTCTCCACCATGGCTTCTTTAAGGTCCGGATCAGGGCCCGACCCGGAATCGGGAATTTTGGTCAGGGTGGCTCGAAGATTCTCGAGCCACTCCAAGCAAGTGGCGGTCCCGCGGAGGGCCACCACCACGTCGCGGCGGCCCAGCCTCGCTACCTCCTCCTTGTCATTGCAAACGGCCACGTACCCGACCCAGCTCGACCGGGTCGCCACCCAATTATTTTGCGTGTTCTTTACCCAGCGCGGCATTTGTATCCCTGACGTGGCGCGGAGGTTCTTAGTCACACGGTACCCGGTTTCCGGAAACCCGGCCCGATCCAGCAACGAGCCCTTCGCGTACTTACACGTTGCGTACGAGGGAGAATCCGGGTCGAAGTCGAATGCCCGGTACGTGGTCTCGACGAACTGTCCGTACCGAATTATCTCGCCCCGCAAATTATCGTCCAGCGGGTCCAGCATTCCTTCCCAGTTCTTGATACCTTGGTACTCCATCCACCTCCTGTTGATCCGGCCCGTTCGCCCCGGTTCAGCTGCCGCGACATGGACCGGACGGTTGGGTTTGAGGGAAATGGGTTCCCAGTTCTTGGCCAATGGTTTCTCCCTAGTTGTAGTAGTAGTAGTAGGTAGTTGTGTGAGGGTGGCCGCGGCGGCGCAGCAGCGGAATCCCACGTGATTTGCAGGTGCCACCATGCATGGCCGTACGGGGTTCATAGGTAGCCTCATATTTGTAAAGAACCAGTAGTACTTGTCCTTCCTACTCAGATTCTTTGGACGTTGATACTAATTTGTTTGAATGAACAAAGAGGCTCTGTTTCTCTCACTAGATTCTGGAGATGGGTCAGGTTGATTAGTGGCGAGTGTGGCCTTTTATAAGCCCAAAAACTGTAGTACAGTATTGTGTGTATGTATGTATATAAATATCTATATATGTATGTATGTGTATAAATGTGTTTCTCAGTTTCTACTTTCAGGTTTTTGGTTACGCATGAGAGGGTGACGGTGGGAGGGGTGGTAGATACGGGTGGGGACAAAGGAGTTATAACGGGAAAAACTGCACTCCAGCTAAGAGGTCGTTTTTTGTGGGGGTCAAAGAGTCATCACAATCAGACGGTCAACATCGGATCAGAGGGGTGGAGTTTGACTGATCTGGCCGAAATTTTGAGAGGAAAAAAATGGCACATTATACCAACTTTCCGCCCAACCAAAAACCAAAGGCGTCGTGTCACGTCTGAGGCCTTGGCTCCACACATGAATCACGTCCCCCGGCTTGGCTCCCCTCTCCTTCAGCCGGGGCCTAATTTTCTCTTAATTTCGTTAATGACGAGGATGTTTCCTGATTCTCGTTTACATATATAGTCAAACATACTTCCTCCGTCCTCCCAAATTCTAATCCTTCTTTCCTTTTATTTACTCCCTCCGCCCTAATTTAAAGTGTCCATTATGATTTTATGTGTTATTTTTAATAACTTATATTTCTCAACATATATTATGTTTTACGTTTTTAAAATTATTGTTTTATAAAAATATTTGAGATTTATCAAACAATATTCATATTGCATGTTTTTAGTAATATAAATTGAGATATATAATTAATTACAAATGACATGCAGAACCGTAATGGACACTTAAATTAGAACGAAAGAAGTATGTCACAAAATGAATGTATATTTTGAAAAGTCAACATAAAAAATTGTGCAACATTATTCTTTGACCATTTATTTTATACATTAAAAGTGTCATGTCAGAGTATAAAGTAAGGACAAATTGAGAAAGTCAATACCAATTATATACTCCCATAAAAACTTGCTTTCCCAAAAGGGGTAAGCAAATTGGGACGGAGAGACTAATTATTTTCCGTTTTACAAGACATATATGTTATTTTTTCACAATACATCACATTTAATTTAAAAAGTAAGTACTTATTTGAAAAAATATATCAGTGTGTTTGTTTGTGCATGTTCATAAAAATAGTTGTACAAGATATTGAACGCAGAAAATTTGTTATTTGTACCGTGCAGTAGAGAATTTCTACAGAGGGCCACCACAGAATAGTAGGACTGCAACAAACAAATCAATTTAATACTACAGAATACTCAAAGAAATAGAGCATCGTACGTGAAATATGTAAACTAACGACGAAGACGACGTCGTATGATTGGAATTTGGCACTCCAATTTAAGTCATAGAGTTAATGATCGAATCGGTTCATTATAAACAAATTTAAGCAAAATCGATCCAAAGGCCCTTTTTATATTTTTCTCTGTTCTTACCGAAATAATCGTACTTGTATGTCATGCCTTGTTCATAACCTTGCTGATCATTTCATAATTAAACTCTAACACCACATACATAATTCAAATGAAGTCTCTACTAAAAATCAGGGGTCAAACTCTAATAGAACCGTAATTGGGCTCTTATCCACTGCAATAATTAGTGTTCTCTACGTCCAATTTTTGTTGGTAAATCATTTTAGGGAAAAATTACATGAAAACCTCCTCATCTATACATTTTGCACACAAACACCCCATAACCTTTAAAAATACACAAAAGCATCCACTCATATATAAACATTAACCAATCAGCACATTTTTTTTCAAAAGATCGTTAAAATGAAGGAGTCAGCGTGGACAATTTTTTATAGATGAGGGGGCCAGTGTGGGTGAGTTTTAAGGGGTAAAATCATCATTTTTTTTCTCATTCTGTTAACATAGGTAGCCAATTTTTTTATTTTATATCGATGAGAGAGTCTGTTAGAGGATCTCTGTATCCAATGACATATAAATGAGGGGGTCTCCGTATAATTTCACCATCATATTATATAAGTACTTTTTATATACAGTGTCCCCTATCTTATCATTCATTACAAAATGGTATAAAATCCACCATGAGAAGGCATAACATATTATGGTTTGATCACACCATAAGAAGGGTACGTATTAGCCACAAACATATACTCCATATATATATACAGTCCGGATCCAATGAGGGATTCCTTACGGCCTTACTGTGCGGGACTCCCCTTTCCCGATCGAATTGCGACGATCCAAGCCGCTCAAAGTGTACAGAACGTGATTTTAAGGGTACCCGCGAGAAATCAGCAAAAAAAATGATCGAAAAGGGTTTGATTCGAGTAATTTTTTACTGAACCGTCCAATAAAAAACTATTCGGATCAAGCCATTCTCGATCATTTTTTTTTGTTGATTTCTCGCGAGTACCCGTAAAATCATGTTCTGATCACTTTGAGTGGCTCGGATCATCGCAATTCGATCGGGAAAGGGGAGTTCCGCACGGTAGCACCGTGCGGGATCCCTCATTGGATCCGGACTGTATATATATATATATATATAGAGTAAGCTTCTAGTGCAGACCTCCGCATCCAAGCAAAGTGCGGATCACCTCTTTTTCGATTGAATTTCGATGATTTGAGCCGCTCAATGTGTTCAGAACGTGATTTTAAGGGTACTCGCTAGAAATCAGCAAAAAAAAAATCGGGAAAGGCTTCATCCAAGCAGTTTTTGTTTATTTTTTATTGAACAGTTCAAATAAAAACTGCTCAAATCAAGCCCTTCCCGGTCTTTTTTTTGCCGATTTTTCGTAGCTACCCTTAAAATCACATTTTGAACATATTGAACGGCTCGAATCATCAAAATTCAATCAGAAAATGGGAGAAATAGGGTGGTCCGCACTTTGCTTGGATTCAGAGGTCCGCATTAGAAGCTTATTGTATATGTATAAGTGTGTGTGTGTGTGTGTGTGTGTGTGTATATATGTATGTTATATGTATATATATATGTATACACACACACGCACAACTGTCAACAAAATTTTCCAGGCTGGGTTACGTACTGGGGGTGCAGTTGTTTGATATTTAAAATCAGATAGTTTTTTGCTTGATCTTAAGTGGAAATTAATAATTGAAGCAATTTTTGGAAATAAAGGGAAGGTTAAAACTGTTGGTAGGAGGACATGACAAGTTTATATACCAAGGAAAGGATATAGAGAGAGGTTTGCACGAGGGTGGTTGGGACAAAGAAGGGAGTAAAGCATGCATCTTTTGTGGGCACTAAGGCTCTGTTTGGATGACAAAGTGAATAAACACACGAGTTAAATGTTTCCATTATCAAATATGTCAATTACACAATTCGCCATGTGCTCTCTCCACTCCCTCGTTCTTGCACAGTTTGGGACGGGAAAAAGTTAAAGTGCAAGCCCGAAATATATCTGGAGTACTCGTACTGGAGGAAGTGTCAATCTCGTGATGGGAAGGAAGCGCAATTCACTTTCTCAGGATCGCATCGCAAGTTTAACCAATTTATTTTCAAAATACTGCTATATATATATATATCGTCCAACCTTTGTCATGACGATTAACTTTTTAAACTGCTGATGTTGGATAAGTCGGTTATTTTCTTCCCTTTTTTCTTTTTTGTTGTTATGGTTGACCGACTTGACGAGACCGACAAAAATAAACGACTTTGATCAAATCAATGAACCTTAGGTGGGCACACTTTTCACTCGCTACACATTAATTTTGTCTCAGGAGTCTCTCGCCCGACCCAATTATACAAAAAATATGGGGCACCTGGGGGCATAGGTTCGTGACTACCTAGGATGCATCTTTCAATAATTGCTCAGCGCGGTCGTTTTTTTATTCGCCAAAAGAAGGAAAAAAGGCCCCTCGAAACTCATCTTTTGAAGCACTAACGCTCAGTTTGGATACAAAAGTGAATAAACGCACGAGTTAAATGTTTCCATTATCAAATATCTCAATTACACAATTCGCCATGTGCTCTCTCCACTCCTCGTTCTTGCACAGTTTGGGATGGAAAAATTAATGCCAGGCGAAATGTGGAGTCATGCATACTGGAGGGAGGAAGTGTCAAATTTCGTGATGGGAAGCAATTCTCTTTGTCAGGATCGCAAGTTTAGTCACCTACGTACAGTGACAGAGTCAAGAATTTGACATAGTGAGAGCATCGATATTTTTGTAACCGTAAAATATGAGTTGTAATTAAGCACAATCACACCAAAATAACGTTAGCATTTGTGATAAAGTAACAATGTTCAAAATCTTGCAATCGTCCAACCTTTCCCAATACAAACAATATTAGTAACTTTTTAAACTACCGACGTTGGATAAGTCGGTTTATTATTATTATTAGTATTATTTTTTACTTTTATGGTTGACCGAACTCGACGAGACCAACAAAATAAACGATTTTGATCAGATCAATAAACCTTGGGTGGGCACACCTTCCACTCCCTAAACTTTAATTTTGCCTAAGGAGTCCCTCGTCTGACCCGATTATACAAAATTCATGCTCTGATTTTTTGTTTCATCGATTGTCTAGGTTGGTTTTTTTGTTTTTTTTTTTAACAAAATTGAGAAGATTATATAATTACTCAGCGACACTTACATAACAGAGTTCATTACCAAAAATCTGGGCAAAGCCAAAACTAATAATCTAACTATTGTAAAACACAAATTTGGACAAAGCCAAAAGATTGTCTAGGTTGTTTGACAACACAAATTCAGCACTTAAAAATGAATGAATTACGTAATAAGTGATCAAGTAAATTTGATAATCAAAATTTATATTAAATAAAAGATTAAGTACCTCTTTAAATGTAGGCTTCAACATTTATAAAAATTAAGTAGCTCAAACCTACTTAATTAAAAGACAAATTTTGGAGTGCGGTTATCAAGTTTTGGAGTGCTAGAATCATTTTCCAATTTAAAAGGTACAGAAAACAAGCTATATATGTCACTATATAAAGGAACAAAGGAGAGTGAATGGGTTGGCAATTTGAGTGGTAGACAAAAATCTCAAAATATCCCTTTCACAAAAGAGTGTTAATGGCAAAATCTATTTTGTGAAGGTCATGGTTAGTGTAGTAGAATTAGGAATGTTATTGAATGATTGGAAATTTAGATGCAAGACCCTTCAAATAATATCAACACGAGCGTTCCTTTTCATGCCATCTATGAGCGTTCCTTCTAATCATGCAGACAGTTCCTTCGTTCTGCTAGCTGTTGTTATCAATTGGGAAGCTTTTGTTTGTTGAGAGGTCTGTTTGGGGTTGTGACTTGTGTGTGGTCTGCTCATATTTTGGCCGGGTCTTATTTTGTTCCTATGCATTGTTATTTGTTTCTTTTTGATTGAATGGTTGATTGCTTGTCAATCATGAAAACTATCCCGGGCTTGACAAGCATATGATTATCGTGGAATAAGATATTGGATGCCCTATATTCTGCTTTAGTGTGCAATCTAGAAGAAATCTAGTCCACATGTTCCGAACTCTAGGTATTATGGGGATAGTATTGTTGTTTAACTATAAAGATCACGTTAACGTATAGTAATTAATGATGGTGTTGAACATCTGTAACACTACTTAGAGCATCCGCAATGGTAATAATCAAAATTAAGAATCAAAATATGTCACGTTAACATTTGATTATCCATTTAGTCCATAATTAAACTTAATAACCTCTACCTTTACATTGGTTATTTTTGTATCCCTAAACAAAAAAATCTCCACAATACATAATACACATTTGTCCAATGGCAAACGAGTTCCAATCACGCACCCAACCACACCAAATTATTCATCTCAATGAGACAATTCCAATTTGGGGTGTTTTTGAATTATTAAGTTTTGTTTTTGAGTTTTGGTTATTGGTAAAAATTGTTAAGTTTGATTATAGAATAAGTGAAATTTGGTTATTTGCTACAAGACTTGTAACTTTGCTTATTATAATGTAAGGTATTTTTTTAGCATTGTTATTAAATTTGCTTATCCAGACCTATTTTCTTATTATAATGGGGATGCTCTTAGAGTATAGCATTTCTAGAGCATCCGCAATGGGAAAAATCAAAACCAATAACCAAAAAAAATAACAAAAATGTGTCACGTTAGTATTTGATTATCCATTTAGTTCATAATCAAACTTAACAATATTTACCCCAACATTGGTTATTTTTGCATCCCTAACCAAAAAAAACCCCCACAATATAAAATGCACATATGTCCAATCGCAAACGAGTTTCAATCACGCACCCGACCACATCTAATTATTTGTCTATTCCAATGTGGCCAGGGTGTAATTGAGTTTTGAGTTTGGTTATTGGTAAAAATTGTCAAGTTAGGTTATAGAATGAGTGAATTTGGTTAGTTGTTAAAAGATTTGTAACTTTACTTATTACAATGTGGGGTATTTTTTGAGTATTGTTGTTAAGTTTGCTTATCCACACTCATTTGCTTATTATAATGGGGATGCTCAAAGACATGTAGGTCTAACGAGCATTGGCTCAAAGAGTAGCTAGAGATATATTTCACAATATATTTATTTTTATCATTGAACGACTTGGCCTTTTTTTTTTTCAAATGTTGTCAATTCGACAGTAAATCATCCGATATATATGAAACAAGAACAAAAATCAAAACGAGAAAAGAAAAAAAAAACATGAAAAGCCTTATAGCTCTAATATTAGACCCAACACTTTGATCGTAGAGGTGGATGGAAGATTACAATTGAATCTTCTTCCTGTGCTGCAGCATCATTAGTGGATCTATATTTTGTCACCTTCATCATCACCCTTGAAAAGCTCAAGAAACCTCACGCAACCGTTTGGATTCAACTCAGATCTAGAAGCAATACAGATTTTCTTGAGATTATTTCGATGGGCCTTAGACAATTAATAGGTTAATGAGCAGCTTAATAGAGATGCTACAAATTTATTGAGATTATTTTGATCGGGTTTACACAATTAATAAGCAATACGGCCATAATTAAAGCTAACCGGCCAGTAGTTTTCGAATTGAAGGTAGAGGTCAGAGATACACGCCAAGGATATGACAACTAAAAAGTCTGACAATGATATGATCAAAGAAAAAGGAAAATCTAGGCAAATTAAAAGTCCGAAATTGCTATGGGTACAACACTTGTATACCATTTTATGTGGGATCCATTTTGAGGTCTCATACAAATATTTTGAGCCTTTCAATTTGTTCAAAATATTTTTTGAAAGGTCTTTGTAAAAAATTAGTTCTGTCGGATTTCGATAATTGCTTGATCCATACGTTATTTTATTGGTTCTAGGATTAGAGACAAAAAAAAAAAACGTGTGGATGAAGCACTAATATCTGATTGAACTGATTTTTTACAGAAACCCTTCAAAAAAAATTCTGAACAAATTACATGGCTCATATCATTTATGTGGGACCTCAAAATGGTCCCACACAAGTTAGTGTACAATTGTTGTACACAAAAGTGTTGTTCCCGTAGCAGGTCTCCAAAAAGTCAAAGGTTAGTGGACAATTGCAAGGAAAATTATTAAAACCACGTAGGAATAGAGAAGGTTACAGGAGCACAATGAGCACTCAATAATTACTCTAATTACAAACGGTCATGCAAAGTGATCTTATAATAAATGGCGTAGTGAAAAATTAACGAGCCACTTTTAAACACACTTCTAAGAGCTGTTAGATGCACAATAATTAACACAGCAATATTAACAATTCTGTTGTCTTTCATCAACATTTTTCATTTCTCTCTAGCCCTCTGCTCTCTCTCTCTAGAGAAAAAAAAACCCTAGTTGCCACCGCTTGGGGGAGGAGGCCTCCGCCTCTCTCTCCCTCCTCCCCCCCTCCCCCCCCGCCCCCCCCTCCTCTTTTTCGTTCTTCCTCCCTCCCCCTCCTTGCCTCGTCGTCGCCAGGCATTGGGCTTCTGTTGTATTGACTGCTCGAAAAACAAGAACGGATTACCTCGAATTCAGCTATTGAAAACAGAATACCAATTCGTAGAACGATGGCTGGGTTGAGTCGCGGACTAGGTCGCTTTCTTTAAGACGTTTCGCGGCTCTGCCCAGTCTGTGCAAGCAGTTCGTGAATGCCTCGCCGTCCCCAGGATAAAACAGCCCAGAATTCAGCACCTCTGCTCGGCTTTCTCTGCACGGAAGAAAAACCGAAACAAAACACAATTCTACCTAAAGCTCGAACTCAGAAAACATTTTAGGGGAGGAAGAGAGAGTAGTTTTTTCTGTATCAAAACCAATTCCGAAAGTCTGCATTTATAGGTGCAGGCTAGGTTTGATTTTTGGAAGCAAAAATCAAATTGCTTTGATTTAGCACATGTTTTTTAATCAATCCGAAAATCTGTTCTTAATCAGTCACAAATCAAAATCCCACGGATTAAGCACATGATTTAAACACGTTTTTCTTGATTAATCAGTTTCAGTTTTCCATTTTGAAAAAGATTGATTGACTGAAAACATGCTTAATTATTTTTAGCAAAAACGTGGGCTTTACTAGTACGTGCGCGAGGCTCAAATCCCGGATTTGCACCCCCCCTACGCGATTAACTCGTGACGCACACCCGGTTAACTGGTTTCCGAATCAGTTTTTCAAATTGCCGCCCATTTTCCTGAGCGCGCGAGACCTCTCTTTGGGTCCTCATTCACAAATCCATTAGTATGCAAAGTCATTTAAAGTAGATAAAACTTTTGTGACTAGCCAATGTGGGACTAGTGAAAAACTCAATGTTTTACAAATACACACCCAAGTTCCAACAATCCCCCACTTGTATTTTTAAAACAAAATATTCGAGCAAAGGTATAAAGTTGTGCATAAGTAAAGGTGTCTTTCAACTTGAACCCCTACATAGTGATAGTGCTTCAGATAGTAACTAGAGTGACTTGTGATCTTGAACTCTAAGTCTGAGAGCACTACACACACAACTCTACTAATGTGTAATGTTTAAAGCTAGCACTTTACGGCCATGTGCTTATATCCCAGTTTCATGAATGACCTAGAGAATTTGCCCAAATTCTCTCGAGAAGCGGCCACACTTCAACATTCATATAGGTGAGTCTATCGAGAGTACTCCTGTAGTCTAGGTACTCCACTCCACATAGAGATATAGAACTCATTAAGTGTTAAAATAACACAACCTCTTTCGCTACAGGATGTCATGCTTCTTAGGGATGGACTTGGAGTGTAACTCCTTACAGCATGATTCTTACCATATCACCATGTGACTCGTTTTTCCCTTTGAACCTATTTCTTGGGATCTCCAGTCTATAGGTAGGGTATCCATCACAAATGACTCATTTCTCAATGGGCTTTAGCCCCATCCCTTTTGAAGTGTTCCACACCTTCTCTCGAGCTAATCCTTTCGTCAAAGGATCAGCCAGGTTCTCTGCTGACCGTACATAATCCACTCTAACAGCTCCATTAGAAAGAAAATTTCTAACTGTGCTATGTTTACGACGTATTTGTCGTTTCTTACCGTTGAAAAAACGGTTCTGAACTTTTGCAATAGCCGCGGTACTATCGCAATGGATTAGTATGGTCGGTATCGGTTTTTCCCATAAGGGAATCTCTGACAGGAGGTTTCTCAACCAAGCTGCCTCCTCACTAGCCACAGCCAGTGCTATCATCTCAGACTCCATAGTGGATTGCGCCAAAATTGTTTGTTTCTTGGACTTCCAAGAGACTGCACCTCCTGCTATGTTGAACACATACCCACTAGTTGCTTTGGAGTCATCCGAAAGGGTGTTCCAATCGGCATCACTGTATCCCTCTAGAACAGCGGGAAACTTCTGATAGTGTAATCCAAGGTTCATGGTTCTTTTCAGATACCGCATGAGCCTCTCAATAGCAAACCAATGCTCCATTCCTGGCCTGCTAGTAAACCTGCATAATACCCCCACTGCATAAGCAATATCTGGTCTCGTACAATCACAAGCATAACGAAGACTACCAATAATGCTAGCATACTCAGATTGTCTAACACTATCTCCAGTGTTCTTAAACAATTTAATACTAGGATCAAAAGGAGTGCAAGCAGGTTTACAGTCAAAGTAATTGTATTTCTTCAAGATCTTTTCAATATAATGTGACTGATCAAGAGAAATTTCATTTGCAGATTTAGTAACTTTAACTCCAAGGATTACGCTTGCTTCACCCAAATCCTTCATATCAAAATTTTGGCTAAGCAATAATTTGGTTTCATTCACGACAAATAAGCTAGAGCCAAATATCAGAAGGTCATCCACATACAGACAGATAATGGTGCATGTATGATTATCATATTTATAATATATGCATTTATCACTCTCATTGACTTTGAAACCACTTGAAACAACTAGATTGTCAAATTTTTCGTGCCACTGCTTTGGAGCTTGTTTAAGGCCATAAAGAGATTTAACTAGTCTACACACCCTGTGTTCTTGACCATGGACAACAAAACCCTCGGGTTGATCCATATATATCTCTTCTTCTAAGTCTCCATTTAAAAAAGCAGTTTTAACGTCCATTTGATGTACAACTAAGTTATGAACAGCAGCTATGGCAATCAAGACTCGGATAGAAGTAATCCTTGTCACAGGAGAGTAGGTATCGAAAAAATCTATGTTCTCCCTTTGCCTATATCCCTTAGCTACGAGTCTAGCTTTATATTTATCCACAGAACCATCAGGTTTCAATTTCTTTTTAAGCACCCATTTGCAGCCTATTGCTTTGCAGCCCTGTGGAAGGTCTACTAATTCCCAAGTTCTATTGGACTCCAACGAGTCCATTTCATCATTTATGGCTTCTTGCCAAAAATCAGCGTCTGTGGAAGTCAAGGCCTCATTAACAGTAGTGGGGTCCTCTTCTAAAGAGAATGCAAAGTCAGGACCAAAGTCCTTAGCGATTCGAGCTCTCTTGCTTCTCCTTGGTTCAATCTCAGTGTCCCTAGAGTTCTCGTTTCTAGGTTCTTCTAATCTAGGCACACTACTACTAGATTCAGCACCCCCACTATTTCTGGATTTAAAAGGGAACTTTTCTTCATAAAAATCAGCATCTATAGATTCTACGATCACCTTATTGTTAATATCGAAGAATTTATATGCTTTACTATTCACAGCATAACCAATAAAAACGCATTCATAAGCTCTACTCGCAAGTTTTGACCTTTTCGGGTCGGGAATACGAACATATGCTAAACAGCCCCAAACTTTAAAATATGACACATTGGGTTTTTTGTTTTTCCACAATTCATAAGGTGAAATTAGAGACTTAGAATTAGGAATTCTATTCAGCACATAACATACAGTCAATAAAATTTCACCCCACCAATGTGAAGCTGCACCAGAACTAAGCATTATCGCAACTACGAGTTCACATAAAGTTCGATTCTTGCGTTCTGCCTTTCCATTCATTTCAGGTGAGTATGGAGCAGTTTTCTCATGAATAATACCAGTAGATTTATAAAAAGCAATGAATTCATTTGAATCATACTCAGTGCCTCTATCACTACGGAGTCTTTTAATCTTTCTTTGGAACTGGTTTTCGACCTCATTAAGAAAGATTTTAAACATATCAAATGCTTCACTCTTATGTTTCATCAAGTAAACAGAGGTATAGTTTGAATGATCATCAATAAACGTGATAAAGTATCGATGTGCATTTCTAGTGAGAACTCCATCTAATTCACACATATCGGTATGAATCAAATCTAACAGTTCAGTCTCCTTAAAAGTTGATTTATGAGGCTTCTTTGTGATCTTAGCCTTGCTACATGATTCACATTTTTCAAAATCATTTAAGGAGATATTAGGAATAAAACCTAAGTTGCTCATATTCTTAACCAGTTTCTTGTTAACATGACAAAGCCTAGCATGCCACATATTAACAGAACAAACAATGTAAGAAGAAGATGCAATTTTATTCATATCAGTAGTAAGCTTAAACATGCCATCAGATGCATAACCCTTTCCAACAAACATGCCATTTTTAGTAAGAGTATACTGATCTGATCCTATAGTCTGAATAAATCCGGCCTTATTGAGGAGGTAGCCGGATACAAGATTCTTCCTCATTTCTGGAGTGTGCAAGACTTCCTTCAGAGTGACAGTCCTTCCAGAAGTGAACTTGAGTTCAACCTCACCAGTACCAAGAACCTTAGTGGTGTGGGAGTCTCCCAACAACACTTTCTTATCATCAGCCTCAGAATACCTTTTGAACAAGGAGCGATCATAACAGACATGGCGAGAAGCGCCAGTGTCTATCCACCACCCTTCTGAACCACTTATCAGATTAACCTCTGATATCATAGCCACTAATGGTTCTCCATCCACCAGGTTCGCCTGTGGAGCGCGACGCCTGGGGTTCTTGCAATTTCTTGCCATATGGCCAGGCTTGTTACAATTGTAACACACAAATTGGACAGAGTCCGTGTTTCGAGCCTGGCCTCCAGAAGGGTGTAACTTCTTGTTCTGATTTGGTTTTCCGTTCCGGTTCTGGTTCTGATTTGGCTTCGTAATTCCTCCTTTCGGCTTGAGCACAGCCGAACTGTGGTTCTTTTTGTTTGCAACAAAGAGAACCTCATCCTTCTGATCCTGTTTCCTTGCCTCCTCCTCAATTCGGAGCCGAACAATCAAACTTTCCATTGAAAAATCTTTTGACTTATGACGGAGATCCGTTTTAAAGTCTTTCCAACTAGGAGGTAGTTTATCAATAAGAACAGCAACCTGAAATTGTTCACAAATAGACATGCCCTCAGTAAGAATTTCATGTGCAATTTTCTGTAAATCGTGAGCCTGGGAAACCACGGATTTTTCATCAATCATTGAAAACTTCAAGTAACGACTAACAGCATATTTCTTAGTCCCAGCCTCTTCGGTGTCATACTTTTTCTGGAGGGCATCCCAAAGTTCTTTAGCAGTGTCAAAGGTGGAGTAATAATCGTAAAGCTCATCAGTTAAAGCATTTAGAATATAGTTCTTGCACAAAAAATCTTCATTGGTCCATTTTGAAATTTCTTTGGTGTTTTCAGTAGTAGGTGGATTCGCAGCAACAGGTTTAGTCGAATCACAATATGCAGCAAGTTTTTGAGTAGTCAGAAAGAAAAACATCTTTTGCTTCCAACGTTTAAAATGCAGCCCCTCAAATCGAAAAGGTTTGTTGATATCAGTAGTGGTAACGGAGATCTTGTTTTCAGAATCCATGGCAGATTGATCTCGTCTTAAAATTGTTGTATTGACTGCTCGAAAAACAAGAACGGATTACCTCGAATTCAGCTATTGAAAACAGAATACCAATTCGTAGAACGATGGCTGGGTTGAGTCGCGGACTAGGTCGCTTTCTTTAAGACGTTTCGCGGCTCTGCCCAGTCTGTGCAAGCAGTTCGTGAATGCCTCGCCGTCCCCAGGATAAAACAGCCCAGAATTCAGCACCTCTGCTCGGCTTTCTCTGCACGGAAGAAAAACCGAAACAAAACACAATTCTACCTAAAGCTCGAACTCAGAAAACATTTTAGGGGAGGAAGAGAGAGTAGTTTTTTCTGTATCAAAACCAATTCCGAAAGTCTGCATTTATAGGTGCAGGCTAGGTTTGATTTTTGGAAGCAAAAATCAAATTGCTTTGATTTAGCACATGTTTTTTAATCAATCCGAAAATCTGTTCTTAATCAGTCACAAATCAAAATCCCACGGATTAAGCACATGATTTAAACACGTTTTTCTTGATTAATCAGTTTCAGTTTTCCATTTTGAAAAAGATTGATTGACTGAAAACATGCTTAATTATTTTTAGCAAAAACGTGGGCTTTACTAGTACGTGCGCGAGGCTCAAATCCCGGATTTGCACCCCCCCTGCGCGATTAACTCGTGACGCACACCCGGTTAACTGGTTTCCGAATCAGCTTTTCAAATTGCCGCCCATTTTCCTGAGCGCGCGAGACCTCTCTTTGGGTCCTCATTCACAAATCCATTAGTATGCAAAGTCATTTAAAGTAGATAAAACTTTTGTGACTAGCCAATGTGGGACTAGTGAAAAACTCAATGTTTTACAAATACACACCCAAGTTCCAACAGCTTCTTGTGCTCCCAGTTTTGGGCGCTTGTGGTGTTGGGCCGATGTGGTTCCCCCTTTTGGCGGCTCTGTCCGGCGACCGGTGGTGCTCCACAGTCTGATGTCCCACTCGGCGGTTTCAAATCTGTTCTGCTCGAGGCCAGCGTCGAGGTAATAAGGTGTGCGGTTGGGGGTGGGATTTTCCTTTTGTTGTTTTCGTTTTTTCCGATTGTCAGTCCGGTGGTCTTCCCATCTAGTTCCTCCTAGATTCAGCCTGTGCTGGTCTGGGTTTCCCCCAGGTCCGGTAGTTGGGTGGTGGGCAGAATAAGCTTATTAGGTTCTGATGTTGGCCAATTTTGAGGGTGACTGTTGTAACGCCCCGCTATTTTCTATAAATAACTCCAAAATACATTTTATTTCAAACACTTCTAGGCCCTATTTTCTCCATAAATAAATTACACCACCACAATAATCTTAAACCGCCTTCTAAATAATCTTCTACATGCTCCAAAATTATCAACTCTTCTAAGACCTTTTCAAATTAATCCTTATATGCTCCGATTCAATTTCCACTAATCCGGCTCCACTCCTAAAAAAAAATTATCCGGAATGTATACGATACAACAGAATAACAAAGCTCATAAGTGGAATCAATAAACGATAATCGACTATCAAGTCAAAGCAACAATCACAAGGGACCTCATGCCATGTCCTTCTCAGTACATGACCAGTGACACTCCCTCAATACCTTCCTCACCGAATCATTCTCGACCCATTCTGGCTATTGGATAGGCTATTAGTGTATGAGTTCACTCGATCCCTGTACTAAACAGTTCTATAGTACTCATCCAACAATATCATATTCGATACCAATCATTTCACTTTCCAATGATATCCACAAGATTAAACAAAAATCACGAGATAATCAAAAGGAATACAAAAATGAGAGTGAAGAAAGGATTCTGGAAGTAGGAAGCATATCGTATACTCCCCAGATTATTTCAGATATGATCGGTTGTTTTGTTCACGAATCAATGCCTGAAAAATATTTTTCTCTTTTATCTCTCTCTCTCTCTCTCTAAGCTAGCCATTGGAATGAGAAGTGAGGTGTGGTGTGTGGAATGGAGGGAAGAAGCCTATTTATACTAATGGGAGGAGAATCTAAATCATATCTAGAAAATTATAGCCATATCTTATATAATCATAACCATATCTTATAAAATCTAATAATATCTAAATTAAATCTAAGAAAATCCAACTATATCTAATAATATCTAATCAAATCTTATATAATCTAACAATATCTTATATAATATCCAATAAAATCTTATCCTAATCATATCTAATCTTATCCTAATCATACCTAATAAAATATAATCCAATCGTATCCTAGATTGTTAGGATCATGAACTTAAGGCTAGAGTTCTATAATAGTTGGATACAAGGATATTATGGTTCAAGATATGGAAAAATCTTATGATATCAAAGGATTTTTAATGGCTAGCTTCCAGAGTTAAATAATAATAATACAAACACTTTAATAAATGATAAAATAATTTTTAGTAAAAGAATTATAATAAAATATTTTTTAAAAAATTGACGTGAAAATTCGAGTCATTACAACTGTGGTTTGCGGCTATTGCGGTGGTGTAATGGTGATTTTACGGCAGTGGCAACAGTGGGGTCTCTGTTGGGGGTCTTCGTATCAGCTCCAGTTGTTCTCGCCTGCGTTTCTCTTTACTCTGGGCCGTCAACAGCAAATCGAGGGTGAAGGGAGGTCTGGTCTCAGCCTTGAGCATGTCAGGGCGGTCGCTCCAATCGTGGTGGTTTGTCCATGGGAGCAGCCTTCCTTTCGCTTGTATTTTGTTCATTGTTCGATTACATCTGTTTTATTGTGTAATGGTTTGTACTGGAATTTCGTTTGAGATCTCTCTGTTTTGTCCCGGACGGAATTCTTATATCGGCACCTCATCCTGATTTGCGTTTGCAGGGTGTCGTAGGGTCTCAGTGTCATGCCCTCGATTTTCAACATAAATAATAATCATTTTTCGAAAAATAAAATGATAACTAAAGTATCGATAATATCCAAATGACATATCTTTTTCCGTTCTCAAAGTTAAATTTAAAAGTTACAATCCTGACTCGAGGCCCCAAGTTACCAAAATGCCAAAATAGAATTACAATTTATAATAATCACTCTTTCCAAAAATTTCTTTTAAGTCAAATGCAGAATGTTGCCTCTTTGATACCTTTAAAACATATGATCAACAAGCACGAGATGCACGCCATGCCAATTTTCTTACTTTGTACCTGAAAATGATAGGTTGAGCTACACTAGCCCAGTAGGAAAATCTATACTCAAGTTATATGAAAATGCGATGAAGCATGCAACTAAAGTGAATGAGTTTTAACAAATTAAACGAACGTGAGATACAAGGGCTACCACTACAAACAAACGGACTAAGACTAGAGAATCTTGGACGTCGTACAGATGTCTCTAACCATTTATACATCAACTAAAAGCAACTTTTAACCTTGTATCAATCCAACAAATTACAACAATAGTTCAACCATCTGATAACTTTTCGAACGAACACCACAACTACTTCATCAACTCATACCATTCACCAAAGAATCTCATTTCTTAAAATTTTCCTTTTGATTTCCAAAACAAATTTTGAGAAAACTCAAGACCATTACGGGTCAAACTCCATTGATTCGAGCTTGAATACCGGAGTCTGTTGATTTGTGCCCAAATACCGAATCCGTTGATTCGCTCAAGAATACCGGAAGATTTTTGATAGAAATCCTCTTTTCAAAATCCCAATTCCTTTCTTTAGTAAAACCTTGATAAAACCAACATTTCATTCACCTTTTTGACAACCACAATCCCAAACAACAAACAATCCAAACATCAACATAAACTTCTGAAATCAAACAAAATTCTCTTCATTATGTGAGACATTCAACTGTGTTACCACCCCTTGCGTCACATTGAATTCTATTCACTTGGGTTTCCGCAATACCACCTCTTGCGTTGCGGGCCCTCTAGAGTCTCCGCATTACCACACCTTGCATTGCAGGATCCTCAATTCAGAATTCACAACTCACGTAGACATAAAAGCATTATCAATTCGTATATAAGCAAATATCATTTTTCAAGTTCACATCTGATCATACATTATCCACAATGTATTGCAAACTTATAAGCATACCCCATTGAACATTAGTAAATACTTTAAGTCTATGCTATTCATCTAAATCTATCACAACACTTTACGTCACATACTGAATCCACAACGACTCCACGACACATCACCGGCTAGGTTCTAATTAAGAATCTTATAGAACGAGTTTCAAATGAACCTAGGGAGCTCAACAAGTCGAGTCACGAGGATACGAGTCATTAAGACACTAGCAATCACATTCGAAAGTGACTTAAATACACTCTGATTATATAAGGAGTCATAACATGGAACGAAACATTCTTAGAAATAGCCAACCGACCTTGACAGACCGACACACCTCTACTCAGATCGTTATAACTTTCTGTGTACTAGGAGTTTTCCAGTGATTCTAGAGGCAGAAGAAATCTGACTTCAAGACCTTCGAATCGATATAAAATATGTATGAAACGGATATCGGACGAACAAGTTATGGCCGTTCAAAATTGGGCGCAAACCCAGAAAACGAGACAGATTCGTGACCTGATTTCTAAAATCCACCATTAATTCAATTCTCAACGGTTTTGGGTGATTCTAGCGGCATTGGAACGGGCTTTAAGTCTACTCTATTTCATACAAAGGAACCAAAATTCAATTCTGAGCTTAAAAAGGCGTAAAACCCCAAAAACAAAGACCCTGTTTTGCAGATTCTCGGAAATGGAAGAAACAATCTCAAACAACGAAACAATGCACGATCTAGGTTTATAAACATCGTATAAATGCATAACAAGAGTAAGAAATCCCTACCACAATGGATTTTGAGCAAAACCCTAAGTCTACCAAGAGCAATAATCTTGAATCCTTCAAAAACAAGCTTCACCCAAACTTGGATACAAAATCTAGAGCAAACAAAATCCAAAAACATGTATAACAAGTAAAGATCAACCAATAATCGAGAGGAGAGAGAGAAAAAAACGTGATAGAGTTTCAAGGAGTGAGAACAAGAATACAAAACTCACCATTGGTTCACCAATGCTAGAATCTTGAGTATTTGAGGTAGAAATCACTTGGATCTTGAAGATTTGAGGTGTTTAGAGAGGCAATTTTAGGCCTGAGTTTGTGGTCTTGGAGTGAGAAAATGACATAAAGGGTCTATTTATAGTGTCTGAAATGCGTGCTGAAATTTCAGAATTTTTACACGATGTACCAGTACCGAGGAATACCAATACCGGTACAGGTACCCAAAAATTTTAGCATTTCACAGATTCTGGTCTAGATGTACCTGTATCGGAAAAAGCTGTACCTGTAAGATTATTTTCAAAATCATTAATAACTAATAAAGTATAATATATATAACTCATGATTTAACCATTTATAAATCTGGACATTATACATGGGAGAGTTTCAAATGGTAAGTGGTGGCTATTTTTTGCATTAAACATCTCATTTCACCAATGGGGTGGAATAAAAAGTCAAGAATCAAATTATACATGGGAGAGTTTCAAATGGTAAGTGGTGACTATTTTTTGCATTAAACATCTCATTTCACCAGTGGTGGAATAAAAAGTCGAGAATCAAATGGTATACAAAGTGTCTTAAAATGTGATCAGAAGAGCAATTTAAGAAATCAATTTATAAAAAAAATAAAAAATTGAAAAGAAAAAAAAACTTAAAAATTTACTGGGAGCCCATGCCCTACTGGTCATCAAGTGGCTCTGCCAATTCTTATAATTAGACGATAGTAAATGTTAAAAAAAAAAAAAAAAATAGCTAGTATGTATATTCACATTCAAGTGAGTCTAAGATTTAGGACTACAAATAAACTAAGCCCGATGCGAGCCCTTTGAGATTTGGCTATGTAATTGAGGACTCATTAAGCTTAATTAATTCAAAGTTAATAAAACGAGCCTAGATTTGTTTTTTTTTTTTTTAAGCTTCTACGTCGGGTACTATTTTTTTGTGCTTTACAATTTTTTGAGGGGCCTAAGGCCATCCACAGTAGTATAATCAAAAATAGATAACCAAAAATTGACACATCAGCTTTTGATTATTCACTTAGGAGATTGCTAAGCTTAACAATGTTGAGGTTCACAATGGTCACTTCTAGTCCATAACCAAAATAAGGGGTCCACTACAATTTCACACGATCTCTCTCTCCCATTTTGTTTCCCGTCATTCACTTCCCTCCATGACGTTTTTCTTCCTAGTGTTATCTATCAAAACAACACCGATTTTTTTTTTCCTCCTATTCCTATAGCCTATATCACAAATCCACTACTCTCTTAATCTTTCAAAAAAAAAATCAGATGTGTTCTTAAATTTGGAAAAGAATGCAAGGTTCTTCCTTTTTTTCTTTTTTTTCTTTTGCAAGGTTCTTTGTTTACTCAACCATGGGGGGAGGAACAAAAAAATGAATAACCAATTTTTAGTCGAAAAAATTAATTTTTTTTTGCTAAAAAGTGATTATTTATCAAAATACTTGGGTAAAAGTAAAAAAAAAAAACACTTTTCCCGATTCCTCTCGTTAAATTCATAAGAATGCAGCCTAAAATAGAAATGTAAAAGAAGAGTAAAATACCTTAATCCATCAACGATGAGTTAAATTATAGATAATCGAGAAATATGAGTTTCACTTTTGGAGGAAAAGAAAGAGAAACAGTTTGTGGTTGAAGTGAAGAAGATATAAAGCAAGTGAAGAAGAGAAGAATAAAATAGTAGTTGAAATACATGCGTATATAAATTTTGGAATTAGTTAACTTATGTAGTGTGGGGTTCACAAATTTTGATTATTGAAAAAGGTTGCTAGTTTTGATTATCCAAAGCCCAAAATTTGATTATTTCTAAGGATGTTGTTAAGTTTGATTATACCATTGTGAGCCATTTTTTGCACAAATATTGTTAACTTTAACAATAACTGTCTTTTGGTTATACGACTGTGGATGGCCTAAGGGGCGTCCTCTACTCTTTGGGTAAGAAAGCTTAGCTATGGTACTTGTCTACTTGATTAAAGCTTGGCTGATCGTTTCGCTAGGCTTAGTTAGGGAAAAAAAAGAGTAGGATAAGTGTGTTCGGTTAAGATTCTTATTTTTTAAGTACTTATTTCGCATTTTATAAGACATGTCATTCTCTCATAATATATCACTTTTATTTTAGTTGATGATTATACCCAAGACCCAACTTACATTCACCTACTATGAGCTAGGTTTCTTACTATTAGACTGATCTCCCTTGCTTTATCTAAAAGAGCACTAACCTCCCTTATGATGGATTACCCTCCTTTTGTTGGATGTTTGGAGTAATACACTATTGGTGCCCCATTTATAGAAAACAAAATTAACTGAATAAATCACTTATAATTGCTCATGATTCTATTTTTTTTTGTAATGATTGATTTAAAAAATTAGGAATTAAATATATACTTTTGCATTAATTAAAAATCAATTGTTTAAGAAAAATTTTTTGTAACATTTTTCATTGTTAGTCCATATTTGTTACATTTAGACCCGTCTCAATAAGAGGAACACCAAAATATATATAAGAAAAAAGACATATGATTCCAATTTAAAAATAAGAATTCTTTGAAAACAAGAAATATTTGGAAAATGCTTTTTAAGCATTTCGCTCTTAAGTTTGAGCTAACTTGAAGATGTGAAATCAACAGTAGAATCCCTTTTTTTTTAATTTTTTTTTTTTTAGATTTTTTCAATTTTTGATAAAAGATTGAATTTTTTTACACCACTTGGAAAAAGTTAACAAGAGAAAAACAACCCAAAATGTATAGGGTATTTTTAATATTTTTTCTTTTTATGAATTTTGTACAAAATTAGCTAGAAGTTTACTCCCTCCTAAGGTCTAGATATGGAAATTAGCTAGGAGTTTACTCCCTTCTTAGGTCTTAGGTTTGAAATCTCTCAAGTGCTATTAACTGATCATTTAGGATCAGTTTATATGGAGCTCTGCTCCGACTTTAATTGAGTTTATCGCAAGTAGATGGTGGGATTAGACCCCTGGATAAGTCGAGGTGCCTGAAACCAGGCCCGTACGGTCCGTAAACGAGATTATAAAATATAAAAAAAAGAGAGTTTAAGACTAAAGGGCCATAAATTAAATTAGATTGTACGCGTTTGCATTGTTTGACATTGATTGGCCCCTTGTCCGTTTTGCAAAAAGGATACGCCCACCACACGCCTTGTAGGGCCCACTCCGAGCCCTGCATAGATGATCAGAGCTGTTTAATAATTTTAAAAAGATAACCGAGTGGGTCCATAAAAAATCAACTCATTCCGATATGTATAGGTGCTCGATCCAGTCTTTCCATTTTGAAAAATTGAAAAATCCAATATTTCCATTTTTTCTAATTTTTCAAAAATGGGAAGATTGGATCGAATACCTACGCATATCGGATTGAACTGATTTTTTGCGGGCTCACTCAATTTTTCTTAAAATTATTAAATGACTTGAATTATCTGTACGAATCCCAGAATGGACCCCACACGGCGTGCAGTGGTTATACATTTGTGGTCCTTTTGGTGCTCTCGACTCGATTTTTCTTTGGTTCTGTGCATGATAGGCCTCTCTCTTTCTTTCAGTCAGACACCACCAATCTTTTCGGGCTATTCATTTGGGTCATTTTCCATGACTTGCTCGAGTTTGGTCTGTGGGTCTAATATAAAGTTTCTGTTGGCCCATTAGATCAAAAGAATTTGGTCATAATAATGATCTTATTTCGTTTTTATATATTCCCCTGATTATAAGAAAGGTCTTATATATTTTAGAGTGTCATATTGCATCCAATAACACATTTTCTCATCTTCGTTTTATTCTAATTTGGTATCAAAACTAAGGTTTTAAGTCTAGCTTTCACTGCCATCTCTCTGTTGCTGCATCACCATCACCATAAACCGTTCCCCGACCAAACCTTTGCCATAATCACTAATTCACTACCCAATGCATCCAACTGCCACATTTAAGCTCGACCAATTACGTAGTTTCCTAGGATAAATGTTCAAATAAGAAGTTTCTATTTGATCAAATAAACAGGCCCTAGAGTGTCAAAAAGTGGTGGTGTTGTTTTGATTTAAATTTAACTGCTGGTATATACAGTATCATTTTTTCCGTAGAAGGGTGATCGAGATTGGCTGTTACAAGACCAGACTAGGTCAAAACTAGAGAAATTTGACGTTAAAATGATGAGAAATCCTAGCCGTACCGACCCATTCCATACCAAAACCGTACCGACGGCCGCGCCGGGCCGTCCCCCGGCCACCGAACGGCTGATCCGGATTGGTGATCCGGTGGCCGGAGATTTTCTGGCGAGGCCATCGGTACGGTTTCGGTATGGAATGGGTCGGTACAGTTAGTAGAACTCTAAAATGATGATCTATTAGTGAACTTTTTTTTTTGCTTTTGGTCATAATTTTATATTTTTTTAAAATTCTCTCATCGAAATGGATTATTAATTCAAAAAAAAATCACACGAATCTAACAAAAATTCAAAAAATATGAACAAAACACACACAATAAAAAAATAAATTAAGTTTAGAAGAACTCAGCCTTTGAGTGTCTATGTTCAGACTTGCCTTTTGTACTAGATGGACTTGGTCCCAAATTTTACAAATAGGCTCTTTTTGAGACTTGCACTCCACAATAACGGCAAACTGGTTCAGACAAGTAATGTTGTTATCATTCATTGGTCATTGATTAGGACGCAAAGTTTAGGGTAATTTTGGAACTTGAGACCGCTGAAAGGGTAAGTAAACATTGTCCCCACCAATTCTCCAAAGTCTATCTGGGTGGGTAGGCATGTGACACGTATGAAGAACCGGTCAACGGAATGTCAGCGATCATTAACAATCGAAAACGCACGTACAGGGGGCCTAAGTTTCGTTTTGTTTTTTTCCTTTTTTTATTTGGTCTGTGATAGCTAGGCACATGTATACCGTAGAGGTGAAGGTCAAAGAGGTACGTTTTAGTACTCCGTGTATTTTTAATGGAACAGTCACAGTGAGTGTGACAGTGGCTTTGTGCAAAAACGTTGGCTGCTGCCCTAAAACTAAACGGTCCAAACGTCGGTGGTCTTCTATGTACTCGGTCCCAATTTAACGCTCTAGTCTTTGGAGTTCAAAGCTAAAAGTAAAGTGGTGTTAACGTGTTCTCCTTAAAAGGGATTTTTGGATTTTTGGCCTTTCATCTATTTTTTTTTGACGTATGTCATTTTGGTGTTAAATTTTTATAGATTATTGATTTGTCTTAATAAAAAAAATTGATAAATCAAAATTTTTTGACTTTGGAACTTTATCTTGGATATTGCCAAAATTATTAGGGAAAAAGTATTTTTTTTTGTTTTTTTTATTTCTCATCAAGATAAATAAATAATCTAAAAAAATTTAGTTCAAATACACTAAACTTCTGTGCATTTTTTGAATAAAGATAAAACGTTAAGAAGCCCAAAAGCCCATAGGACAACACCACCTAAGTTCCGTCAAGTTTCCAACACGATCCATTAGAGGTAGTTCCACACGGAGCCAACAATGTTCAAATGAACACCCCCTTCAAAAAAATTGCTTAGAATACACGTTTCTGAATATTCAGTCGTAATAATCTTGAACACCCAACTTAAAAATAATTGACTCTCTGCTCAAAAACAATTGATCACTCTGTCCACAACTCAATTACAACCATGGGCGGACCCACACTATGGCAAGGTGGGTCACTTGACTCCACTGAGTTCTAAAATACCACTAGCGCATATATAGTTTTGAGGAGTATTTTGTAATTGTAATGCCTCGAATTTTGGAAACGTTAAAGAGACAATTTTATTGAATATCTAAATAGAGTCTGGCTCATTATTATATCATAACCTCCATGAGCGTACTTTCATTACAAAAGGGAGGGAAACTAAGGTTTCTAACTACAGTTCTTTCTGCTCCTCTATCCTAGCCAACTCTTCAGCTCCAAAGGCCTCCAAGGTATACAACTCACCTTAATTATTTACAAAGTCTAACACATTCTACTAGCGTTGCCACTAGTATAATATGTTAAGGTCACTAAAGGTAACACCATGAGTTACGAGAGCTCAATAGAATAATCTATACCCACTAACCCTTAACTTACAAGCAGTAGATCACAAAATTAACAATTTCCACATAGTACATGCATATCTAACTGAACAGTTAATAATGACACATCTACATTCATTATTCAACTATCGTTGGTATCCATGATTTCTGAGTTTCTCCTACGCGACTCGTGTCACCATTTTTCATATACATTTCCAAAATTATTTTTAACACACCCAACCTCAGTTCCGCAGCTCTGGGTTCCCGAGTATCCTCTCCACCGCTCCGGGTTCCCATTGGCACACAAAACATTAAATTTGGCATTGGCTCCTCTCCTCGGATAACCAATCCACAATTCCAACCTCGGTTCCGCCGCTCCGAGTTCTCGAGTATACCACAATGGTTCAGCCACTCCGGATTCCCATTGGCACACAAAACATTGAATTTGGCATTGGCTCCTCTCCTCGGATAACCAATCCACAATTCCAACATCGGTTCCGCTGTTCTGGATTTTCGAGTATACCACAATGGTTCCGCCGCTCCGGGTTCTCATTGAGTCTTCGAAAAATCTTTCCTTTACACACACACACACCACACATTGGGCAAGTCCGGCCACATTGTGGTTTCAAAACACACCTTGTCATTAACAACACCTTAAGCGTCATGTTTCTACTTTCTTGATTTTCGTGTCTCGTTGCATGCATAGACTCCCCAGCAGGACTTTTCATAAAAGTAACCGTAAATCATTCATTGTAATCTAGAAACTAAACTAGTAAGATCATCCAACTCTATATTACTTATCATGCTCAAATCATAATTTAAAGCATAACGTCACATGTACGGACGCCCTTGGAGTGAAGATCACTTATGCTTTACAACAAGACAAGTAATACAAGCAATTCAAGTATACATGCTCATAATCATCCTAAAGATCAAAAGACAAATACTTTTACTCAAGTTTATATTTTGAAAATTCGTTCTTTCTTCATTTTAGGAAAGTTCAAAACAACATATGTTTTCCCGAAAAATAAAGTCGATATATTCAATATAGTCACATACATTTCACACAATACAAGCATCAAACAATTTTACTTTTATACTTAGAGGAATGAGTAAGGAAAAGCTACCGTTCTTCTTTGCGGTAGGTACGGCTATGAAAAAAAGTAAGTACGTCAGCTATCGAACAGAGTAACTTTCTACGGTAAACTTACGATAGCTTCGAAAGAGAAATGTTTCTCTCGAAATTAGATCGTGACTAAACTACTAAACTTTATGAATCGAAATGGTGGGTTAGTGGTGGTTTAGTGACGGTCTTGGATAAATTTCTTGAAGAACTCAATAATAAAGGAAGAATTTTAAGAACACAAAAATTCTAGAGAGAGAAGTTGAAAGATGGAAGGTGTGAGTTAAATGACAAGTGAAGGATCCTATTTATAGCAAAATATTGTCTCTCTATCTCTCTCTACAATGGCCGAAAATCTCCCTCTCTCTCTTTTCCATGGATTTGTTCTATGGTCTTGTCCAATCAAGCCTCCCAAGCATGCCATGATTTGTCTTTTTCATTATAGGCTTACGGCTATATAAGACAAGTTGGATCTTAAGCTTTTTAGGCAAATCCTAGATAATTATAGTATAGGAATGGGTTGTCATGTGGTAATTAGGCTTAAAGGCTAAAAAAATATAAGGAATCGTAGTTTTCTAGGATAAAGTAGTTACATGCACACACACACCTTTTTCTCTCTCTCTTCCTTTTTCCCATGCGTCCATATAAATTTATATAATATGTGTGTGTGTATAAGACCAAGAAAGTTTAATGACTATGGTTAAGGCTAAGTGGTATGTTATTGGCCAATGGATAACAATTTCCTAGAAAGTATATCTGGGCATGCTTAAAAAAATAGGCTAGTATGTACCTAGGAATCTAGAAAAGTATCTTTGATGGGTAATAGGTTCAATGCTATTATTTATAGGTTTACATGCATGACAAGTCTAGGTTTACTACTTTTGAAAAAAAAATGATTACTATCCAAAGTCTAAAAAAAAATTCAATATTTAAACGATAATTTTTTTTTTATATACTAAAAATCAGAGTCGTTACAAGCTATCCCCTTAAAGTAATTTCGTCCTCGAAATTAGGTGCACGCTCGGATTCGAATAGTGAGGGTTATTTGCTCTCATGAGGTCGGAGTTGCCGAGCTTCGAAGGCTACGACTTTTCCATTCTGCATTAGCACGCATCCCAAGCCATCTCTTAACGCGTTGCTGTAGACCGTATAATCAACACCTCGCTCGGAAATGATAAGTATCGGTGCACTGGTCAGTCTCTTTTTCAATTCCCTAAAGGATCTCTCACAGGCTTTATTCCAATCTAGCATCACTTCTTTCTAAATCAGTCTGGTCATTGGTTTGGCTAGGATTGAAAAATCTTATTCATGAGACACAAGAATACTGCTGGAGCGTTAGTCAGCCCAAACGGCATTATTACAAACTCGTAGTGTTCGTATCTGGTGCGAAAGGCTGTCTTGGCAATATCCTCATCCCGAATCCTTAACTGATGGTAGTTTGATCGGAGATCAATTTTAGAAAAGCAAGTTGCTCCTCTTAATTGATCAAATAGATCATCGATTCTAGGCAACGGATATCGGTTCTTGACTGTTACTTGGTTCAACTTCCTATAGTCGATACACAGTCGAAGTGTTCCTTCTTTCTTCTTCACAAACAATGCAGACGCTCCCCACGGTGATGTATTTGGCCTGATAAATCCTTTGTCCAATAATTCTTGCAATTGGGTCTCGACCTCCTTTAGTTTTGTCAGGGCCATTCGGTACGGTACCATAGAGTTGGGTGCTATTCTCAGTTGGAGTTCTACAGAGAAGTCTATCTCTCTTTGAGGTGGTATGCCAGAAAGTTCTTCAGCGAAAACATCGGTATACTCGCAAATGATGTGTGGTAATCCCACTTCCATTCTCCCGGCTTCTTCCAATTGGAGATTAGCGAGCCATCCAAATAGTTAGTTCTGCCACTTCGATCTTTTTCGTCGCCGAACTCGCCGTCTGTCTATCCCCCTTAAAAGGAAATGAGTTCCTTCTAGAGTATAAGCTGTCACTATCTTCTGATGGCAGTCTATGACCGCTCGATGTGCTGATCGCCAGTCCATCCCTAGGATTACATCGAAATCCGCCATGTCGATCACTCTAAGATCGCAGTTTTGGCACAAGTTGGCTACTCCTAGTTCGCACCCTTTACACACTAGACTAACAGCTATTCTCCCCCCAACGGCGATGTTACTTTCGTACTCGTACTTAGGGGTTTTGTTTCCAGTGTTAGTACAGTTACGCTGGCAGTAGAGATAAATGAATGCGATGCCCCAGAATCAAAACAAGACTTGTACGCAGATACTATAATAGTAGTGTATCTTGGATCACAGCAGGATCCTGCTTTTGTTCCTCAGTTTGCAGCGCAAAAATACGCCATTCAGTACCCTGCTGTGTTCCCATGGGCTGGTTTCCTTTGTTTTGCTGCTGCGATGGGCCTCCAGGGTTTTATTTCACAAAACCTATCTATCCAAAGCCCCATTCCTTTCCCTTTGAAGTTGGGGGCAGTCGCACTTATAGTAACCCATAGCCTGGCAGTTGAAGCACTGAACTGTCGCTATGTCTCGACCACCTCACTTTGGTTTGCCACTTCCGGGGATAGCAGTCCTCCAGGGTTGGTTGTTTTGAGGCGGGTTAGAGGGTTTGGTGGGGTAGGGTCCACGGTTGTTGCCGAGGGGTTGGGTTCAGATTAGTCCACCGATGCTATTATTCGCCTTTTTTCATCGGGTTTTGAAGTCAGTTTCCTCACTCTCTAGCCGGAGTACACACTTTACGACTTTGGCATAGGTGGTAAAAGCTTGAGCCACAACAGCCTTTTGAGCAGTCGTTCGTTTCCACTCGAATCTCCTAGCCTTCTTGTCCTCGTTCGGGATGGAGTTTAGGGCATAACAGGATAGTTCCTCATATTTGGTCGCGTACTAGGTAACGGTCATTGTTCCTTGTTTTAGGTTCAGGAACTCTTGTTCCTTGGCTAAGCGGAGAGGTGTGGAAAAATATTTGTCGAGAAACAGAGTTTCAAACTCGGCAAATATCATAGTGGCTATGGTATGGGTGGCTTCCATCAGGTCCCACCAATAGCAGGCTTCTCCCTTCAATTGATAAGTGGCTAAGACCACACGATCTCTGTTTTAGGTAATCCCTAAGATTCTGAGGATCATCTTGACTTCGTTCAGCCATGTCTCGGCCACAACGAGGTTAGTGTCTCCGTGAAAGGTCAGGGTCGGCGTTTGCAGAACTCGTTCATTGCTTGGGTTTGGGTCATGGGTCCGTCGTTGTGGTTCTGGTTTTGACAGTTAGCGTTTAGGGCAATTATGAACGCTTGCATCATTTGGGCTAGGTTGGGGTTTGCGTTAGAGGATTCTCCGTTTTCGTATCCTAATCCGTGGCGCGTATTCACCATCTACGAGTAAGAATCGAAAGGGGGAGATTTTAGTCTACTAAAACAAAATTTCCTTTTGCAAATGGTGTTTTCCTTCTAAAGTCGAAAGCAGTTTTATCACGTAGTATGCAACAGTACTCTTTTAAAATAAAGCAAGCTTTTCATAGATAAAAGAGAGATACAATCATAAGCATAGAATTCTACTACAAGGCAAGTAGAGACCTAAGATAAGGTTCTTTCTAATACAAGTGATGACGATACGATCCTACATACTCCTATTACATGGTCCTACAGGTTGTCAAGCTTTATTCCACGTTGCTGCCATACCATTCTAAGTTAGAACAATTCTATAAACCTCTCTCAACCATTCCATGTAGTTCGAGCTAACAGGTTGGCGAGGTGGCTTATTTATAAGGACAGAGTTTAACCTCAATCAGAAGACATGGATTTATTACCACTAAAGAAAACTTTAAAATTTCGAGGTTCCACATTCAATTTTTGATTTAAGTCATCATCCAATTGTTTGGGAATTTTCAGCTCAGTGGTACTGTCAATTTCCACACCTTGTTTCAATTCGAAGATTATTTTGTCAGAATTCCACCCAATTTGGGATAGTAAACTTAAACTCAATCTACGTTTATGCAATGGTCAATCTATCTTATGGTTCTACCCATTCTACCCATGACCGAGGTTTTGAACTTAAAGCTCTGATACCAAGCTGTAACGCCCTGAATTTTGGGAACGTTAAATAGACAATTTTATTGAATATCTAAATAGAGTCTGACTCATTATTACATCATAACCTCCATGAGAGTACTTTCGTTACAAAAGGGAGGGAAACTAGTGTTCATAACTACAGCTCTGCCTACTCCTCCATCATAGCTAGCTTTTTAGCTCTAAAGGCCTCCAAGGTGTACAGCTCACCTTGATCATCTACAAAGTTTGACACATTATACTAGCGTCGCCACTAGTATAATATGTTAGGGTCACCAAAGGTAATACCATGAGCTTTGAGAGCTCAATAGAACAATCTATATCTACTAACCCTTAACTTACAAGTAGTAGATTACAAAATTAACGATTTCCACATAGTACATGCATATCTAACTGAAACAGTTAACAATGATACATTTACATTCATTATTCAACTATCGTTGGTGTCCATGATTTCTGAGTTTCTCCTACACGACTCGTCATAGACCGTCTCACCATTTTTCATATACATTTTCAAAATCGTTTTTAACACACCCAACATCGGTTCCGCCGCTACAGGTTTTCGAGTATCCTCATAATGGTTCCGCCGCTCCGGGTTCCCATTGGCACACAAAATATTGAATTTGGGATTGGCTCCACTCCTCGGATAACCAATCCACAATTTCAATCTCGGTTCCGCCGCTCTGGATTCCCGAGTATACCACAATGGTTCCATCGCTCCGGATTTCCATTGGCACACAAAATATTGAATTTGGTATTGGCTCTTCTCCTCGGATAACCAATCCACAATTCCAACCTCGGTTCCGTCGCTCTAGATTTCCGAGCATACCACAATGGTTTCGCCGCTCCGAGTTCCCATTGGGTTTTCGAAAAAAATTTCCTTTACATACACACACACCACACAATGGGCAAATCCAGCCACATTGTGGTTTCAAAACACACATTGTCATTAACAACACCTTAAGCATCATGTTTCTACTTTCTTGATTTTCGTGTCTCGTTGCATGCATAGACTCCACAGCAGGACTTTTCATAAAAGTAACCATAAATCATTCATTGTAAACTAGAAACTAAACTAGTAAGATCATCCAACTCTATATTACTTAACATGCTCAAATCATAACTTAAAGCATAACGCCACATGTATGGATGCCCTTGAAGTAAAGATCACTTATGCTTTACAACAAGACAAATAATACAAGCAATTCAAGTATACATGTTTATAACCATCCTATAGATCAAAAGACGAATACTTTTGCTCATGTTTATATTTCAAAATCCATTCTTTCTTCATTTTAAGGAAGTTCTAAACAACATATATTTTTTCGAAAAATAAAGTCAATATATTCAATATAGTCACATACATTTCACATAACACAAGCATCAAACAATTTTACTTTTATACTTAGGGGAATGAGTAAGGAAAATCTACCGTTCTTCTTTGCAGTAGGTATGGCTACGAAAAAAAGTAAGTATGTCGGCTATCGAACGGAGTGACTTCCTACGGTAAGCTTACGGTAGCTTCGAAAGAGAAAGATTTCTCTCGAAACTAGATCTTGACTAAACTACTAAACTTAATGGATCGGAATGGTGGGTTAGTGGTGGTTTAGTGGCGGCCTTGGATGAATTTCTTGAAGAACTCAAAAATAAAGGAAGAATTTTAAGAACAAAATAAGAACACAAGAATTCTAGAGAGAGACGTTGAAAGATGGAAGGTGTGAGTTGAATGGCAAGTGAATGATCCTATTTATAGCAAAACATTGGCTCTCTCTCTCTCTCTCTCTCTCTCTCTCTACAATGGCCGAAAATCTCCCTCTCTCTCTTTCCCATGGATTTGTTGCATGGTCTTGTCCAATCAAGCCTCTCAAGCATGCCATGATTTGTCTTTTTTATTATGGGCTTAAGGCTGTATAAGACAAGTAGGATCTTAAGCTTTTTAGGCAAATCCTAGATAATTATAGTCTCGGAATGGGTTGTCATGTGGTAATTAGGCTTAAAGGCTAAAAAAATGTAAGGAAGCATAGCTTTCTAGGACAAAGTAGGCACATGCACATACACACCTTCTCTCTCTCTCTCTCTCTCTCTCTCTCTCTTCCTTTTCCCATGTGTCCATATAAATATATATAATATATGTGTGTGTGTGTGTGTATAAGACCAAGAAAGTGTAATGACTACGTCTAAGGCTAAGTGGTATGCTATTGGCCAATGGATAACAAATTCCTAGAAAGTATATCTAGGCATGCTTTAAAAAAAAAAAGGCTAGTATGTACCTAGGAATCTAGGAAAGTATCTTTGATGGGTAATAAGTTCAAGGCTATCATTTACAGGCTTGCATGCATGACAAGTCTAGGTTTACTACTTTTGAAAAAAAAATGATTATTATCCAAAGTCTAAAAAAAATTTCAATATTTAAACGAGAATATTTTTTTTATATACTAAAAATTAGAGTCGTTACAGTAATTTTGCCCTAAGGGATAATATTTTTGTCCTGAAGATCCCAAGGAATTAATAATTCTTGCTCTCTTTGATTGTGACGTTGTGCAAAGAACTCAATATTTTTTCTCTTTTCACAAAGTTTACGAGTCCATAGACTCTATACTCTATAATACCTTCTTCTCTCTCTACACAAAAGTAAGCATAGGCTCCTGCAAATACAAAAGCAAGCAGCCTATTCAGAAGGAAGCTAGGTCAAATAATTACCAATAAATGTAAAAAGGCTAGGCTAGGGTATGATAGTTTCTTTAAATTAAAATTAAAAACTCTATCAGTGCATTTTACACTGTGGTAGGTAATCTTTCCCTAATCTTTTAGTGTTGCCCAATTTGTTACTCTTTTCGTCCCATTTTGTTTGTCAAATTTTGAATGTTGTGTTCTTTATTAATTTCTTATTTTTCAATTTATAATGTTTTGCATAATTATGGACAAGCTTAAAGACATTCAACTACATTGCAAAACCTTGTTAACTTGAACAATATTCTTTCGAATTCTCATCTACCATAGAATTAATGTCTCATCATATCATCAATCTATAGAAGAACGTATCTTCAAAAAAGTCGGCTCCAACTTATTCGTCCCAATTTCTTTCAATAGGGCACTCTTAATTTATTACATCAGCTTAACGTTAGCACAAAATATAAAACATCATCTAAAACAACTATTAGAATTACTCCCTCCATACTAAAAAAAAATGTCCAATGTAATGGGAGAACTTTTAAAAAAAAAAAATTATTGGCAAATATATAGGAGTATATTCTTAAGTTCTCATTCACGTGGTAGATAAATTTTATTTTCTGCACTATTTAGGCTAATATATGAGATTTTGTACATATATTGTTAGTTAATAGATTACCCACTAGTAGAGTTAAGGTAATTTCTTAATACCTTGCTACTAATTCTGAGAGCCGTCACTGCAATCCATACTCTTTTTCCTTTTTTGTTTTCAATAATTGATTATTTTGATGAAGACATCCCTAAAGTTAACAGCCAGATAAATTCATGTGGTGCAAAGTATTTTTTGCTGGCTATGAGGATCGCAAACTTGGAAAATAATAAGCCATTAATTTGGGATAACAAAAGTCTTTAATTGACTTTGCTAACACCAACCCATAGACTTTTTTCCATCCCCCCACCTAGAGATTTCTAAGAACAAATAATACCCATATTCTCTGGAGTATTTTTTCAAGTTAATAGGTAGGATGTTGACGAGTTATTTTGCTAAACATATTGAATATGAGCACATACATAGTGTATATACAGATTTTTTGCGTCCCACAAAAATGATCTGGGCCGCTCATTTTGTGTAAAATGGTTTGTTTAAAGTTCTTGTGAAAAATCAACTCAATCGGATATCGGTAAAGTCGTTTATGATACATCCAACTTTGCTTCAGAATCAACAAACAAAATGAGCGGCTCGGATCATTTTGTGAAATCCAATATGAGTCCAAAATCTGTATATATGCACAGTATGTTCATTTTGTGTATGAACCTATAGCAGCTCTGTTTGCTAAATGACTACTAAAATGTTGTTATTCTGCTCTTCTACTCAAAATCTGAATCTCACGGCAAAAAGTACTACTCCACCACTATTGCGTTGATTGCTCAAGTCAAAATAGTTGACGAGAGGGCGAAATTGTATAAGTTGACAAGTCAATTGCAATGGGAGAATACGGAGCGAAATATATTTGGCATTCATATATAACAGATGTTCATTTTAATGAAGTACTCATACACACCACATTCCTACAAGGGCGAAATAGATAGAACAAAATTTAAATAAATCATCGAATCCCGTTCCAGAATACCTTATTAAAAAATAAATACTTATTTTACATTTTCAAACTCAAAAATAATGTAAATAATAAATATTTTATTATTTTTTTGCACCGTATAAAAGATGTCATCGAAATCTTTCAAACAAAATCTATATTGCATATTTTTAGATTTCAGTAAATCTATTATTTTTAAACTTGAAATTGCATTCTTAAAAATAAAGACTTATTTCCCATTCTGGAACGGTTAAAATGATATCTTTGAAATAAAATTGTTATTCAAAATTTCGGATCCTCGCATCACTTAATTACTCTCACCTCTTTTCGGGTCACTCCATACAAAACCTTGTCTTGACTTTAATAAGGGCTCCGTTTGCTTAGTCTAAGTGCGCATAATGTGATCCGGATACTTGAGTTATCAAATAAAGTAGTATATTCAAGTGTCTAAGAAGAAATAAAATCATAGAACTTGCCGCGTACTGTGATCCTAGCCATGAGCCATATGTAGCCACTAGAACAGGCTAGCCAGTCGAAGTAATTCTAGCTGATATCAGCTGTTTAATTTCTATTTCTTTTTAATTATTTTCTAGTAGTACTTTTACAAGGGTATAAATCAATGCGTGTTTCTTTGACAGTTTGACCCCTAGCTATATATATGGAGCAGTTTACTTTACTTCCAAAACATGTCTAAGTGCTGTTGGTGAAATCAGAGACATTAAACGGACACCCTTTAAACTATAATTTGACCTAACAATATGAAATCATGGAAAGCTATATTAAAAGATTATAAACACGTAGAACTGTGTAAATAGCAATCAAATTTGCGAAGTAAAAATTAAAATATGGACACCGCTAGAGACTAGAGAGATCTATGCAGACTATGCCAAAGTCTTTGTATTCAGATTATATCAGGTGTAATCTATATTTATCCATATTTTTATGTCCAGGTTACTCCAGGTGTGTTGCATGCCTAATTTAAGTTCCCTCGAATGGTCAAGAGAAGGGGTTACACTTCAGCTGCGATTTGGACTACCACAATTTAAGGCAGAAAGTAATGTCTTTTGCAACAACTCCAGAACCACAACGTACCAATTAGGGGGCACGCGTTTTCAGAATATGTTTTGAGAAAAAAATTGTTGCAATCAAAGTTGTTAGGTGTTTTCGGTAGTGAATTTGGTGTAGAAAAATGTTAAGTTGTTTCCGATAGTTGATACTGTAAGTTATAGATGGGTTTGTGAGTAAAGTTACTAAATCAAATCAAACCAAACCAAACCAAACTAAACCAAACCGAGTTTTATGTCCCAATCACTTGGGATCGGTTATATGAATTATTTTTCTCCATTGAGCTCTGTCAAGGGCCACTTGCTCACACAAACCAATTATACTCATATCTTTGTGCACAACAGCATCTAATGTTAATTTAGGTTTACACCTCCCCATAGCATTGCAATCTAAAACTATCATATCTGCTCTCTTAACTACTGCATCTCCCGGTTTACCGTAGACATACCCAAACCACCTTAGCCTATTTTTCCTCAACTTTTCCTCTATAGGTGCTACACGTACCATCTCGTAAACCGTTCCATCTCGTACACTCATTCTGTTCACCTGTTGTTTCTTAATAGGTCAACATTCTGTCCCGTAAAACATCGCTGGTCTTGTGATAGTTCTATAGAATTTTCACTTCTATTTTTTGGGTATCTTCTTATTACATAGTACACCAGTAGCGCTCCTCCACTTGAGCCACCCCACTTGGATCCTATGGGTCACATCATCTGCAATCTCTCAATCTCTACTAATAATTAAGCTTAAATGCCTAAAATGATCACTCTTTGGTATCTCTTAGTCTTGGATCATCTCTTTGTTCATACGCACTGCTGGTACCACTAAACTTGCACAATATATATTCAGTTTTACTCTTACTTATCCGAAAAACCTTTGACTCTAATGCTTATATCCAAATTTCTAGTTTCGTATTAACACCTCTACCGGTTTCATTTACAAGGACAATGTCATCTGTAAACATCATACATCATGGGATATTCTCCTGAAATTGTTAGTCAATTCATCTCGTTATCATATTTGGGTTTATGTCATATAGATCTAACGGATTTTTTACGTGAAAAAAAAATTATTGACAACTTTTTTGTTAGTATAAACGAGTTGGTAAAATGGTAAAACTTGCTTATTAGTATGAACAAGATGGAGAAAAACGCCTCAGTTTTTTCCATTTTTTGCTAGTGGAAACACGGCCTAGTCACACACCCATCCACATAAGTGTGTGCAGTGCTGACTCCAGAATTTTGAAATAATGGGGTCATTTATAAGCATAAATTCTCTTACAGATTAGCGATTACATATAAAAAAGTTCAACATGGCAATTAATAATATAGTTTCGACAAAGAACTCATCAAAAGCTCAACCAGCATTTCAAGTGAAAAATAAAAGGTATCGAAAGGTATGTATTAATAATCTTCTTTTCAGTTCAACGGAAAAAAAAAAACTCTTGAACTTCTACAATTGTATTCAATGGTGTTTTGTATTTTGAAATTGTTGCATGATACTAGTCGATCTTTTTGTGGATAATACAACATCAAATGCTTCTTTTATCCTTGCACTTTATTCTATCGTTGGTTTTCTAACTTTTACAAAACGAAGAGGAGTAATTTCAATGGTTTTGGGGCACCGCCGGCCACACTGTGTTCCATCATCCTTCAACATCACATTTTTTATTGGAGTCCATGCATTTAGTGATAAGCCTCCACGAAAATGTATGGTGTTTAGGGGTATTTGCCCCAAGATCACCAAATAAATATTTTTCTTCAAAGAGTGGAGTGGGTTTCAACTTTCAAGTGGAAAAATAATCTAGTGTGGTTTGGTTATCAAATTCTAATAGTGTGGTGCTGTAAGTTTTAACTTTTACGGAGGAAAAATGAGGGTGGTTCTAGTGAAAAATAATCTAGTGTGGTGTCAACATCAATTTGTAATGGGGTCATTTATTAATCTTGAAAAAAATTCAGTATTCCAGGCGTGTAGAGAGTTTTTTTGTCACACCCCATCCCGGAAAAAAAAACACCACACCAAATTTATTTTCCGAATGGGATGGACCCACGCCTTGGCCTTGTTCAAACAGTAAATAAAAGCACCAGCGAGGTGTCCAGCTCATAAAAAAAAAAAAGCTTAACTTGCATATATACGAAAGTAACTGTCATACAAGACGTGTCCACATATATATAACATATACATGCTCCAAAAATAGGCACATAATCAAAAGAGTAAAAAAGATAGACTTCTATATACACAACTTCTGTCTAGACTCTGCAGTGTGGACCCGCGTGCCATCACGCACTTGAAAAGAAAACACTGTGGGGGTGTGAGCTATCAACGTGCTCAGTGAATGCTCTTATCCGTAATAAGAGAAGCAATAAAGACAAGTGCTATCAACAATTTAAACAATAATATTCAGCCCACAATAACGTTCCATTACGTAATATTCATAACGCCACTAAGGCAATTTCCATATCAACGCCACTAAGGCAATACTCTTTACACCACTAAGGCAATAGTCGTCACGCTACTAACGCAATATTTATTCACGCCACTAAGGCAATATTCAATAACGCCACTAAGGCCATATTATAACGCCACTAAGGCTACGATCATATTCTCGCTTAGGAGCTCAAGCCAAATATTAAGCATTTCAATACGAAAAATAACTTTACACCGTGTCTCATCTTCCGCTATTAAAAATAAGAACACCCACCTCGAGGTCCGGCCAAAAAGGTATCAACACGAGCTCACTCCTTACGTGGAGTCGCGGTGCTCGTTGCCGCTTCCGAACCTGGCGTGGAACACACAAATCCACACATGTGAATATGGAGTTCAAATTGAAAGGAAATAACAAACAATAACTCAAATACTCCTTCCTACAGTCAAGTGTCGCACATGATTTTCAACTATAACAACCATAAATGAATATTTTAACACTTATAAGTTGTTTCAGCACTTTTACATTTAATTTTAGCATTCCGTCTCAAAGCTTGACAGTTTAACAGAAAATTCAGCAAGTATCAATTATCTACAGCAGTTACAGAGGAAATTTAATTTCCAGCGTCAACCACACAATTCCTGCTCCTAAATAGCCGTTTTCAGCATTCTAACACAGTTTCGGCAATCTAGAAATTCATTTTTCAGCACAGGACATGAATTTCCAGCACCCAATTCTCAATTCCAGCACCCAATTCTCACGGTTTTAGCACCCAAACTTCAATTTCCAGCAGCTATACACAATTTTTAACACCAAAAGTACCCAATTTCTGCAGCTAGGTTCACATTGGCAGCATAAAGAATCAAATTTCAGCACATAACGAGTAATTCTTTTTCTTAATATACACTTTTCAACTATAAAACTACAGGTTCAGAACTTGTTCCCTAGTTTCAGCACCTCAGAGATCTTTTTTTTTTCCTTTATTCAAATCCCACACAAACCCTAGAGTTAATTAGAGAAAGATGTAAACGAATTATAACACACCCAAATTAAAAATGAAGAGAGCACTTACCACAAACCTAATTCTTTTTTTTTCTTTCCTATTCTTCTCTTTCTCCTCTTTTCCGTTGCCTCTTCTTCTTCTGCGTTTCTGTTTCTAATCTCCCTTGTTTGTTTGTTTGTTTGTTTTTTTTTTTTTGTTTAGTTCTCTCTCCTCACCCCTGTATATCACCAAATACACTAACTCCTCACTGAGGACTCCACGTGCACACCAGCACAATGAACTTTTTTTTTACAATTACATCCTTGTAGTTTAGGAAAATCAATTTATAAACCCACACACAAATAATAGGACAAAGAAAATACAAAAACTCTTCCTTACGTTTTTTTTTAAAAGAGAGTTGGGTCTCACATTTTTCTCTTTAAATATTTTGCCAAAATATTCCAGTTACTTAAAGAAAATGAGTTTTTTTTTATAAGCCGGAACATTATTTTCTCATATATTTTTTTATTGTAACATGGTATCAGAAAAAAGATTCCAAACGTAATCTTCTAACATTTATTCATTTTAATTACCAGAAAAATGATTAAAAAAGACAAATAAGATTAAAAATAGTAACATAAGTAGTGGGTACACAAACATAAACTTAAAAAATTATGCTATATTACACAAATTTGAAACAATTGCTTAACGATAACTAACTCTTCCAGCATTTTTAGGGACAAAAATATTACTATTGTTCTCATATAATCAATTTTTACTTATTTGAAGGGCTCAATGGCTCATGAATACTACCCAAATTGTCAGGGACCCTCATTTTATCAAATTATTGGTAACCAAGATAAAAGCCTTGCTCCCTTTGGCTTAGGGCTATGTACTAAGACCAACTATAAAATCCGCTAACATCCAAAATTCACCAACACTTTTAAGCTTCTTTTAAATTTAACGACCACTCTTCAAGATCTGAAGGGGCCCCGCCGCGGTGGAGGTGGTCGCCAAAGGTGCAGCCAGTAGTGGTTGGCAGTGGTGATGGGTCCGTCCCCTGGCCTCCTCTCTCTCAGAGAGAGAGAGAGAGAGAGAGAGAGAGAGATGGTTTTGGGTCGTTTTGCTTTTTGCTGTTTCTTTTTTTTTTTTTTTAAAGGGATGGGGCCCGCTCGCCAAGTACGCAAGTGGTAGAGGTTCCAGTGCCCCATTCCAAACCCCAAAGTTAGATAAACCATTTACCATTCCGATCCCATAGTTGTTATCTAGCCAACAACCATCCAATAAGATGAGACCCAAAATCTCATTTAGCCCAATTCACCCATTTGTCCAGCCCAGTCGACTTATCGATCCCATCCACCAGTTGCAGAGGTTCCAATTAGTTAGAGCAAAACTCTATATAAATTGGACTCAAAAGAGTTGATAGCACGTTAGAGGGTTTTCAATTTAAGATTTTAGAATGGAGCAAACTCTTAAGTTACGGATCTTAATCACTAGGCCAATTCCTTGGGTTAATTCAAAATAAGTGTTACGAAGAAATTACTTACCAATTAAAAAGTGTTATGAAGAAATTTGACGTGACATGCCCACATCATGTCATGAAATTTGACATGATATACCAAAAAAAAAGTATTGCAGGGGGTGTTTTTGTGAGAAGCCCTCTGTAAGCGACAAGTGGCATAATCCAAAAAAGTTTAATGAAATTTAGATTTTAACTATTTCAAAATCTAATTGATTCAAAAAAGAAGATAACTTAGAATTTGATAAATCCTATTAACCACGGATCTATAAAATCTATTTTTTCCCTTTTAATTGCCATGCATAACACGGATTGATGCTAGTCGGTATTTATTGTGAGGCTTCTCTAAATCTCGCTAACGAATTTAAAGTAGAAATCTTTTCGTCTTTCTTCTACGTTTCCCTCGAGTTTTGGACCAATTTTTAAATGTTTTCTTAAACAAGAAAATAATCAAAACCTTGCTTACACGATGATATTATTCTCTCTTTTTGAACTTTTTCAAATTCAGTTTAGACAAATCTTGAATTAGATGCTAAAACAATTCAGTAGGGACATAAACAAACTATAAACATAAACATAAACATAAAGCATGCAGGTCTGCAGTAGTGCCAGTCCAAAACAATGTGCCTCTTTTATGTCATCCATGCATTTCTTGCTCTTTTACTAAAAAAATTTAGTAGGGACAGAAAGCATGTAAAAAGGTCGAATGCCAACGACATCTCAAACTCAGTAATTTTATAATTTTTGCCTCTTATTATTACTGACGACTATTTGATTAACTTTTGTCAAACCAAAGCAATACTTCGTTCACGCGGTTGACAAGTTCGAACGGCGAGTTGTAGCCGGCAACAGTGTAAGGCACAACGCCACCACCATATGTTTTTGCAATGGCTGATTCCCAAGGGGTGCCCTTCAGGCTTCCTCTCAATGCGGTCACTTGCGAAGGAATGTCTGTAATGTTCGTGAAGCCTCCGAATCTCCTAACGGCAGCGTACTTGCGCTTAGGGAGCGTCACCGGGCGAACCTGATCAGCGACAGGAGGGCTGATCTTCTGGTACTTTTGTGGCAAGTAGAAGTAGACGGTATACAATCCGGTAGTATTTGAAGGATTCACATCGACCAAAACGGGAGCGGTCATATTGATTTTCACCAACTGTTTGTTTTTTCCCAAAAAGTAAGCGAAGAGTCTGCGTGCCATCAAAATTCAAACGTGTTAGAAGATGATCGATAGCTCGCAAACATTAATGAATTTGGTCTGGATGACAAGAGAGAGAGAGAGAGAGAGAGAGAGAGAGAGAGAGACGCTTACATTTTGAAGCCTTTGCCGGATCCATCGTTGTAGGAAGTTGAGTTGATCCGGGGACTGGACACCCACAGAGCCCTCTTGTAACTTCGAATCTCATAATCCTTTCGGCTTTCAATCACTTGGTAAGGAGGGCACTCAAGTCTTTTGCAGTTTGGAGCCACTCCAAATCCCTTGGAATTAGCCTTTCCTTCACATAGCATCGACCCAAACAGGGCCATAGCAATTACCAGTACTAGAGCAAAATCTTTTCTGACCAACCCCATTTTTCCTTTGAAATACTTGTGGAGACTGAAGAGTTGTTTGTTCATATATATACACAGTGGAATGCTGTATGAATTAGTTTACGTTATGTAAACTCTCTCAAAATGGTAACTACTTCAATCTTACATCGGAAAAAAATTAAATAGAAAAATATTTTCGAATCTGAGTCCACCTCAAATCAATAAGGTCAACAAAAAAAAAGGATAAATTAAATAATATTCCCAAATCTTGCACTTACTTGAATTTGAAACCCTGATATATTGAAAATTTGAAACGCATATATTTGCAGTTTTGGCTTGGATTGGTTATGTATTTTGAGGGATTCGCACACATTTATGGAACTTCCCAGATAATCAACGGCGGCTCCATGGTTTTAGTTTAGCGATGACGAAAACATAAAGAAATTTTTTGGATACACAACTCTATATAAAAAGAAATTTTTTATTATGATTGAAAATAAATTGTGCTTAATTCATTTTATTTTGTTGAGTTATGCTATCTACATACTCACAAATTGAAGTGAAGTTTTTTTTTTTTAGATTGACTACTCATGAACAATTTAGTGTTAATAATATGAAAGAAAAATCAATATATATGTAAAAAGTACAAAATTTTAGTACATTTTTCGAGTCCAAGGGGTTCGCTTTCACCTTCTGGACTCCATGTGGAGCAGCCCCTGCAGATAATACCCTATTGAATAGTAGTCGTTGGAATTCTTGGAGGCTAGTTGTAATTTCGTCAAAAATGTGAACCCAATTAAAAATATCACAAAAAGAAAAATTAATGGTTCAAATTTACTTTATGTGATCTAAACCACTGATTTCTCATTTCGAGATATTTTCGGATTAATTTTACGGGCTACCATGCATTCCAACCCCCAATTGAATTCCCAGCAAGCACAACTCTTGGTTTGGCCCGTCTCACTTTTTTCTTTTTTCTTGTTTCTCAGCTCACACACATACACACCCAAACATTAAGCATAATAGCATATAATCCAAACAGGACGCACTAATGTAACTTTATTTCTATCTCTATACCTTCAATTATAATGTAAGCGTCTCATTCCCTCCATCCATTTTTAAGAGTCACATTTCGTAAATTCATTTTTTTATGGAAATATCATCATTAAATTGTAAAAGTTAAAATTTTTCCTACTTATCCTCTATGAAATTAAACATTATCATTACACTTTTACTCATTAACTTTTCAAAATGGAATCTATTTTTAAGGGAAAAATATAAAATGTATCAACTTTTGCTTACTAACTTTATAAAATGGACATTTATTAAAGAATAGAACAAAATAAAATACTGAATTCTAAAAAAGGAGATAGAAAGAGTAAATTAGAGCATACCACTTTTGCCATGACTCAAAAGTTCAAAATATAGTACAAATAACCCAAATATAATCGTTGAGCCTGTTGCATAGTTCAAATTAATGTTCTTGTTTTTACTTTTCTCTGCTTTTTTTTTTTTTCTGAGTCATTTGTCTCGACGAGAGAAAATAGAAAAGTAAAACATAGTGACCGATGTTGACAAAAATTTATATAAGACGGTATTTTAGACAAAAAAACAAGACAGTTATTTGATATTTTTTTCGTTTTAATAAACTTTTTTGGTTTTAGGTATTACTTTTTACTTTTTAAACTTCTCTCGTCAAGATGAGATAAAAAAAAATATGATGCAAAATCTAACAATTTTCACAAAGTCAAACTTAAACACACAAAACAAAAATAAAAGGGAAATTTATGGAAATGGTCCTCCTAGTTTCACCCGAGTCTCATTATCGTTCTCCAAGTATTAATTACAACTCTATTAACCTTCAAGTTTGGTTTTTTTACCAAGTTGGTCTAATTGATAACATCTGTTAGCCAAATTAGATTGAAAAAATAAGATTGATAGCAGTTTGGACGTTACAGTTCGTACCAAGTTGGTACAAATGATGACGCTGCCCTCAATTTGATTTTTTTCTTTCAGTTTAGTTGACAAAAGTTATCAATTAGACCAATTTGATACGAAAACAAAATTTGAAGGTCAAAAGAGTTGTAATTAATATTTAGAGGACGAAAATAAGACTCGGATGAAATCAGGAGGACTATTTATATAAATTTTTCTTAAATAAAATTTCCGTTTGATTAAAATAAAAAAAAAATTCGGGTTCCGCCCTCCGCTCATAGAGATCCGTGCTCAGCTAAAATACTAATCGTTTTCCATTTGGGCTGGTGTGGGAGAGGTGGAACTAAACTATTATGTGGTCTGTACTGCTTAATCTCTTTTATCTGATACTCAATAACTACATCCGCCGTTCACTCCTCTGCATCACATTTTATCTACCTTCTTCATAGAAATGGTGAGCATGCCGGAGGTACGTACCACTACGCAGCCCACCGGCCAACAACACCGTTAATGATAGTACCGCCTCTGCCTCCGCAAATAATAGTATTCCTCTAGTTGGCTTTGGGACAGCTTCGTGGCCCTTCGGTGAATCAGGAGAGATTCTAAAGGAGTCCATTTTGACGGCAATCGAACTCGGGTACCGCCATTTCGACACGGTCGCAGTTTACCAGTCGGAACAGTGTCTCGGTGAAGCCGTTTCACAAGCCCCCGATCTCGGACTCGTCAAATCTCGTGGCGAGTTGTTCATCACGTCCAAGCTATGGTGCTCCGACGTGCACCCTTCCCGCGTCCTCCCTGCGCTACGAAATACGCTTCTGTGAGTTGTTCCATTCATTGGTTTTGATGGTTCATCTATCGAAGGGCCTGTTTCTTTGGCAGCTTCTTGTTTGCATTCTCTTTTTCTCATTACGTGTTTGGCTGGGTAACCTGGGTTGTTCAGAGAAGAGAAGTAAGAAGTAGGAGGAGATGAGCTTCTTGACTTATCGTGTTTTACTTTTTTTTTTTGTTAATAAAAAGTCCTGCAGTGTATTTCGCATATATCTTTTAAACACTAATTATGTTGCAAAATATATTATACACATATCTCCAAATACTAAACCATATTCAAAATATATTTTGACCAAAATTCAAAAAACTAAAAAGTCAATAATCAAAATGCAAAATACCAAAAAGTATGGTAACGGAACACTCCATAGTTGGGAGCACAACTCAAGAAAAAAATGAAGAGGTGGTTTTTTATCCAAATCTATTCTAGGTACAATCTCCAATGAGTTTTGGGGGGGTGTCGCCATTATTTTTATATAACTACTTTTATTCAAGAACAGAATAGAATAGTCATATCGATTCGTTCGTTTTGAGATTTTTGATTTGGATTTGTAGGTAACAAATGTAAAAAAAATAAAAAAAGCAAAAGAATGATTAAAAATAATGGTAATAGTTGAAGAAAAATAATTATAAAAAAAAATAATAGTTAAAATTTAAAATTCAAAATCCAAAACCAATGGGGTCATGATTTTCGAAATAGTCAATGACTTGGGGAGTGGGGTGTTTGTATGTGTGTGTGGGTGACCATTATCAATTCTTGGGCTCGGACCTTCTCTCCGCCCCTAGGCTAAGGGCTTGGGCTAGAGTTTGCGTTTGGGCCTCGGGCCCTCTGTTATACAGGACCCTTTTTTGGTTGAACTTTCTTTCATGGAAGTAAATTATAGTTTCAATCTTTGAATGCAATTACAATTAAAATTATTTTTTTAATAATAAAGAGGCTACACGATTCTTTTTGCGACATTAGTTATATGTAGTCAGGGCCGGCTCAAAGTATTTAGGTGTCCAAGGCCTGTTCTAAGAATGATGCCTTAAATGCTTGACAATTTTTACGAAAAAAAAATAGTCAGAGAAAGCCAAAACTATAATATTAAATCCACTTTGCCAATTAAGGTTTTCCTCTATTGATGTGGGACAAACAAGTTGCAAACCAAAATCTCCCACTTACAGTCCCACATTGCTAGTTCAAGGAAACAATGAAGGCAAAAAAAAATTTATAAGTAGAAATTCCTATTGCCTTAGTGTCAATGCTCAAGAGACTGGGCCTTACTTCTGAAACTTGGATTGAGCATTTCTTAAAAAGAGTCCTACCCAACTCAAATACTAAAAAAAATTAGGGTGCCCCAAAATTGGGCATCTTGATGCCCAAGGCCCAGGCCTTGTGGGCCTTGTGCCTGGGCCGGCTGTGTATGTAGTGTTTTTAATGCATGACTTCAACGCAATGTGCATGGAATATATTCGAATATGTACACTAGGCAAAAAGCTTTTCTTTTTTCTTTTTTCTTTTATGGGCTATTAGGCAAAAAGTGTTGAATAACAATTCTTATTTCTATTGAACAATCAATTCAATGATACATTACAAAATTTTCATATTTGACAAAATAGTGGATAAAATACTTTTTTCACATAAAATCACCCTCAAGCACCCATGTAGGAGAATTATATTGGGGGTTTTCTACTTCAAAAATTAAAGTTTGGACTTTAAACGCAATGGTTTGGATTATTGATTACAAAACAGCATTATCTGCTGTGGACATACGAATTAGAAACCATATATATATATATAAAACTCATGATGGATTTGAATAGGGCTATGAGGGGTTAAAAGTTTCGGGCTTAGAGCCATATTAGCCTGGTAGCCCAACAACTGGGCGTCTGGTAGGGCCAAGCTCCAAAACCTCTAGCCCAAGCCCTATCCGTAAAACTTGGTGGGCCAAAGACCAGGCTAAAATCGGTCCCGGCTAAGCTAAAATCCAATGGGCTCGACCGGCTTTCAGGTGGCTGGGCCAAATTTGCACACTACTAAGTACTAAGGCAGGACAGTTAATTAAAGAAAGAATCAAAGAGAGGTGATAGAATATGAATCAGACGTGTAACTTTCTGAGAAACCGTATCGTGTATATAACATATCTAACATATATCATCCTGCACTATTCTCTCATACCTCGTTTGCAAGAAGTGGTTGAAATATCTTCAAGGTGTCAATGTAATTGTCTTTATGTTAGGATATTTATGTGCATAATTAATCTCTTGATGTGTTATCTTGATGATTTATCGTTTATCATTTGTTTTCAAAAGTTTTTTGACATTTTTATGTTGTGATGAATATGATAAATTTGTTGTACTTTTCCAAGTAATTTTATGTTGTGGTGAATTGATAATATTATCTTGTTATGGTAAAATTACCATATAAGTACTAAAGTTTACAGAAGTTTATGAGATATTTGTGGTACTGTCTTGTAAATTATGACAAGTTTATCAAAAAATTACGTCTTGCAGAAATTATGAGAAATTTTGGATAGACAATGATAAATCCATTTCAAATAGTGTAAGTTTTGCACAATATTTCATGCCGTATTCGTTATTTAGTCATCAACCCTAGTTGTTATTGATATGAATAATTTGTTTCAGTTTACGTGATGGGTTTAGCTTCAAACGAATCCCCTTTTATCTTGTTATAGTTAATGTTTAAGATAACCACTCTTATGTTTTACTAGTCGGTGCATTGGAAATATTGGAGACTAAAAAATTAACGGGGAGTTTGTTAAGAACCGATTGTGAAAAATTAAGAAATGAGAAAAGGTGGGCTGTGCTCTAGGGAGGGAATATGTTTATTTGAAATTCAAGACTAAAAGATAACTTACTTTTTCAACAAGGATTAAATCTTAAGGAAGACCAAAGAACAAGACTATTGCTAGCCTTTCCTCTTGGGGCCAAGGTTGGCATCTTGCATGCTACCCTTTTTTTTTGGGTTTAGGCGGCATATGATTGTCGAACTGGGAGATCCTTCTGGCCAGCAGGGTCGGCAGGGGTGTTGGTCCTTTCAAACGGCCTTGTTTTACTCCATGAAACTCCTCCCCTTTTAATGCTTGTTTGTTCCCTGTTCGGCACCCACCAAAAATGGGTAAGATGGTTAATAATTTTTTGATTTTTTTCTGGAGGAGTGATTTTCATATATACTTCCCTTTTTGATATTCACATTTTCTTTCTTTTTGTTTTTAAGTGTTGAAAATGTATGTATTTTTTTTTTTTTGCTAAAAGACAAAGAAGGAAGGTGTGGATGTAAAAGAGGAGTGTGAAAATCATTTTCCTTTTTTTGTGGGGTTTATTTTAGATCCCACATAGATGATTGAAATCGCTTATTCTTCAAATATTTTTTTTATGGGTTCCTACAAAAAAAAATTAGCTTAATTTGATATCGGTTAGGCTTTTTAAGAATTTGTAGGGCAAAACACTTTATTTCAGACTAATGATTATTGAATTTTGAGGGGCCCATTTCGGATCTCACAAAGATAATTCTAAACACTCATTATTATTTAAATGTGTTCATGCTAAAAAATTAGCTCAAACCGATATATGTAAATGCCTTTTCAAAATTCGTAGGCGCAATTTTGAAAAAGCTCTTACCGATATCGGTTAGCTTGAGCTAATTTTTTACAACAACCTAAGAAAACACATTTTAAGAATAAAATGAGCGGTTTAAACATCTTTGTTGGACTCAAAATGGATCCCACAAAAAATCAATAATATCTTGTCCATTTTGTGGGTACCAAACAGGGAACAAACGAACATAAAAGGTGAGCGGTTTCGTGAAGCAGGTTCGTTTGAAAGGGGCAGCACCCCTGCTAACCCTGCTAGCCAGCAGGGTCTCCCAGTCCTATGATTGTCCTAGCTAGCAATACACTACAAGAAAAAAAGTTATTCCCGAGGCTTTTATTAGCAACATTTAAAAAAAAAAAAAAAAAACTTCGCCATAGAAGACATTTTTTGGCATTTTTGGAAAAACGTCGCCAGAAAGGCGATTTTTACTCATGAATAAATTATGACTTTTTTCAAAAAATGCCGCCATAGATCTTTTGTGACGTTTCTTAAACGCCAAAACTCCCAACTGACTTTGGCATCCTCAGCGTTTGCAAAAACACCGCTAGAATCTTTGCCGGTGTTTGTCGGGTCTTTCCCGGTGTTTTTCAAATGTTGTTATAGGGGAAAAAAAATTGTAGTGATAGGTGCCAACTTAATTGGGATGTATTGTTTAGGTTATGATAAATTTTGCCCTTATCCCTTTAATCATTGTAATCTCTTCTTTATTATGATTAATAAATATTTTTTGCTAATAAAAAAAAAACAAGACTGATATTTAAGTTACCATATTTTCTTCAATATATACTAACACAATTTATTTTCACCCTTAGTGCACTCACTCTTTAATTACCTAAATTAATGCACTCTCTCTCTCTCTCTCTCTCTCTCTCTCTCTCTCTCTCCCCCTCTCTCTCCCTCTCTCTCTCTCTCTCTCTCTCTCTCTCTCTCTCTCTATATATATATATATATAGATTTCTTTTCAGGTCTAGACGCCTTACTGTCCAGACCTTGCATTTTCCGATCGAATTTCGATGATCCGAGTAGCTCAAAGTAATCAGAATGTGATTTTAAGGGTACTCACGAGAAATCAGCAAAAAAAATGATCGGGAAGGGCTTGATCCGAACAGTTTTTTATTGAACGGTTTAGTAAATAACTGCTTGAATCAAGCCCTTCCCGATCATTTTTTTTTGCTGATTTCTCGCGGGTACCCTTAAAATCACGTTTTGCAATTTTCTAGTTGCTGTCCTTAGTGCCAAGACTAATTTCTCGAGGGGCAAATATCGTGTTTCCGCATCTAACAACGTTTTCCTCACATAATAAACAGGGAAAGCTACGAACCCAATGAGGGGTGTTGTAGACTGTTCTAAGTCTGATTGGGCCAGCCCCAGCTTCTTGAATGCATCATAGTACAATACCTCTGTACAACTCCCCGAGTCCACTAGAATTCTCTCAATGTCATATTCCCCAACTCGTAGGGTTACGACCAATGCATCATTATGGGGTATTTGAACCTCTCCCAAGTCATCGTCAGTAAATGCTATGCTCTCGTTGCACACATCACTCTCTCGCCCTCTATTGTTTCCCAATCGCATCACGTGCTGATCGTGCTTAACCTGCCTTTGCAACAGCCTCACCTCATTCCTCGTATAAGGTGTAGCCAACCCATGTATCATATGGATCATGCCTTTAGGGTTTTGTTCGTAACCCAGCTCCATAGCCTTCCCTTTCTCTTTAGGGTCCTCCTGGATAAACTCCTTGAGATAGCCCCAAGAGACCAAATCATCAAGGTGCCTCTTGTACATTTCACAGTCCTCAGTCATATGGCCCCAATCTTTATGATAACTGCAGTGCTGATTCGTAGCACGTTTTACATCTTTGTCTCCGCCTAGACTCGGGGGCCATTTAAAATATGGCTGATTCTTTATTCGATAAAGAATCCTGTAAATTGGCTTTTTCCAAACTGTAGTGATAGAAAAGAAGGATTTAGGGTCAGGAGCTTGCTTGTCCTTGTATGGCTCTTTCTTAGCCTGCCCGTACTCCCTTCTGTCTTTATAAGTCTTGGGCTCTGGCTTATCCACTTTTTGGGCAGGTGCTTTCGGCTGTTCGGCAACCGTCCTGCCATCCTCACGGAGTATGTCATCCTCCATTCTGGCATGTTGCTCTATCCGATCCATAAATTTAGCCAGGGTGGCTACCGGATGTTTATTCAATGAACGGCGCAGCTCTCCCCGAACAGGCAAACCGGTTTTGAATGTAGCAATTGCATACTCCTCACTGCAACTTTCAATCTCGTTGAAAGTCTTCCAGTACTTTTTTGCATAATCCCTGATCTGCTCGTTCTCCTCCTGCTTCATGGTGGAAAGACTCTCAAAAGTCTTTGGCGCTTTTCTGCTTGTCAAGAACCGAGCAGTGAATTCCTCGGCCAACTGCCTCCATCCTCGTATGGACCGTGGGGCCAATTTATGAAACCAGGATAAAGCCACCTTGCGAAGACTGGAGGGAAACATTTTGCACAAGATGGAATCATCCCCTTCATGCATAAACATGGCCTGTTGATAATGCTGTATGTGAGCCACGGGATCCGTATTTGTCTCGTAAAGTACGAACGCACCGTGCTTCACTCTGCTCGGCAATCTCGCTTCTTGTAGCCTCTTTGTAAAGGGGGAGGCTGCAATATTACTCAGGGCCTTGCGTGCTGCTTCCCATGCAGTCACTGTCCCATCCTCTTGTTCCTTTGACTAGTGGGCCGAAGCCTTGACTCAATCAGCATTAGGTCTCTCGTACCTATCTCGATGATGTTTTCTTGTGTCCTCTTCCTCGGGGGTAGAACTTCGGTCTTTGCTCTTCCTTTTTCGTGAAGAAGCCTTTCTCTCGGGTGTTCGGCTTCTACTTCTTCTTCCCCTTTTTCATGGAGAAACCTCATGACGCCCTATAACAGGACTTCTGCTCTCTCTTCTGCGTGAATGAGTTTGTTTATGAACCACCAGAGCCCGTCCGTCTCTCTGGGAATTCCTTCGAGAGAGTCCAGAATCTTCTGGGTGCTCTCGTACCCTCTGCAACTCCCGTATCTCGTACTCTCGTTTTCTAATTAAACGAGCATACTCCTCGATTTCTCTTCTCTTTTTATCAAGGACATCATCATCGTTGTGTATACTCTTTGAACGAGTAATTGACTCCTTTCTTCGATGAGACTTACTCCTTCTCGTGGAGCCAGTAGCAGTCTTGTCTCCTTTTTCTTTGGAGTTATCTCTGTCATGTCTACCAGTGGGCTTCTCGGAGCGCCTAGTGGGGATTTATCTCTTTCCCCACCCAACTGATCCTTTGGACTGAACAGAGTGACTGGATTTTCTTCCGTCATGATTACTTTCTCAGAAAAGTTTGTTCGTTTCCCACAGACGGCGCCAATTGTAGGGGGAAGAAAACAATTGGTGCTTCGGATCAACTGGATTGCAACGGCTTATTCGTGCCTCTTCACCGGAACCCTAACTCGACGTCTGAACCCTAATCTGCAAAATAGACAGGGGGTGAGTGCACCTTTGCCTCTCGTGGCAAAGGCCCTCCGATGCCTTTGTTAGTATCACATACTAGAAATTGAACCGTAATTATCAGCAGGAAAGCAATAATAATGCAATGTCTTGCGTACCTTTTACCTCTAAGTTTACCTCGTATTTATAGATTTGGGTATGCTTGCTGCCCAAGCATTCCTATTGCCATAGGATTCCCAACTCGTATAGGAAACCCAGGATATCAAGGATTCTCGTTTCCTTTATTAGTTCATGGAAAAGAGTCCTTTCAAGATTCTTTTCCTTTACTGGCCGAACATCTCATTCTCATTGGGTATCTTTCTTAGATCCTATATTATCGGGATCTTTATTCCTTAACGGAATACTAACATTCTGGATTTTTCCAGAATGTTCCCCATGCTTCAACAATTGATTTGGGATTCTTTCTTTGTTCGGCTACTTCGTTGCCGAACAGACTGCCTGGACCAATGACTTCACATGTAACTTGGTCCAAACGTAATGAGAATGTCTCTATCTGCCGAACAGTTTAGCATTACACCACTGACTCTCATGTTATTGGCCTTTTAATCTGCCGAACAGACTGCATGGATCAATGACCTCTCATATCATCGATCCGTATCCCTGTTCATCACACTGCCCGGCGATAACTCCCGTCGTGCTCACCACGTGTTCGATAACTAAATGTATCTGCTCGGGAATACCTCCCTACAGTTTCCCACAGACGGCGCCAATTGTAGGTGGGGAAATTCAATTAGTGCTTTAAACAGTACTGGATTGTAACGCCTTATTCGTACCTCTTCACCGGAACCCTAATTCGTCGTCTGAACCCTAATCTGCAAAATAGACAGGGGGTGAGTGCACCTTTGCCTCTCGTGGCAAAGGCCCTCTGATGCCAAAGTTAGTATCACGTACTAGCAATTGAACCCTAATTATCAGTAGGAAAGCAATAAGAATGCAGTATATTGCGTATCTTTTTCCTCTGAGTTTACCTCGTATTTATAGATTCATAGATGCTTGCTGCCCAAGCATCCCTATCGCCCTAGGATTCCTATCTCGTAAAGGAAACCTAGGATATTAAAGATTCTCGTTTCCTTTATTAGTTAGCTCCTTTAGTCCTTTCAGGACTCTTTTCCATAACTAGCCGAACTTTCCATTCCTGTTGGGTATCTTTTCGAGATCCTACATTCTCAGGATCTCATTCCTTAACGGAATACCATTGTTTCTGGACTCTTCCAGAATGTTCTCTCTACTTCAATATCTGATAGGACTTCTTTCCTTGTTCGGCCATCTCATGGCCGAACAGAGGGCCTGGACCAGTTACTTCTCATGTAACTGGTCCTTTATTAATTATTTGAACCATTTCTTTCTGTAGGAGTTCTCCTCCTGTTCAGTTTTCTCGTAGCCAAACAAGGTACTTGAACAGTGGCTTCATGTGTCACTTTCCTTTTAATTGGTCCAATAACTTCTCATGTTTTACTGAACTTGAGAGTCGTACAACCTCTCTGGACCAATGACTTCTCATGTCACTTGGTCCATAACGCATTTGACCTTTTCTTGACATCGTGCTCGGGCGCTTCTTGGGCCTGTTCGGGAATACCTCCCTACAGAGTGAGTAGTTGTAAAGGTAGGGTTACAGGGTGATTAGCACACCGTAGCCAGGTCGGACATGTTCTACTCCTATTTTGAAATAATAATTGAAAAGGCAATTTTAGGTTAGTAAAGTACTTCCATTAGATGAACCCAAGCAGCGTCGGAACCCATGTGAACAGGGGAACAGGGGACCAAAACTTGTTCTCTGCTGCACATGGGTAAATGGCACCCATAAAGGTTCGCATCTTTCGGGGTAGCTTTTTCTCTCTAAAGTCAAACGTTTTTAAGAACACCGAATGGAGCAGATAAGTCCCAGACTAGCTGAGAGTGCTATGAATCCTACGACGGTACCTCCTTTTAATTATTTGAAAAAACAAAGTAATTTCCTTGGTTTAATTAATCTCAGCACCGAACGACAAAGGGTGGCTACCTAATAGCCAGTTTAAACAATAACAACCCGAGTTTTTGAGTTAACACACATCACTGTCTCTGTAGATTCGACTCTAGTCTTACTAGATATTATGCTACATCGATCTTAGCCCTATGCTTGGGGCAACCCGTTATTTTAGGTTTAGGAAATCGTTAAGCATTTTTTGCGCCGTAGCTTAGGACAGTAAAATGTATTAAGAACTTGGGTCGTTAGATTTTGTTTTTTTTTTAGTTTTTGTTTTGAGTCATCATAGGTAGAGGTAAGCAATCCTCCATTGTAGGAAAATAATCACCTTTGAAGCCTAAGTACAACCGAGATAACACCAGGCATCTAGTCGCCATAGAATGAGAGTCGTCGGTAGCAATGGAGGACGTGTCAGGCAGTGGTGAGTCTTTTAACATCGATGGCCCTTTTGTCGATTTAATAATTGAACCACCAGTGGCAGAGCAACAGAAGTTGATGCGTGAGCACATGCATCCTGAAAGGACCACTCCTCTCAGACCAATTATTTTGCCAACATAGATGGTGGAGGCACGTAATGTTTTCACCATCAAGCCTAGTACCCATAATGCCCTTCCTCTATTCTACAGGAGGGAGAATGAGGATCCTTACGACCATGTCCACTATTTTGAAGGGTTGGTTCACACCCTTGCCACCACCTCTTAGTGGGAAAATGCTTGCATTAAGCTTTTTCCAGCCTCACTTAAAGATAGTACGGACAACTGGTTGCGAATGCAGAAGGCGCAGTCTCTCACGACGTGGGCTGCTGTCCGAGATCTCTTCTACAAGAAATATTTCTCAGAGAGTATATCAAAGCACTTGATTCACCAAATACAATCATATAAGCAGAAGGAGGGCGAGTTGTTCTTAAGGTGTTGGGAGCGTTTCAAGGACTTGTTGTTGTCCTTGCCACTCCATGGATTTGCAAAGCATCAATTGGTGTTTTTCTTCTATTTGGGCCTGAATATTGCGATGGCCCAGCAGATTGAGTACCTCTATAAGGAGAAGGATTTTCTAAACAAGTCCTCGGACGATGCGTGGGATTTTCTAAAAGAGTTGGCTGAGAAACACCGAAGTTGGGAACCTTCCGACCTCTGTGATAGGGCCATGGCCGCACAGGGGCCAAGTAGTTTTGGCATTTTTCCATTAAGCATGTGAGAACATAATGTGCAGTCTCAGCTGGACAAGATGTCTACGCAACTAGAGGACTTGAAGCTTAAGCAAGTCCAGCAAGTGAATGAGATGAGAGTGGAGGAGGTGTGCGCTTTGTGTGAGTGTCCGGGGCATTTAGGCATTGTTTGCCCCGCATTACCCATTGTTAAGGACGCATATCCAGTGGCATAGCAAGGAATATACATCACTGGGGGCATTATAAGAACAAAATCTCTAACGATAGCCAACTCCTGACGACATCCCACTGACTAATGACTTGATGGTTGTTGGTGATGCAGTGTGATTTTTGTGTTGGTTGTTACATCATGTTACAAAGGAGAGTTTTCAAGTTTTGGAGTACTATTTTGTTCACCCATACACTTAAACACTACGTGAACATGTGCGTATTACTCATTGTTAATACTGTGTGAAAATTACTCACTCTTCAATAAATTCACCGAATCTTTACTTTGATATGATTGCAGACATTGATTTTGTTGAGCTTATTTGTGCAATAATTCAAACAAGTCATTTGTATTTTAACAAGTCTTTTATCTAATAACATGTGCCTTGCTTTAAATATTGGGTGAACTCAAACTACCAATTTCATAAAAAAAGAAAAGAAAAAAGGGTGCAGTGGGGGCGGGTGCCCCCAGTGGCCATAGAGTGGCTCCGCCACTGCGCACATCATAGCAATCAGGCTAGGGTAAACGCGCTTAATCAGCGTTGGGACCTATACTCAAACACCTATAATCCAAGGTGGGCCCAAAACCCAATTTTGAGTTGGAGGGATCAAAAAGCCCCGATGCAACCCCAAGCACCACCTCAACAGCAAATATAGCAGTTTCGACCTCCTCAAGGCCAAATGACCCAATTTCGTTACCCACCTCAGAATTAGCAGGGGTTTGGTCCTTCATCTTTTGGACCACTCCCAGGCATAAATCATCCCCCGCGGGATAAGTAGACTGATGAGATGATGAAGGCTATCATGCAGTCTTAAATAAGCTTCACTAAGTAGACCAAATAGGCAATTGGTGACATTAGGACCCAATTGACAGCGACAGTTGGACAAGTCCAACAGGAGAGGGAAAGGTTTCCCTCTCAACCTCAAGTCAATGCCGCCAATACTCATTTTATGGGGCGATCCATCTGGCCCAAGTAATCTGATCCCAATCTAGAAGAGGCTAAGGCGATAACCACTCTCAGAAGTGGGAAGGAGATCGACAAGACAATCCCTCCAAAGCAAAATCCGGTTCCACCCCTGGAGCCAATGGCTGCACCAGTAGTTTCTTCAGACTTAAGAAGTGTTCTTGAGGAAAAGGAAGAGTCGGAGTCTCCTGAAGTGGCGGTGCTTGCTCTTGTAGCCCCCACGACTCCATCGCCACCCGATGCTCCATATCCCCATCGCTTGGCGATGAACCCCAAAGTCAATGTGAACTTCTAGATGCTTGAGTTATTCAAGAAAGTTCAGTTTTCTATCTCCTTGATGGAAGTCATTGACGCCATTCCTCAGTTTGCAAAGGTTTTGAAGGATCTGCGTATTTTAAAATGGAGGACTAAAAGTCAGGACAAAGTGCTCCTAATGAAGCAGGTGAGCTCCATTCTTCATGCTGATATCCCAATCAAGAGTAAAGACCATGGTTGTCCTACCATCTCAATAACTATCACATGCCAGAAGTTCGATAAGGCTCTACTGGATTTAGGAGCAAGTGTCAACTTGCTCCCATATTCGGTATACTTGAGGCTTGGCCTAAGCGACCTGAGAGCCACACTGGTCATGCTACAATTGGCTGATTAGAGTGTGAGAGTTCCAAAGGGGGTGGTAGAGGATGTTCTAATCCAGGTGGGCGAGTTCCTCTTTTCAGTCGACTTCATTATCCTAGACACATGCCCGATACCGAAAGTCTTCAAGAAAACTCCTATCATCCTTGGTCGTCCCTTCCTAGCCACCTCTAGTGCCATCATGAATTGCAAAATTGGACAAGTCCAAATGTCGTTTGGGGATTTGAAAATGAAGGTGAATGTGTTTAATGTGGATAGCCAAGTCGAGGATGATAAGGACGTATATGAGGTGAGTTTGATTGACATGCTGGTGTAGGAGCATGTCGATAGTATTTTGTATAAGGATCCTCTAGAGAGAGCCTTAACCGCTGAGGAGGCGTCATTCTTAGATTCTCCAGAGGTAGGGAGTTTGATGGAGATGCTTGCAGTAGAGGATGTGTGGGGCGCTGCTTGGGACGAAGTTCTTGTGCTGTTGGGTGCCCCATTGTCTAAAGCTCTCCCATCGTTGGTCCAGTTGCCTAAACCGAAGTTAAAGCCTCTGCCGGACACTCTTAAGTATGCCTTCCTTAAAGGCGATGATACTCTTCCGGTGGTGATCTCCTCATCTCTTGAGGCAGATCAAGAGGCTAAGTTATTTGCCTTGTTGAGAGAGCACATAGGCACGATAGGCTAGACAATAGCGAATTTGCAGGGTATTAGTCTTACGGTGTGTGCACACCGCCTTTTTCTTGAAGAGGATGTGAAGCCTTCTTGTAACAACTCTGATTTTTAGTAAATAAAAATCTCGTTGTTTATTCAAATTCTTTAATTTCTATTGGATGGCTTTATAATTTTCTCGTTGATTTCTATTTGGATTTTAGCCCTTTAAAATTCGTTTCTTGATTAAAAGCCCTACTTGGCAAATATAGGTAGCTTCTAACCAATTAGTTGGAGAAACCTAACTACCAAACCATTTAGTTACCTTTTAACCATTATCCATTGGACGATAAATGTTAGGAAATTCTTTATCCATTGGATAATAGAAAATCTAGATTTTCTACCAAAAGTGCTTAAGAGATTTTGTTAAAGTACCCATATATAGTTATATATGGTTACATATACATGCCTAAAGGACATATAGTATTATTCTAGTGTATATAGTACCTCACTCTTTTACCCATTGGTCAATAACCACTAGAGAAATTATTACCCGTTGGATAATAGCATTAGTCTTGCCAATAAGTACTAAGGTTATTTAATTAAATCATTTCCTAGATTTCCCATAGGATGATATACTCGTGTGTGTGTGTATATATATATATATATATGTATGTATGTACTATATAATATATTATCCTAAGATATCCTAAGTACATAATCTAATATTTTAATGGAGCATGTGCCTAATAGGTTATTTTAATAGGGAATTTTGATCTTTTAATTTTTTATTGGATATTGGAAATCCACCTGGATTTCATAGTACTTATTTATACATACATACATACATACATACATATATATATATATATATATATAACAAAGTACACATGTACATAATAGGTTATTTTAATAAGAAAATCTTGGCCTTGAAATCTCATTAGATCACATAGTACCTTAAGTACATTTTTCTACATAGTACCTTAAGTACATTTTTATATATATGTTTACTTGTACATAGGAATATATATATATATATATATATATATATATATATATATATATGTACTAGTGCTAGAGAGAGAGAGAGAGAGAAATTGCCGAGAGAGGGAGAGAGAGAAATGCCAAGAGAGAGAGAGAGAGAGAGAGATTGGAGTGTACCTTGTCTTGATCTTCTTACATTGTACTTGACTTGAATACAATCCATGGATATACACTTGGCAAGCAAAATCTATCTCTCATTGTCCTTATTTGTACAAATACCAATATAAAATCTTGTACCATCCTCCTTTCTTCCACCAATCTTTCCATAAAGTACCAAACCTAGCCATGCAAGCCTAGAACTAGGTAGAAAAGTGCAAGCAAACCATTGATCTTTCAATCAAAGCATGACAAAATCCAAGATATATATATAGAGAGAGAGAGAGAGAGAGTGCCGGCCTTGGGGAGAGAGAGGGAGTCTAATTTTGGCTATAAATAGGACCTCTCTCATGCCATTCAACTCACATTTTCACCTAGCAATTTCTCCCTCTAGAAAAGTTTGTGTTCTTCCTTTGCTCTTGATTGTTCTTCCTTAGTTCTTGAGTTGTTCTGAAAGTGCTTCAAGAAACTCATCCTAGGCCGCCACTAAACCACCACTCGACCACCCCCTCGATCCAAAAGGGCTTAATTAGTGTAGTCAAGACTTAGTTTCGAGAGAACCTTTTTCTTTCGAAGCTACCGTAAGCATTCCGTAGGAAGTTACTCTGCTCGATCACGACGTACTTTTCGTAGCCGCCCTACCGCCAAGAAGTAAGGTAGAATTATCTTATTCCCTATCCCTAAGTATATGTAGGATTCCTTGTTCACCAACTCTACGTATAGAACTGTATGTTAGAAGGTAGAACGTCTTTACTCTTTAGTTCAAAGTATAACTTGAAGTATTTTTAAGTGGATAACGTTATCTATCGTTTATTATGTTCCGAATGCATGATGGTAAACCAATTCGTTTTTTATGGTGTGAACGTGTTGAATAAGGAACTTTTACTTCAATAAACATATATTGTTTAGAACTTTCCACAAAAGAAGAAAGAACAGTTTCAAAAAAATAGAAACTTAATCATTGATAGAAGTATTCGTATTTTGATCTTTATGATGGTTATGAGCATGCATACATGAATTGCTTGTATTACTAGTGGTATAATATTGAGTTGGATGATTTTGTTAGTTTAAAGATTGGGCAAATTTTCGTAGTCATCTCTGTAATTTTACGGTTGTCTCACTTTCGTCCCTCTAGTTTCAAAGTGCTCCATTTTCGTCCTTGTAGTTTGTTTTACGTTCCAAATTGGTAAAATCGTTAGCACCGTTAACGAAACTAACGGAAAAAAAAAGTGTTCCAATTTTCAATTCGTTTGAACCAGTGCAAATATCTTATTTTTCTGATCATTTTATCTTAAATGGTCATAATGGATTTTTGACTATAAGGCTTTTCAATGAGCACCCTAAAAGAGCCCTGAAACTAAATAAGGAGTATTCGAGTGCTCGTTGAAAGGCCTTAGAGTCAAAAATTCATTACGACCATTTAGGATAAAATGATTAAAAAAATAAGATCTTCACCCCGGTTCAAACGGATTGAAAATTGGAACACTTTTTTTTCCCGTTAGTTTCGTTAACGGTGTTAACAATTTTACCAATTTGGAACGTAAAATAAACTACAGGGACGAAATTGGAGTACTTTGAAACTAGAGGGACGAAAGTGAGACAACCGTAAAACTACAGGGATGACTACGAAAATTTTCCCTTAAAGATTTCAATGAATGATGTCGTATGTGAAAAATCCTACCGCGGAGTCGAGACATGAAAACGAGACATGGAAATCGAGAAAGTAGAAACATGACACCTAGGGTGTTGTTAAATGTAAAGGCATGTTTTGAAAAAGGTGAAATATTTGGAAACCGCAATGTGGCCAGACGTGGTAGCCCATTGTGTGGTGTGTGTTTTGTGTGCCAATGGGAACCCGAGACGGTGGAACCATTGTGAGAATACTCGGGAGACCGGAATGGCAGAACCGAGGTTGGGTGTGTGACTTGGTTATCCGCGGAGAGGAGCCAATGCAATGTGTGCCAATGGAAACCTGGGACGGCAGAACCATTGTGAGGATACTCGGGAGACCGGAACAGCGGAACCGAGGTTGGGTGTGTTAAAAACGATTTTAAAAATGTGATATGGTTATGAAATGTGGAAAATGGTGACACAGTTTACAAGGAGTCGCGTAGAAGAAACTCAGAAAAACATGGACACCAACGTTGGTTTGGATAATGAATGTGGATGTGTCATTGTTTGTCAAATATGTTTGATCTATGTGGAAATCGTTGATTTTATGGTTTAATATTTGTAAGTTAAAGGTTAGAGGGTATGGGTTATTCTATTGGGTATTGTAGCTCATGGTGTTACCTTTTGGTGACCCTGACATATTATATTGGTGGCGACGCCGGTATAATGTGTCAGACCTTATAGATGAACAGGGAGAGTTGTACGCATTGGAGGCCTTCGAAGCCGAGGAGCTTGCTAGGATAGAAGAGCAGGCGGAGCAGTTGTTAGGAACCCTAGTTCCCTCCCTTGTTGGATAAAAGTACTATTGTAAAGACTTTGTGATGTAATAATGAGCCAGACTCACTTTATTTTTGTAATAAAATGTCTTATTAATGTACCCAGAATTTGGGGGCGTTACACTTCTAGGCAATCTCAGCGTCCTCTGAACCCCAATATGAAAGAGTTGGTTCGGGCTGAGGTGTTGAAGCTCTCGTATGCGGGTATCATTTACCCGATAGCCCATAGTGAGTGGGTAAGCCCGGTGCAGGTAGTACCTAAGAAGGTAGGAGTGACAGTTGTGAGAAACGATGAGGGAGAGTTAGTGCCGACCCTGTTGTGTAGCCATTGGGCTGCATTCTGACGAGTAGCTTTTGCGTACCACTCTCTTCACTAAGAAGTGGACCCGGCTCCTAGCGATAGGGGTACCCATCATTGACTTGGGTTTAATAGCTTCGCATGCCGCTATTAAAATAAGGATCGTGTGCCCAACTCCAGTTAGTAAGGGCAAGTTTGTGTCAGTGATATAGAGCTTTAATTAGTTTTTCTAATAGGGGCTCTGAGTTTTGGCACAATCTACGTTTAGTTGTTCTTTTATTTCTCGTTAAAAAAATCAAAAAAAAAGAAAAAGAAAAGGTAGCATCATGATCTTGTTTAGCCACCCGTTCCTTGCCTCACCTGTGAGGGATTGGGAGACAAGTATGACACATTAATCTCGTGAAGATTTGGTTGAGTATTTTTCTTTTATTTTTATTTGTGGGAGCCCAGATAACAAGAGCCAAGCGGTAGTAATGTCATTCGCGTGTTTCGGTAGTTGGTGCCTAAGTCTTTTGCAGGGTGAAGCACTACCATGCCACCCTTGCGAGCAGCTCCAATGGCAGGAGTAGTGGTGACGGAAAATTCCTCGAACATCAGCCGAGGTCATGATGGTTGGCTGCCACCCGTAGGTCCATTTCTTCTCCCTTGTACTTTATTTTTTTGTGTCTCCATGCTCTAGGGACATAGCATGATTCTAGTTGGGGGGAGGGTGTACCTTGTACATGTTGTTGTTGCGTTGCTAGGGTAATTTAGGGTAATTTTTTATTTTTTATTTTTCGGGGCTACGTCTGTTATGCTTGATTGTATTGTTAGGCAAGCATGTTAGAATTAGCTGAATTCGTGTGCCTGTTTAACTTAAATTCATGCACATATTTGGCGTCCTTTGTGAACATGATTTGCCGTAGATGACATTGAGTAGGCGTCCTCACGAAGTTAATAGTGCATCCTGATAAACATTCTCATGTCCTTTGTTTTTTTTTTCTTCTCGCATTTGCAAAAAATAGTAGGCTCTTGTTTTACAATTGAGTGGCTAGATGTTTTGCATGCATTTGTGAGAGTTGGTAACGTGCATAGGAGATGATACAAGGCATTTTTGCATGATTAGACCACAAATGAGTCCCATTGACCAATCTTAAATCAGTTCGAGTCAATTCCTGATTCTAGCCTAGGAAACCGGTGTATGGGTTGAATTGTAGTTAAGGGGTCTAGCTCAGTGCATCATGGGTGTCTCTTTGCATTGGAATTTGAAGCATTGCGGTTGTTGGAAGGGTAGTTGAAGAAGTCTTGATGAGTGTCATCTGTTTGGAACCATAAATAAATAACTTAACCAAATAGAAAATTGACCGAACAGACACAGAAGATCAAAAGGGAGTTAAGGCAAGTTGGGAGGAATCAGCACCTGCTGGCACATCAGAATAAGTGGTTGTATGGCCATGTTACAGGGCAGTCCTCGGCTTCGTATCAACCACCAAAGTTTTCGGACTTAGAGGTCAGCGACGACTTTACCGAGAGTGATTTAGATTGAGTTAGGACTCCCGTGATGAATGAGGCTAGGGTGATGGTGGTGGTGTTATTTTATGTGATGTTTCTGGTCTTTATTGTCAATGGACTATTTTATTTTCTGTTATTTTATGTGAGTCTATAATAACTATTGAGGATGTTGTTTTGTTTTATCGTTTGGATTTGGTTTGGTTGGCGCCAGTGGGTGCATGCTTGGTAGTTAAGGGTAAGGTGACAGCTAGTCTGGATAGTTGACCTTGCACTACTAAAGGCCGCCACCAAATTTTGCAATTTCCCTTTTGTTCGGAACCACGGTCAATATAAGCTTAATTAAGTACTTAGTAGATCCTATGCATGTTATTAAACTTTTGTTCGTGCATGTTTTATATTAATATTACCCATTTTGTGAAATCATGACTGTATATATTGTGCTTTTATTTTTCCCGAGCATTATCTTTGATTGGCGCGTGGTAGCCTTAGTTTTGGTCCCACGTAGTTCGCCAAGCACTTTTTCAAAGGATGTTTGAGTGTTCCGGTGAGCAAGTGTAGCATCGTTGCCTTCGTGGGGGTATTTATCTCTGCATGTGTTTCGGCGCTAATTATGTTCACCTTTTTGCCAAGGCGTGCATGTATTTGAGTTGCAGGTGAGTGAGGAGGCAAAAATCGTTTGCCCGCCTATTTATTATACAGCATGCATAACTTTTGTATCCCCGTTTGTGTCTTGTTAATCTTTATTTGATTATTTTTCTTTTCATTCGTTACAATGGACTAGCAATGCTCAAGTTGGGGGATGTGATAGGCGCGCAATATCATAGATATGGGTGCCTAAGAAGGGTAAATTAGCGCGTTAAAGGCACGTTTTATCTCATGTTCCACTTGATGTCATGCTTTGTTTGGTTTTTGTATTTTTGTTAGTTTCGCATTTATAAGGCGAATTTTACACCAAGATTGGATTGCGAAGCCTTGAGACCGGTTTGGACATTGTCGTGGGAAGTCAAGGCAGAGGCGTGAGGCGTCGGATGACATCGTTTGTACATCGGGTGCCAAAAGTGTATGCAACGCTAGAGATTGGCCACTAAGGGAGGCGATATCAATATATAGATCTGATAAGTCGCAATCGAGAGAAGCTTATATTGATACAGTTCTGAGCTATATTGATATCGGTGGCAACAGCGAAAGAAAATTAATTTTTAACGTTTTTAATTTCAGATTTTAGGGGTTTTGTATAAATACCTCTCAAAACTTTGCTTTTAGGGTTCGAACATCATTTTCGCAGCTTTAGACTTGCGTAATTTTCTTCAGAGCTCTTTTCCTTCAAGTTTTTGATGCTTTGTTCAATTACTCGCACGCCGGTAACTCATATTACTTTTTGTTCTTCATTAAAGTTGTTCGTTAATACTTGATTAGTTAATATCCTTTGTTTATTACCTACTCGGAAGCATGTTTCATACTAGGGTTTCTTTCATTTCTTATTTGATGCTGAGTGAGTAGTCGTAAAGGTAGAGTCGATGGGTGATTAGCACACCGTGGCCAGGTCAGACACGTTCTGCTCCTATTTTCAAATAATAAATGAAAAGACAATTTTAGGTTAGTAAAGTACTTTCGTTAGACGAACCCATGCAGCGTTGGAGCCCATGTGAATGGGAGAACGGGGGACCAATACTTGTTCTCTGCTGCGCATGGGTAAACGGCGCCCAAAAAGGTTCGCATCTTTCGGGGTAGCTTTTTCTCTCCCAAGTCAAATTTTTTTAAGAACACTGATGGAGTAGATAAGTCCGGGACTGGTTGCAAGTGCTATGAATCCTACAACCAGTACCTCCTTTTTAATTATTTGAAAAAATCAAACAATTTCCTAGGTTTAGTTAATCTCAGCACCGAACGACAAGGGGTGGCTATCTAAGAGCCATTTTAAACAATAACAACCCGAGTTTTTGAGTCAGCACACATCACCGTCTCTGTGGATTCAACTTCGGTCTTACCGGATATTATGTTACGTCGATCTCAGCCCTACGCTTAGGGCAACCCGTTATTTTAGGTCTAGGAAATCGTTAAGCAACTTTAGTCGGCATATACTATATTGACCGACTAAAATAGGTTTAGCTGTCAATCTGTTGGCAGTTTTGAACTGCTACTGCCCATATTTAAAAATAAATGTTATTATATATTAGTTTTATGAAAGAATTTAACTTTATCAAAATTATATTAAATTTTAAATAATTTGTCTAGGTTTTGCGACATATGGATTGATTAGATCATTCATACCAGTTAATTGTGTATTCGTTAGACACTTGATCTGACGAGAACATCATTTTTCTAATAAATTTGCATTCCGATGAAGGGGTTTTTTATACCCGATCGAGCCAAAAAATTGCATGAATCATATAATCAACAAGCATAATAGAATTGACGATCTTGATCACCATGATTGTGTCGCAGCCGTGTGGGTATTGTACATTCAACAATTGCAAGACTTAGTGTACTGTCAATTGCATCCTGACGAACACTTTCTAAACTCAATTGAGCCAAAAATTTATAGGAATGCTTTAATCAAAGAGCATAATGAAATCAATGATCTCAATCATCATAATTGTGTCGCGATTGTGTGGCTATTGTACATTCAACTACTGCACAAGATTTAGTTTAATATCTATTAAGTTGAACGTATATGTTATAAAGGTCGCTGTCGAGTCTATTTTTATAATGGTCGATCTGAACCGTTAGTATTTCACCATTTACTTAATCCCCCATTTCTACTAAACTTGGAGATCATTGGATATTGACAATCACATGATCGAAAAGCATTAATACGTCCGGAGGCATTAAAGTCTTATGGTGCACCACCCAAGCCCACCTTGAGGTCTTTTTTTTGCTATCTGAACTGTCTATCTTTTACACTATATGAATTAGATTAATTTGTACCGGCTTGAAGTTAATCGTGTATTGTTACACACTTGATCGGACGAAAAATATCATTTTATTGATCATCAATTAGAGCCCACCAAATATTTTCCCCAGAATCTAAAATAAAAAATTTGTCAACTAAATGTAAATTTAGTCGGGGAATATAAATTTTTTTTAGCAGCAATTGAAAGTTTTGCAAAAAAAGTTGGCAGCATTTTTGTAATAACCAACCAATTTTTAGTCGGCAATGTATTTTTCCAAAGTGAAACGACATCGTGTAGTGTACACCTGATCTAAACCCCACCCCCAAAGTACAGGCATCCCCTTCTCTTCCCTTCGTCACTTCCTCTCTCTCTCTCCCTAAGGCACACATGCCGACTACCAACATAGCTCTCGCTCTCTCTCTCTCTCTCTGTCTGTCTCCGTCTCTCTCTCTCTCTCTCTCTCTCTCTCTCTCTCTCTCTCTCTCTCTACCCCCACTTGGTTCAATGCAAATTTAGGATTATGATTGACGTCATGGCTAGCAATCTCGTTGCTTAAATCCACAGCCCTCTATCAATCGCAGAGTTGCCTTCCTTGAATCTAGGGTTCTCTACCACCTCCTGTAGGGAGGTATTCCCGAGCAGATACATTTAGTTACCGAACACGTGATGTTTGGGAACACTGTGGTGAACACAAACGGTACTTATCGCCGGGCAGTATGATAAACAGGGATACAGGATCAATGATATGGGAGGTCATTGATCCATGCAGTCTGTTCGGCTGATTAAAAGACTAATGACATGAGAAGTCAGTGGTGTAAAACTAAACTGTTCGGCAGATAGAGACAATCTCATTACGTTTGGACCAAGTTACATGTGAAGTCATTGGTCCAGACAGTCTGTTCGGCAACGAGATAGCCGAACAAGGAAAGAACCCCAAATCAATTGTTGCAGCATGGGGAACATTCTGGAAGAATCCAGAATGTTGGTATTCCGTTAAGGAATAAGATCCCGAGAATATAGGATCTGAGAAAGATACCCAATGAGAATGGAATGTTCAGCTAGTAATGGAAAAGAATCCTGAAAGGACTCTTTTCTAATAAACTGATAAAGGAAACGAGAATCCTTGATATCCTGAGTTTCCTATACGAGTTGGGAATCCTATGGCAATAGGAATGCTTGGGCAGCAAGCATATCCCAAATCTATAAATACGAGGTAAACCTAGAGGTAAAAGGTACGCAATACACTGCATTATTATTGCCTTCCTACTGATAATTAGGGTTGAGTTTTCTAGTACGTGATACTAACAAAGGCATCGGAGGGCCTTTGCCATGAGAGGCAAAGGTGCACTCACCCCCTGTCTATTTTGCAGATTAGGGTTCAAACGTCGAGTTAGGGTTCCGATGAAGAGGCACGAATAAGCCGTTGCAATCCAGTTGATCCGAACAACCAATTGTTTTCATCCCCCCACAATTGGCGCCGTCTGTGGGAAAGAACAGACTTTTCTGAGAAAGTAATCATGACGGAAGAAAATTCAGTCACACCGTTTAGTCCAAAGGACCAGTTGGGTGGAGGAAGAGATAAATCCCCACCAGGCTCTCTGAGAAAGCCCACTGGTAGACATGACAGAGAAAACTCTAAAGAAAAAGGAGACAAGACTGCTACTGGTTCCACGAGAAGGAGTAAGTCTCATTGAGGAGAGGAGTCTGTTACTCGTTCAAAGAGTATTCATAACGATGATGATGTCCTTGATAAAAAAAGAAGAGAAATCGAGGAGTATGCTAGTTTAATTAAAAAACGAGAGTATGAGATACGGGAGCTGCAGAGGGTACTAGAGCACCCCGAAGATTCTGGACTCTCTCGAAGGAATTCCCAGAGAGACGGACGGGCTCTGGTGGTTCGTAAACAGACTCATTCACGCAGAAGGGGGAGCAGAAGCCCTGAAATAGGGCATCATGAGGCTTCTCCACGAAAAAGGGGAAGAAGGAGTAGAAGCCGATTACCAGAAAAAAGGACTTCTTCACGAAAAAGGAGGAGTAGAGACCGAAGTTCTACCCCCGAGGAAGAGGACACGAGGAAACATCATCGAGATAGGTACGATAGACCATATGCTGATTGGGTCAAGACTTCGGCGCACAAGTTAAAAGAACAAGAGGATGGGATAGTGACTGCACGAGAAGCAGCACGAAAGGCCCTGAGTAATATTGCAGCCTCCCCCTTTACAAAGAGGCTACAAGAAGCGAGATTGCCGAGCAGAGTGAAGCACGGAGCGTTCGTACTTTACGAGACAAATACGGATCCCGTGGCTCACATACAGCATTATCAACAGGCCATGTTTATGCATGAAGGGGATGATTCCATCCTGTGCAAGATGTTTCCCTCCAGTCTTGGCAAAGTGGCTTTATCCTGGTTTCATAAACTGGCCCCACGATCCATACGAGGATAGAGACAGTTGGCCGAGGAATTCACTGCTCGGTTCTTGACAAGCAGAAAAGCCCCGAAGACTTTTGAAAGTCTTTCCACCATGAAGCAGGAGGAGAACGAGCAGATCAAGGATTATGCAAAGAAGTACTGGGAGACTTTCAACGAGATTGAAAGTTGCAGTGAGGAGTATGCAATTGCTACCTTCAAAACTGGTTTACCTGTTCGGGGAGAGCTGCGCCGTTCATTGAATAAACATCCGGTAGCCACCCTGGCTAAATTAATGGAACGGATAGAACAACACGCCAGAATGGAGGATGACATACTCCGTGAGGACGACAGAATGGTTGCCGAACAGCCAAAGGCACCTGCTAAAAAGGTGGATAAGCCAGAACCCAAGACTTATAGAGATAGAAAGGAGTACGGGCAGGCTAAGAAAGAGTCATACAAGGACAAGTAAGCTCCAGACCCTAAATCCTTCTTTTCTATCACTACAGTTTGGAAGGAGCCAATTTACAGGATTCTTTATCGAATAAAGAATCAGCCATATTTCAAATGGCCCCCGAGTCTAGGAGGAGACAAAGATGCAAAACGTGCTACGAATCAGCACTGCAGTTATCATAAGGATTGGGGCCATATGACTGAGGACTGTGAGACATACAAGAGGCACCTTGATGATTTGGTCTCTCGGGGCTATCTCAAGGAATTTATCCAGGAGGACCCTAAAGAGAAAGGGAAGGCTATAGAGCTGAGTTATGAACAAAACCCTAAAGGCGTCATCCATATGATACATGGATTGGCCACACCTTACACGAGAAGTGAGGTTAGGCTACTACAAAGGCAAGTTAAGCATGATCAGCACGTGATGCGATTGGGAAACAAGAGAGGGCGAGAGACTGATGTATGCAAAGAGAGCATGGCGTTCAGTGATGATGATTTGGGGGAGGTCCAAATACCCCACAACGATGCATTGGTCGTAACCCTACGAGTTGGGGAATACGACATCGAAAGAATTCTAGTGGACTCGGGGAGTTGTACAAAGGTATTGTATTATGATGCATTCAAAAAGATAGGGCTGGCCCAATCAGACTTAGAACAGTCTACAACGCCTCTTATTGGGTTCGGTGCAGGAGCAGTCTGGCCCCTTGGAAAGGTGACATTACCTGTTCGGGCCGGATCAGTGGTGTTGAGAACAGACTTTTTAATAGTCGATGTCCCTTCTTCCTATAACGCAATTATAGGGAGGACATGGTTGCACAAGATGAGAGCAGTTTCCTCGACTTATCATCAGATGGTGAAATTCCCAGGATCAAATGGGATTAAAGTCCTTAAAGGCAACCAGAAGGTGGCACAGCAATGTTTGATTTCAATCATCAAAACAGCCCCGAAGGTCCACCATGTTCATACACTAGAAGTACCAGATCAACCAACCATCGAAGATGTTGGAAGAAGCCCGGCTGAAAAGGTGGTTGAAGGCCTGGAGAAGATTCAGATCAACGAGACTGATCCTGAAAGATATTTTTTAATTGGGAAATCACTGCCAGCAGATGAAAAGGTCGAATCGGTAAAGTTCCTAAAAGAGTATATTGATGTTTTTGCATGGGTGCCTGAGGAAATGCCTGGGGTGGATGCAGATGTGATCTATCACCATTTAAACATTGACCCTCAGCACAAGCCGATCATTCAGAAGAAACGAAGGGCAGCCGTGCAGCATGTAGATGCAGTTATTGAGGAGGTCGATCGTTTGTTGGAAGCCAAAGCAATACGTGAAGTCTATTACCCCAAATGGTTATCCAACACTGTTGTGGTAAAGAAGAAGAATGGGAAGTGGCGTGTCTGTGTGGACTTCACAGACCGAAACAAAGCATGCCCTAAGGATAGTTTTCCTTTGCCCAGGATTGACCAGTTGATTGATGCAACCTCTGGCTACGAGCGAATGAGTTTTCTCGATGCATATCGAGGATATCATCAGATTGCTATGTTTGAACCTGATCAAGAGAAGACTTCCTTCATCACACCTCGAGGTTTATACTGCTACAGTGTCATGCCGTTTGGGCTGAAGAATGCTGGGGCCACATACCAAAGACTTGCAACCATCATGTTCAAAAAACTCATTGGAAAAACTTTGGAAGTTTACATAGATGATATGGTGGTAAAGAGTCGAGAAAAAGGAGGGCACATTGCTGATTTAAAAGAAGTCTTCGAAATCTTGAGGAAATACAAGTTGAAACTCAACGCCTCGAAGTGTACGTTTGGAGTTGGTTTAGGAAAGTTCCTGGGCCATTTGGTAACCATGAGGGGGATAGAGGCAAATCCCGAGCAGATCGATGCTTTGCAGAGATTACAGAGTCCCAAAACTACCAAGGAAGTCCAGAGGCTGACTGGAATGGCAGGCAGCACTAAACAGATTCATCAGCAGGTCAAGTGACAAGTGCAGACCCTTTTTTCAACTATTGAAAAAGAGGGAGGGATTTGAATGGAGAGCAGAATGTGAGCAAGTTTTCCAGGACCTGAAGAAGTACCTGGTCGAACCCCCCTGTTGTCAACTCCACAGCCAGGTGAGTCTTTAATTCTGTACTTAGCTGTTTCCGAGCACGCAGTAAGTGCAGTCTTGTTGAGGGATTTGGGGATCGAGCAAATCCCCATTTATTATGTTAGCAAAACATTGTTGGATGCAGAGACAAGATATCTGCCATTAGAAAAACTTGTCCTGGCACTTAGGACAGCAACCAGAAAATTGCCACACTACTTCCAAAGCCATAAGGTTGTGGTTTATACTAAGTATCCATTAAAATCACTGCTTCGAAAGGCAGATTTCTCGAGAAGGATCTCGACGTGGTCCATGGAGTTAAGCTAGTATGATCTCGAATATCAGCCACGCACAGCAATTAAAGGCCAAGTGTTGGCTGATTTTGTGGCAGAGTTTTCCCCCATTGTTGCTCCCCTGCCTCCTACGAGAAAGGAACAGGCTGCTAAAACATCATCCTTGAAGGATCAACCCGTTGCCGAACAGGATCCCAAAGAATGGAAGCTATTCGTTGATGGATCAGCATGTAATACTGGTTCTGGAATTGGAGTTGTCCTTTTTCCTCCTCAAGGAGTTCTGATTGAACTCTCTGTTCGGCTTGGATTCAGTGCATCGAATAATGTGGCTGAATATGAGGCACTCTTGGCAGGATTGAGAAGTGCAAAGACCCTTAAAGCAGAACGGGTCAGGGTGTATTGTGATTCCCAGCTTGTTGTGAATCAGCTATCCGGCGAGTACGAAACTCAGAATGAAAAGATGGTGGCCTACGTGCAGGCAGCCAAAGACTTGCTTGATACCTTCGAGAGGGTATATATTGAGCAAATAAGTTCTGGACAGAATGCTCATGCAGATTCTTTAGCTTGGCTGGCTGCAGCAGTACCAACAGAGTTCAAAAGAAGGGTGGCAGTAGAATACCTAAATGAGCCGAGCATTGGGAGGAGTGTAGACTTGGTCTTGGACGTGAACCAAGGAACAAGTTGGATGGACCCAATAATGGAGTTCTTACGAGATGAGATACTCCCTTCTGATAAAAAGGAGGCCCACAAGATAAGAGTCAAATCTGCTAGGTTTTGGCTGTCCCCAGAGGGAAAGTTGTACAGGAAATCCTTTACAGGTCCCTATTTGCTATGCGTACATCCTGAGATGGTACAGAAGTTCCTTCATGAGATCCACGAGGGAACATGTGGGAGCCATGCTGGAGGGAGATCCATTGCCCACCGAGCAATTACTCAAGGCTATTGGTGGCCACACATGCAAGAAGATGCAAAGGTTTATGTAAAGATTTGTGAGAAGTGTCAAAAATTCTCACCAATGATTCGAACACCTGCTGAGGATCTGGTGCCTTTGACGAGTCCCTGGCCTTTTGCCCAATGGGGAATGGATATCATGGGTCCATTGCACAAAGCAACTGGGAATCGAAAATTCCTGCTTGTAGCAACTGATTATTTTACGAAGTGGATTGAGGCAGAACCATTGGCCAAAATCACTGAACCTATGATAGAAAGGTTCAGTGTGGAAAAGCATCATCACTCGCTTTGGGGTCCCTTATTCATTGATTACAGACAATGGATCCCAATTTCAGAAGAAATTCAAGGCTTTTTGTGTCCAGTATGGAATACGAAACTATTACTCCACTCCAGCTTACCCTCAGAGTAATGGGCAAGCAGAGGCATCCAATAAAACTATCCTAGATGGGATAAAGAAGAGGCTGGACAAAGCCAAGGGAAAATGGCCTGATGAGCTACCGTTAGTTTTGTGGGCTCACCGAACAACGCCTAGGAGGTCTACGGGAGAGACCCCCTATTCGTTGGCATTTGGAACAAAGGCTGTCATACCTCTGGAAGTGGGTCTGCCGACCAACAGGACAGCTTTGGTTGAAAGTGGAGGCAATGACAGGGCCCTTGAAATCGAGCTTGATCTTGCCGAGGAGAAGAGAGAAAAGGCCTTGGTACATCTTGCTTCTTACCAAGAACAGCTGATGAAAAGCTACAACAAACATGTTCATCCTAGAGAATTTGGTGTTCGGAACCTCGTGCTACGAAAAGTGCTCGGCAACACCAAGGTGGCAAACGAAGGCAAGCTGGGGGCCAACTGGGAAGGCCCGTATAGAGTAACCGAGGATTGTAGGCATAGGAGCCTATAGATTGGCAGATCTGGATGGTGATCCAATTCCGAGGCCTTGGAATGTTCATAATTTACGAAAGTTCTTTGTTTAGAAGTATTAAAATCTATTTTGGATTTGCACTACGTGATTGTGTGGGAATTACGAATATAATTCCTTTGTTCTATTTTTGATTATTTTTTGGGGTACGAATAAACGCCCTCTTCAGTTTTCACAAATTATGAATAAAATCACTTCTTTAGTATAACTGTTGTGGTATTTAAATACGAACTACGAGTTTAGTCTCCCTTATTCGTATTGGGGAGCAGGGTATACCTTTTAAGTATGTGAAACTTAAAAGGTTTATACATCTTAAGTATGTGAACCTTAAAACCAAGTACGAAACACTTGTGTGTTTTTCAAACTTTTAAGTACGTGAAACTTGGGTATACACTTGAACACAAGTATGAAACACTTGTATGCTTATCAAACTTTTAAGTACGTGAAACTTAAAACTACTGCAAGTATGCAAACACTTGTATGTTCTTTAGCAAGTATGTGATACTTCGCTGTACGTTTTTTCTTAAGTATGTGATACTTAGCAAGTATGAAAACACTTGTATGTTTTTATAACAAATACCAGTACGAAATACTTGTATGGACGTTCAAAATACAAGATACTTATATGGTATTTTAAGTACTGTGATACTTGAGGAACTATATTGGCTTGAGTTAAATGTTAGCCACATTTAGTTTAAAGTACGTGAAACTTATGTTCTTAAGTATGTGAAGCTTGAGGAACACCTATATGATCAAGTGTTTGTATGACAACACTTGAAAGATTTTAAAAAAATAACTACAAATATCCAATACTTGTATGAAATTTACTACAAGCACGAGAGACTTGTAAAACATTTATTTACGAGAAACTTAAAATAATTAAGTACGTGAAACTTAGAAGAATTACAAAGTACGAAAAACACTTGTATGTTCTGTTGCAAATTATATGTTTGCTCTTAAGTATGTGAGACTTAAGGAACAAATTGTATGTTTGTTCTGGCTCTTAAGTATGTGAAACTTGCATAACATAAGATAATCAAAAGTACGAAATACTTGAGATTAAACACAAACATTGCATCCGAACAGATGCAATAAACAGAGGAGAGCCGAGCAAATGCCACAGGGGGCCGAATACCTGTTTTAGACAAAGTATTAAAAGTATGGGAGCCACACAGGGCCAAATGCTTATGGTCACACAGGACCAGCAACCAACGTTAAAACAAAAGAGTTCAAACAAACTTACCAAAGTCAGTCCACATTCTGGACTTCTGGAACATCAGTAATGACCTGAGTATCTGCCCCATTATCAACTGGATTCTCCTCCAACACTATGGGTTCATTAACTGCATCATGAGCTGGGAACCTGGACGGGCTGAGAGCCAGATGGAATATCTTCCTCTGCTCCTGTGAAATCTTCAATTTGCTGCTCAAAGTCATCTTCCAGAGGAACTTCTTGCTCTTGGGAAGCTGCAGCCCGGCTGCTCGGTAGTTCATTATCAGTCCAAAGTGGAGAGTCATCTACAATGCCAACCTTTGTTAAACAAGTGTCCCAGCAGGCAATCCAAATCTGATCTTGGATAGCAGGAATCTGTTCAACGTAGTTAGCAGTTGTGGTATCAAACCCCTTCTGGTATCCTTCTTCATATGCAGCTTTCTTGGCATTGTCGATTTCTGATAAAGCCTGGTTAAGGCTCTCTTCGGCAACTTCAAGTTTTTCTTTAGCTTGATTGAAGTTAGATTTGGCTTTATCTCTTTCTCTTTCCAAACGAGTGATTGTTCGGAGCAATCTGGTGTTATCATTCATCAGCCTCACCCTCTCATTATCAGCTTCTTGATACTTCTTACCCAAAGTAACCATCTTTTGAATAAACTGACAAAAATATCAAATAGTCAGAAACAGGTGTAGCAATACAAGTTTGATAGCAAATATACATATAGACCTTACAAAGAAAAATCAAGTAACAAATACCTTGATACCGCTAACAAGTCCAGTAGAAACGAGCCGATCAGGTGCAGATGCATTTTCTTTTTGCATATCCACTGGGAGCAGCAATCCTTGAGCTAGGGCAAGTGCGGTTTCAAATGAACCAGCACTATCCCCGACGTGAACGGGACGGTCTCCCTTAGTGAAAGGAGGAGTCCACGTCTGAGGAAGAACTTGAGTAGTTGGTGAGATGGGATGATGAGCTTCGGTATCTACTTGAGAAGCAGTAACATCATGGTCATCTACTCTTGGGCTTTTGTCTCTATGAAGTTCAGTGGCCTCTATGGCGGTATCCACTTCCTGAGGGGAAGATGATGACCGTGCAGATCCCCCCTATTGCGACGAGATCGTGGGGGAGGGGCGCCAGTTGAGGCCACCCGGCCAGTCCCGCGTCCCCGAGAAGAGACGGTGAGGAGGGAGCTGAGATTTAATGGTTGACGGGTCATTGTCTCTACGTTAGGAGGAGATGGAGTATAACCTGATGAAGATGATTGGCTGGTGACACGATTTGAGGAAGGCTGTTCGGGCTGTTGTTGAGAGATAGCTTGACTCTAAACGGTTCTACGAAGTCTTAAGCGTGGTAATGGGACTCCTTCTGAAATGGGAATTTCTCCCAGTTGACCAGCAACGGTAACACTGGATTGACGTCTTGAGGTACGTGGTTGGAGAGCAGCTGATGTAGAGGTAGAAGTAGCACTGGTGTTGGGATGAGCAAGTCTTCTGTCGATGACTCCTCTGTATGAAGGTTCGTACCCCAGCAGCACGTCAGCGTCCCGACCCCGACCAGCTGTTCGGGTACCCGGCTCTCCTGTATATTTGAGGACTCTGTTTATATCCTCTGTTCGGATATTGCTTGGTGTACGTCTGGGACGGTGGTTAGCGTTATCAGCTGCATCCAACAATGTTAAAACAACAAAATAAGACATATGGAAAAGCTACAAGAAAGCAGTAAACAAAAATTTTCAGAGTTAGGAAAATGAGGAGTATTACGTGAGTATCCCCATACGTGGGGGCAGTGGAGCCCCACCACTTGACCATCCTCTCCTAGAGGTTCGAAAGCTCCAGTGACATAGAGAAAGTCAACCTCATGGTCCCGAGCAGAATCTAGCAGGTTGAGCACGAGGCGCTTTTCTGTCCCTTCTTACTTTGAAATAATATGTGTTATATTCAGGGTTAAGTACAATGCTGTACCACCACTGAATATCCCAGATCCCTAGCTGGGTGCCTAGAATTCTATTCAAAGCGACTACCCCTATTATCAGCCTAAACACATTTGTTGACACTTGCATTGGAGTGAGACGGTACCAACTTAAGATTTGACGAAGGAGTGGATGAAGGGGGAAACGGACCCCGCCTTCGACGATGGCTACGATTGGGATACACATTCTATCCCAAGAGCCACCGTCCCTATCTGCCCTTAGAGGGGCGAGTTCGAGACCAACGTTCTCTGGGACGTTATAATCCCTCCTAAATGTCGCCATGGCAGAAGGGGTCTCACATAATTTCCTAAATTTACTGGGTCTCAAGGGGTTCTCACCATCGTCCGCCATGAGTATATTCAGGAAGGAGGAAAAATTGGAAATGGGTACGAACTAAAACCCTAGAAATAACCCACGAAATCTGAGAAAAGAGATTTCAGATGGAAACCTAAGTAGAAGAAATGGAGATAGAACAAGAATCTTACAAAGGTACCGTGATGATTTCCTGGGATGCAATTGAATTTGCAGATGGCGGCGATGGCGAAAACCTGAGAAGGAAAGACTGAAAGTTTAAATGTTTTTTGGTAAGAAACCCAAAATGAACCCTTTTTGGGGTTTAAAGGAGAGAAACGGAGACGAAATGTCTCCTCTTACGCCGTTACAGGAAAAGTAACGGGGTAGAGGGTTTCAACTAAACGACATATTGACGTCGTTTGGACAGAGCGTCAGTTCACATTAAATGAAAAGCGTACGATAAGCACCACGTGGAGTCATTACCTCGAGATGGTATAATGACAGAGGCGCCAAAAGGCATCAATGAGATATTGAAATTATGACTGCATGGGATCAGAAGAATCTGGTCGTAGTAAAAATTCTATTTCTAAGCATCATATATTGCCCCCTGAACAGTGGTAAATACATGAAGCTGGGGAGCAATTGTAGGGAGGTATTCCCGAGCAGATACATTTAGTTACCGAACACGTGACGTTTGGAAACACGTGGTGAACACAAACGGTACTTATCGCCGGGCAGTATGGTAAACAGGGATACGGATCAATGATATGGGAGGTCATTGATCCATGCAGTCTGTTCGGCTGATTAAAAGACTAATGACATGAGAAGTCAGTGGTGTAAAACTAAACTGTTCGGCAGATAGAGACAATCTCATTACGTTTGGACCAAGTTACATGTGAAGTCATTGGTCCAGACAGTCTGTTCGGCAACGAGATAGCCGAACAAGGAAAGAACCCCAAATCAATTGTTGCAGCATGGGGAACATTCTGGAAGAATCCAGAATGTTGGTATTCCGTTAAGGAATAAGATCCCGAGAATATAGGATCTGAGAAAGATACCCAATGAGAATGGAATGTTCGGCTAGTAATGGAAAAGAATCCTGAAAGGACTCTTTTCTAATAAACTGATAAAGGAAACGAGAATCCTTGATATCCTGGGTTTCCTATACGAGTTGGGAATCCTATGGCAATAGGAATGCTTGGGCAGCAAGCATACCCAAATCTATAAATATGAGGTAAACTTAGAGGTAAAAGGTACGCAATACACTGCATTATTATTGCCTTCCTAGTGATAATTAGGGTTGAGTTTTCTAGTACGTGATACTAACAAAGGCATCGGAGGAGCTTTGCCACGATAGGCAAAGGTGCACTCACCCCCTGTCTATTTTGCAGATTAGGGTTCAGACGTCGAGTTAGGGTTCCGGTGAAGAGGCACGAATAAGCCATTGCAATCCAGTTGATCCGAACAACCAATTGTTTTCATCCCCCCACACCTCTCTCTCTCTCTATGACGTGCCCTCTTTCTCTCTCACTACCTTCGTCTACCTCCCAGGTTAATCCTACAAAAAATTTTGCTAAATTAGCAGGATATTCTATTAAATGCATGTATTTGTTTTCTGGTTTTGATTGTTGGCCTTACCCTTTCTTTGTGTGCTTAAATCAGTACCTAGGATATTGTTTCCATAACTTGTGCTGACTGTATGTTCTAGGTCTGTTGTAGACATATTTAGATTGTTAGGTTCACTTTGTTTGCTGATTTGGTTGATTGCTCTCATAATCTAGGTTTCAATTTTGGATCAGTAAAAAAGGGGGAAAACATAAAATAAAAAAAAAACTGATATACCACTATTCTCGTAAATGGTTTACTGCTCTCATTGCATGGAAGGGGAAAAAAAGCATTTTGGATCAATACAAAAGAGAGAAAACAAAAACAAAAAAACAAAAAAAAAATTGTATACCACTATTCTCTTAAATGGTTTACTGCTTTGATTGCATGGAAAGGGAAAAAAAAAAGCATTTGTTTTGAACATGTGGATAATAACAATTGTTATTGGAAGTTTTACTTTTCATTTTGAATGGTTATAATTGGAAGTGAATGAATAACAATTGTTCTTTTGACGGTGTTCTTATGCTTTGTTATTTATTTCTTTCTATTTTGTGCATATACTTAGGCCATATGTAGTCTTGTGAAAAAACATAGTAATGTTGTTTAAACTTTAATTAATTTTGTAAGTCAGAAGTAATAGACAAGAGTTCAATGACGATAAAAAATAGGTTGACAAGTAGAGAATATAAACTAGGGGTGAAATCTTCCATACAATTTGTGATGTTGAATTAAGGACCACAACCTGAGATTCGGTATCCATGTATTGATTGTCTAAATGGCACAAAACTTAGTAGTGCAGTTGTTAAGATCCATTTGATACAGAAAGGAATTGACTCTTCTTACAAGACTTGGGTGCACCATGGGGAATCTGTTCCCGCACCTCAAGCACATGATGATGACCGTCATGACCCCAATGAAGGTATTGGGGATGAAACCGGAGGGGAGGTCCCTAAGGATGGCAACCTATTGCATAATATGTTGGAACAGATATTTGTTGGTGGCCTCTTGGATGACGATATCGATGAATTGCCTGCTAATCTTGGGAGAGGTGAGGTACGGAGTTTCGATAAGTTGTTCAATGCTGCTCAATGTAAAACTTATCCTGGATGTGAAAAGACTGTGTTAGCATTCATTGTTGAGATGCTTCATGTTAAAGTATACAAGAAGTTAACGAATGACGCGTTCAATATTATTATGAATATTATTAAAGGGATGCGACCTGACTATGATGAGGCTATTCCTTGGAACATTTATGAAGCGAAGAAATTCTTAAGGGATTTGGGCTTGGGATATGTGCAAAATTGCCCAAAGTGTAATGAGCCTAGGTACATGGTGAAAGATGGTACAGGTAAAAAGATCCCCCGCAAGATATTGCGGTACTTACCATTAACTCCGAGACTGCAAAGACTATATTGTTGCGAGAAAATTGCTCCTGATAGAGATGGCACAAAGACAAACATGTAAATGATGATAAATTGCGTCATCCAGTTGATGCTCAAGAATGGAAGAACTTTGATTGTCACGCCCTTGATTTTCAACATAACTAATAATCCATTTCAATAATCAATCTCTGCATAATATAGATAATACCCACAAGAGGGTTCCCTAAAAGATCATTTACAAACAAGTCCCCAAGTTTAGAGATTTTATAACATTGGCACTACAGCCCAAATTTCAAAATTAATCAAAGACGACAAATTTTGAGGATACATAATATCCAAAGTTAAAAGAGTTCAAATAAATTTATGATTACATCTTTTCAAAAAGGTCATACAAAGGATGATGGAACCACTTCTCAATGACGGCTTTCAAAGTTGTGAAGTCAAGCATGAACACCATGCACTCCACTTCAAGATCCTTGGGATACACCTGAAAATGATAGATTGAGCTACACTAGCCCAGTAGATAATTATATACTTAAACTATATGTAAATGCGATGAAACATGCAATAAGAGTGAATGGATTTCAATGAACGACTTGAGATACGATGAAATGTCATGAAAAACTGATGGACTACGATTAAGGGAATCTATATGTCTTGTAGCTAACCCTAACCCTTCATACATCAAGTCAGAAGCGGCATTACACACTCAGCAATCTAAATAGCCAACGACAATTTCTCAAACCAATTTAAGATTTCCCAAATGGATGTCACACTTAACTTCCTTATTTCTTTCCATTCATCCTCAAGCCTCTTTTCATAAAAAAAAAACATCCCTTTTTGGTTGCCAAAATGGTTTTGAGAAAACTCTTGACCTTTACAGGTCAAGCTCCGTTGATTCGAGTTTGAATAGCCGGAGTCCGTTGATTCTGCACACGAATACCGGAAACCGTTGATTCGCTCAAGAATAGCGGGAGGATTTTTAATAAATATCCTTTTTCAAAAAAGAAGAAGATAAGTTCCCTTCTTTTCAAACCTTTGGTAGAATTAATTGTTTATCTCTTTCTTTAACGGTCACCATCTCAATCAGCAAACAGTTCAAGTAACGACATATACTTCTAACATCAACTTCAACATTCTTCATTTTATGAGAAATTCAACTGTGTTACCACCCCTTGCGTGATAGTGAACTCTTTTTCTATCCGGATTTCCGCATTACCACACATTGCATTGTAAGCCCTCTAGAGTCTCCATATTACCACACCTTATGTTGCAAGACCCTCAATTCAAAATTATGAACTCACACATGCATGATCAATCCATATACAAGAGGACAACGTTTTCCAAATTCACAATGTTACATTCAACATTACACAACGTATTACAAACTCCTAAACATGTCCTGTTGTACATTGATAAATATCTTAAGTTTACGTTAATTCCTCAAAGTCTATCACGACACCCTACATCATGTACTGAATCCACAATGACTCCCCGACAGACCACCCGTTAGGTTATAAACGAGAATCTTATAGAACGGATGCCAAAGGAACTTATGAAGATCAACAAGACAAAGCATGAGGATACGAGTCATAATCTTATCCATCGGATCATTAGACATACTCATGTCTGTCCATAACACTCACAACTTTATCCCTTATAGCCCACGGTACTCCTATCGACTTTACGGTATATTTCCCTAGCCAACGTCGTTGATATTATGCTCTAATAAGTGCTGAGAAACAAGATCAAACAATGAGTCATTAGGACATAAGCAACCATACTCAAGAGTGACTTAAACATGTTCTAATTATATAGGGAATCATAACACGGAACGAGGACAATCTTAGGAATAACCACAAACATCGGCAGACTGACACACCTCTACTCAAATGGTCATAACTTTCTGTGTACTAAGAGAATTAAGGTGATTCTGACGGCAAATGAAAGCTGACTTCAAGACCTTCAAATTGATATAAAGTTTGCATGAAACAGACATCAGACAAAAGTTATGTCCGTTTGAAGTTGGACTGAAACTCAAAAGACGGGCAGAATTTCCAGAGTGGGGAGGGATCGATCCCTCCTCTCTTGGGGATCGATCCCCCAAGGGAAAAAATCCAGATTTTGAATGAGGGATTGATCCCTCATGTTTAGGGATCGATCCCTAGGCAATTTTGGACGATTTTCTACAGATTTCGACAGCTTTTCGAAGACACAATGGTTGACGATCTAAACTCGCTTAAAGCATGAAATCAACTTATAAACACATAGAATGAGTAAGAAATCCCTACCTCAAGGTTAGAAGCTTCAAATACGAGATCAATGAACGAGCCCTAGCTTCCAAAGGCTCCGAAATCCTCCAAGATTGGGTTCTAGCACAAACCCACGCGATTCCAAGGCTCAAATCAAGCGTAGGAGACAAATTGAAGGTTAAATTTCATGGGTTTCAAGAGATTGATGAAGTTTTTGGGTGAGAGAATGAGAAAGAGTGTGAGAGCCGGAGAGGGAGAGGGAGAGGGAGAGCCGAGAGAGAGATGTGAGGAGAGAGAGATATTTTTGGGTTTCTATGATTCTCTACACACATACACCCCCTTTATACTTGTTCCAACTCAAACTACACTTACACTCCCTCTAATTTCAATTCCATCATACAAACCCCAAATCAAATCAACTCCACAAATTTCAAATTAACCCCAATTTCACATAAACTCAACAATCAATCATATTTTCCTCGATTTCCAATATCACCACATAAATTCAATTTTTTTCCAATTAGGCATTTAATATACATTTTAAAAATTAAAAAAATATCCGAGTCTCTACATCGATGAACTATTTCCACATTTTGCTGCCGAACCGCGAAATGTGAGCCTCGGGATGGCTACTGATGGCTCAATCCCTTTGGACACATGAGTCAATCAAGTGGTCTGTAATCATGGTGCCTTACAATCTCCCATCGTGGAAGTGCATGAGAGAGCCATTTTGCTTCATATCACTGCTTATTCCTGGTCCATTGTCCATTGGAAAAGATATTTACTTGCTTCTATTAATTGATGTTTACTTGCATCGTTAGTTGATGAGTTGAAGGAGTTGTGGACGAATGGTGTGCAAACTTATGATGCCTCTACTAGAAAAACTTTTATGATGCGTGCATGTGTTTTTTGGACCATCCACAACTTCCCTGCATATGGCATGATGTCTGGGTGGTCTACAAAGGGTTATTTGACTTGTCCCATTTGCAACGAGGATAACTCATGATCAGTTAGTTTGAGGAGTAAAATTGGATATTTGGGTGCTTGCTGCTAGCTACCTGAGAATCACATTTGGTGGAGTAAGCTCTTTAACGGTAAATTTGAGGATAGGACCAGGCCTATGGAGTTGTCGAGCCAAGAAATATCAGAACAAATTAACTAAGGGACATATCAGCCGTTTGCAAAACATCCAAGTAAGAGCAAGAAAAGAAAAAGGGATGAGTTTGAGAAAATTTTGAATTGGGAGAAGAAAAACATTTTGTTTGAGCTCCATTACTTTGAGTTTCTCAATCTCCGATGGAATCTCGATGTCATGCGCATAGGGAAGAACATATGTGAAAATTTGTTGGGGACATTTTTGGGCAAAGATGGAAAGAACAAGGATATGAAAAAGGCACAAAAGGATTTGAGGCATCAGCAATTACGTAAGGAGTTGCACCTAATTAAAGAAGCATACAAATGGGTCATTTGAAAAGCCCGGGGCCATGTACACATTATTAGCAAGAGAAAGAGAAAAGGCTTTTGCAATTTCTTAAAATCAATCAAGTACCCAGATGGATATGCAGCGAACATCTCTAAATGTGTGAACACTCATGGTGGCAAGCTATCGTGGCTCAAAAGTCATGATTGTCATGTCCTTTTGCAAAGACTTCTCCCGATTGGAATGTGTGGCTATTTAAACAAAGAAATTGGAAACGCGTTGTTTGAGTTCGGTAACTTCTACCAACAGTTGTGCTAAAAAACAGTGATGAAGAGCAATTTGGATAAACTTTTATGCTAAGTCGGAAATCTAGAATTGCAATCAGTAAACAGATGTTTTTTTTATTGATGTTGAAATCTGGAATAGCAATTTTTTTTATGGAAATCATATAAGTACCGACTGAGGGGGGAGGAAGATCGTACCGATAGCCACCGTCAAGCTGTCTCTGGCCACCGGATGGCGGATCCGAACCGTCCAAAAATTCTATAAAAAAAACCAATGGGGTCATTGCAGGAATCAACGGCATCCGAGGTGTGTAGGGTGCTTGATCCGAGCACTCCTTTTTCGTGTATTTACACGTATATATATACATACATGAAAAAAGAGTGCTCGGATTAAGCACCCTACACACTTCGGATGCTGTTAATTCCTGCAATTTTTTTTAAAAAAAATTTTGGACGGTTCGGATCGGCCGTCCGGCGGCCGGAGACGGCCCGCCGGCAGCCGTCGGTATGATTTCCCTCCCCCCTTAGTCGGTACATATAGCATTACTCTTTTTTTAATCCTTTTAAGGTTGAATAATCGATGGTTTTATGACTGGGAAGCTAAGAGTTCCAAGTACCCATGTATTGCATTTACTTTGTGTGGTTAGATATTCGTGAAGTAGTTTGTTAACTTTGTGTGGTTGTGTGTGTGTGAGCTAAGTATTGTGTACGCTGCAAGTGCCATGGTTGGTTTGACAAATACTATAAATTGCGTGCTTGTGAGTTAAAGTATCAATGATTCTAGAACCTATAAAATACTGATGGGCCAATAGATTTCTAGTATCCATCGATGACACAAATTTCGGTATCCATCGATGCTCTTTTTGATGTGATTGGTTGTTGTTTGGGGTTCCAAGATGAGGTTGCTATAATTCATGTTGATTGTGAGACTTCCATAGTTTCCGAAGTGCTTAGCTAAAACAAAGTTTCTGGTTTTGTTTTGGTTCATTTCCAGTGGGGTTGTTGCTTTCATTCAGCTTCAGTAGCATGCTTAGGCTCTGATTTATTTCAGCCCCATTTCCATAGTTTCTGTCCCTTAGCTAGTTTTTGCTCTGGATCAGATGTGTACCATTAGAATTGTATTAGGTTTTATTTTCTGCAACGCAATTTGTTGAATGAAGTTCATGATGATCTGGGGGAGATGTAAGATAAAAGTTTTAGCAACTGGTTTCCTGGGTAGAATATTGGTCTTGATCTTGCATATACTTGCATTCTGCATTTGGACTGGTTTCCTGGGTCATAAACTGTTGCTTGCTAAGGTCATGCCATTGCAGAAACATGGCAAAAAGTTTAATACTCCATTAGCTTTGCGGAGCTGACTTGTACTACCATCAACATGTACTACATACTTCATTTTTACAGCTGCATTATCCATGTTGTAGGCTGTGTGGCTCTAACCTTATAGTTATTTTTGTATGAATTATTTCAAGAAAATTTTTCGTTTGGCTTGTAATTAGTTATTATTTACCTATGTTCATGCTTTGTGCAATGGGATACACTAGTTTATAAATACTAATGATGAATTGTTCTTTTTTTTTTTGTTTTACATGCAAGGACGGCGTTTTAATGGAGTATCGTGCAGTATGTTGGTTATTGACTATGAAGATCAAAGTTGGATTTTGGTTATGGACGTGCTTGGATTTTTTGGGTTATCCGTTTGTCGAAGTTGAACTATTAGTATTTTGCAGTCCACAGGGTTTGGATATATTTTGTTACTGGGCTTTGATTTTTTTATTTTCCCCTCGTGGTTGGACATGTTATTTTGCAATCTAGGAATTTGGATATAAGTTTTTTAAGTATTTGGAGGAGACCTCTATTTATGAAAGTTTGTATTTAGTTCTTGGAATTTTTATTTTGTATTAATTGCATTAGGTTGGCAATTTTGTGGATGTAATGATTATTAGCTGAAATTTACAGAGAATAAAAATGGGAAAATTTTTTGTAGAAAATTCTGGAATTTTGACCAATTGGTGTGGAAAATTTCCCGACGCCAATAGGCCACAAATTAGTTGATTCGAAAAGACATTTACCAACTAAACTATTAGTTAGTGATAGTAAAAAACACATTTCCCGACTAAAGAAATTGTCGCCAATAACCAATACATTTCCCGACGAAACCTTTGGTCTGCAAATAGGTCTACATTCCCCGACTAAAAAATCTTCACCAATAAATCACACATTTCCTGACTAAAAGTACAAATGGCAACTAAGTATTTATTAGGCAAAGGTACATCTTACCCGACTAAATTTTTTTTGGTCGGCCAAAACATTTGCCGACTAAATAGCCCATATTAGACGACTAATTGGTTAGTTGGCAATGGTGATTTTTCTTGTACTGAATTAATAATAAAAAATTGCCGATCAAAAAAAAACAATCCTTCATCCTTGAAAGGCCTCTCTTGGCTGCAACAACCAACGCTTTCCGGACAGCCATGGCTTCAACAGATATAGAAGAGAAAAAAACCATGAAAATAGAGAAGTGAGCACGGAAAAAGTTATCGTATGTGTAATGATATTCAGGCCACATCGATCTTCGATTTAACTGTAAATATGAAAACGTTTAAAGATCGAGATAAAGTTCAATAGCGTTAGTGGGAATCTGTGTAGGGAACTTTGAAGGGTTATGTTTTTGCTGTAGAGACAACCACATTCATAGAGGCTCCGTGAACAGGTTATTCACGGAGCAATGTCATCACAACCATTCATTCACGCAATTAGTGGTTGAGATTCATTTTCAATTATGACCGATCACAATTAATTGTTACCGGTCATATTTGATTTTCAATCCAAACCGTACGTTCAAAAACACTTTGAACGGACGTGATTGGGCTCTGTAAATTCTTCTTTACGAAAACTCCGCAAAGAAGTTTTTCCCTTTGCTGTAAGTGAGAAAACTAACAAGAGGGACAAAATATTAATGGGTGGGTGGGTGGATTTTTGAGTAATTTTTTAAGTGCTTCCAAAAAAAAAAAAAAAACACAAGAAGATTGTGTTGTGTGTCATAAATATATGCATCCGGTGATAGGCGTGCATAACCATGACCATAAACAATGTTAACTTCACGAATACTCAACGAAAACTATCATGTTTATCGGCTACGAATTCACAATTAATCATGCGTAGAACAAAGATTACTTGAACAAACGAAACAAGAATTGCTCAAAACGGCATAACGAGCGCAAAATCATAAAAGGTTAATTACTAGGGGATTTTCAAGGCGATGATTCGGGAAAAAACCCCCAACTTGTGTGCACCCAGAAAAGAGCTGGTAACGGGGTGGATTGGGGCAGATATTGAGATAACCGTACGAAATACCCTAATTAAAATTTCTACGTACCCAAATTTGCCTCAATAACCAAACGAATTGAGACCAGCTATCCCATAACCAACCCAAACGGGTTTCGGATATCGGACTTAGGTTCACGGGTGGTTTACGAATAGTGATTCATGTAAACGATGTTAAGTAAATGAATTAATGGTAAAGTGTGGAAGTACGAGGTTGTGGATTGTGATTTGAGTCATGGCTATCGCAAGGGTTAACCAATTGGGCCCTGTGTTGAAATGAGTTACCTGCGGGGCCTAGTGATGAGAAATGTTGTAATGCTAATGTATGCTACGTCATGAGAAATTTCTCTCCTCTGTTTAAGAAGGGAATGGGTCTCATGACACGATTATAGTTAGTGAATGATAGTGGATGTCCGACCCTAACTTACGATACGTCATGGGAGACTCGATTCTCCTGTTATGGTCTTAAGTGAAAACATGCTAAGTATCGAAGGAGAGACTGGAGAGCAAATTTATCAGCAAGACAAACGGTATTAGCGTGAGGATCTCCTAAACTCAAGAACGGGAGCTTTACGAGCCTTGGATACTTAAATTATATTATCCATAGGGAAATGATATTGGCACTCCCAAAATTGATGCAGGCACTCCAAAATACAAAGAAAAGTGGTTTTGAAGTTACACTGATTTTGGAGTGCCTGCATCAATTTTGGGAGTGCCAATATCATTTCCCTATCCATAATGCTTATTTTGAAACTTATGTTGCTAAACTCTGTTTGGTAAATCATTAACGCGTAAATCATTTTTATAGTTATTAAATCATCTGAAAGGATTTGGTTAACATTTTCAAAAAATAGGACGTTACAATATCCCTCAAGACTCTAATTTGTGTGTTTCACAGAGTCTACGACACGATTATGATTCAAATCGTTCATTTTGTGGATCTCGCTGAGAAAATAGACAAGTAAAATAATAACTTTAACAAAACATCAACAGTCACATTTGCAAAAAAATAAAAATAGAAATTGCTTTTTATTGTAAAAATTGGACGATTAATTTAAAGTAGAGCTCACAAAGTGAAGTACTCTAGAAGGACATACTGAAATACTTAAGCCCCTCATTCCCAAGTAATTATAGATAAATACTTATGCAGTACTCCTTGAACACTTGAACCCATCAAGGTGAGAAAGGAATCATGATCAAATAGCCCACCTTAAATGCCGCCCTTTTGACAATTCCAATACAACTACTGTACTTATCATTAGAACACTTTCAAACTCTGGCTTTGCCCTTTTCAAAAAGGAAAGTAGGAATTGCATGGCACAGAAGGCCCACAAATGCATTTAAGAAAAAACCTTGTCTATTGGTAATTAAACATTGTCCAAATTCCCAATCATTTTAATCACTAATAATAAGTTTAGCTTTTGGCATCAGCTCACCTACATACCCTTACCCATCATACCCTTCAAAGCTTCAATTTTTATGCCCCATCGCAGACCTACACAGTGATCCAAACTATTCATCTCGTACCTCCTAATCAGAACATCATTTGTATAGAAATTAGCTTGATTAGTTTTTGATAATGTATGAATAAAGAAACTGTAAAGAACAGACAGTCATGTTCAAAATCATGCAAACTTTCCAGTGTATGCGAATTGTTTATGTATCTACAAATGACCGATCAAGCGAATTTTTTACACGTAAGTTGTTCTCTGCAAAAAAAGTACGAGATGAACGATTTGGATCACCGTTGTGCGCCAATGATAGGCTGAAAAAATTAAAAGTTGGAGGGATTTGATGAATAAGGATGTGGAAGTGAGCTGAATTGCTGAACCCTTAAAGCTTTTATGGGATTGAAGACCCACATGACAAAAGAGGCCATCCCTCAGCAAAAGTTACCTAATCATGATCCACATCATCCTTCCATTATTTATTGCTATCTCCCTTGTTTGTTTTTTTCACAGAAAAAAGCATACCCATTCATTATTTATTGGTATCTACATTTCCCGTTTCCTATTTCTTCTATTTTCTTATTTTCAGGCGTTGTTAAAGCAAAAGTTTCTCATACTGTACTAGATTTAAAACAAAGTTTAATTTGTACGTCAAATTTATTTTAACATAATGAGTATTTTCGTGGTCGCTAAGCTTTTTTTAAATTTCTGTCACAATATATGAAGTCAGGCAATCATCTCAACGAGAGAAGTTATAAAGTATAAAAAACAGACCGACGTTGAAAAACTTTCAAGAAAGACAAAAAAAAAAATACAATTCTATTATTTTAAGCAAACCCGTCCCATTTTAGTTTTCCATTTCTAAAACTTGTGTTACTCTTTTGTATAATGAAAGTAAAATAATTCTGTGCATGATGCAAAAACTTTTTTGCACCAATTTAAGATTTCAAATAATTTTTTAAATTGGTACAAATTTTGTAAAGCAATAATATTTTTTTGCAAAAAATTAAAATCAATACAAAATGAATGGAGATAGTACTTTGGGTCTATTCCATGTCTAAATGAATAATCAAAGTCGTTCATGTTGTAAAATTAGTCGAGTAACTTCAACTTTACCGAGAATTATGTTGATTGGATATCGAACAGTACATGTTTAAATCACATTTAAATTTAAAAAATCCACCATGCTGGATAAAATCCATTTAGAGAGTTGAAGTATTCAATGATTTTCTACAAAATGAATGACTTTGATCATCCATTAAGACGAGGATGAGCTGAAAATTTGAAGAACTAGAGAGGTCAAGTCCCTCCTTAAGACGGGAGAGGATCTGGACCAAAGAAAAAATAAAATCGACTTGAATTGCCTTTTTTTATTTCTTTACAGTTTATTTCTAGGGCGCCGCTATTCGCAGCCCTCTATTTTCTCCCATAGTCCGTTAAAAATTTTCAATTATACTCGACAGTTAGTTACCGAAATTGAGATATATTTTTAGTATCCAATTACCGAAATATAATAATTTTTTCAACAACTATTTACCGAAAATGCATGTTCGGCAGTTGTTTATCGAAAGTTGAACATATTTTCGATATGTAGTTACCGAAATATAATCTTGTTTTCAACAGCAATTTACCAAAATGTTATTTATAATTTTCAACAACTATTTACTGAAATATAGTGGACTATAAGAGAAAATAAAGGGTTGCGAATGGCGGCGTCCTATTTCTATTTGTTACTCCATATATTAGATTTATTTTGTTTCCTATCTCTCTCCCTCCATTTCTGCATAATAACATGCAAAAGTATGTACTAGTACTTGTTTTCTTTTGAAGGGCAAAGCGAGTACTAGTTTCCTAATTTTACATGAATGAAAAATAAAAACTGCCAAAAAATCGAAGTAAACGGGATTGCCGAACAAAAACGAAAAAACTAAAGGAAAAGTTAAATAGGGGTCTTGTCCCCTAGTGATACTTAAGTCTCTATCCTAAGGGCTTGTTTGTTTTAGGGATTTTGGATTTGAATTTGTAATGATTAGGGTAAGGAAATAGGGGTAATGATTGGAGAGAGATAGAGATAAAAATAAAAATAATGGTTGGAAATAGAGATAATAAGTAGATTTTGGAGTAGGGTAATAATGTAGAGTCTCAAACCAAAACCTCATCCGAACCAGAACTTCTGTGATGCTCCCAAGTGGTATGGGAGCATCATACTCCCAATGAATTATAGCCCTTGGATTGAAAATAGATAAATCACAGTCTTTAGATCAAAACCAAAAACTAAAAATAGGGTGGTTTTGTTAAAAATGAGGCGGTTTTGATCTAAAAAACGGAGGATTACTTACCACAGAACAGGCAACACTTACCATTCACTAAGGCAACACTTACCATTCATTAAGGCAGAACTTACCACACTTGTGTTGTAAGTTCTGCCTTAGTGAATGGTAAGTGTTGCCTTAGTGAATGGTAAGTGTTGCCTGTAATTCATTGGGAGTATGATGCTCCCATACCACTTGGGAGCATCATAGCCTTTGCCCATCCGAACAAGCCTTAGTGATTTGAATACTTAATGCTGTGTTTGGTTTGGGTTTTGAAAAGTTTTTTGAAAAATAGTAGGGGTAATAAGTAGAGAGAGATAGAGAGAGAAATGTTAGAAGTAGGGGGAATCTAGAGAGAATCTAGGGGGTATTTTTTGAAATTTTTTTTTTGAAAACTGAAAAGAACAAGGCATTATCTCCATCTTGACATTCAAAAAATGCCAACAACACCCTTCACTAATATAGATAAAACCATTTTTTGTTTGTAATTAACCTTTTATTTAAAAAAATTCCGAAAATCATGGGATCATTTATCTCTTTCCTCATCGGAACACATTCAAACACCCAAAACAAGAAAAAAGACGGAACAACATAACCTCACCAGGCAGTACCCAAACTCTTCAAAGAAGAAGATAACAACACTAGAAACTACCATCTCCGATTCTGAAGTAGATCTGCAAGTAAATTCCATGCCGGAGTAGCGGTGCCAATGGACTATACAAGCCACGTCGTAGTTAGGGATGGAGGGAAAGGGGGGCATGTGCTCCCATTCGAAACTAAAATAATTTTGTTATATTTTTGTATACTTAACATAATTATGAAATTAAGTGTGCTACTACACATACACACTTGCATATATCTTGATATATATATATATATATATATATATATAATTAGTGTTATGTTTCAATTTCATCATATGGTGCATTTATACTTGTTGGTTTCCGAACTAGTTGTCTATTTAGATTGATTCTTTCTTAATTGTATTTATTTTTGTCCGTCTAAGAGCAATATTTTAAAATAATATCATTAATAAAACTATATCGATCATTCTAAAATTTGTCGATGTTCATGAAAAACATACTCTCAAATTTTGTCTGAGATTTTGTACTCATTTTTACATAATTTAAGTGAAAGTATGTGTGATATATTTTTGTAATTTGTCATGCATGCATTAATTGTGTACGATCTTATTGTGGTTAACTAAAAAAATAAAATTTCGCCACTATGATTAACACGGTGCCCCCTGTAACGCCCCGAATTTTGGGTACGTTAAAAAGATAATTTCAATAAAAACCTCAAAATAAAGTCTGACTCTTTATTACAACAAACTCTCACAAGAGTTCAATATTTACACAAATGAAGGGGGTTCTAGGGTTCCTAACTACAGCTCCTCCCGCTCCTCCATCCTAGCCAGCTCCTCAGCTCCAAAAGTCTCCAAGGTGTTCATCATACCATGTTCATCTATGAGGTCTGACACATTATACCGGCGTTGCCACCCATATAATATGTTAGGGTCACCAAAAAGGCAATACCATGAGTTACAACGCTCAATAGGATAAACTTTACCCACCAACCTTAACTTACAAACAAAACTATAATACAACATCAATTTCCACATGATACGTATATACACAGTTAACCATGACACATCCACATTCGTTAATCATCTATCGTTGGTGTCCAAGATTTTCGGGTTTCTCCTACGCGACTCATCGTAGACCGTGTCAACATTTTCATTTATAAATCAACCTTTCAAAATCATTTGCATTGGCTCCGTACCGCGGATAACCAAACTACACACCCAATCTTTCAAAATCATTTGCATTGGCTCCATACCGCGGATAACCAAGCTACACACCCAACCTCGGTTCCGCCGCGCCGGATTCTCGAGTATCCTCACAATGGTTCCGCCACGCCGGGTTCCCATTGGCACACAATTGCATTGGCTCCGCACCGCGGATAACCAAACTATACCTCACCATGGTTCCGCTGCTCCGGTTTTCCATGGGAACGCATACAACCTCATAATGGTTCCGTTTTTTTCGGATTCCCATTGGAACACAAAACACACACTACACATGGGTTACCATGTCCGGCCACATTGCGGTTTCCAAAATCATTTCAAAAATCGTTTGTTTTAACTCACCCAACCTCGGTTCCGCCGTTTCGGTTTCCCGAGTATCCTCACAATGGTTCCGCCGTCCCGGATTTTCATTGGCACAAAAAACACACACCACACAATGGGCAAGTCCAGCCACATTGCGGTTTCCAAAACATTTCAAAAATCGTTTGTTTTAACTCACCCAACCTCCGCTCCGCAGTTCCGGTCTCTCGAGTATCCTCACAATGGTTCCGCCGTCCCGGGTTTCCATTGGCACACAAAACACACACCACACAATGGCCTACCATGTCCGGCCACATTGCGGTTTCTAAAACATTTCAAAAATCGTTTGTTTTAACTCACCCAACCTCGATTCCGCCGTTCCGGTCTCCCGAGTATCCTCACAATGGTTCCGCCGTCCCGGGTTCCCATTGGCACACATTGCATTGGCTCCGTAACGCGGATAACCAAACACACACCCAACCTCGGTTCCGCCGTTCCGGTCTTCCGAGTATCCTCACAATGGTTCCGCCGTCCCGGGCTCCCATTGGCACACAACACACACACATAATGCCATTCAAAACTGGTCATTATGTAGTTTCAAAATATTTTCTTCTTCGAAAAATATTTCCTTTCATTAATCACACCCTAGGTGTCATGTTTCTACTTTCTCGATTCTCGTGTCTCGTTACATGCAAAGACTCCGTGGTAGGACAAAAGTAAGCATGAAACATACTAACAAGATCATCCAATTCTATATTACTTATCATGCTAAGTCACCATTTATAGCAGAACGCCACATGTACGGACGCCCTTGGAGTGTATCACTTATGCTTTATTCAAAGCACAACGCCACATGTGTGACACCCCGCTTTCCGGTGGCCGGCGGTACTGCAGGAAGCAGGCTCCGTCCGGACGGGAGGGGGCAAGTCATGGTTTATAAGGAAAGACCCCTCCTACTTGTACAAGGCCTTTTAAAGCCGTGAGGGCGGGCCAAAGCGCATAGGAGCTTCACAGTTAAGCGTGCTCATCCTGGAGTAGTCCAGGGATGGGTGACCTACTAGGAAGTCTATGGGCTTTGGGCGTCCAAAGCGGACAATATTGTACAAAGATGGAGCGGGTCGTTACAAATGGTATCAGAGCCCCGCCCTGGGCAAAATGGTGAGTAGGATGCGCTCTGCTACCACGGACCCCAGGGGAGGTTGCTGGGCCTGTGTAACAAGGACGTTGCATCCCTAAGGGGGGTAGATTGTGACACCCCGCTTTCCGGTGGCCGGCAGTACTGCAGGAAGCAGGCTCCGTCCGGACGGGAGAGGGCAAGTCATGGTTTATAAGGAAAGACCCCTCCTACTTGTACAAGGCCTTTTAAAGCCGTGAGGGCGGGCCAAAGCGCATAGGAGCTTCACAGTTAAGCGTGCTCATCCTGGAGTAGTCTAGGGATGGGTGACCTACTAGGAAGTCTATGGGCTTTGGGCGTCCAAAGCGGACAATATTGTACAAAGATGGAGCGGGTCGTTACAACATGTACGGACGTCTTTGGAGTGAAATCACTTATGCTTTATCACACCACAAGTAATACAAACAATTCATATATGCAACTCAAAACCCTTTGAAAGATCAAAATACAAATACTTCGGTTTACATGGTAAATAACCTATGTATTCATCAAGTATGGGTACCTACATTATACTTAAGAATAGAGATACGGTATTCCTACTTTATACTTGGGGTGGAAGATAAGGAGATTCTACCTTACTTCTTGGCGGTAGTCGGCTACGGAAGGTTAGTCGGCGGTTGGACGGAGTAACTTCCTACGGTGGTCGCCGGTAGCTTCGAAAGAGAATGGTTTCTCTCGAAACTTCTTCTTGACTAACACTACTCTACTTTATGGATCGAAGGGTGGTCGAGTGGCGGCTTAGGTTGAGTTTCTTGAAGAACTCAAGAACAACTCAAAAACAAAGGAAGAACAAAGAAAGAACAAGAATTTCTAGAGAGAAGTTGGAGCAATGAGAAGGTGTGAGTTCAATGCTTGGAATGACTTGCTATTTATAGGCAAAGGCATGCCCTCTCCTCTCTCCGCCCTCTCCTTTCTCCCAAGGCCCCCCCCCCCCCCTCCTCTCCCTCTCCCTCTCCCTCTCCCTCTCCCTCTCCCTCTCTCTCTCTCTCTCTCTCTATCTACCTCAAATTTTGACACATGGCAAGTAATCTTTGAAAGATCAAAGCCTAACCCTAGGCTTGCATGGCTAAGATTGTCCTTGGATGGGATTATGGGAGATTTGTTGGAAGATTTGGAGACAATGGTACATGATTTTGTGTTTAAACAATAATAGAGGTACAAATGGGGAGTTATGTTTGGTTAGGAGAAAGATTAACCTATGGACTTGAAAGGATGAGGAAGGTCAAGTCAAGGTACAACCCATCTTCCTCTCTCTTTCCTCCTTCCTCTCTCCCTCTCTCTCTCTCTCTCTCTTGGGTTCTCTCTCCCAAGTACATATATATATATATATACACACACACACACACACACACACACACACTTATATAAACAAGAAAGAACAAGTAAAATGACCAAAGTACAAGATTTTACAAAATCAACTACAATTAGGCACATGCATACAAAGGCAATATTTAAATCATACTAGGTACTTTGTAATCTAGGTAGATTACACCTCCCATTAAACTAATCTAATTGGGTACAAAACCCCAATATAAAATAATATAAGAGTACTTTGGAAAATCTTAGGTTTTAAGGCTACTAAGTACTTTTATAATAAGATAATATGTACTTTATCACATGGGCAAGTTAGAAAAGACTAGTTTATTAAAACCCTTTTACTAGATGAAAGAATAATTCTATTACCCAATGATTAATAAATTTCTTAACGGTTAATAACCAAGGGATAATAAAGGACGAGTACTTTAAATAATAAATTAAGTCTTTTAAAAAGACTACATGTCCTTTTGTAAATACACATGTGTATATATATACATGTACTTTAATCAAATATAATAAAGGAAAGACTATTGTCCAATGGGTAAAGATTACCCTAACAATCTTTGTCCAATGGACAATAGTTACTAGGGTGCTTTTATTAGAAAAAATAATCAAAAGTACTTTTCAAATAATTATAAATGTCATTTTTTAAAAAGATTAAAGTACTTGTTCAAATCTTTCAAAAACCCTTTTAATATAAAGAATTGGATTTCTATTATCCAATGGATAATAGTTTCCCTAACATTTATCGTCCAAAGGATAAAGAATAAAACTAAAATAATAAAAGAAAATAAATAAGTAATTTCTAGGGTTGAAAAGGTTGACTAGTCAAATCAATTTTATTGGAAGGTTCCCTAGTCACATCGGTACTTTATTTGGTCAAAAGACTCTATTACCCAAGGGTCACTAACTTCCCTAATGGTTATTACCCAATGGATAATAATTTTCCTTGCGGTTAATAACCAATGGACAAAGAGTACAAGTACCTTTTTATTTAAAATAGGATTTTGAAAAGACTACATGTACCTTTATTCAAATATGATAAAAAGTTTATTGTCCAATGGACAAAAATTACCCTAATCATTATGGACCAATGGGTAAAGGCAAAAGGTTCAAAAGTTTCAAAAGATCCAAAAGGTTCATCTAGTAACTAGGTGAGTTGGTTGCTCGGTTCCTCCAAGTAGTCGGTTGAAAACTAACTAAATTGGTCACGTAGGGTTTCTAGTTGAGAGTTTAACCAATGACCAAAATTTAACTACGACGGAAATTAACAAGAAATCATATAGCCACTCAAGAGAAAATAAGTAATTCAAATATTTAACGAAATTTTTACTGACCAAAATTCAGGGGCGTTACACCCCCACTAAATAACATTCCTGAATCCATCCCTAGCCGTAGTGGCGGTGATTTGCAACCTTCATCCACAAGCGTCAAAATACTCTCTCTTTCTCCTTTCTTTGTGGAACGACGATCTACACAACCACCACTACAGATGTCATTGCGCACTCCAGCAGATCTAACCATCGACGCCATCGTGGAAAACATGGTCGATTTGAATCTCCACCATATTTCGAAATATATTTTATGGTATAGAAATACTCCATAAAAAATATGGTTGATATGAATATGTGCAGGAGTTTGTGTAGAAATTAATATCTAATGATAATACATGGTATACTTTTAGAAATTACTTATGAATTGGTTGTCGTTATTGAGCCTAAATTTTTTATGAAGAATTCGTAGAAACTAATCATGTAAACATGGTGGATTTGAGCGTCCGAAATATGATTGATTTTGAACATCTACCATGTTCCAAAATATGTTTCATGGTAATTTTGTCAACTTATGGTCGATTTTGAATGTGTGGTTTTCTTGATTTGGCACTGAAATACGCCATATATTGTCATGAAACATTTATGCAAATTTACCCCAAAAATTGAGGCAAAGTTACCATGAAATATTTCATGATAACGAAGGGTCTCTCCAGCGACCATGGCTATGAGTGGCATTTGTTAAGATTAGGAATAGTTGAGAGTGGCATTTGTCAGGATTAGGAATAGTTGAGAGAGAGCTAATTAATAATGGGCAAATTGGCCTTTAAACCAATTTAAGAATGAGAACATAAGTATTCAAGCATATTAGAATGGACACCTAAAATTTTTAGGCTATTTTTATTTTGTTCTTATCCAAATTGTTTTTGTGTTATGTTAGTTTTGCACCTAATTTTTGTGGGTTTCTTATTTGTCTCGTCAAAATGAATCGAAAAAAATTAAAAAATTAAAACTTTTACCTAAATATTTTTTGAAATATCCAAGATAGAGTCCCAAAAGTCGATTTTTTGTGTTTTTTTGGATTTTATTTTGGATATTTTAAAAAAAATTTAGGGTAAAAATTATAATTTTTTGCTTTTTCGATTTGTCTTGACGAGACAAATTGAAAAACTAAAAAAGATAGGCGCAAATTTAACAACCGTGAAATAAATTAGAATAATGAAAAAACAAAAAAAATACAAAATTTAATTTTCAAAAATTCCTTAGCGGAACTTAACCTAGGAGTAAATTTTAACAAATGCGAAATAAATTTGAATAATAACAAAATAAGAAAAAATCAAAAATCTTAAAAATCCCTTACCAAAAGTTAACTTTAGTCTTCTAATAGGAAATCTATTTCTCCATGGAAAAATAATTTTCAGACTTTCTTTTTTGATTATAGCATTTATTTTTTTTGTCTTTTAGTAAAATAATACATCCAAAAACTTCATCAAAAGACAAAAAATAGAGATTCATAATAAAAAAAAAAAAGTGTGAAAATCATTTATCTTCTTCAAAACTACAGTGGTATACTAAAAAGATGTGTTGTCGAAAGAAAAAAAAAAAATTTCCTGGTATTTCAAGACAATTTTCCCCTCCTTTCCCTTTTTCCTTTGTTCTCCCAGCAATCACGTTTGACGGTTTGAGTGGGAGAGGGAGGGGAGGGTCCCTTCTGAAAAGTTGTGTAGTCTAAAGAACAAACACAGTGGGCCCACAACGGCCCCTGTCTAGCATACTGATTATTGCCCATGGACCCCACACCTTCCACCAAGTAGTATGTCTCTCCCTTCCAATCCACCCCCACTCAAACTCCTTCACCACCTTCGCCGGTGACCCACAAGAACAGACTCCTGACTCCCTCTCCCCTCTCTATCTCTCTCTCTCGCTCTCTCTCTCTCTCTCTCCCACAAACTCTCTCTCTCTCTCTCTCTCTGAAACTATACATCATTTTCTGTTTCATCGAAATTAACAAAAGGTTATGAATGTGTCCTCGGCCGTGATAAATGTACTACTAAAGTGGCATCAAAACAGAAATAAAGAACCCGAGAAAAAGCAAAAGCAAGTCATAGCAGTAATAGTAGTAGGCAGCAATTAGCAAGCAATCCTTTATTGAACACTTTTTCAGAGCCAGAGAGGGGGAAAACATCTAAACAGAGCGAGACAGAGAGAGAAACAAAAGGGAGAACAAAGTGCTCGACCTCTCTCACGAGAATTTACCCGGCTTGAGCGGACAGAAAAGCTCTTCAATTCTCTGCTCGGAAAACAGCCCAGATCCAGATTCATCCATACGGATTAGTATTCCTTCACTGGTGAGGACTCTCGTTACTCTGCTTTTGTTTCTCATTTTCCGTAGGGCTGCGGCGTTTGTTTTTCTTTTTTCTCCTGTTAATGCATTGGGCTGTGTTTGAATCGTGAATAGGTAAAGGAATTGACTTTGTAATCGTTTTCCTACATAAATCCATTCACAAATGCTTTATCCAAACACAGCCTTAATGTCCTTGCTTTCTCCTCCGCCGTTTTAGATTCGTGGTTTGTTAATAGCAGTTAATGTTTGGCATGTTTTGCGTGGAATTGAAGTAATTATATGCCCTTTTAAGTAACTTGGTGAAGCATTGAATTGGCATGTTTTGCGTGGAATTGAAGGAATTATATGCCTAATTTAGTAGTTTGGTGATGCAATGCTACGAGATAACAGAGAAGTTTGGCATTTTGCCTTTTCGAGCTTATGTGTTTACCTTTTAGTGCTTTCTTCATGGGATTTATATGGTTATTTGTTCCTTTTGTGGACCATTTCTCGTTCTTCACTTGATTGTGAGCGAAGTTAGGGATTTTGAGGTTTTTGCTCCTTGATTTGAGTTGCTTGATTTGGTAAGCTTACTGCTTCTTTTGTGAATTATGGTTTTACCCTTGGTGGGTTTTGGAGTTTGCGAGTATCCCCTGGACTATTAAAGCTTAATGACAACACCAATTTTGGGCGCTGCTTTTGTGGATTACTTTTATACGTTCTCAATCTCTTTCATTGAGTTCGATCCCATTTCCGTTTTTGTCTTTGTTTGATTTTCGAATGCTGAAGAATCAAAGGAAAAGGGATGATAATTTGGTTCTTCATTGAAGGTTTTTCTTTTTGTCTTTTTTTTCATCCGTGCTTTATTGAAGGTTGCAATTGAAGTCTGGAGTTCAATTGCTTTGTTAGGTTCCATTTTGTCCTTTGATTTTTCAACAATCAACTGGAGCATTGAGATTGCCTGTGTCTATTTTGTTTCTGGCATGTTATCATCCTCGATGATTTATATCGGTCCTTCGTAGTGAAATAAATTGACAAAAATAAAAAATAAAATTTGATTGACTCGAAATCTGCACCATAAGCGACTGCAATGTGCATCTTATCAGGAAGTTTAAATGCGTTGTAAAATTTGTTTGCGAAGACTAGAATTAATGATTCTCGTGCTAGTGCTTTAGTCTCCTAGTGACAGAAATGAGGAATCATGTGAGACAGAAATGCTTGTGTGGCTTACTTAAAAATTCTATCCCTCCCCCATTTGCAGGTTGTTTTGCTGCAAGAGCTTATGTAACAATACATGCTGTGATCCGAAATGCAAAAAAATTCTGAAAAAACAGTTCTTTCAGGGCCAACTTCTGTAAGATCGTATACGGGCCGATATTATGAGCAACATTCGGAAGATTGTGACTCCTCAACACCTGTAAAAACCTGGAAAGGAAAGAACTCTTTGGAGGATGGGGAAGAACTTATGCTTGACGTCGTATCATTCAAGGGCAGTGGTGACTCAACTGATGAAAGTGGCCCTATTTCTTTCTCTGGGGCAAGTCATCCCCCAGAACCTGTTGATACTGCTCTTATGAGACCAGTTTGTGTGTCTATTGGTCAAAGCAAATCAGAGGGTAAGTGCTTGGTGAAGAGCCTTTCTATGAAGGGTCCTTTTCTAGAAGATCTTTCGATTCGTGTTCCTGGCTTCAAAGCAAGCCCGTATATTCTTTCACCTTCAGAGAGCTTGGTTGATGAACCAAATGATTTGGGTGCAGTGACTTCATCACCTTCAGTTCATCGTCCATCACAAAATACAGAAACCAATCTCCTTCCCCCAGTTTCAGAGGAAAAGGAATGTGTATGGGATGCTTCTTTGCCTCCCAGTGGCAATGTAAGTCCGCAAAGCAGCATTGCTAGTAGTGGAGTTGCCACAGCTATGAGCATTGTCAATAGCTGCAGTACGTATGGGAGCGATTGGGTTATGAGCGATGGCATGCTTAGTGTGGACAGGAACTGTGGAAGTACAAAAGGGAGTGCGCGGGGAGATTCCTTGGAGAGTTCAAAAACTAGCATTAGTCGCGCAAGTGATAGCAGTGGACTTAGTGATGACAGTAATTGGAGTAACCTTACTGGGAGTGCCAATAAGCCTCACAAAGGAAATGATCCCAGATGGAAGGCTATTCTAGCCATTCGAGCACGAGATGGAATTTTGGGCATGAGTCAGTTTAGGTTACTCAAGCGGCTTGGTTGTGGTGACATTGGTAGTGTGTACCTCTCTGAATTAAGTGGGACCCGCTGTTACTTTGCGATGAAAGTGATGGACAAGGAATCTCTTGCAAGCCGGAAGAAGTTGGCCAGAGCTCAGACGGAAAGAGAGATTTTGCAGCTGCTGGATCATCCATTCCTGCCCACTTTATACACTCATTTTGAGACAGACAGATTCTCATGTTTAGTGATGGAATATTGTCCAGGGGGCGATCTGCATACACTGAGGCAACGGCAACCTGGGAAACATTTTTCAGAGTATGCAGCACGGTATGTTTTTATCCTAAAATATCTGGCCATTGGAGCATTTATTTTTAATAGCTCCCATCATCATCCCTCCTATATGATCAAAGGCTTCCATGCTCATAACTTAGTTGATTATGGAAAACAAATTATTTCAGGTACTTGTTTATGGATGTGCAAGTCATTGTGTCTTCTATACCTCTAGTATTCAGTGCCATTGAAGCTGACTTCTAAACCACTAGTTTTCCTTGTCATTCAAGCTAATCCAACCTCTCTAATGTTTGAACCCCAAATCTCTTGTAACTGTATTAACGGCATTGTTTTATCGTTAATTTTTTTGGAAAGTTGTGTTTTATTACCAAACCAAAGAACGAGGGAATATCCTTGAACCCAAAACAAACAAAAGCCCTTAGGCATAACAGAACAAAATACAAGAAGCTAACCAAGGCAGAAAATCACAGGTTGGAGAGATCAACTAGCCCTCACAGCTAAGAGCTCAAAACAGAACTTGGTGACCCCCACCTCTCGATTATCATTTTGGATTGCACACATTGGGAAATATTTCTGCCTAGGTATTAATCGTATCGTTGATAACTACACAACTTGCAACTAGAGCAGCATGTCTTTCACCTGTTTCCTATGTTATTTTAAAGAAGTGAGATTTGAGTTGACGTGGCTATGTAAAGGATAAAAAATCTTGAATTGTAGGCACAGATTGTAGGAAAGGAAGGAAACTGGAGGCTGAAAATGTTGCCCGACATGGAGTCTCTGAAACTTTGGGGTCTTATGCTTGAATCAAATATCTTCTTTTTGACAAGTAAATCAGATGTATTCAACTTATGGAAGTGACCAAGTAGACTTGTCTTGTTCTCCTAATCAATGGTATTTTTATTTTTATTTTCTTATTTCTCTTCACTTTTTGGGCTTTTATTTGGAGTGAAAGACATCTGACTGGACTGTTGGATTAGAACATTCACTTCTTCATGATGCAACTGTGCTAGAGGTTCTGCATCTTTACCAAATTTGGATCCCAAGTATATGGCATGGCAGCTTTGGTGCCGTGAACCAATTTTTGGATATTGTGCATCCTTATGTATCATAAATTGTTATTGATTGGAGGCCTTGTGTAAAATAGAAGAGCTTCGTCAGTTGCCAAGATGACAACTGTAGCTTGTCTATGTTTGTGAATTGAGCTAGTTAATTATCTTTTATGCTCTAAGCTTTGCTTTTGTACACCCAGTTGTCTGATTGCATATGTACAGTTTTGTGTCACCACAAGGAAACCAAATTATCTGTTCTAGTGAAGGGACATGATTTTCGATAATGATTTGGTATGTGGGCTGTTGTCCCCCTTGATGTGTCATTTTTTGGCTATATAGTTTCTGTAGAGTAAATTATGTTTCCTTAAAAGGTAAATTTATCTTGCTTCGATATGCGATCAAATCAATAATGGAGAAAGCTTTTGACCGGGTAAAAGAGACGGTGTTAATGTTTAGTCTTCATAATTTGGCTACATAAATAGAGGGAAACATTAATGGCAGTTGTTTTCTATGTAACCAGGTTTTATGCGGCAGAGGTTCTGTTGGCGCTCGAGTATCTCCATATGCTGGGAGTTGTTTACAGGGACCTGAAACCCGAAAATGTCCTAGTACGTGATGACGGCCACATAATGCTCTCAGACTTTGACCTCTCCCTTAGATGTGCAGTTTTTCCTACCCTCATCAAAACCTCCTCATATGATTCTGACCCATCCAAACGCGCTTTCTGCGTTCAACCATCTTGCATTGAGCCTACATCATCATCAGCATGCATCCAGCCCACATGCTTCCTTCCCCGAATCTTCCCCCAAATAGCCAAGAGCAAAACCCGAAAGGCCAGACCCGAGCCCGGATCCCCAGCAACTGCACCGCTAGAGCTCGTTGCTGAGCCCACCGCAGCGCGCTCAATGTCATTCGTTGGGACCCACGAGTACTTAGCCCCAGAAATCATCAAAGGAGAAGGCCATGGCAGCGCGGTGGATTGGTGGACGTTTGGGATTTTCTTGCACGAGCTTCTATACGGTAAAACACCGTTCAAGGGAACAGGAAACCGTGCCACGCTTTTCAACGTGGTGGGCCAGCAGCTTAAGTTTCCTGACTCACCGGCGACAAATTACGCAAGTCGGGATCTTATTAGGGGACTGCTAGTGAAGGAACCACAACAGCGGCTGGGAGTGAAGAGGGGAGCTACTGAAATCAAACAGCATCCGTTTTTCGAAGGAGTGAATTGGGCTCTGATCAGGTGCAGCACTCCGCCGGAGATACCAGGACCCGTGGAGTGTGAGTTGAACGGGAAGTTTGCAGCGGTTGACCCGGTTGGTGTTGGGAGCAAGAGTAAGAGGATTGTGGGGACGGAGGTGAAGTCTGGAGGTAATTTTCTGGACTTTGAGTTCTTCTAGGCTCATCAGCCTTGCAGGGTTTCTATAGAATTCAAGTGTTGTGTTGTTTTAGTATCATTAGGTGATTAGGTAAATCCCAGTGGAGCTTCTTTTCCATGACCATATTGGCTAATGCAATTTGAACCAATTAGCTTATAAAGGAAAATTATGGTTGCAACTTGGAAATCATTGCCAAATTTCTCAGCTTCTGATGGGGGTTAAATAGAATACGGGAAAAATATCTGATGGATTGCAAACCCCAGGTGTCTGAGGAAAAAACTCGTGCCCCTTGAATTGGGTTCCTGATATTGAATGAATTTTAAGAACAAAGTGTCTTTTATCTTCTGATGTAGCATTCTTCTTATGCGATGTCTGATTAACAGATTGCAAATACAAAGAGAATACAGGATTTTTGATGGTCTCACTCTGCATGTGTATTTCTATCTGGAGCCAATTCAGAATGTGTCATTTCCTCAAGCTGAATATTTGTTTTTCTATCTGGAGCCAATTCAGAATGTGTCATTTCCTCAAGCTGGATATTTGTTTATAGTGCTCTTCTCACAGTGATCTCAGCCGTGTATGGTCGTAATTCACCTAACGCACAACCGTGAGCGAATGCGTGAAAGCGTCTTTCAAAAACATCCTGAACTATTAAAGTTCGCAAGAGAGAGAATTGTGAACGGGAATGGAGAGTTCTATGGAGCATTATGCGACCTAGGTTTGGACCTCGATTAGCGGATTGAATTTTGTGTTGTGTAGGGGAAAGAGGAACGAAAGAAAGTGTAGGTAGAGAAGCAAAAACATGTGTAATTCAGTTTCCTTTCCTTCTCCCTTGACTAATTCAAGATCTAAGCCTTAGACTATGGAATGCTGTAAAATGTAACGGTTATGTGGATTCATGATGAGAACAAATTGCCTTGTTCTGTTGTGGGTTTGGAAAATTTTTGGGTTTGATTTTTGGGTAATGAGTGATGAGAAAAAATATGGTAATAATTAAGGATAGGAGTAATGAGTAGAGAGAGATAGAAAAAGAAATGAGATTAAGATTGGATATAAGGGTAATGAGTGTAGAGAGAAATAAAAGTAATGATTGAAAATATAGGTAATAAGTGGATTTGGGTTTGAAATTTTTTTCAAATCCACAACCGAATAAGGGGTTTCCAAGTCTTCCGCACATATTTTTGTGTGCATTTTGCGTGTGTGCTACAAAGGAACGGAGAAATAAATCAGTGAAAGGGAATTTCATTCAAAAGCCCAAACAATGTTCAACCAAAGCTCAAGCGTTGTAAACCCCTATCTGTCGACAACCGAAAAAAAAAAGGGCCATATCCAAGGCCGACAAATTACAAAACAGAGCAAAATCAACAGGATACAAAACAACTCCTAGGAGATACACGAGACTTCCCCATATCATCTTTCTAGCCTCCTAGGGTGTAATACTTACACGAGCCATCCCCAAGTGAATTTATTCCTGTAATTTAGCGAATTATGACATTTACTTGCTCCTTGAGCTGAAAACATGAAAAGAACAGTTGCTATGATTAACAGCTTTTGATAGACCTTAGAACGTAACAAACGTCAAGCAATATTATAGAAATCATTTCATCGACCCATAAACTTAACAGCAAATTGGTCTAAAGTCCAAAAGGAGAGGTCCCAAAGTAGATTTAGTCCATCTTAAATTTCAGTGATGTGTAAAGTCTATTAATGAAAATATTTTAGAGTTTAAGGTCCGTGAAAAGACCAAATTGCCTTTAATGAGACAAGGGCCTTGTTTGGCTAATACAAAAAATGTCTTTTTTAATTTAAATGATCTTAAATGAGACAAGGGCCTTGTTTGGCTAACACAATTTTTTTTCTTTTTTCATGTTTTTCGATCTTGTTGCACTTTCATAGGGTACACTAGAATTTTAGGCACTTTTCATAGGGTACCCTAAGGTTTTAGGCACTTTTATAGGGTTTTAGGGTTCATTTTCCTATTAGAGGGTTTTAGTGGTTTAGGCACCTTCATAGGGTGCCCTAGGGTTTTAGGCACTTTCATATATAGGGTAAAATTTTAGGCACTTTCATATGGTACGCTAAGGTTTTAGGCACTTTTATAGGGTTTTAGGGTTCATTTTTCTATTAGAGGGTTTTAGCGATTTAGACACTTTCATAGGGTGCCCTAGGGTTTTAGGCACTTTCATATATAGGGTACCCTAAAATTTTAGGCACTTTCATATGGTATCCTAAGGTTTTAGGCACTTTTATAGGGTTTTAGGGTTCATTTTCCTAATATAGGGTTTTAGCGGTTTAGACACTTTCATAGGGTACCTTAAGGTTTTAGGCACTTTCATATATAGGGTACTCTAAGATTTTAAGCACTTTCATAGGATACCCTAGGGTTTTAGGCACTTTCAACACCGGTCAACCTTGGTCAACGCCGATCAACTTTAGTCAACGCCAGTCAACTCCGGTCAACACCGGTCAACCTTGGTCAACGCCGGTCAACTTTGGGAGAGGTTATTTGTAAATCTTTGGCGGAATGTCCTTTAAACTTGAGAGGAAAATATTTATATCCTTATTATGGCAAAAACCCTTATAGCAAATACTCCACTCCATATGCTAATCTTATTGAACGCACAGTCCAAGTTGCAAAATACTCCGTACTACTTTTGTTTAGATGGGTTAGGAATGGTGTCGCTTTTAAGGGGGAGAATGTCTGGGAAAAGAAATGGAAAGAACCCAAGTGGAGTGGTGGTGTTGGTATTGATACAATGGGAATGTTAACAAATCAATAAGGGTGGAAATGGAATACACGTAAAGAAATTACTAATAAATTATCCACACCCATTCTCCCTCTTATTTGGATGAATTAATTCTCTCTCTATCTCTCACTCAAATCCCTCCCAGTATTACTCACTAAGTAACAACCACTACCGAAGGTACCATCCACAAATGGACAAGGTATAATGTCCAATTAAGAACACTTCAATCTGACAATCTCTACTCCTTTAATGAATCTGAGTTTGACCGTCAAAAAAAATCTCTACTCCTATCATGATATCAATCTTGTTAGTAAAATGGGTCGGTTTGGACCGGACCCATGTAGATGACTCATATCCAAACCGATCCATGTAGATGATCCATATGGATATGGGTTGAGTCCGGTCCAAACCGACCCATTTTACTATCAAAAACAATATTCTTCCCCACGAACAAATCTTCATCCATTTCTTGCTTTTACAGCATGACTTGCCATGAAAGGTGAATCCATGACTAGAAAGAGAAAGCAAGCAAGAGAGAGAACAGTTGCACCTCACAAAAGGAAGGCTGAAGGCCACACATTTGTTCAACACTGAAAAAGTGAACCACATCTGATACAATAATCCATGAAAGTTCCTGTACAGAAACACTCCCATACCTGCCCTTTCACTCCACTACCAAAAAAAGGACGACAAAACTGCAAATTCTTATTTACACATCAAAAACCAAAGGGGCAAAAATCAACAAAGAAGAAGAAGAGCCCACTGCTTAAAAGTCCCAGCCCTTACTATCTCCACCTTGCTCAAAATGAAACACAAAAAGTGGGGAAAATCACTATTATCAACCAACGTTACCAAGTGCTTATCTATTTAATAGCATAAGATCGGTTGCAAACCGTCTCGAGTGCCTCCATAATCAAGCCAGAAAAGCTGGTCATAGCCTGAAAGACCCCCGGCAAACCCGTCTGAATGTTATTCAGCGTCATCGCTCTCGTCACCTCCACCGCCTTCGAGTGCCTAAACATCTCCTCTTCCACTCTCCTCTGGCAGGCCGCGAGTTCAAATTTCTTCTCCGCGAGTGGGTCCCGCGCGTCCAACGCGTGACCACTGTTATCGGGTCTAGAATCTGGTAGCCCAATCCCAACCATCGAATACGAATGGTAGTACTTATTTTCTATGCTCCTAAGAGCTAAAGATTTCTTCTCAAGCTCTTTGGCAGCGGAATCGGTCCTTTTCTTGATCTTGAGCTCTTCTGTTTGTCTTAGAGATATCGAATGGACAACATTGATGAAGCTTTTGATGGCTTCGGATGCGACCGTGTCTGGGAGACGGTCGTGGGAGAGCTTCCATTCATCAAAGAAGGCAAATATCGCGGAAGAGACAGGGGTGGGGCGGGGCGGTTCGGTGTTGAGAGGGAGGAGGGTTAGTTTGAACCAGGCGTGGAGGGAGCAGATGAAATCCCGCTGGAATTTGATTAGGCGACAGAAGCTGGAGTGCCAGGCAGAGACGGCCGATTCGAGGTCACGGGTTGACTGGCGATGGAGATCCGAGGTGGACTCACCCTTGGTTGATCTGTTTACTAGTCCACGGACTTGCTGCACGATGTGGTTCTGGACTTCATGGAACTCGTTCATCGATCTCCACATGTACATGAATCTGATTCAAGTAAAAACAACGACGAGATCACACAACATAAAACCAAATGTGACATGCGAAAGTAAAACTACGATATTGGAAATGGTGACCCGATACAGTAATGTGATTGGATCTTCGAACCAACGCAACTGCCGCATCAGTTTGCCAATAAATTTTTTAAGTTTCATCCGTGGGTATGGCATTTGCTCATTAAAGGAGGGAGTTCTCCTGGTCTGCTAATAGTGCAACACGATGTATCGTAGCGTTCAACCAAGGACAGTTAAGTTTTCAGAGGGGGGGAAAAATGGCCATGTTTAATGGGTGGCGTCTTAGGCTTTTCTTGAGCAGTTCATCTTACATAAAAGCCACCGGCACCATCAACTAAGTTTTGTTAAGTATTTCTCAACTTCTCTTGGCTACATTGTATTCTTCCAACAGTAGCTTATTAATTAGTCTTATTAACCACTAGTTTAGCTTTAAAACCCAAGTTTATTTTTAATAGCCACCTTAAAAACTAAGTTGTTATCCCGTAAACTAATTAGTCTAAAAGCATACCAAAGCCTATCATGGAATACCACTCTAAAAGGTCTCAGCAGTTGTCTAGTGTAAAGTTTCTGAACAGGTAAAAATGCGTAAGATCGAAGTGTGAAAAAGAATGGTCAGTTAGGGCCACGGCGTGTTGCATGTGCATAAATTTTCACTCAACACTGGAACAAGGCAGCAATCTACAATGTTGTGATTTAAATTAATGAGACACGAGAAAGCAAGCCAGCCACCGATGTTGATATGGCCAGTGAGAGTATTTTGAGCACCTACCGACCTCTAATCTGGTATTTGAATTTTGGAACAAAAGATAGAGGTCACAATGCTGAAAGAACTTCCCAAAGTGAGCTCAACATATGAAAACTATACCCGTTCCATGTCTCCGCACAACGTTCTGAAAAGGAGGATACAGAGAACTATGATTACTTAGGGCTACAGGATTGAAAAATCATGACAATATTCACTTTGAGCTGCATGTATTAGTGCAGGGAACCATCAAGCGCCTCATTTCAAATTGGAATGAGAAGTCATTAAGACTTCAAGATCCACGGTTCACGTTCATAAGAAATCACTAGACCTAAAGAGTGATGATATGAGGTGACTACATGTGTTCGGGTAAATATCTCACTGAGAAAACTGATTCCGATAAATAGAAAAATCAGCAAAGAAATTACATACCCGTGACAAAGCTCTACCAGCTGCGGGACAAGTTCAGAGTCTCTTTGACCAATGATGGCAGAGGTGGTGGTGGAAACGGCCTGAGAGGTGACCACAATTAGGGACTGTAGGCTCTTTATTGAAGCCTTCGTCTTGTCCAACTTCGCTTCCCCGCCCCCTCTGTACTCCTGACTTTGTAGTGCTGCCAACTTGTTTTCATGCTCAATTTTCACACCCTCTCTAGCCTACATCCATTGTTAAATCGATCACCACATTATCGTTCACCAACCAAAAAGTAAATGTGCCAACCCCTGTCCACTAGATGGGCCAAAGTCTCGTATGGTTACCTCATAAGAGTTTATAGTTAATCGATATGAGGCTTTGTCACATCTTTAATCAGGTCCTCGTTTTTTTTAAACTTTGGTGTCCGGGCAATTGGGTCCTATTTTTAAGATATTCCCAGACACCATGAGTTATGACAAAAAAAAATAATAATGGAACTTTTAATTTAGGATATTAGAGTATTTTGTTGTGACCTACATGTTTGCAGCTTATGCTTATTTCAAGAATCTTGGAGAGGTAGTTCTTAGCTTAAACAACGCTATCAAGTCGGAGTACATGGTACTCCGTTTAGAGGGCTAATTCAATTTGTACCTTCACTTCTTCATAGAGTTTCTTCTCCCAAGCCAACAGCCGTTCCAAAGTCGAACAGAGACTCTTCGTACCACCCGACTCATCGATTGAACCCGGTTCAAACCGATACTTAACCGCCAACGGCGGCTTTGAAGTCCAGCTCGAGCTCAAATTACTGAAAACCCCACCCGAATGATACACCGTCTCTGCAACAACAAAAACAAATAAAAAAAACAGACCCAAATATTATAAATGAAATACAAAATATCAACAGAAAAAATTCCAGCTTTCGTTTAGTTCCGTACTCTTCAGTTGACTGAAACTCCGGTCCAACTGAGCACGACCGGTCTCAAGCATTTCCGACACTTTCTCGCCGGCCGAAGCCGCCTTGTCGAAATACTCCTTGATCGCCTCGACGATCTCCGCCAGGTCTCGGTGCCGGACCACGATCGTCATGTCGCCGCTGCCACCCTTTCCGTCCGCGTTCCAGCTGGCGGAAGAACCGGCGCCGTCAGACTTATCAGCCGAATACTTCGCCGCCGGCGCACGGGGAGGTTGCGCTTCGGTGCGAAACGACGATCCGAAATTCGACTGCGTACCAACCTCGGTTCTGGAATCTCCATCTCTTTCCCCTTCGGAGGAGGAGCTTGTCGTGCTGTACCGGTCCTCCCATTCGCTGTACCGAACCTCCTCTCTCTCCGTCTCCTCTTCATTGTGGTTTTTATGGTGCTGACTTCTGCTAGTACCAGTAGAATACGTTGAGGTTTTATCGTAGTCGTCATCAATGTGGTGCTTTTGGTGATGCTGATTTCTGTAATTAGAATAAGTCGAGGTTTTATCGTCGTCGTCGTTTTCGGGGTGGGAATTATGGTAGTGTTTGTGGAAGGGATTTTCGGAATTAGAGTAGGTTGAGTGGGCATTTTCGTCTCCTGCGTGATTGCTCAGCCGTTGAAAGAATTCGGAATCGGGAGGCGACGGAGGGCGGTAGTTTTCCCAATTCCAAACCGATGATGTCTGAGAAGTAGGGGTAGAATTGGGATTCGCGCTGTGTGTGTAGTTCGGGGCGTGGTTGTGGCTTTTGAGGGAAGAACGTGAGGGGCTTGAGTCAGAGAGAATGTGAGGGAGCTTGATTGGTTGTTTCCTGTGGTGGCGACGGGAGTTGACGGCGTCGCCGGAGGCCGAGAGGATGTGAGGGAGTTTGGAGGTGGCGACGGCGGGGGGAGAAGGCGAGGGACAGAAGTGGGGAGGCGGAGGCGGAGGAGGAGTGGTTCTGTTGGTGGTGGAGCGAGAGAGGGAGGAGGCGGGGGTGCGGAGGAGGACTGCGGGGGTATGGGCGGAGACGGAGAGGGGTTCACCGGCGGCGAAGGAGGAGAGGGCGGAGCCGGTGACGCGGAGGGAGCGGCAGTAGTCGGAGTGGGCGGCGGCGAGGTGGTGGCGGGCGTAGACGGCGTCCTTCATCAGGCGCCGGCGGTCCTTGCATCGCCTCACGGCGTCCTCGTTGTCCAGCTTCGACGCCGCGCATCCCATCTTCCGGTGGAGCGTTTTTTCCTGCTGCTGGTTACCGGGTTTCAGCGGTTCTTTTTTGGAGGGAAAAACAGGGATCAATTATTGAGAGACAGAGAGAAACAGAGCTCAGAGCCTACTCTGACTGGCTGACTCCGTGGATTTGTTCATGTCCCCTTACCCGCATTATTATCAAGTGATTATTGGAGTGCCCTTGGCTTCGACCGGAGGATCCTGTAGCGTAGTGCAGATCTTGTAGAGCAATCGAGTGTCCGTTTCAACAATATACTATTCCCTCCATATTTTTTAGATGTCAGTATTTTATTTTCAACAGTCCGTTAATAAATGTCTATTTTATAAAGTTAGTAAGTAAAAATTAATAAATTTTTTATTTTGCTTATAATAGTAAATTTCATTTTAAAATTTTACAGTAATGAGTAAAAATATAAAGATAATGTTTTCATAGAGGATAAAAAGAGAAAGTGTAGATAAATTTGATGTAAAATGTATAATAATGATGTCTTTTTAATAAATTGAAATTATAATGTATGACACTTAAAAAGTGACAGAGAAAGAATATAGTTTAGATTTGCTAAAACACTTTTATTGGTTAAAGTTAACTTTTGTCCGTAAGATTCAATAAACAAATCTGAATCATTAATTATCGAGATGAATAAATCGAATGTCACACTTCATGGTCTGCACTACAGGGCCTCGGTTTTTGCCCTTGAGCTCGTGCTTGGTGCTATTCTTCACTAACGTTGTGGTAAGATCTCTCTCACTCTCTCTCTCTCTCTACACACAATATAAAAAAGAGGTTTGAGATATCACATTATTAAGGGTATTGCTAACTTATGCATGTAGGATAATATGTAAATAATTTCAAATTTGTTTGAATTTCAATGCATAACTCCCTAGTACTAATACACTTTCACATCAGGCAATATATTCTTTTTAAAATATCGATGCACTTTTTATATATTATCATATGTCGTAAACACTGAGGTTAGTATTTTCCACTTATTAATGCACTCCCTTTTAAAATAGAGTAATCCATGCTAGTTCTCTGTTTTTTTTTAAAAAAAAAATTATACACTTTTTTTGAATATATGCATTTTAAATTTTCTTTGAATGCTTAAAATTAGATATAATGCAATTTTTAAAACACATTAGAAATAAAATTTGGAATGTATTTATAAAATTATGAAGATCAGAAGTTATTATTCTTTTTTTCTAAATAAAAGAGTACATATCAGTTCACTATTGCTTACTACAATTTGAGAAAATCTTATTTTAATTTTGTCCCTAAAATTTGAGCCTGCTTATACGCACTTCGGACTAATCTCTATAGCCATTCATAGCCATTTTTCACACGCTTACGTGTGAGAGAGAGAGGAGGAATTCCAGGTGGAGGACAAGAGGATGGGGAAAGACATGTAGGAAAATTAGGTTACTTAGGGAAGCTAATTTTCTAAGTAACCTAATTTTGGTTTGTGCCAAGTAAAATGGGTTGGGTTGGGTATGGCGCAATCTCAGTCATTTATTCGCGCAATCAATGGCTGAAATTCGTTTTCAATTATAATTGGTTATAATTAATTGTTACCGGTCATAATTGATTTTCAATTCGGACTGTCCAAAAACACTTTGAACATGTGCGATTGGTCTCCGTAAAACCTTCTTTACAGATTGGTCCGGAAATAAGATTTTCATATTTGTTAATTTTGCTTCAAAATTTTGTAACTTATTGATTTGACTCGTCGAGAGGAATCAGAAAAATAAAATTTTTTAATCGAAACTCAATTTTTTTTAAAAACGAAATAAGTAAAAAAAGATATCACCGATAAGGAAACATGTCGTGGGGGGAAGGAAAATGGGTCGGGTCGGGTTTGCTTGATCCATATTCAATCCAATCCGTTTCAATCCGTTTACTATTTGACCCACGACTTATTTCAATCCGTCCAGTCTCGCCCATTTGCCACATCTACTTTTGACCATTCACCTGTGAGACTCTACTTTGATTTTGTAATAAGCACAAAGATTCATAAAAAGTCTTGCAAGTCCCCTAATTTTTAGGGCTCCTTTTCATACAAAAAGCAAATGAAGAAAAAGCATGAGCTGGAAAACGGTGGAAAGGGTTTTACCCATACCTTTATCCCCCACGATCTAATTGGACCCAACCAAGCTTATTTTGTCCCATGCACTTTTTCCTGTTAATAATTTGGTTTAATTTTCTCACGTCAGGCATACATGCTTTTTTGAGTTTTCTGTTAAATTTGGATGAATGTGACGTAACTTTATAGTTTATCCCAACCTGATCCATATCTCGCTCGGCTCCGTATCCTCTATCCGAGTTTTCCTGTCCTACCCTTCTGTCTCACTCTTCTCCAGCTGTCAGGTTGCCCACTCCACTTCTCTTTAATTTTTTCTTAAACTCTGTTACTTCACCCCCCTTCTATTCCCTTTTAATTCCCTTAGGTCCCGTTTGATAATCATATTAGGCATTGGGATTAGACTCCCAATCTCATGGGTTTCACAATAACTTATTTGGTAACCAAAAAGAGGGTATTGGGAGCTGGCCATTAGGGGGTATTGGTAGAGGTCTCTCCCACTTGGTATTAGGGGGTATTGCCGTATTCTGAGATGAATAAAGACTTGTGGACTAATAATCCCATCATCTAATCTCATCTCAAACAAACATACTTATTACCAATCTCATCTCCTTATTAATTACTTCTCATTACCAATCCCAATTCTAATCTCATCTCATTATGAATCTCAACCATCTATCACTGTTATCAAACGAGACATAAATGAATCAGAACACGTCCAAAACTTCCCACGACGCCCAGGTTCATCCAATTAACGCCAACTCTCTTGATGCTGATTTCGGAGGTGTGCACTAATCAATCAATTGGGCTCATTTGGCTTCAAAATGCAAATAATAACTTCTTCTTTTTTTGTCTCTATTCAAAATTTTTTCGCAATTGTTACTTTTGCGTCAAATTTTTGTGACTTATCGATTCATTTTGGCGAGGGGAATCGGAAAAGAAAAAAATTTGATCAAAACTCATAATTAAAAAAAAAAAAACAAGAATAAGTAAAAAAAGTTGTCTTATTGACTTAATTTTGTCTTTATTCAAAAAAATTATGAGTTTCGATCAAAATTTTTTATTTTTCCGATTCCTTTTGTCGAGACGAATCAATAAGTCACAAAAATTTAACGCAAAACAAACAAATGCAAAAAAAATTCAAATAAAAAGACAAAAAAATAAGTCACTCTACTTTTCAATCCAAACGTGTTCGGAATTTAAAGAAAAAAATTAACTTTGGAATGAGGAAGAATCCCCAATTACTGCAACTGAACATATGCACTATTTACCGAAAAAATAAAAAAACTGAACATATCCATTATCCAGAGATTGCTTTGATGGATCCGAGTCAATTTATCTGCACCTTGATTAATCCTGAGGGACCAATCCTACATCCACTTGCGAGAGTCCCAATTAAAGTCAAAAGCAAAACTCTGTATGGATTGACCCTAAAGAAGTTGATAGCACCGAAGAGTTTTGATAAAAAAGATCTTAGTGCAGGTTAACAATTAAAGGGCGCTTTTGGTTTAGTAAGTTAAGAAACTTTTTTAGTCTTTTATTCAAATCAGGGTGCATTCTTTTTAACTTAATTTTTTTCTTCATTTTGTGTATTTTGTTCGTCATTTTTGAATTTTTGTTAGATTCGCGTGATTTTTTTTGGATTAATCATTCGTCTCAACGAGAGGGGTCTAAAAAGTACAAAATTATGACTGAAAGCAAAAAAAAGTTTACTAAAGACAGAAAAAGTATTAAAACGGTTGTCTTATTTGTCTAAATTGCCATCTTATTTGAATTCTTTCAATATCGGTCCATACTTTTATATTTTTCCGATTCATCTCATCGAGACGAACTATTAATTCCAAAAATTATGACGAAAAACTAAACAAAAACTTACGAAAAATAAAGAATATCAAAATAAATTTTAGACTTATTAGTTAAAAAGAACGCAGCCAATCTTTTTGACTTATTTTTGTCTTTTTAAAAAATTATGAGTTTCAATAAAAAAAATCTTCTTTCTTGATTCGTCTCGATAAAACGAATTAATAAATCACAAAAGTTTGATGCAAAATTAACAAAGGAAAATAATTTTGGCACTCCAATTTTTTATGATGGCACTTTAAAATTTGTCTTTTAGTGAGACAAGTTTTGGAGTGCCATAATAAAAAATTGGAGTGCCAAAATCATTTGCCACAAAAAAAATTGAATAAAACCAAAAAAAGTCTTTTTTTAGCCAAAATCACCCAAATACTCATTAGGATTTAAAAAAAAACAAGTGCCGAAGTGTAGTTTTACTTCTGCACTTGAACAAATATTGTTTCTTAGGATGACAGGTGGTAAAGAAAGAGGTCTCATTCATTTAAGGGAACTAATAAAAGGGAATAAAAGGGAACGAAATGGAGTTGAACTAACGGAGTTAAAGAAAAAGTTGAAGAGGGTTGCAGTGGGCAACGTGGCAACTGGAGGAGGGTGGCAACTGGAGGAGGGTGGGACAGAGGAGTAGGACAGGGAAACTCAGACAGCGAGTCCGAGGTCCTCTCCCTCTCCCTCAACCCTAGCCACCACAATTCCTCTTTTTCCGCGGGTTCCATACTCGTGTGTGACGGCGAAAGGGGAAGGCCATTTTTTTTTAACAGCAAAGAAAATTTACTAATTTTTGAAAACAGATTACAAAGATTAAAATAATCCAAAGTACGAGGCATCAAGCAAAACAAAAAAAACTATGACAATCATATGCCGCTAAGAACCAGTAGGAAAACATAACCACCCTAGACGTTTCACCCAGGACCCAAACACCTGCCCCTAAGATGATTAAGAATCAATCACGTATTTACTTAAAGCTTCCTCATCAACACCCTAATAATCTTCACCCAAGATTTTCTCAATGGACCGAGCAACTTTTGCATCATAAAGGTGAAACCTGTTAGTGTCTCCGAAAAAAACAAATAAAGCCGCAACAGCAATCGCAGATCTAAACATGCACAACTCATTTTATCTTCTTTCTTCCCACTTTCTTCTTAGATTTAGGAATGCCCAACATTTTTTTAATCGACTTCTGCTTCCAATTTGATTTCCTCGTTTCTTTAGCCTTCTCAGCTGGGTTGAGGTCCACAACTAACTAGATACCTTCAATAGATTTAACTTGGGTCGGGTTAAGTTCAACCATTTTTCATATGTGCTTGATTTAAGAAACCCATTTCTGAGAGGTTCCAAAAGCCTTTGTCAAAAACCCCAACATCCGAAACCGGATCATGAATCAATAATGGGGTTATATTCTCTGCTACAATTTTGCTATCTTCCAAGACCAAATTTCTAGAATCACCCACCACTGATTTCACAATTTTGGGACTAGAATCATCCCCAATGAGCCTAGAGTCAGCCCCACCACTTGTTAAAGAGTTTTCACATTGTGTTCCACTCTCTTGGACAATATTAAGCTCTACATCAGAACAAGATCCCTAGGTTTCACTATCTTGTGATTCCATTGGAGAGAGCTCACAACCTCAAAAAGAGCCGTTACTCTTAGATACATCGTTGATGTGATAACCCAAATTTTATTTTTAATATGAAAATCAAATTTTTCTTAAAATTCTAACACCGTGGTCGGATTCGAAATAATTTTAGTTGTTTACAACATTTGAAATTTTTCTATGAAAACCAGACTACGTAACCGAATGGGGACTGCACGCGGACTAGCTACGTAGAAATCCTCCTCTTGAAACCTCTTGAATCATTCCAAGTCAATTTAAGTCAATTGTAGGTATATGGTTGAAGTCAATGAGAGTTCTAGATTGGGCAAGAGATAGGAACAAAATTTCTATAGTTTTGATAAGGCAAGGTATATCTATTTTTGCTCTATAGATAGGAGGCCTCATTCTTCGTATATCTATTTTTCCTTGGGGATACACTCCACCAAACTCCTTACCTAATACTTATCTCCCTCTGCCACCAACCCACTATTACCCCCTCTCCCATCTGAACACCCATTTTTCTTCCACCATTCCGGCGAGACACACCGCTCCGGCAACACCCTCTCTCCCTCGGTGAGCACACCCCCTCTCTTGAACTGACAAAGAAAATTAAAAAGGGAAATGGAAAGAAAATGATATGTATACACATCTATGTTACGGCAGCCATCACCATCACCATCCCCGTCATCTTCTTTCTCTTTTAATTATTTTTCTTAATTTGTTTTCAATTCTCCTTCTTCTGGGCTTAACTACGAACTGCCGCCACAGCCGCCGCCGCACTGTGGCTCGGCCACACACGGCAATAGCAGCCATAGCTGCTGCTCTCTCTTTTTCTCCTCTCGGTTCTCACTTCCTCTCTCTCTTTCTTCCTCACGTACGCCACCGTACCACCATCACCACCACAGCTCACACACCTCACGGCCTTAAAAAGAAAAGTAAACAAGAGAATGGAAATGGGGAGAAGAATGCATACATACATTACATATTCGGCAGCTAAGCTGCCATCTCCATTTCATTTTTTTTTCCATTTCTTCACCCCCCTCGATCAAACAGCGATCGACCCGTCGCTGGCCACGACACACATGCACACGGCCACCATCATCGTGCATTGCCGCCACAAAGACCCACCTCCGGGCCATCTCGCGACCACCTCCGGACCACCCCACGTTTCCCCTCTCTCATCCGAAAATTTTCTCTTCTTTTAACTATATTACAGTACAAATATTGTATAAGATAACAATATGGAAATAAGTTTTGTAATAGAATAACGATAATAGTGTAAAAACCGTAGGAGTAATAAGATACTGAAAAGAAAAGAGAGATTAAGTGAAATAAATTAACGTGAGTGCAAATTGTTTGGCTAACAGGTTCCGTTAACTAATCAGTAATTGTTTGTGTGATAAATTGTGCTTCGGAAGCAATGTGAGTTACGAATATACTCTGTTACATATCCCTTTTTCAAAATTGTTTTGTGGTTGTTGGGATAAAATTTATGTTAAATAAATTTAGATAAGATAAATAGAAATTGTGAAAATAGAGATTTTAAAAACAAACATGGGATTAGATTTTGGAAAAGGAAAAAAAAGAGTTGAAAAGGATTTTATGGCGACATCTAGTCGTTGAAATATATTGACGCCTATTCTGATTGTGATTGTGAGGATACAACCAGATATCCAGAATTTGATATCATCTCCATCAAATACTGGGGTCACTCCCCAAGCTACCGCCGGCGCATTCCGCCCATTAAAAATGTCTATGCTATTATTTAGATCAATATTGGATGTTTGTTTCTGAGCCTGACAATTTACTTGTTATGAAAATTATCAATTTTGAATATGATGTGTTTTATTTGATTATCTCATGTTACTATGTAACCTTTGTATATAGTAATTTACTGAATTGTTTTTGTGCTTCATAAAACCTTTTCAAAGTAGTTTTGTTAAAAACGAGATGATTTTGTGAACTTTTGACAAAAAAACGTAAAATTACTTACTACAAAAATAGGTTTTTATACCATTAATTAATGCAACACTTACTATGACAACACTTACTACAACTGATTGCTCAGGTAGCAAGTTAGCATTGATAAAAAAAAGAAGAAGAAAAAGCAAGGTACCCTTTTTTTTTTTTTTTTGCAGGAAAAATATGAGATTATGGGAATTTATATATGCACACCACTTTAAACTATATACACCATATTTTTTTTGTCTTTTGCTAACTGGGGAGTGAGCAACCTTTAAAATGTTCAATTATAAATTTAGTTTAAAATTTTAATTTGGTCTATAATTAGAACAATTATTTGATAATAAAAAATTGTACAAATATTTTTCATAATTTCCAAATAATATTAAAAATATATTTAATTAACTTTCTCTTAAATAAACATCTACTATATAATTAACTTGCTTTTAAATATTATTAAGCAAAAAAATATTTATCGTTGAATTTTGTTGTAACAATCGACTTATAGCGTTAATTTATAATACATATTAACTAAATTTGCAAGTTATCAAAATATTACTAAACAAATACCTTTTTTTCACATTAATAAATGTTGAATGACTTAGTAAAATTCTCAATTGAAATAATGAGTTGAAAGAAACCATTGGCGTAAAAGGTATACTTTTTTGGGCTTCCGACGGAGGGTGCAAGTGAGATGATTGGAACCTTCCACCCATTCGTAAGAAAAACAACATTCTTTTGAAATGACCAAATTGTTATTATCTTTTCAATTTGCTATGGATGCAAGTGAAAGATTCCGACTCTCCTCCTCCTCGCTGTAGGTGGAGAAATTTTACCAATGCTTTAAACAGTATTGGATTGTTACGGCTTATTCGTGCCTCTTTGCCGGAACCCTAATTTGTCGTCGGAATCCTAATCTGCAAAACAGACAGGGAGTGAGTGCATCTTTGCCTCTCGTGACAAAGGCCCTCCGATGCCAAAGTTAGTATCACGTACTAGCAATTGAACCCTAATTCTCAGTAGGAAAGCAATAATAATGCAGTATATTGCGTATCTCTTTTCTATGAGTTTACCTCGTATTTATAGATTCATAGATGCTTGCTGTCCAAGTATCCGCATTGCCCTAGGTTTCCTACCTCGTATAGGAAACCCAGGATATCTTGGATTCTCGTTCCCTCATCAGTTCATTACCTTAGTCCTTTTAGGACTCTTTTCCATAATGAGCCGAACATCCCATTCTTGTTGGGTATCTTTTATAGATCATACATTCTTGGGATCTCATTCCTTTAACGGAATACTACTGTTTCTGGACTCTTTCAGAATGTTCTCGATCTCTATCTCAACATCTGATAGGACTTCTTCCTTGTTCGGCCGTCTCATGGCCGAACAGAGGGCCTGGACCAATTACCTCACATGTAACTGGTCCTTCTATTAATTTATTTGGACCATTCTTTTCTTCAGGAGTTCTTCTCCTGTTCGGCTCTCTCATAGCCGAACAAGGTACTTTTGAATAGTGGCTTCACGTGTCACCTTCCTTCTGTTTCGGTCCAATAACTTCTCAGGTTATACTGAACTGAAAATAGTATATCCTCTCTGGACTAATGACTTCTCGTGTCACCGGTCAATTGTGTTGACCTTTCATAAGCACCATGCTCGGGTGCTTCTTGGGCCTGTTCGGAAATACCTCCCTACAATTGCTTCCCAGCTTCACTTGTTATCCTTTACTCAGAAGACGTGTGAAGCTCCTTTATCGAGCAAATTCATTCTGTTCCTGCACCTTATATATTGGAGCAACTTATCATCATTTTACCATGACAAAAACACCTTTTAGGCCGTCTCAGGCTTTTAGCCCTAATCTTTACACGTGTCGATGATTATATTGTTCACATTAAATGCGGACAGGCGTGTTTTGGGGAACGGAACACTCAAACGCCGTCTGGGGTGACATTTCACGTACGCCACCCTACTTTTAGGGTATTTTTGGATTTTCGTCCCATTTTCAAAACACCCCAATCTCTCTCTTAGACTTCTCTCTACAGAAAAAAGAAAAAAAGACTATTCAAGCTTTTCCCCGCCATTGAAGCTCTGTTCATCGTCTCAAGGCCTCTTCCTTTCTACTCCTTTAGGGATTCCATCGACTATTCTCGTAAGTCATCATTTCTTCTTCTTACAACTCCATTTCTCTAGTGGATTGTTTTCAATCACAGTTTAGGGTTTCATTGTCCCCATTTTTTTTTACACTTCATAGAATCCCAAAATCCTTTCTGGTAATGGGTAGATTTCGAAGGCACTGTAATACTTCTCAAACCATGGCTAGTTTCAGATCTCGATATGGGATTCCTGACGACGTAGCCACTGTATTGGCTCCTGAGGATGCCATTCGTGAGAGTTTCGATTTCGACACTCTTCACATTCCTGTAGTAGCTATTGTCGAGGGCGGGGTTAGATTCCCCTTGGCTCCTCTGCTTCGCCAAGTCTTAGCATACTATAGACTTTCCCCAATGCAAGTTTCTGCTAACTTCTTCCCAGTAGTTATGGGTATCAATTCCATAAATCAGATGTTAGGGACCTCTTTAGGGCTATACGACATTCATCATCTATATAGTGTCTCTAGAACCGGGGATGCCTTCACATATTATTTAAAAAGTAGGAATTCTAGGAAGAAACTTGTCCTTAAACTCCCTGACTTTGCTCGAGGGGATGACGACGACTTCCTGATTGTCACGGGCAACTTCGAACCTAGAGATGAGGACGGCCAAGTGATTGGTTTTCATGCTCCTCATGTATTCGGGAGCCCACGTTAGTTCTTTTCTCCTATTTCATATGTTTTGTCCTTTTTCATAGGAAAAGCTTTTTCATGTTTCTAATTTTTTGTGCTCTGCTCTGTTTCAGCATCTAACATTAACTGAGGTTATAATATCATAACCCCTTAAGTGCACGTAGCTGATATCAAACGAGCACTCGCTTTCAACGGGGAAGGGACTTACCTTGCTGGCCAAGCAAGAGCGGCTCAAGTACTTCTAAGCTACAAAGCATCATACGGGGGTTTTATTGATCGGCGTACCCGTGCAGCTGACAGCCCTGCAGTAGCTGGTCCTTCAAGACCTATTCCCGAACAAGGAGAGAGGCGTTCTCGGACACCTCCTATCTCCGACGAACCAATCCCCCTTGCCGAAGAAGCCTCCAGTCCCACATCAAGTTCTTCTTCCAGTGGTTATACCCCCTCACCTCCAGCAATGAACCAGCCAATTGATTTAGGCAGTCTTCTCACCATCCCTGGTCGAGGCCGTGGCGCTGCTCAAGGCCAAGGTGGCCAAGGTCGTGGCCGCCATATTCAGACTCAGACTGATGCTCCTCCTGGTTTTTCTCCAGAAGAAATCGAAGCCATTCACAGAGAAAAACGTCAAAGGGTGGAAGAATCCCTAGAAAGATCTCCACCATCCTCCTCATCTCCTGCTCCAACATGGGCTCCCTCTTTCTCTATGGGAACCGAGCTATCACTGCTCGGGATACTGTTGAGACTGAAGGGACTGCCCTTGCATTATCCCAGGCCTTTCTGTTGCCTGGGGACATGCAAAAAGAAGTTGCAATGTCTCCAGACAATCTTCTCACCTCCTTCATGTCCCACAACGCCAAGGTAAAATATCTTTTTATGAACATAGTGTATACAGCGTTTAATATATATGTTTATCACAACTGTTTTGAACGTTCTAGGTGATGCAAAAAATGGTGGCCATGGCTCAAAAACTCAGCCAATCAGAGCCCCAACATGCAAAACTTGTCAGTGAGAACTCCAAGCTCCAACGTACCATCATCAGGCTTGAGAGAGAAAGAAACCATGCCCAAGGGGTAGCTGATGGACTAAAGGGACAGTTGAAGGGGACTGAGGACAGTCTTGCTCAGACTTTGAAGGAACTTAAGACGTCCCAAAATGAAGCCAAGGCTGCTTTTGAGAAGGGGTATAACGAGGGAATCAAGGTTGCCACAGAAAGCTACACAAGCTAGATGCCTGGAATTCAGGACCAAGTTTGGGTGGCTTCCTGGAGAGCCTGCCTTGAAAAAGCAGAGATTCCTGAGTCATCTCCGCTTTGGACCAATATTGAACTTCCAAGTGCAGCAGCTGGTGAACAGGAGGACATTATTGAGGAGGGGGATGAAGAACAAGATGTGTAGACATCGGTGCCTCCTGTTTCTGAAGTTGAGCCACAGAGTGATACGACCAACCCTAGCCAAAAGGAAGCCAGTGGTGGTCATCCTGGAGAAGAAAGTACCACAGGAGACTTGACTGTCCCAGCAGCTGTTCAAGATCTTACAGAAGACGAGTAATTTTATTCATTTCTGTATTTGGACAATCTGGTTTACCACCCTTTTGAATTGTGGGTCAGAAAACTGTGTTTGATAAACTCTCTAAGTTTCTCGTACTGTTCTTTAGTTTGTAAGTTTCCCGTACTTATAAGGTTTCATGTACTTATGCATATTCTCGTATGCTTTGGACAGTTTGTGCATATTCTTGTATGCTTTATGCATGTATTCGTATGCATTGCAAAGGATTTAAGTTTCTCGTACTTAAATTCCATATAAGTGTTTTCATACTCATATTTGTTAAGTTTCACGTACTTTAAAACATCACACAAGTGTTTCGTACTTGCGTGCTCACAAGTATCTCGTACTGTAAAAGGCTCTAAAAATCACACAAGTGTTTCATACGTTGTGTTTTAAGTTTCACGTACTTTAAATATATACTATGCCCTGCTCTCCAATACGAATAAGGGAAACAAATCTCGAAGTTCGTATTTAAAACAAATACCAAGAACACAACAGTTATACTAACAAGTAACTTCATTTATAATCTGTAAAACTCAAGAGGGCGTTATTTGTACCCCTTGCAACTAAAACTTAGAACACAAGAGAGTTTTATTCGTAACTCTCACACAATCACAATGTGTATAAAGAAAAGTATTTTCATATAAAAAATTTCCTCAAGTTGTGGACATTCCAAGGTCTTGGCACCGGGTTCCCGTCCAGGTCTGCCAATCGATAAGCCCCAATGCCCACAATCTCAGTAACTCGATATGGGCCCTCCTAATTGGCCCCCAACTTTTCCTCATTAGCCACTTTAGTGTTGCCGAGCACCTTTCGCAGCACAAGGTCCCCAACACTAAATTCCCGTGGATGCACATGTTTATTGTAGCCTTTGATTAGCTGCTCTTGGTACGAGGCCAAGTGCACTAGGGCCCGTTCTTGTCTCTCCTCGGCAAGATCTAATTCAATCTCCAAGGCTCGATCGTTGCCTCCACTGTCAACCAAATTAGTCCTGTTGGTCGGCAAACCTACCTCCAATGGAATAACAGCCTCCGTTCCATATGCTAATGAATAGGGGGTCTCTCCCGTAGACCTCCTAGGTGTTGTTTGGTATGCCCAAAGCACCAATGGCAATTCATCAGGCCATTTCCCTTTTGCTTTATCCAATCTTTTCTTAATTCCATCGAGAATTGTTTTGTTTGAAGCTTCTGCCTGTCCATTACTTTGAGGGTAAGCCGGAGTCGAGTAATAATTTCTTATCCCATACTGGGCACAGAAAGTTTTGAACTTCTTCTGAAACTGGGACCCATTGTCTGTAATCAATGAATATGGGACTCCAAAACGAGTAATGATGCTTTTCCACACGAACCTCTCTATCATAGGTTCGGTGATTTTAGCCAATGGTTCTGCCTCAATCCATTTGGTAAAATAATCTGTTGCAACTAGCAGAAATTTTTGATTTCCAGTTGCTTTGTATAATGGTCCCACAATGTCCATTCCCCATTGAGCAAACGGCCAGGGACTTGTCAAAGGGACCAAATCCTCGGCTGGTGTTCGAATCATTGGTGAAAACTTCTAACACTTTTCACAAATCTTTACATACACCTTAGCATCTTCTTGCATGTACAGCCACCAATATCCTTGAGTAATTGCTCGGTGGGCTATGGACCGGCCCCCAGCATGGCTTCCACAAGTTCCCTCATGAATTTCGTGGAGGAATTTTTGCACCATTTCAGGGTGCACACAAAGCAAGTAGGGCCCTGTAAAAGACTTCCTATATAATTTTCCTTCAGGTGATAACCAGAACCGAGCAGATTTGGTCCTTATTTTATGAGCCTCCTTTTTATCTGAAGGGAGTTTTTCATCTCGTAAAAACTCAACAATTGGGTCCATCCAACTTGGTCATTGGTTCACGTCCAAGACCATCTCCACGCTTCTCCCAATGCTTGGTTCGGTTAGATACTCTACGGCTATCTTTCTTTTAAACTCAGTCGGTACAGCTGCAGCCAACCATGCTAGTGAATCTGCATGTGCATTCTTTCCAGAACTTATCTGCTCAATATACACCCTTTCGAAAATATCGAGCAGATCTCTAGTTGCCTGTACATAGGCTACCATCTTCTCGCTCCGAGCTTCATATTGCTCGGACAGCTGATGAACTACCAGCTGTGAGTCACAAAATACTCTAACATGTTCGGCTTTTAAGGTTTTTGCACTTCTTAAACCAGCTAAAAGTGCCTCGTACTCTGCCACGTTATTGGATGCATTGAACCCAAGTCGAACAAACAATTCCAACATTGATCCTTCAGGGGGAAAAAGCACTACCCCTATCCCCGATCCTGTGTTGCAAGCTGACCCATCAACGAACAACTTCCATTCTATGGGATTTTGTTCGGCTAATGCCTGTTTCTTCGTTACAGGAGACTTTGTTTCACACTCCTTTCTCGTAGGAGGCAAAGGTGCAGCAGCTGGTGAGAATTCTGCCACAAAATCTGCCAACACCTGTCCTTTGATTGCCGTGCGCGGCTGATAATCGATATCATATTGGCTCAACTCAACAGACCAAGTCGAGATCCTTCCCGAGAAATCTGCCTTTCGGAGCAATGATTTTAAGGGGAACTCAGTGTAAACCACAACTTTATGACTCTGGAAATAATGTGGTAATTTTTTAGTTGCTGTCCTTAGTGCTAGGACTAATTTCTCGAGGGGCAAATATCTTGTTTCTGCATCTAACAACGTCTTGCTCACATAATATACATGGATTTGTTCGGATCCCTTATTTCTCAGAAGGACTGCACTCACAGCATGCTCAGAAACAGCTAAGTACAAAACTAAGGACTCACCTGGTTCTGGAGTCGAGAGAAGGGGAGGAGAAGCCAAATATCCCTTTAAATCCTGGAAGGCTTGTTCGCATTCTGCTCCCCATTTGAATCCTTCCCTTTTCTTTAGCAACTGAAAGAAAGGTCTGCACTTGTCACTTGATCGGCTAATAAATCGATTGAGAGCTGCTGCCATCCCAGTCAACCGCTGAACTTCTTTTGTTGTCTGAGGACTTTGAAGATTCTATAAGGCCTTTATTTGGTTGGGATTCGCCTCTATCCCCCTCAAGGTTACAAGATGGCCCAAAAACTTTTCAGAACCGACTCCAAACGCACATTTCGAGGCGTTGAGTTTCAACTTATATTTTCTTAGAATCTCAAAAGCCTCCTTCAAATCTGCTATATGTCCCTGCCCAGTTTTACTTTTCACCACCATGTCATCTATGTAAACCTCCATAGTTTTGTCGAGCAATTTTCTGAACATGATGGTTGCCAAGCTCTGATATGTTGCCCCTGCATTCTTCAATCCAAAGGGCATGACTTTGTAACAGTACAACCCACGTGGTGTAATAAAAGAAGTTTTCTCCTGGTCCGGCCCAAACATGGCAATTTGATGATATCCTCGATATGCATCAAGAAAACTCATCCGTCCATATCCTGCTGTTGCATCAACCAACTGGTCAATTCTTGGAAGAGGAAAACTATCCTTTGGGCACACCTTGTTTAAATCTGTGAAGTCTACACATACACACCATTTGCCGTTCTTTTTCTTGACGACAACAGTATTCGATAGCCATTCTGGATAATAAACTTCCCTTATTGCCTTGGCTTCCAACAAATGGTCCACTTCTTCAATTATAGCGTCAACGTGCTATACGGCTGCCCTTTGTTTCTTTTGAATGACCGGCTTATGCTGTGGGTCTATGTTCAAATGATGGCAGATAACATCCACACTTACCCCAGGCATCTCCTCTGGTGTCCAAGCAAATACATCGACATAAGTTTTCAAAAAACTTATCAATTCATTCTCCTCCTCTACTGGCAATGATTCCCCAATCAGGAAATACCTATCTGGATTACTCTCGTTGATCTGTGTTTTCTTCAAACCCTCAACCACCCTCTCGGTTGGATCCTTTCCGATATCTTCTATGGTCGGCTAATCCGGAATTTCCATAGTATTAACATGGTGGGCATTGTGGACTCTCTTTATGATGGATACCAAACATTGTTGAGCTATCTTTTGGTTACATTTGATCTGTTCAATCCCATTAGATCCTGGGAATTTTACCATTTGATGGAAAGTAGAAGAGACTGCCCTCATCTTGTGCAACCATGTTCTTCCTATAATCACGTTATAGGAAGACGGTACATCCACCACCAGGAAGTCAATCCGTAGGACCACTGTACCAGCCCGAACAGGTAAGGTTACCTTTCCTAATGGCCAAACTGCTCCTGCTCCAAATCCGACCAAAGGTGTCACTGATTGTACCAAATCTTCATGAGTGAGCCCCAATTTCTTGAATGCATCGTAGTATAGCACTTCGGTGCAACTCCCAGAGTCTACCAGGATTCTTTCCATGTCATATTCCCCAACTCGTAGGGTTATGACCAAAGCATCATTGTGAGGTACCTGGACTCTTCCCAGATCTTCATCTGTAAAAACTATGCTCTCGTTGCTCGCCCCTTCGTTGCGCCCTCTTTTCTTCCCCAACTGCATTACATGTTGGTCGTGTTTCACTTGTCTCTGAAGCAATCTCACCTCATTTCTCGTATAAGGTTCGGCTAATCCATGTATCATATGAATTACCCCTTTTGGATTCTGTTCGTAATCCAACTCCATCGCTTTGTCTTTATCCTTAAGGATCTTCTTGGATAAATTCTTTGAGATAGCCTCGCAAGACTAAATCATCAAGGTGCCATTTAAACATCTCACAATCCTCCGTCATATGGCCCCAATCCTTATGGTAGCTGCAATGCTGATTCGTAGCTCGTTTTGCGTCTTTATTTCCACCTAGAGTTGGAGGCCATTTAAAATAAGGTTGATTCTTTATTCGATAAAGAATCCTGTAAATGGGCTCTTTCCAGACCGTGCTTATTGAAAAGAACGATTTGGGATCCGGAGCTTGTTTGTCCTTGTACGGCTCTTTCTTTGCCTGTCCATAATCTTTCCTTTCACGATATGTTTTGGGCTCTGGCTTTTCCACTTTCTTTGTGGGCCCTTTTACTTGCTCGACGGCCAGCTTGCCATCTTCCCGAAGAATATCGTCTTCGTTTCTGGCGTGTTGCTCAATTCTCTCCATTAGTTTTGCCAGTGTTTGGACCGGACTCATGTTTAGGGACTTACGTAGCTCCCCCCGAATAGGCAAACCTGTCTTGAAAGTGGCTATGGCATATTCCTCGCTACAACCTTCAATTTCGTTAAAGGTCTCCCAATATTTCTTTGCATATGTCCTGATCGGCTCGTCCTCTCCTTACTTCATAAAGGAAAGACTTTCAAAGGTTTTGGGAGCTTTCCTGCTCGTCAGAAACCGTGCAGTAAATTCCTCGGCTAACTGCACCCATGCTCGGATGGAGCGTGATCCCAATCTGTGAAACCAAGACAAAGCAACCTTCCCTAAACTCGATGGGAACATCTTGCACATAATCGCATCATCTCCTTCATGCATAAACATTGCCTGTTGGTAATGCTGTATATGTGCCACGGGATCAGCATCTGTCTTGTAGAGGATGAACATTCCGTGTTTTACTCTGGTTGGTAACCTTGCCTCTTGTAATGTTTTTGCAAAAGGGGAGGATGCTATATTCTGAAGTGCTTTCCGTGCTGCTTCCCGTGCAGTCATGGCTTCATCCTCTAGTCCTTTCTTTGATCTAGTTCTTTCCCAGTCGGAATCAGGTCTCTCATACCTGTCCTTGTGATGTTTCCTACTCCCTTCCTCCTCAGGGGTAGAGTTTCGACCTTCGTTTCTCCTTTTTCTCGGAGAAACCCTCCTTCGTTCGGGTGTTCGGTTCTTGCTTCTTCCTTTTCGTGGAGAAGCTTTATGTCGTCTTGGGGTCGGACTTCTGCTTCTGCTCCTTCTTCCTCGTGAAGGAGCCTTTTGGTATTTTACCAAAGCGTATTCACTGCCTTTAGAATTTCTTCGAGATAGTCCGGAGTCCTCCGGATGTTCCCTGATTCTCTCTAGTTCTTTGATCTCATGTTCTCATTTTTTGATCAAACGAGCATACTCCTCGATCTCTTATCTCTTCTTATCAAGAACGTCTTCGCTACGGTATACACTCCTGGAGTGTGCAATTGATTCATCCCCTCGATGGGATTTAGTCCTTCTCGTGAACTTCGATGCCGTCTCTCCATCTCTATTTTTGGAGTTGCCGTGGATGGTAAGAGGGTGGGCCTTACTCGTGGTCCTCTTGTGTCCTCTTTCAGGCTTTTTCGGAGCCCCGGGTGGAGATTTATCCCCTTCTCCAATTAACACGTCCTTTGGATTGTGTGGTGTTGCTGGATCCACTTCCACCATGGTCGTATTTCAAAGGGAACTTTTTTGTTTCCCACAGACAGCGCCAATTGTAGGTGGAGAAATTTTACCATTTAAACAGTATTGGATTGTTACGGCTTATTCGTGCCTCTTTGCCGGAACCCTAATTTGTCGTCGGAATCCTAATCTGCAAAACAGACAGGGCGTGAGTGAACCTTTGCCTCTCGTGACAAAGGCCCTCCGATGCCAAAGTTAGTATCACGTACTAGCAATTGAACCCTAATTCTTAGTAGGAAAGCAATAATAATGCAGTATATTGCGTACCTCTTTTCTATGAGTTTACCTCATATTTATAGATTCATAGATGCTTGCTGTCCAAGTATCCGCATTGTCCTAGGTTTCCTACCTCGTATAGGAAACCCAGGATATCTTGGATTTTCGTTCCCTTATCAGTTCATTATCTTAGTCCTTTTAGGACTCTTTTCCATAATGAGCCGAACATCCCATTCCTATTGGGTATCTTTTATAGATCTTACATTCTCGGGATCTCATTCCTTTAACGGAATACTACTGTTTCTGGACTCTTCCAGAATGTTCTCTCTATCTCAACATCTGATAGGACTTCTTCCTTGTTCGGCCGTCTCATGGCCGAATAGAGGCCTGGACCAATTACCTCACATGTAACTGGTCCTTCTATTAATTTATTTGGACCATTCCTTTCTTCAGGAGTTCTTCTCCTGTTCGGCTCTCTCATAGCCGAACAAGGTACTTTTGAACAATGGCTTCACGTATCACCTTCCTTCTGTTTCGGTCCAATAACTTCTCAGGTTATACTGAACTGAAAATAGTATATCCTCTCTGGACTAATGACTTCTCGTGTCACCGGTCAATTGTGTTGACCTTTCATAAGCACCATGCTCGGGTGCTTCTTGGGCCTGTTCGAAAATACCTCCCTACACTCGCCAACCTGGCAAGTGGGAATCTTGATAACCCAAGGCTCTCTTCCTTGAGCGTTTAAGTTGTTGTACATGTTTTCTTCCTTATTGTCATTGAATATTGTTGTGGTTGGCGGCCGTGGTGGTTGTTCATGGTTAGACATGTTGATTGTGAATCAAATGACATCAGTTAAGGGTGGAGGTATGAGCGGAAAGAAACCATTGGCGTAACAGGTATACATTTTTGTGCTTGTGGCGGAGGGAGTAGGTGAGATAATCGAAGCCTTCCCTCCTTCGTAAGAAAAAAAACATTCTTTTTAAATGGCCAATTTGTTATGTTTTTTCAATTTGCTAAGGGTGCAACTATAAGGTTCTGGCTATCCTCCTCATCGCCAAGGGGGCGAGGGGGAATCTTTATAAAAACTGTTGGAATATTTAAGTAGTTGTTATGAGTCTTGTCCTACATTGGTTAAACAAGTCTTGTAACAAGTTATCTCTTAATATAAATAATAGTTATTTGTGTTAGGGTTCATTAACACCCTATACACTTTTTCTCATCTTTGACAACATGGTATCAGAGCTTAATCTTAACCTACCACCATAGCCACTGCCGCCCTACGCCACCCACCATCACCGCTACCTTCGCTATCATCTTGACGCAAAAAAAAAAAAAAAAAACCCTAAAACGACCTACCCAGACCCTTTGGAATCCTAAAACAACCTACCCAAACCCTTTGGAATCCTAAAACAACCTACCCACACTCATCAAAACCCTAAAACGACACTATTCATGCGACTGTTCATCGCAGCACTGTTCATCGGTACTGTTCACGCGCACTGTTCATCGGTACTGTTCATGCGACACTGTTCATCTGCTACTGTTCACGCGACACTATTCATCGGGTACTGTTCATTGCGGCATCTGTTAACGTCGATCTTGCCATTTTTAAAACCCCTATTCAATCTGCTTGTCTCTTGGCGATATGATTTAAGGTGATTTTTTGAGATACAATCTGTTCCTCCTTTGTCCTTGGTTGTGCCAAATTGTTCTCGATGCGGATTGGTGTTCATGGATGGTCTGCGGTACCGTTTAGTTGTGTTGGTTTAATATTTGATTCAGTATTTGTTTGGTGTTGCTGTTGGTATTAGCCTTGAGTTTTTTGCACTGGCAGCATAGTAGTTCTTGTTGCGGTCTTTCTTGAGTTGATGATTATTTCATTCGTATTGGAGATTGGTTACTAATTCGTTGTTGGGTGGTTGTTTCTCTCGACTTTAATGCTATCGGATCCAGTTTATTTGGGCTGTCATCTTGTCTTGTGAGTTGATGATGTTCATTGCTTGGTGATCTATTTTATTGCTTATTAGTTGTTCGGTGGTTCTTCGTCGGTTGCTAGATTAATGGGTTGATTATTTATTAGTCGGTAGTTTGTGACATTTGGTTGGTTGATCTATCGATAGTAGACTAGTTGCCTCACATTGTACGATATATTTTTGCAATGAAATCTGATTCTACTTCCGCTGTTTCTGGTGCTTTTAGTTCTTCATTCAGTCGTGGCCGTAGTTGCGATCGTGATTCTGGGTACAGTGATCGGGTTTTTGACCATGTTTTTGGTGGTCGTGATTCTAGTCATGGTGGTTGTGGCTTTCGTCCTAGGGGCCGCATTTCAAGGGGAGGTGGCCATAGTCGAGGCCGTGTTTTCAGACTGTGTACTCATTGTGGGGGAACAAATCATTCAGTGGAGTACTGCTATGACCTACATGGTTTTCCTCCTCAGGCTCATCGGGTTACTCATTTCAAAGATGTTCGGCAGGTTACTCACTCTACTGCTATGGTGACTATTTCTGTGGAGGAGTACCAACGCCTTGTGTCACATCAGACAAGTTCCTCCATTGCTACGCTATCTCAGACAGGTTCTTCTAGTGCTTGTATTGCATTTTCTCATTTTTCTATTCTTTGGGTTATTGATTCTGGTGCATCTGATCATATGACGGGTACTTCTACTATTTTTTCTGACCATCAATCTATTGATAAACCATCTCATGTTACCTTAGCCGATAGGTCTACCACTGATATTATTGGTTTGGGTTCTGTTTCTAATACTTCCTCTCTAACTTTGAATTCCGTATTGCATGTTCCTCGTTTTCCATTAAATCTTATGTCTGCCAGTAAACTTACCAAATCTTTAAATTGCTCTGTCACATTCTTTCCCAATGGTTGTGTGTTTCAGGATCTCAAGACGGGACAGAAAATTGGTAGTGGTATTGAACGTGGTGGCCTGTATTACTTTACCGACGATGTTCACCCTAGCTCTGTTGCCCTACAGTCTTCGGTGTCACCCTATCAACATCATTGTCGTCTTGATCATCCATCCCTTCAGAACCTTAAACGACTAGTACCTTCCTGTAACCGTGTTGATGTTTTGCCCAGTGAAATCTGTGAGTGTAGTAAACATCATAGAGTGTCTTTTTATCCTAAGGTTGAGAGTCGTGTATCCCGTCCTTTTCAATTAATTCATTCTGATATTTGGGGCCCAATACGTGTCCCTAATGTTTTTGGCTTCCAATATTATGTTATCTTTGTCGATGATTACTCTCGTGTCACGTATCTTTATCTCATGAAAGAAAGGTCAGAGTTGTCTTCTATTTTTAAATCATTTTATACGGAGATCAAAACTCAGTTTGATACTTGCATTCGTATATTTTGTTCTGACAATGCGGGTGAATATTTTCATAATTCTCTTTCTAAGTTTTTTGATGATCATGGTATAATTCACCAGTCTTCTTGTGCTCGGACTCCACAACAAAATGGAGTTGCCGAACGCAAGATTAGGCATTTATCAGAGGTTATGCGTGCTCTGCTATTCCAAATGCAAGTTCCTAAGTCTTACTGGAGTTACGCTGTTCTTACAGCATGTTATTTGATCAATCGTATGCCATCTAGAGTCTTAGGCGGTCAGATACCCCATACGGTTTTATTTCCTGGTCGGCCTCTCCACTCATTACCCCTACGAGTGTTCGGGTGCACCTGTTATGTTCATACTCTTGATCCTGACTGGGACAAACTTGATCCACAGTCAATTCGGTGTATTTTCCTGGGATACTCGCGCACTCAGAAAGGGTATAAGTGTTACTCACCGTCTCTACGCTGTCATTTTGTTTGTGCTGATGTCACGTTTAATGAGTCATTACCCTTTTACTCGGGTCACCGTACTCCAGTTGACCTTCCTGCTGAGACTGAGTCTGTGTTTTCTATTTGCGTACCATCTGTGCCACCCTTGCAGGTGTATGTTCGTCGGCAGAAAGTATTAACAGTCCCACCAGTGCCTTCCGTCGTGCCTCCTCCATCTCAAGATCTAGTTCCACAACCACTGACACCTCCACCACCGCCACCACCACCTCCGCCTCCACCTTTATCATCACCTGGTCTTCCTATAGCTCTTCGCAAAGGTATTCGGTCTTGCACTTCTCACCCCATTGATCATTTTGTGTCTTATGCTCATTTGTCGTCGTCCCTTCGTGCTTTTACTACTTCTGTTTTGTCTATTTTTGTTCCTAACACTGTTCGGGAGGCCTTATCTATTTTCGAGTGGCGGACAGCTATGGAGGTTGAGATGTCTGCTCTACATGACAGTGGCACTTGAGAGTTGGTTCCTCTTCCGCTAGAAAAGTCTACTGTTGGTTGTAGGTGGGTCTTTACGGTCAAATATCATCCTGATGGGTCTGTTGAGCGTTACAAAGCTCGTCTTGTTGCTAAGGGATATACTCAGACCTATGGTGTTGATTATGCTAAGACTTTTTCTCCAGTTGTCAAGCTTGATTCTGTCCGCCTTCTTATTTCCCTTGCAGCCAATCTTGGTTGGCCTTTATTCCAATTGGCTGTTAAAAATGCCTTTCTTCATGGGGATCTCCAGGAGGAAGTTTATATGAAGCAACCACCTGGGTTTGTTGCTCAGGGGGAGCGTAATCAGGTATGTCGTCTTCGCAAAGCACTATATGGTCTTAAGCAGTCTTCTCGGGCCTGGTTTGGCAAGTTCAGTGATGCAGTTTTGAAATTTGGGATGAGTCGCTGTCAGTCTGATCATTCGGTTTTCTCTCTCTCATCTGACCGAGGGAGAGTATTATTGATTGTTTATGTGGATGATATTATTATTACGGGCGATGATCAAAAAGGTATTGATGAGTTGAAGGTATTTTTGCAGAGTCAGTTTCATACCAAAGATCTGGGAAGGTTGCGATATTTTTTGGGTATTGAGGTTGCACGATCTAAAGATGGCATTAGTTTATCACAGAGAAAATACGTGCTAGATATTCTAGATGAGACTGGTTTATTGGGGTCAAAGCCTGTCGATACTCCTATGGATCCTAATGTCAAACTGTGTGTTGATCAGGGGGAGCTGTTTTCTAGCCCTGACCAATATCGTCGCTTGGTTGGTAAATTGAACTATCTTACTATTACACGTCCAGATATCTCGTTCGCAGTTAATATTGTGAGTCAGTTTATGTCTGCTCCTCGTTTTCCACATTGGGAGGCCGTTCTTAGAATTGTAAAGTATCTCAAGGCTCATCCAGGACGTGGTTTGTTTTATCGAGCTAATAGTCACTTACGTATTGAGGCTTTTACTGACTCTGATTGGCAGGAGGACCTTCTGACAGGAGATCCACTACAGGATATTGTGTTTTTCTCGGTGGAAACCTTGTCAACTGGAAGAGTAAGAAACAAACAGTGGTTGCACGGTCTAGTGCAGAGGCAGAGTATAGAGCTATGGCCCACACGACATGTGAGATTGTATGGGTGCGATCTTTTCTTGAGGAGATAGGATTTAGCGTGCAATTGCCAATGAATATGTATTGTGATAATCAGGCAACAATTTACATTGCATCCAATCCGGTATTTCATGAGAGGACTAAGCATATTGAAGTTGATTGTCATCTGGTGCGTGAGAAGTTAGTTGGTGGTGTGATAGCTACTCCCTTCGTGTCTACAAGTGCTCAGTTAGCTGACATGTTTACTAAGTCATTGTTTAAGCCCCGGTTATAGTTATTATGTAGCAAGCTGGGACTTTGTGATATCTATTCTCCAGTTTGAGAGGGAGTGTTGGAATATTTAAGTAGTTGTTATGAGTCTTGTCCTACATTGGTTAAACAAGTCTTGTAACAAGTTATCTCTTAATATAAATAATAGTTATTTGTGTTAGGGTTCATTAACACCCCACTTTTTCTCATCTCTGACAACAAAAACCATTGGCGTAAGAGGTTTATACTTTCTTGTGCTTGTGATGCAGGGTGCAAGTGAGATGATCGGAACCTTCCCCCTTCGTAAGGAAAAAAATATTCTTTTTAAATGGCCAAATTGTTATTATTTTTTCAATTTGCTATCAGTGCAAGTGAAACATTTCGGCTCTCCTCATCCTCGCCAAGGGGGCAAGTGGGAAACTTGGTAACCCAAGATTATCTTCCTTGAGCGTTTAAGTTTGCAGTATGTATTTTTTTTCCTTAATGTCATTGAATATTGTTGTGTTTGGCTTCTATGGTGGATGTTGTTGGTTTGAAATGTGGGTTGTGAATCTGATGGCGTCAGTTAAGGGTGGAGACATGAGTAGAAAAAAAACATTGGCGTAAGAGGTATACTTTCTTGGCTTGTGAGGAAGGGCACAAGTAAGATGATCGGAGGTTTTCTCCCTTGGAAAGGAAAAAAAAACATTTTTTTAAATCACCAAATTGTTATTATTTTTTATATTTGCTGTGGGTGCAAGTGGAAGGTTTCGGCTGCCCTCCTCCTCGCCAAGGGGGCAAGTGGGAATCTTGGTAACCCAACGTTCTCTTCCTTGAGCGTTTAAAGTTGCTGTACTTATTTTTTTCATGATTGTCATTAAATATTATTATGGTTGGCTATCGTGCGGGTTTTTGTTGGTTGGACATGTTGTAGGGAGGTATTCTCGAACAGATATATCTAGTTGCCGAACACATGGTGTATAAGAACACGTGAAAGATTGAACAGGACTGATCGTCGATCAGTGTGTTGAAAGGCAATAAAAGCCAATAACATGAGAAGTCATTGGTGTAAACTAACTGTTCGGCAGATAGAGATATTCTGATTACATTTGGACCAAGTTACATGTGAAGTAGCTGGTTTAGGAAGACTGTTCGGCTACGATACATCCAAATAAGGAAAGAGTTCTAATCAAGAGCAAAAGCAGAGGAAATACTATGGAAGATTCCAGAGTAGTCATGGATGAGTTTCCAAGAATATAGGATCTGAGAAAGATATCCAATGAGAATGAAATGTTCGGCTTTTAATAGAAAAGAATCCTAAAAGGACTCTTTTATAATGAATTGATAAGGAAAACGAGAATCCTTGATATTCAGGGTTTCCTATACGAAATAGGAATCCTAGGAAAATAGAAATACTTGGGCAGCAAGCATACGCAAATCTATAAATATGAGGTAAATCTAGAGGCAGAAGGTACGCAATACGCTGCATTATTTGATATTTCCTACTGATAATTAGGGTTTGTTGACAAGTACGTGATACTAACTTTGCCATCGGAGGGCCTTTGCCACGAGAGACAGAGGTGCACTCACCCCCTGTCTATTTTGTAGATTAGGGTTCTGACGATGAATTAGGGTTCCGGTGAAAAGGCACGAATAGGCCGTTGCAATCCAAGGTGATCCGAAGCATCAATTGTTTTCATCTCCCTACAATTGGCGCCGTCTGTGGGAAACGAACAATTTTTCAGAAAAATAATCATGATGGAAGAAGATCCAGTCACGCCGTTTAGTCCAAAGGACCAGTAGGGTGGGGGAAAAGATAAATCCCCATCAGGCGCTCCGAGAAAGCCCACTGGTAGACATGACAGAGATAACTCCAAAGAAAAAGGAGATAAAACTGCTACTGGCTCCACGAGAAGGAGTAAATCTCATCGAATAGAAGAGTCAGTCACCCATTCAAGAAGTATACACAATGATAACGATGTCCTCGATAAAAAGAGAAGGGAAATCGAGGAGTACGCTCGTTTGATTAGAAAACGAGAGTACGAGATACAAGAATTGCAGCGGGTACGAGAGCACCTAGAAGATTCTGGACTTTCTCGAAGGAATTCCCAGAAGGACGGACGGACTCTGGTAGTCCATAAGCAGGCTCATTCACGAGGAAAAAGGAGCAGGAGTCCTATTATAGGGCGATACGAAGCTTTTCCACGAAAAAGGAGAAGCAGAAGTAAAAGCTGAACACCGGAGAGAAGGGCTTCTTCACGGAAAAGGAGGAGCAGGGACCGAAGCTGCACCCCAGAGGAGGAAACAAGGAAGCATCATCGAGACATATACGAGAGACTTGATGCTGATTGGGTTAAGGCTACGGCTCACAAGTCGAAGGAGCTCGAGGATGGGACAGTGACTGCACGAGAGGCAGCACGCAAGGCCCTAAGTAATATTGCAGTTTCCCCTTTTGCAAAGAGGCTACAAGAGGCAAGGTTGCCGAGCAGAGTGAAGCATGGTACGTTCATACTTTACGAGACAAATACGGATCCCGTAGCTCACATTCAACATTATCAGCAGGCTATGTTCATGCACGAGGGGGATGATGCCATCTTATGCAAGATGTTCCCCTCCAGTCTTAGCCAGGTGGCTTTGGCTTGGTTTCATAAACTCGCCCCACGATCCATACGAGGATGGAGGCAGTTGGCTGAGAAATTCACTGCTCGGTTCTTGACAAGCAGAAAAGCCCCAAAGACGTTTGAAAGTCTTTCCACCATGAAATAGGAGGAGAACTAGCAGATCAGGGATTATGCAAAGAAGTACTGGGAAACTTTCAACAAGATTGAAAGCTGCAGTGAAGAGTATGCAATTGCCACCTTCAAGACTGGTTTGCCTGCTCGGGGAGAGTTGCGTCGCTCATTGAATAAACATCCAGTAGCCACGTTGGCTAAATTGATGGAACGGATAGAGCAACACGCCAGAATGGAGGATGACATACTTCGTGAGGATGGCAGAATTATAGCCGAACAGCCAAAGGCACCTGTCAAAAAGGTGGATAAGCCAGAGCCCAAAACTTATAGAGGGAAAAGGGAATATGGGCAGGTTAAGAAAGAGCCGTACAAGGATAAGCAAGCTCCTGACCCCAAGTCTTTCTTTTCTATCACTACGGTTTGGAAGAAATCAATTTATAGGATTCTTTATCGAATAAAGAATCGGGCATATTTCAAGTGGCCCCCAAGTCTAGGCGGAGATAAAGACGCAAAATGTGCTACGAATTAGCACTGCAGTTACCATAAAGATTGGGGCCATATGACTGAGGATTGTGAGATGTACAAGAGACACCTTGATGATTTGGTCTCTCGGGCCTATCTCAATGAATTTATCTAGTAGGATCCAAAGGAGAAAGGGAAAGCCATAGAACTGGGTTACGAGCAAAATCCTAAAGGAGTAATCCACATGATACATGGGTTGGCCACACCTTATACGAGAAATGAGGTTATGCTGTTACAAAGGCAAGTCAAGCACGATCAGCATGTAATGGGACTGGGAAACAAGAGAGGGCGAGAGAATGATGTGTGCAATAAAAGCATAGTATTCACAGATGATGACCTGGGAGAAGTCCAAATACCCACAACGATGCTTTGGTCATAACTCTACGAGTTGGGGAATACGACATTGAGAGGATTCTAGTGGACTCAAGGAGTTATACAGAGGTGTTGTACTACGATGCGTTCAAGAAGCTGGGGCTGGCCCAAACAGACTTAGAGCAATCTACAACACCTCTGATTGGGTTCGGTGCAGGAGCAGTCTGGCTTCTTGGAAAGGTAACACTACCTGTTCAGGCTGGATCAGTGGTGTTGAGGACAGATTTTTTAGTTGTCGATGTTCCTTCTTCCTATAACGCGATTATAGGGAGGACATGGTTGCACAAGATAAAAGCAGTCTCCTCGACTTATCACCAGATGGTGAAATTCCCAGGATCGAATGGGGTTGAGGTACTTAGAGGCAATCAGAAAGTGGCACAACAATGTTTGATTTCCATAATTAAAAGAGCCCCAAAGGCCCACCACGTTCATACATTAGAAGTACCAGATCAACCAACTATCGAGGATGTTGGAAGGAGTCTGGCTGAAAAGGTGGTTGAAGGCTTGGAGAAGATCCAGATCAACGAGACTAATCCTGAAAGATATTTCTTAATCGGGGAATCATTACAGCAGACGAAAAGGCTGAATCAATAAGATTTCTGAAGGAATATGTTGATATATTTGCATGGGTGCCAGAGAAAATACCCGGAGTGGATGCAGGTGTGATCTGTCACCATTTAAACGTTGATCCTCAGTATAAGCCGGTCATTCAGAAAAAATGGAGGGCAGCCGTGCAGCATGTAGATGCAATAATTGAAGAGGTCGATCGTTTACTGGAGGCCAAAGCAATATGTGAAGTCTACTACTCAGAGTGGTTATCCAACACCGTTGTGGTGAAGAAAAAGAATAGGAAGTGGCGTGTCTGCGTAGACTTCACAGACCTAAACAAGGCATGTCCAAAAGATAGTTTTCCTCTTCCAAGGATTGACCAGTTGGTTGACGCAACCACTGGTTATGAGCGAATGAGTTTTCTTGATGCATATCGAGGATATCATCAGATTGCTATGTTTGGGCCTGATCAAGAGAAGACTTCACTTATCACACCACGAGGGTTGTACTGCTATAGTGTTATGCCGTTTAGGCTAAAGAATGCTGGGGCAACATACCAAAGACTCGCGACCATCATGTTCAAAAAGCTCCTTGAAAAGACTATGGAAGTTTACATAGATGATATGGTGGTAAAAAGTCGAGGTAAATAGGGGCATATAGCTGATTTAAAAGAAGCTTTCGAAATCCTGAAGGAGTACAAATTGAAACTCAACGCCTTGAAATGTGCATTTAGAGTTGGTTTAGGAAAGTTCCTGTGCCATTTGGTGACCATGAGAGGGATTGAGGCTAACCCCGATCAAATTGCAGCCCTACAAAGGCTTCAAAGTCCCAAAACTACTAAGAAAGTCCAGAGGTTGATTGGAATGGCTGCAGCACTTAATAGATTTATCAGCAGGTCAAGTGACAAGTGCAGACCCTTCTTTCAATTATTGAAAAAGAGGGAGGGATTCGAATGGGGAGCAGAGTGCGAACAGGCCTTCCAGGACCTGAAAAAGTATCTAGCCGAGCCCCCACTTTTGTCAACTCTACAGCCAGGTAAGTCTTTAGTTTTGTACTTAGCTATTTCTGAGCATGCAGTAAGTGTAGTCCTGGTGAGGGATTTGGGAATCAAACAAATCCCTATTTATTATGTTAGCAAAACGCTACTGGATGCAGAGACAAGATATCTGCCCTTAGAAAAACTTGTCCTAGCACTTAGGACAGCCACAAGGAAATTGCCACACTACTTCCAAAACCACAAGGTTATGGTTTATACTGAGTTTCCACTGAAATCACTGCTACGAAAAGCAGACTTCTCGGGAAGGATCTCGACGTGGTCCGTCGAGTTAAGTCAGTACGATCTCGATTATTAGCCATGCACGGCAATCAAAGGCCAAGTATTGGCAGATTTTGTGGCAGAATTTTCTCCTACGGTGGCTCCCCTACCTCCTACGAGAGAGGACCAGGCGACTAAGACATCACCCATGAAGAATCAATCCTCAGCTGAACAGGATCCTATGGAATGGAAGTTATGGATCAGCATGTAATACTGGTTCAGGAATTGGGGTTGTCCTTTTTCCTCCTGAAGGAGTACTGATAGAACTATCTGTTCGGCTCGGTTTTAGTGCATTGAATAATGTAGCTGAGTATAAGGCACTCTTGGCTGGATTAAGGAGTGCAAAAATCCTAAAAGCAGAACGGGTTAGGGTGTATTGTGATTCACAGCTTATGGTCAATCAACTGTCCGGGGAATATGAAACCCAAAGTGAAAAGATGGTAGCCTACGTACAGGAAACCAAAGACCTGCTTGATACCTTCGAAAGGGTATATATTAAATAGATAAGTTCTGGACAGATTGCTCATGCAGATTGATTAGCTTGGTTGGCTGCAGCTGTACCAACTGAGTTCAAAAGGAAGGTGGTAGTAGAATATCTGAGTGAGCCGAGCATTGGGAGAAGTGTGGACTTGGTCTTGGACGTGAACCACGGACCAAGTTGGATGGACCCAATCGTGGAGTTCTTACGAGACGAGATACTCCCTTCTGACAAAAAGGAGGCTCATAAGATTAGGATCAAATCTGCTAGGTTTTGGCTGTCCTCAGAGGGCAAGTTATACAAAAAATCCTTCACAGGCCCGTATTTGCTATGTGTACATCCTGAGATGGTACAGAAATTTCTTCATGAAATCCATGAGGGGACCTGTGGGAGCCATGCTGGAGGCAGATCAATTGCCCACCGAGCAATTACACAAGGCTACTGGTGGCCTCACATGCAGGAAGATGCAAAGGTGTATGTGAAGATTTGTGAGAAATGTCAAAAATTCTCACCAATGATTCGAACACCAACCGAGGATCTGGTGCCTTTGATAAGTCCTTGGCCATTTGCTCAATGGGGAATGGACATCGTGGGTCCCCTACACAAAGCAACTGGAAATCAAAAATTCCTGCTAGTTGCAACAGACTATTTCACTAATGGATTGAGGCAGAACCATTGGCCAAAATCACTGAACCTATGATAGAGAGGTTCGTGTGGAAAAGCATCATCACTCACTTTTGGGTCCCTTACTCATTGATTACAGACAATGGATCCCAATTTCAGAAGAAATTCAAGGCTTTTTGTGTCCAATATGGAATACGAAATTATTATTCCACCCCAGCCTACCCTTAGAGTAATGGGCAGGCAGAGGCCTCTAATAAAACTATCCTTGACGGGATCAAAAAAAAGTTGGACAAAGCCAAAGGGAAGTGGCCTGACGAGTTACCATTAGTGCTGTGGGCTCACTGAACAACGCCTAGGAGGTCTACGGGAGAGATCCTCTATTCATTAGCTTATGGAACAGAGGCTGTCATACCTCTGGAAGTTGGTCTTCCGACCAATAGGACCGCACTAGTAGAAAGTGGGGGCAATGATAGAGCCCTTAAAATTGAGCTTGATCTCACTGAGGAGAGGAGGGAAAGGGCCTTGGTCCATCTGGCTTCCTACCAGGAACAGTTGATGAAGAGCTATAATAAGCACGTTCATCCTCAAGAATTTGGTGTTTGGGACCTAGTACTACGGAAGGTGCTCGGCAATACCAAAGTGGCCAACGAAGGCAAGCTGGGGGCCAACTGGGAAGGCCCGTATTGAGTAACCCAGATTGTAGGCATAGGGGCCTATAAATTGGCAGATTTGGATGGTAATCCAATTCCGAGGCCTTGGAATGTCCATAATCTACGAAAATTCTTTATTTAGAAGCATTAAGTTCTATTTTAGATTGCACTACGTACTTGTGTGGGAATTACGAATATAATTCTCTTGTTCTAGTTTTGTTATTTTAGTTGCAAGGGGTACGAATAACGCCCTCTTGAGTTTCACAGATTATGAATAAAATCACTTTTTGCAGTATAACTATTGCGTTTTTGGTATTTGTCTTCAAAATACGAACTGCGGTCTTGGTTTCCCTCATTCGTATTGGGGAGCAGGGGAACAGGCATCTATACACACAAGTATGAAACATTTGTATGGTTCTTAAGTACGTGAAACTTAATAAAGTACAAGTATGAACAAACTTGTATGGTTTTTAAGTACGTGAAACTTAAATAAAGTAACAAGTATGAACAAACTTGTATAGTTTTTAAGTACGTAAAACTTAAACTCAGTACGAGCAACTTAGAAAGTTTTTAAGTACGTGAAACTTAAACTCAGTTCACAAGTACGAGAAACTTAGAAAGTTTTTTAAGTACGTGACAACTTAACAAGTACGAGAAACATAGAACAATTGTTTCTAAGTACATGACAGAGTACAAGAAATAATGATTCACAAGATTTGCTACTTATACACAAGCAAAGCATAGGATCAAAAGTACGAAATACTTAGATTAATCCATTTGCATCCGAAAAGATGCAAAAACGAGGGGCGCCGAGCAAATGATATAGTTATGCCACAAGGGGCCGAATACCTGTATTACCAAAATAGAGAAAGTACTGATGCCACACATGGCTCGAATATCACGGTCACGTAGGACCAGCCACTTTGTTTTAGACAGGAGTTTTTTAAGCAACCTTACCAAAGTTAATCCAGGTTCTGGACATCTGAAAGTGTTTTGTCTGGTACCTCTGCACTGAATTCCACAGTGGTATCACCTTCGGTTGCATTCTCCTCAAAGTTAATAGGCTCAAGGGTTGAATCCCGAACAGGTGATTGAACATGATGCACATCGGTAAGCGTGTCTTCCTCAGCATTAGCAAATTCTTCGATCTGCTATTCGATGTCATCCTCCGGATGCTCCGCTGGTTCTTGAAAGCCCTGGGCACGGATGCTCGGCAAGTCGTTATCTTTCCAGAGGGGAGAATCTTCTGCAACCCCCATTTTTGTCAAACACGCTTCCCAACTCACAGCCCATATTTGATCTTGAATTACAAGCATTTGATCAACATAACTGAAAGTGGCAACATAACTGTACTATCAATTTCAGAAAGTGCTTGGCTGAGACTCTCCTCGGCAGTTTCAAGCTTTTCCTTGGTTTCTGCTGCCTCCAGTTTTGCCTTGTCTCTCTCTCTCTCTCTCTCTCTCTCTCTCTCTCTCTCTCTCTCTCCAGCCTTGTCATTGTTTGAAGTTGCCTTGTGTTATCTCTCAAAAGCCTGTTGCGCTCTTACTCGATCTCTTAAAGTTTTTTACCCAATACAACCATCTTTTGAATGAACTATGGAATACAAAAAGAGTTAATTATCAAGTATAATACCAGGGTTGAAACTTGTATGAGGAAAAGTTTTTGTTATTACCTTAATACCACTGATGAGACCAATGGCTACGAGACGATCAGGTGGGGATCCGGATTCTTTCTGCGTATCAACTGGGAGCAGCAACCCTTGAGCTAGGGCAAGTGCTGTTTTGGACGAACTAGCACTGTCCCTAACGTGAACAGGACGGTCTCCCCTTGTGAATGGAGGAGTCCATGTCTAGCGAAGTATTTGAGTAGTTGGTGATGTGGGGTGATGGGTTTCTGTATCAGCCTGAGAAGCAGTGCCAGCTGGGCCTTCAGGTCTAGGCCGTTTATCTCGATGGACGTCACCTGCATCAAGAGCAGAATCCGCTCCTCGAGAAGATGAATGGGACCGGGTAGAACCTCCTCTGTTGCGACGGGGTACAGGAGGAGCGTTCCCAGTAGAAGCCACCCGACCAGTTCCACGTCTCCGAGAAGAGACGGTGAGAAGGGTGCTGAGGTTTAGTGGTTGACGAGTCATAGTACTAGAATTTGGAGGAGATGGAGAATAACCTGAAGAGGAGGATTGGCTCGTCACACGGCTGGGAGCTGGCGGTTCGGATTGTGGTTGAGAGGCAGCCTGTCTCAGTAAGGGTCTTCGAACTCTCACCCGAGGTAACAGAACGCCTTCTAATATAGGGACTTCACCCAACTGCCCGGCTATTGTCACTCCAGCGTTAGCTTTTGTGCTCCTCAGTTGGGGAGCAGTTGATGTGGAGGCAGCACTGGTGCTGGGGTGGGCAAGTCTTCTGTCTATGACACCTCTGTAAACCGGATCATACCCAAATAAAACGTCTGCGTTGCGACCCCAACCAGCTGTTGGGGTGCCGGGTTCACCTGAATACTTCAAAACCCTATTAATCTCTGCTGTTCGGACGTAGCTTGGTTCACATCTTGGACGCCTGTTAACATTTTCTGCTGCAAGTCAAAGCATAAGCAGAGGTTAAAATAGGCAGAAGTACAATAAATAAGGGAAAATGCAAGTTGCATAAATAGGAACTCAGGAGCATACGTGGGTAACCCCATATGTGGGGGCAATGGAGGCCCACCACCTGACCATCCTCCCCTAGTGGCTCGAACCCTCCAGTGACGTAGAGGAAATCGATTTCATGATCCCGAGCAGAGTCTGGCAGGTTTAACACGAGGCGCTTTTCTGCCCTTCTAACTTTGAAGTAGTAAGTATTATATTCAGGATTTAGTACAATGTTGTACCACCACTGAATGTCCCAAATTCCTAACTAGGTCCCCAGAATCCTATTCAAAGCTACTACTCCCATTATTAGCCTAAAAATGTTTGTTGATACTTGCATAGGGGTGAGACGGTACCAGTTTAGGATCTGGCGGAGTAATGGGTGAAGAGGAAATCGGATGCCGCCTTCAACAATGGCTACAATAGGGATACACATTCTATCCCATGAGCCACCATCCCTATCTGCTCTTAGAGGGGCGAGATCAAGCCCCACATTATCAGGAATGCTATACTCGGTCCTAAATGCCGCCACGGCACTAGGGGTTTCACAAAGTTTCCTAAACTTGCTGGGTTTTGGAAGGTCTTCGTCCGCCATGGATACGAAAGAAATGAGTAGGATAGAATCGAAAACTAGGTGCAATCGAAACCCTAAAAACCAAAAAATCTGGATCGAATCTTAGGATAAGACGCAAGAAGGAGCAAGAATAAGAAGTCTTACGAAACTATTGCAGTGGTTCCCTGGGACGCAATTGACTTTGCAGACGATAGCGATGGCGGATGTGAGGCAGGATATATTCGTCTGGTTTTAGAGAGAGAAAAGGAGGGTTCAAGCTTTGGAAGAAAAACCCAAAAAGAACCTCTCTGGGATTTAAGTGAAAGAGATGGAGACGAAACGTCTCCTTTCATGCCGTTACAAGTTAAAATAACGGAAAGCAAGTGCCGTTCTAACGATGTTTGATAAAACGTCAGTTTGAAATTAATGAATTGCATACGAAACATGCCACGTGGAGTCACTACCCCGAAATGATATAATGACAAAGGCGCCAAAAAGCATCAATAAGTATTAAATACTATGATTGCTCGGTATCAAAGGAAATTCAGGTCTAAACGTTTATCTCTAAAAGCTTCACCCATTACCCCCAAACAGTGGAAATAGGTAAAGCTGGGGAGCAATTGTAGGGAGGTATTCCCGAACAGATACATCTAGTTGCCGAACACATGGTGTATAAGAACACGTGAAAGATTGAACAGGACTGATCGCCGATCAGTGCGTTGAAAGGCGATAAAAGCCAATAACATGAGAAGTCATTGGTGTAAACTAACTGTTCAGCAGATAGAGATATTCTGATTACATTTGGACCAAGTTACATGTGAAGTAGCTGGTCCAAGAAGACTGTTCGGCTACGATACAGCCAAACAAGGAAAGAGCTCTAATCAAGAGCAAGAGCAGAGGAAATACTATGGAAGATTCCAGAGTAGTCATGGATGAGATCCCAATAATATAGGATCTGAGAAAGATATCCAATGAGAATGAGATGTTCGGCTTTTAATAGAAAAAAATCCTAAAACGACTCTTTTATAATGAATTGATAAGGAAAACGAGAATTCTTGATATCCAGGGTTTCCTATACGAAATAGGAATCCTAGGGAAACAGGAATGCTTGGGCAGTAAGCATACGCAAATTTATAAATATTAGGTAAACCTAGAGGCAAAAAGTACGCAATACGTTGCATTATTTGATATTTCCTACTAATAATTAGGGTTTGTTGACAAGTATGTGATACTAACTTTGCCATCGGAGGGCCTTTGCCACGAGAGGCAGAGGTGCACTCACCCCCTGTCTATTTTGCAGATTAGGGTTCCGACGACGAATTAGGGTTTCGGTGAAAAGGCACGAATAAGCCGTTGCAATCTAAGGTGATCCGAAACATCAATTGTTTTCATCCTCCTACACATGTCAATTGTGAATCAGATGGCATCAATTAAGGGTGGAGACTAGAGTAGGATTAAACCATTGGCGTAAGAGGTATACTTTCTTGTGCTTGTGATGGAGGGTTCAAGTAAGAGGATCGGAACCTTCCCCCTTCGTTAGAAAAAAAATAAATTCTTTTTAAATGGCGAAATTGTTATTATTTTTTCAATTTGCTGTAGGTGCAAATGGGAGGTTCTAGCTCTCGTCCTCCTCGCTAAGGGGGCAAGTGGGAATCTTGGTGACCCAAGGTTCTATTCCTTGAGTCTTTAAGTTGATGTACATGTTTTTTTTTTTTCCTTACTATCTTTGAATATTGCTGTGGTTGGCTGCCGTGGTGGTTTTTGTTGGTTGGATATGTCGATTGTGGTCAGATGGCATCAGTTAAGGGTGGAGACTTGAGTAGAAAGAAACCACTGGTATAAGAGGTATACTTTCTTGTGATTGTGAGGGGGGGTGCAGATGAGATGATCGGAACCTTCCCCCTTCTTAAGAAAAAAAATTCTTTTTAAATGGCCAAATTTATATTATTTTTTCAATTTGCTATCGGTGCAAGTGGAAAGTTCCGGCTCTCCACCTCCTTGCCAAGGAGGCAAGTGAGAATATTTGTAACCAAAGATTCTTTACCTTGAACGTTTAAGTGCTGTACATGTTTTTTTTTCCTGACTGTCATTGAATAATATTGTGGTTGGCTACTGTGGTGGTTTTTGTTGGTTAGACGTGTCGATCGTGAATCAGAAGGCATCAGTTAAGGGTGGAGACTTCAGTAGAAAGAAACCACTGGCGTAAGAGGTATACTTTCTTGTGCTTGTGATGGAGGGTACAGGTGAGATGATTGGAACCTTCCCCCTTCTTAAGAAAAAAAAATATTCTTTTTAAATCTCCAAATTGTTATTATTTTTTATATTTGCTATGAGTGCAAATGGAAGGTTCCGGCTCTCCTCCTCCTCGCCAAGAGGGCAAGTGGGAATCTTGGTAACCCAAGGTTCTTTTTCTTGAGCGTGTAAGGTTGTTGTATGTGTTTTTTTCCTTATTACCATTGAATATTGTTGTGGTTGGCTACTGTGGTGGTGGTTGTTGGTTGGACATGTAGGTTGTGAATTAGATGTAGTCAATTATGGGCGGAAACATGAGTAGAAAGAAACCATTGGGGTAGGAGGTATACTTTCTCGTACTTGTGAAGGAGGGTGCATGTGAGACGATGGGAGCCTTCCCCCTTTGTTAGAAAAAAAAAACATTCTTTTTAAATGGCCAAATTGTTATTATTTTTTCAATTTGCTGTAGGTGCAAATGGGAGGTTCCGGCTCTCGTCCTCCTCGCCAAGGGGGCAAGTGGGAATCTTGGTAACCCAAGGTTCTATTCCTTGAGCCTTTAAGTTGATGTTCATGCTCTTTTTTTTCCTTACTGTCATTGAATATTGCTGTGGTTGGCTGCCGTGGTGGTTTTTGTTGGTTGGACACGTCGATTGTGAATCAAATGGCATCAGTTAAGGATGGAGACTTGAGTAGAAAGAAACCACTAGCGCAAGAGGTATACTTTCTTGTGCTTATGATGGAAGGTGCAGATGAGATGATCGGAACCTTCCCCCTTCTTAAGAAAAAAAAAATTCTTTTTAAATGGCCAAATTGTTATTATTTTTTCAATTTGCTATGAGTGCAAGTGGAAGGTTCCGGCTCTCCTCATCAGCGCCGAGAGGGCAAGTGGGAATCTTTGGAAACCCGAAGTTCTCTTTTTTGAGCGTTTAAGGTTGTTGTACGTGTTTTTTTCCAAACTGTCAATTAATATTGTTGTGGTTGGCTGTTGTGGTTGTTGTTGGTTGGACATGTGGGTTGTGAATCAGATGGAGTTAGTTATAGGTGGAGACATGAGTAGAAAGAAACCATTAGCGTAAGAGGTATACTTTCTTGTACTTGTGACGGTGGGTGCAAGTGAGATGATCGGAGCGTTCCCCTTTCACAAGAAAAAAAACATTCTTTTTAAATGGCCAAAATGTTATTATTTTTTCAATTTGCTGTAGGTGCAAGTGGGAGGTTTTGGCTCACGTCCTCCTCGCCAAGGGGGCAAGTGGGAATCTTGGTAACCCAAGGTTCTATTCCTTGAGCCTTTAAGTTGATGTTCATGCTTTTTTTTTCCCTTACTGTCATTGAATATTGCTGTGGTTGGCTGCCGTGGTGGTTTTTGTTGGTTGGACATGTCGATTGTGAATCAGATGGCATCAATTAAGGGTGGAGACTTGAGTAGAAAGAAACCACTGGCGTAAGAGGTATACTTTCTTGTGCTTGTGATGGAGGGTGTTGATGAGATGATCGGAACCTTCCCCCTTCTTAAGAAAAATAAAATTCTTTTTAAATGGCCAAATTGTTATTATTTTTTCAATTTGCTATGAGTGCAAGTGTAAGGTTCCGGTTCTCCTCCTCATCGCCGAGAGGGCAAGTGGGAATCTTGGTAACCCGAAGTTCTCTTTTTTGAGCGTTTAAGGTTGTTGTATGTGTTTTTTTCCAAACTGTCAATTAATATTGTTGTGGTTGGCTGTTGTGGTTGTTGTTGTTGGTTGGACATGTGGGTTGTGAATCAGATGGAGTTAGTTATAGGCGGAGACATGAGTAGGAAGAAACCATTGGCGTAAGAGGTATATTTTCTTGTACTTGTGATGGTGGGTGCAAGTGAGATGATCGGACCGTTCCCCTTTCATAAGGAAAAAACATTCTTTTTAAATGGCCAAAATGTTATTATTTTTTCAATTTGCTATAGGTGCAAGTGGGAGGTTCTAGCTCCCGTCCTCCTCGCCAAGGGGGCAAATGGGAATCTTGATAACCCAAGGTTCTATTCCTTGAGCCTTTAAGTTGCTGTACGTGTTTTTTTTTCCTTGCTGTCATTGAATATTGTTGTGGTTGGCTGCTGTGGTGGTTGTTATTGGTTGGATATATCGGTTGTGAATCATCAGATGGCTTTAATTAAAGGGTGGAGACATGATTTGAAAGAAACCATTGGGGTAAGAGGTTTACTTTCTTGTGCTAGTGACGGAGGGTGCAAGTGTGATGATCGGAACCTTCCCCCTTCGTAAGAAAAAAAATTGTTTTTAAATTGCCAAATTTTTATTATTTTTTCCATTGGCTATGGGTGCAAGTGGAAGATTTCGGCTCTCCTCCTTGCCAAGGGGGCAAGTGTGAATCTTGGTAAACCAAAGTTTTCTTCCTTGAGCATTTAAGTTTGCTATATGTATTTTTTTCCTTGCTGTCATTGAATATTATCATGGTTGGCTGCTGTGGTGGTTGTTATTGGTTGGACATGTCGGTTTTGAATCAAATGACATTAGTTAAGGGTGGAGACGTGAGTAGAAAGAAACCGTTGGCGTAAGAGATATACTTTCTTGTGCTTGTGGCGGAGGGTGCAAGTGAGATGATTAGAGCCTTCCCCTCTTCGTAAGGAAAAAAAAATTCTTTTTAAATGTCCAAATTGTTATTATTTTTTCAATTTAATACCGGTGCAGGTGGAAGATTTCGGCTATCCTCCTCCTCGCAAAGGGGGCAAGTGAAAATCATGGTAACCCAAGGTTATCTTCCTTCAGCGTTTAAGTTTGTTGTACGTATTTTTTTTCCTTACTATCATTGAATATTGTTGTGGTTGGCTGTTGTTGGTTGGACATCTGGGTTGTGCATCAGATGGCGTCACTTAAAGGTTGAGACATGAGTAGAAAGAAACCATTGGCATAAGAGGTATATTTTCTTGTGCTTGTGACAGAAGAGCAAGTGAGATGATCGGAATCTTCTCCCTTAGTAAGAAAAGTAACATTCTTTTTAAAAGGCCAAATAGATATAATTTTTTTAATTTGCTATGGGTGCATGTGGATGATTCTGGCTCTCCTTGTTCTCTCCAAGGGGACAAATGGGAATCTTGATAACCCAAGATTCTCCTCCTTGAGCATTTAAGCTTGGTGTATGTGTTCTTTTTCTTATTGTCATTGAATATTGTTGTGGTTGGCTGCAATGGTGGTTGCTGTTGGCTGCACATGTGGGTTGTGAATAAGATGGCGTCAGTTAAGGGTGGAGACATGAATCGAAAGAAACCGTTGGCGTAAGAGGTATACGTTCTTGTGCTTGTGGCGGAGGGTGCAAGTGAGATGATCAGAGCCTTTCCCTCTTCGTAAGGAAAAAAAAAACATTCTTTTGAAATGGCCAAATTGTTATTATTTTTTTCAATTTGCTATGGGTGCAAGTGGAAGATTCCGGCTCTCCTCCTCCTTGCCAAGGGGGCAATTGGAAATCTTGATAACCCAAGGTTCTCTTCCATGATCGTGTAAGTTTGTTGTACGTGTTTTTTTCTTTACTGTCATTGAATATTACTGTGGTTGGCTGCTGAGGTGGTTGTTGTTGGTTGGACATGTGGGATGTGAATCAGATGACGTTAGTTAAGGGTGGAGACTTGAGTAGAAAGAAACCATTGCCATTAGAGGAATACGTTCTTGTGACGGAAGATGCAAATGAGAAGATCGTAGCCTTCCCCGCTTCTTAAGAAAAAAAAAACATTCTTTTTAAATGGCCAAATTGTTATTATCTTTTCAATGTTCTATGGGTGCAAGTGGAAGGTTCTAGCTCTCCTCCTCCTCGCCAAGGGGGCAAGTGGGAATTTTGGTATAGCAAACTTCTATTCCTTGAGCGTTTAAGGTTACTATACGAGTTTTTTTCCTTTCTGCCATTGAGTATTGTTGTGGTTGGCTGCTGTGGTGGTTGTTGTTGGTTGGACATGTCGTTTGTGAATTAGATGGCATCAGTTAAGGGTGAAGACATGAGGTGAAAGAAACGATTGGCGTAAGAGGTATATTTTCTTGTGCCTGTGACGGGGGGTGCAAGTGAGATGATCGGAACCTTCTCCCATTCTCAAGAAAAAAGACTATCTTTTTAGATTGCCAGATAGTTAAAAAAAGTTCCATTTGCTGGGTGCAAATGGAACATTTCGGTTGTCCTTCTCCTCGCCAAGGGAGCAAGTGGGAATCTTGGTAACTTAAGGTTCTCTTCCTTCAACGTGTAAGTTTGCTCTATGTGTTTATTTCCTAACTGTCATGTACTATTATTATGGTTGACTGCTGCGGTGGTTGTTGTTGGTTGGACATATGGGTTGTGAATCAGATGGTGTCACTTAAGGGTGAAGACATGAGTAGAAAGAAACCACTGGCGTAAGAGGTATACTTTCTTGTGCTTGTGACGGAGGGTGCAAGTGAACCCCTTAGTAAGAAAAAAAAATATTCTTTTTAAAAGGCCAAATTGTAAGAAAATTTTCAATTTGCTATGGGTGCAAGTGGTAGATTTCGGCTCTCCTCCTCCTCGCCAAGGGGGCAAGTGGAAATTTTGGTAACCCAAGGTTCTCTTCCTTGAGCGTTTAAGTTAGTTGTACGTGTTTTTTTCCTTGCTGTCATTGAATATTGTTGTGGTCGGCTGCTGTGGTGGTTGTTGTTGGTTGGACATGTGGGTTGTGAATCTGATGGCGTCAGTTAAGGGTGAAGACATGAGTAAAAAGAAATCATTGGCGTAAGAGGTATACGTTTTTCTGCTTGTGACGAAGGGTGCAAGTGAGATGATCGGAGCCTTCTTAACTTCATAAGAAAAAAAAATACAATCTTTTTAAATGGCCAAATTGTTATTATTTTTTTCAATTTGCTATGGGTAAAGCTGGAAGGTTCCAGCTCTCCTCCTCCTAACCAAGGGTGCAAGTTGGAATGTTGGTAACCCAAGATTCTCTTCCTTGAGCATTTAAGCTTGATGTACATTTTTTTTCCTTACTGTCATTGAATATTGTTATGGTTAGCTGTTGTGGTGGTTGTTCTTGGTTGGACATGTGGGTTGTGAATCCGATGGCATCAGTTATGGGTGGAGACATGAGTAGAAAAAAATCATTGGCGTAAAAGGTATACGTTCTTGTACTTGTGACGGATGATGAAAGTGAGATGATCGGAGCCTTCCCAACTACATAAGAAAAAAAAACATTCTTTTCAAATGGCGGTATTGTTATTATTTTTCCAATTTGCTATGGGTGCAAGTGGAAGGTTCCAGCTCTCCTCCTCCTAACCAATGGGGCAAGTGAGAATCTTAGTAACCCATGGTCCTCGTCCCTGAGCATTTAAGGTTACTGTACATGTTTTTTTCTTTACTGTTATTAAATATTGTTGTGGTTGGCTGCTGTGGTGGTTGTTGTTAGTTGGACATGCGGGTTGTGAATCAAATGTTGTCAGTTAAGGGTGAAGACATGAGTAAAAAGAAACCATTGTCGTAAGAGGTATACGTTCTTGTGCTTTTAACGGAGGGTGCAAGGGAGATGATCGGAGACTTTCCAACTTCATAAGAAAAAAAACATTCTTTTTGAATGGCCAAATTGTTATTATTTTTTCAATTTGCTGTGGGTGCAACTGAAAGGTTCTATCTCTCCTCCTCCTAACCAAAGGGGCAAGTTGGAATTTTGGTAACCCAAGGTTCTCTTCCTTGAGCGTTTAAGTTTGCTGTATGTGTTTTTTTTCCCTTACTGTCATTGAATATTGTTGTGGTTAGTTGTTGTGGTGATTGTTGTTGGTTGGACATCTGGGTTGTGAATCAGAAGGCATCAACTATGGGTGGAGACATGAGTAGAAAAAAACCATTGCCGTAAGAGGTATACGTTCTTGTGCATGTGACGGATGGTGCAAGTGAGATGATCGGAGCCTTCCCAACTTCATAAGAAAAATAACATTCTTTTTGAATGGCCAAATTGTTATTATTTTTTCAATTTGCTATTGGTGCAAGTGGAAGGTTCCAACTCCCCTCCTCCTCCTAACCAACGGGGCAAGTGGGAATCTTGGTAACCCAAGGTTCTCTTCCTTGATCGTTTAAGGTGACTGTACGTGTTTTTTTCTTTACCGTCATTAAATATTGTTGTGGTTGGCTACTGTGGTGGTTGTTGGTTGGACATTTGGGTTGTGAATCAGATGGCATCAGTTAAGGGTGGAGACATTAGTAGAAAGAAACCATTGGCGTAGAGGTATACTTTACCTCTTGATATTTTTCCTTCTCTCCACTTGTTTGGGTGGCATCTCAATGTGAGATTGCCTACGTATCCCAATCCGGGAATTAGGCCTTTTATGTGGTTCCAAAATCACAACCTTTGAGGTTGAGTTTTCACTATTGGTTTTTCTCCTCACATGCTCTAAATTTTGCATAGGTTATCTAATGGAGGTTGGGTCCCTAGCGAGTTTTTCTTTGAATGTCTTATCTTTTGCCCAGGCTATGCTTTTGCAGTTTCTTGTCCAAGCCGGCTTTGCTCTTACTTTTGCTTGGGTTCTTGGGTTACCCAATGAGTATTTCTCGCAAGAGGGTTTCTGTACTTTGAAGAGGAATTTGGTGGAGATATTTTTCTGAATCTCCCTAGTGCTTGTACTTTCATAATGGGCAAGCTAACTCTAAGTATTCTTGCGGAGATAGCGTCTTCTTTCTAAGTTTTGACAAAAACCTTGTTTTTTAAGCAACTAAAGTTCATCCAAAATTTCGCTTCTATCAGCGACGCAAAGAATTTGATTCCTTAAAGTTTCCCTTGTTTGGCAAAGAGATTGAAGTATATGGCAACTGCAATCCAGGAAGCAAATCATTGGATAATGCTTAGTCCTAAAATAATGGGTTGCCCCAAGCGTAGGGCGAAGACCGATGTAGCACAATATCCTGTAAGACCGGAGTCGAATCCACAGAGACAGTGATGTGTGCTGACTAAAAATTTGGGTTGTTACTGATTAAACTGGCTCTTAGGTAGCCACCCATTGTCGATTGATTGAGATTTAATTAAAACCTAAAAATTAATTGTACTTTTCAAATAAGTAAAAGAAAGGTACGGTCGTAGGGTTTATAGCACTCGCAACCAGTCCAGATAAACCTGCTCCATTTGGTTTTCTTAAAAACGTTCAATTTTAGATTGAAAAAGATACTCCGCAAGATGCGAAACCTTAGGGTTGCCGTTTCCCCATGCACAGCGGAGAATGAGTTTTGGATCCTCATTCCCCCGTTCACATGGGCTCTGACAATGTCCGGGTTCGTCTGTGGGAAGTATTTTTCCAATCTAAAATTATATTTTTCATTGTTTGAAAATATGAGCAATGCCCGAACTAGCTACGATGTGCTAATCACCCCGCGACCCTACCTAAACAACTACTCACTAATCATTGCACATGAAATAAAAGAAACCCTAACTTGAAACATGTTCGTATTACGCGAGAGAAAAATAAACAAAAGATCCCAACCAAATAAAAATAAACGAACAACTTTTAATAAGAACACGAATTAAAACGAGTTATTGAAATGCGAATAATTGAACAAAACTTCAAAACTTGAAAGGAAAAGAAAAACTAGGAAAATAACTAAACAATACAAAAACCTCGCAGCCCCCGTTCTTGTTTTTTTTCTTTTTCGTCGAAGACTTTTACACAGCAGCCCCTTGCTGTATTTCGTTTGTCCTTGGCCAGAAAACCTTTTTTTCCTAAAGCTGTTGTCCGTCATCAGTAGGTATAAGATTGGTTTTATAGGAATTTTAGGCATTAATTACATAGTGGTCCCTTAGACTTTGTCTAATATTAAATTAATCATCCAAATTTTCAAAGCACTTTGTACTTTGACCCAAAACTTCTTTAAATTCTTCTTTTTATCCAAAGTCTTGGACAACTGGCTCGAGCAACCTATAAACATAAAAATACATAATAAAAATCAGTTAACAAATATAAAAGACTAATAAATGTAGATTGGAGGGCGAAAATATGTATATTTTGGTACTTATCACGCCCTCCAACTTACACTTTGCTAGTCCTCGAGCAAAAAAAATAAAAAAAATAAATTCTAGCTATACCACTTTCGTAGGACTCACGATTGCACTTAGCCCGTGCAACAAGCCCTTTAAACCCCCATGCGATCCCCAGAGGACGAATAGAGTCTTGTGAGGATTTTCAGTAATGATCATCCACAAAACACCGTGGATCCCTTTACTTGGAACCCAAAAACAAATTGCAATGCAACTCTTTGATACGCCAATGCCAAGAACATAGCATGTGCGAAAATAGTTCTAGAGGCTATCAAAACATAGAAATAGATCATGGCACCCAAACTTAGCGTGTGTGAGCAAGGACCTTAACCATAAGTGAATCACAACCAAGTACTCTCTCTGGACCGAGTCTCAATTTCAATTCTCACCATGTCATGCACTCAACAAAAGAAAAAGCGTGAAACAAGGTGCATTTAATAAACTCTCAATGTGTATGGGCGGAAATTATGCAATATGAAATCAAAGTACCTCGCACACTTAGACACGAAAAGAAAGTTTTTTAAAGTAGACACACGATCTCATGAAAGGAATGTCAAGCATTGGAGACTATATCTATCCATCAATCCACAACTCATTGCCCCTAAGATCAAATAGGACTTCTATTCGGTTATATTGTTAGGTAAGGAAAAGTATTTCTAGGTCAGGGTAAGACATAATCAAGTGTCTGAGAATAGGCCAAAACACATAGGGCAAATAATAATGTGCGCCATCTTTCAACTCTTTTCAACTCCGCCATATCCCTCATATTCTTTACCCTTCACACAATTCCACGATGAAACAACTTGTTTCATTCTTGCAACAAGTATACTGGTGTCTTCCTTCTTTTTTCTTTTTTTATTCAAATTTCAACCTCTTTTTTTTAGCATGGGGAAGAACACCGCAACTCGAGCACAACATTCTCGAACACACTTGCCTATTTTCTTCAAAAATTAACCTTCACATGATTAGCTTGTCATTCTCACGACACAATATGGTTGTTGAAGCTTAACAAGAAAAAGGCTCACGCAAGAGGCTCAATTGGCTCGTAAGGATAAGTATTTAAGAAAAAGAAATGAACTGGCTCAATTAGCAAAGATGGCCTATTATCCTCTCCTAGGGGCAATACAACCAAGTAACGGTCCAATCCTAAAGAATAAAATAACAGGCATGTATTAAGTCTCAACACTTGACAACAAAAGCTAATGAGATCAACAACAATTAAGCCCTTTTTTTTTACGACAAACGAAGAAATTATGTGACACCACTCCAAAGAAAGGTAAGGCACTAAAGCTCACATGGGCATAAGTCTCCACTAATCTAGCCATTGAAAGCACTCAAGTCACAACTCACAAGTAGTCAAGGTCCAAGAAATTTGCAGTGCAAAGATGCTAAGAGTGTATGCCAGGATAAATTTCTATCGCCAAACTAGCAAAAAGAACTACCATGCAACATCATATTCAAGTAATGCCCAACAATTCTCAACACTAGCAACCAACAAATAAATATTGCAATCTCCAAGACTCAAGCAAACAAGATCCAATAAGTATTTTTAATTTTTTTTCAAATGTTTTCCCCCCTTTTTTTTCATTTTTTTTTATTGAATCTAACAAAATAAAGAACAAAGTGATCCCTCCCCCCAACTTGAACTATTCAATGTCCGCATTGAAAGCATGAAAAATAAAGATAAGACAGAAAAGTAAAAGAGAGGAGAGATATCACCTCGAAAAGGAGAGGCTAAGCAGAGTAAACTATAGAGAAAGGGAGACCCCCCAACTTGAATCGAACAACCTGCAAAATGTTAGCCTCCAAAATGGGAAGAAAAATAACTAAAAGAAATAAATAAGGCAAAAAATAAAATGAAAGACAAAAAAACCATCCACTTTCTTCACGCAAAAGACACGGGTACTACTTTTCTCCATGGCCAAAGACTGTGGTTCCCTATTTGTTGGAAGGATAGTATGTAAGGATTCAACGATATCTTGGGAAGTGGTGCCATCATCTAATAGGCTGTCACTCCCTTTGGGGCTGGCAGATTCCTTACCCACTACTCCGTTTGTAAAGCAATCTCCACAGAGTTTGGACATTAAAGTCAGATATTTCAGACAGAATTATCGCTGCTAACTACGCGCCTGCTGTCAGACCCAACCTCCTAAGTACTACATACATAGCTTTGACCAGGTGGATATACCAGCCCATTATGCTAATTTTTTTTCCTTTTCCAATTTCTTTTTTCTTTTTGGATTTTATTGCTTAACAAGAAATAAAAGAACAAGTGTACATAAATTGTGCCGAAACCCAAGTCAATGATGGGTACCCCTATTGCTAGGAGCCGAGTCCACTTCTTAGTGAAGAGAGTGGTACGCAAAAGCTTTCCGTCGAAACTTAAGACAATGGGGCACCTAGCGGCTCAAGAACTGGGTCCCAAGCGGTGCCACACATATCGTATACCGCAAGCATCTCTATCAAATGCCCTACCTCTAGGGAATCTAAGAATGACGCCTCATTGGCGGTCAAAGCTATCTCCAGAGGATCCTTATACAAAATACTATCGACATACTCTTGCACCAGTGTGTCGATCAAATTCACCTCATACACTTCCTTATCATCCTCAACTCGGCTATCCATATTAAACACATTCACCTCCATTTTTAAGTCCCAAAATTGACATTTGAATTTTTCCAGTTTTGCAGTTCATGACGGCATTGGAGGTGGCTAAGAAAGGACGACCAAGGATAATAGGAGTCTTCTCGAAGACCTCCGGAATCGGGCATTGTCAGGACAATCAAGTCGATTGAAAAAAGGAACTCGCCCACCTGAATTAAAACATCTTCCACCACCCCCTTCGGAACTCTCACACTCCGGTTAGCCAATTGTAGCGTGACCGGTGTGGCTCTCAAATCACCGAGGCCAAGCCTCAAGTATACCAAATATGGGAGCAGGTTGACACTTGCCCCTAAATCCGGTAATGCCTTGTCAAATTTCTGGCCTGCAATAGCTATAGGGATGGTGGGACAACCAAGGTCTTTGCACTTGGTTGGGATATCGGTCTGGAGGATGGAGCTCACCTGCTCCGTCAAAAGCACTTTGTCCTGACTCTTAGTCCTCCGTTTTAAAGTGCACAGATCCTTCAAAACCTTCACAATTTGAGGGATGGCATCAATGGCTTCCATCAACGAGATAGGAAACTGAATTTTCTTGAATAACTCAAGAATCTGGAAGTTCACATTGGCCTTAGATTTTGCCATCAAGCGATGGGGACATGGAGCAATGGGTGGCGATAGAGTCGTGGGGGCTGCAAGGGCAGACACCGCCACTTTAGGAGATTTCGACTCCTTCTTTTCCTCAGGAACACTTCCCAAGTCTGGGATGACTACTGGTGTAGCTACCGGCATCGGGGATGGCACCAATTTCTATTTTGGAGGTAAGTCCTTATCGATCACCTCCCACTTCTGAGAGTGGTGATCGCCTTAGCCTCTTCTAGACTGAGATTCGGATTACATGGGCTAGAAGAATCGCCCACATAATGAGTACTGGCGGCATTGACTAGAGGTTGAGAAGGAAACTTTCCCTTCTCCTGCTGGACTTGTTCAATTGCCGCCGTTAACTGGGTCAATTGGGTACTAATGTCACCAATTGCCTGTTTGGTTTGTTTATTGAAGCTTAACTGAGACTGCATGAGAGCCTTCATCATCTCATCAGTCTGCTTATCCCGCGGGGGATGGTTAATGCCAGGGGGTGGTCCAAAAAATGAAGGACCCAACCCCTGTTGTTGCTGAGGGGGGTAACGAAACTGGGTCATTTGGCCTTGAGGAGGCCGGAACTTTTGGATTTGCTGCGGAGGTGGTGCTTAGGGTTGCACTGGGGCTTTTTGATCCCTCTAACCCAAAAGTGGGTTTTTAGCCCACCTTAGATTGTAGGTATTTGAATATGGGTCCCACCGCTGATTAATTGCGTTCACCTAAGCCTAATTGCTCTGGTAGGCCTCTTTCACCATAGAAAAAGCGAGGCAAATGGTAACTAGATGCCCCAAACACTCACACAACGCACACACCTCCTCGACTCTCACCTTATTCACCTGATGGACTTGTTTAAGCTTCAAGTCCTCTAACTGTTTAGCCAGTTTGTCCAGCTAAGACTGGACATTGTGCTCTCGCACAATCGAAGGAAAAATGCCGGACCCACTGGGTCCTTATGCAGCCATGGCCCTATCACCGAGGTTGGAAGGTTCCCAACTTCGGTATTTCTCGGCCAACTCGTCGAGGAAGTCCCACGCATCGTTCGGAAACTTATCCTGAAAATCCTCCTCCTTACATAGGTACTCAAGTTGTTGGGTCGTCGCAATATTCAAACCCAAATAGAAAAAGGACACCAATTGGGGTTTGGCAAACTCGTGGTGTGGCAGGGACAAAAACAAGTCCTTGAACCGCTCCCAACACCTCAAAAATCACTCGCCCTCTTTCTGCTTATACGATTGAATTTGGCGAGTTAGATGCTTCGATTTACTCTCCGAGAAATATTTCTTGTAAAATAGATCTCGGACAGCAGCCCACGTTGTGAGAGACTATGGCTTCTGCATTCGCAGCCATTTATTCGCATATTCCTTAAGCGAGGCTGGGAAAAGATTGAGGCAAACATTCTCCCATTGAGAAGTGGTGGCAAGGGTGCGCACCAACCCCTCGACATAACGGACATGCTCATACGGATCCTCATTCTCCTTCCCATAAAACAGGGGAAGGGCATTATTCGTACCAGGTTTAATGGTGAAAGCATTACGTGCTTCCACCGTCTCGGTTGGTAGAACTATTGGACCGAGATGAGTGGTCCTCTCAGGATGCATGTGTGCATGCATCGACATTGGTGGCTCAATTATTAAATCAACGAACAAACCACCGATATCAAATGACTCACCGCTAAAAGACTCCTGATCCTCCACACTTATTCTCGTCTCTCTCTCAATGGCAACGAGACGCCTAGTATTGTCTCGATAGTAGTTAGGCTTTAGAGGTGATTGCTTTCCTACGATGGAGGATTGCCTACCTCTACCTATGTTGACTCGAAACAATTAAAGAAACTATAAAGGAAACAAAAAAAATAAAAAGTAAAAGAATTAAAAAAACTACCTGAATTCTTAACACATGTTACCATCCCCGGCAACAGCACCAAAAATGCTTGACGATTTCTTAGTCCTAAAATAATAAGTTGCCCCAAGCATAGGGCGAAGACCGACATAGCATAATATCCGGTAAGACCGGAGTCGAATCCACTGCGACGGTGATGTGTGCTGACTAAAAATTCAGGTTGTTTCTGATTAAACTGGCTCTTAGGTAGCCACCCCTTGTCAATTGATTGAGATTTAATAAAAACCTAAAAATTAATTATACTTTTCAAATAAGTAAAAGAAAGGTACGGTCGTAGGGTTTATAGCACTCGCAACCAGTCCAGATTAACCTGTTCCATTCGGTGCTCTTTAAAAATGTTCAATTTTAGATTGAAAAAGATACCCCGCAAGATGCGAAACCTTAGGGTTGCCGTTTCCCCATGCGCAGCGGAGAATGAGTTTTGGACCCCCATTCCCCCGTTCACATGGGCTCTGACAATACCCGAGTTCGTCTGCGGAAAGTATTTTTCCAATCTAAAATTATATTTTTCATTGTTTGAAAATATGAGCAGTGCCCGAACTAACCATGGTGTGCTAATCACCCCGCGACCCTACCTAAACAACTGCTCACTAATCATTGCACATGAAATAAAAGAAACCTTAACTTGAAACATGTTTGTATTACGCGAGAGAAAAATGAACAAAAGATTCCAACCAAATAAAAATAAACGAACAACTTTTAATAAGAACACGAATTAAAACAAGTTATCAAAATGCGAATACAGAAAAGATATCTGCACCGACGGTTTCCATAGGGAAACCGTACCGACGGCCACGCACGGCCGTCTCTGGCCACCGGACGGCCGATCCGAGCTGTCCAAAAATTTAAAAAAAAAAACGAGGGGGCCTACGCGGGAATCAACGGCATCCGAGGTGTGTAAGGTGCTTGATCCGAGCATCCTTTTTTCGTGTATATATGTATATCCGCGAATGTACATATATACACGAAAAAAGGATGCTCGGATCAAGCACCTTACACACCTCGGATGTTGTTGATTCCCGCGCAGGCCCCCTCGTTTTTTTTTTTAAAATTTTTGGATGGCTCGGATCGGCCGTCCGGTGGCCGGAGACGGCCGTGCGTGGCCGTCGGTACGGTTTCCCTACGGAAACCGTCAGTGCAAAGAGCACCTCTCATGCGAATAATTGAAAAAAACTTCAAAACTTGAAAGGAAAAGAAAAACTAGGAAAAAAAATTAATGTTGTGTTTGGTTTGTGTTTTGAAAAGTTTTTTGAAAAATAGTAGGAGTAATAAGTGGAGAGAGATAGAGAGAGAAATGTTGAAAATAGAGGGAATCTAGGAAGATTTTTTTGAAAAATTCTTTTCAAAAAGCAAAGAGAACAATAAACAATATAAAAACCTCGCAGCCCCCGTTCTTGTTTTTTTTCTTTTCCGTCGAAGACTTTTACACGGCAGCCCCTTGCTGTATTTCGTTCGTCCTCGGCCAGAAAACCTTTTTTTCCTAAAGCTGATGTCCGTCGTCAGCAGGTATAAGATTGGTTTTATAGGAATTTTAGGCATTAATTACATAGTGGTCCCTTAGACTTTGTCTAATATTGAATTAATCATCCAAAATTTCAAAGCACTTTGTACTTTGACCCAAAACTTCTTTAAATTCTTTTTTTTATCCAAAGTCTTGGACAACTAGCTTAAGCAACCTATAAACATAAAAACACATAATAAAAATCAGTTAACAAATATAAAAGACTAATAAATGTAGATTGGAGGGCCAAAATATGTATATTTTGGCACTTATCAGATAAGCATAGTTTTAGAAGATAAAATAGGAATTCATTTAGAAAAAATAAAATGCCCAAACAGGGGCCCAAAACATGTTCTAGCTTGATTTAGAAAATATAAAACAATGTTCTATCATTTTTTGTTTGCCATGTTATGAGTTCTCAACTATTGCAGCATTTCTGGACCATCTCCTTTTTCTTTGTCTTTCATAGTTTTATACTCTTTTCTACCTTCTTCTTTGCCAAACAGAGCCTTTGAACTAGATTCATCTTCAAAGCTTGCATAGTAGTTACTTCCTCAAGACATGAGCAATCCCCAAATAGAAATGTCAACTTGGGTTTCCACCCTATCTTCCTCAGGTTTTTCCCTTACGAATTTCCCTTTCCTCTTCGTAAGGGAGATCAGTTGTTTGATTAAATAGTGATGCTAAAGAGATCCCATCAAGCGGATCTTCATACTCTCCTTCCATTTCATCAAAGTTACTTTCTCTCATTTAATAGGGGCTGTGCATATGAAATCTAGATCCTTTTCCTCTTCTAACCATTGGCCGTAGTTGCATTCTTCGTAGGGATTGACCCATGGCTGCATTTGGAACTCCTCAACTTCTTCTATAAGATTGATTGTTTCCCAGACAATGGGAGGCATTGGAATTTTGGGACGGTTGATGGGTATCACTATTTGGGCACGCTCAAAGAGGGCGTGCATTCTCATCATGATGACCCTCTCCTCTTCCTTCTTCCTATTCTCAAACCAGATATGTAACCATTCATCATCCTCTATAAATGGAATATCTGGATCCTCTAAATTATGTTTCGCCCAGGAATGCTCTTTCCATTTCTTTAGCTTCTTCTCCTTTGGTTGATCCTCTTCATCACTTTGATTAGTCATGTCAGGATCAATCACCTCTAATTGATTGGATTCGTTACTTTCCTCTTTTGCCATCATGAAACACCCATCCTTTTCTATGAAGGTCAATGTTGGCTTGGTTTGGGTAACTTGGATAATGTATTGGCTAGGGTTGTATATGGAATTGTGAGACAGGTTTATTAGATTGATATTGTAGGGTGGTGGTTCAGCGTTGTGAGCAGAGAGTGGGTTGGCTTGCACATCGGGTTTTGGAGGTTTTATGGCTTGGTCATTGATGAGGTCTTGGATGTCATGGCGAAGACGCATGCAATGGTCTGTCTCATGCCCAAAGTGTTGATGATAAGTACACTATTTGTTGGGGTCATGGCTTGGGCCGTAGGGCAGCTGAGGAGGTGGTTTGTTCAAGGGTTTGAGATGTCCTTGACAACTTAGAATAGTTAGGGCTTGGGACAGAGTCATGTAGAGAGGGTCAAAGTTGTAGCGATGGCGATTTGAGTTTCGAGAAGAGCTAGCTTTGAAAGGGTCTTGTGGTAAGACTGGGTCAAGAGTGTTTACGGAGGCATGAGAAGTACGAGTAGGGAAGGTTTTCTTGGGTGGAGGAGGAGCTTCTTCTTTTCCAATGAGCCCCAGCTTGATTCCATCTTCAACCAATAGCCCAGTAGCATGCAGGCATTTGAAATCGGTGATAGCTTGAGTGTAGATATGCCTGAGATACTTGGGTTGCAGATTCTTGATGACTATCCTCACTTGATCTTCCTCAGAGGAACGATTCTTCATCTTAGCGACCTTCTCTCTCCATCTAGCCACAAAGGTAGCAAAGTCTTCGTTCGACTCTTGCTTGGTCATCTCTAAATCTCGAGTAGTCAAATCAATTTAAACATTGTATGCGTACTGCTTGACAAAAGCATTGGCAATCTCTGGCCAAGTTTAATAATGCATAAATTCCAAAGTGAGAAACCAATCGAGAGCGCTTCCAGTGGGAGTCTTTCGAAACAGTTGAGCAATGAGCTCATCACTCAAGCCCATTGGCTTCAGGGTGTTAATAAAATGGCGAACTAGTAGGGTTACCAGTCCCATTAAACTTCTTAAATGTTTGGCATTTGACTCTTTCAGGTAGTTGAGATTCTGGGAAGAGGCAAAGTCCTTCAAAGTCTAGAATTTGGTCCCCTTGTGAATGGGCCAGGGCATATTTAATCTCTTTGACTTGCTTGGCCAATTCGGAACTTTCTGTTGTTACTAGTTTAAAAGGATTCTCATCTTCCTCTTTGTCTTCCTCATCCTCAGTGTCTCTTGTTGCCTTCTCAGCTAGCAAAGTAGCAATTTGAGCTTGGAGCTCGGCAATGGTGGCGTCGTTGTCGAACATTGTCAAAATCAGTGTGGGATAGGAGCTTGTTGAAACTCAGAGATTGGCAGATGATCGGATTTATTGAGAGGATGATCGTGAGGACCTAGAGAGTGATTGAGACCGCTGCAGTAAGGGTGTTCTGACAGGCGAGGATGACAGATGGGATGATTGCAAAGATTTCTGCTTGGCGTAGCTTCGCGTGTTGTAAAAGTATAAAACTAATTGTGGTTGCTTCTTTAATCTACCTATCGTGCCTGCTTTAAAAATAGAATACCTAAGAGTCAGTACTGGGTTATATAGGGTTAGGATTTGGGCTGAAAATCCCAACCCTTCTGCATAGAAAGAAATGTTACAACAACAATTTATACAAGGTGTGAGGAAGAACTTTTGCAAACAAATGCACTTAGGTTCCTAGCCTGCAAGTTCCTATCTTATTTTGATAAGTTCTATGGCTTTTTAACACATGTAAGGTTTGGGTAGTCTCAAGGGTGCTCTGTTGTCAAAGGGTGCCAGTCCTCTCACCAGCCCATATTAGGCGACGATCGGGTGGTCCCCTTTTTGATATACCATTAAGTACAAGTGATTGTGGAGTTTACTGAAACCCCTAACATAGCCAGTGACATGCCGGGATATTAGGTAACACGGTTGCCCACTCGATGCATATGATAATAGAATTAGATAAAGCAAATATTAATCATATGTTGAACTTTCTGGTTATGGCTGTCAAGTCCCCAGCAGAGTCGCCAAAAACTGTAGACACCTCCCAAATGGGGCATCGCCATACAGATTGATCACGTTTGTTTGGTTCCACTTCATAAACCAAGATCGTGGATATTCCCATGGTTAGGAATATCGCCACACGATAACGATTATCATCAAAATAGAATCACAACCTAATTTATAAAAACTAGAAAACATATAAAGATTCCGAGTACAGGAGCCTAGAGTATGATAAGGGAAGGTGTTAGGCACCCCTCTTCACCCAATCGTGAGACTGGCCCATAATTGTTCGACATAGTATATGTATATGCTTTATTTAATTCTAAACAAGTAATCTGTTTATTAGCCTTTAACAATTGATAGGTGAGCCAAGATAGTAATTAAAGCATGCATAAGAAATAAGTAAGAAACAAACAGGATGTCCCAGAGAATGGATCGCTTGGCTGGTGAATAGATGTCACAGCCGAGGAATCCTCCTGGATTGATGTATCGGCCGAAGGATCGATGTCCCAGCAGATATTCTTCATCACACCAGAACAAATAATTAACAAAAAATCAAAATGCTACGATTACAGTATAACAACATAACAGAGATCAAACCATAGGCCCCTGGGCCTTACCACCTTGAACACTCAGTTGCTTGATTGCTTCGGATTGGAGGTGATTGACTGATTTGCTTCTCGAAAATCCTAGGGTTAGGGTTTATACTTCGGGGGTTTGATCGTCAGATTGCAGCTGCCTTCGGAATGTTAGGGCTTTTGTAGGAGGAGTATGAGAAAGTGTTTCTACATAATTTCGTGGCTAGAGAGAGTTGATTGTGTTCTTATTTTCGGAATCCAAAGGCCCCTTTATATAGGCATAGGGTGACTCACTCCAACCAATCATAATGCATGATTTGAATGGGAAATATATAACCAAAAGATCTCTTTTCATAATCTCCTTCTGTGGCTCGAACGAATAGGAATTTGGCTGCTAGGATTTTGGGTACGAATCAAACGATTGACAGAACATTCCAGAATCTGAAAAAAGGATGATCTGGCGGTTGACCAATTGATTAGGCGGCCAAGGAATGGATATGGTGGCCGAAGAATAGATCTGGCTACCGAGGAATCAATCTCTCAGGGAGATTTTCAAACATGTTTCACAGGTGAAAGAATGAAGTTGAGGCCCGTGAGATAGATCTTACAGCCGATAGATGGATTCTCCTAAGATTCTGTACTTCTATCTGAAAGGCTATATGGCTCTGAATTGGGTCCTCTAAGTGGCTAAAAGTACTCACCAAAAGACCACAGGATTACAAGAAGTCAATCATAAATCACTGTATCCATTCATCATTGGGATGGTCCCCCAGATGGAACTTGAAATAATTGTTTGGCTAAATTGGGGTGTCTACACAAGGTATGAAACCCGAAGGACTACTTATCCCAAGCCATCACCCGTCTCATTCGTAATCCTCACTATTAGCTGTTTGTTATTCACATCATGTCTTAAAAGTCACATTTCTCTTGGCACGAATCCATCATTGTTATCATACAATAAGTTACTAGATAGTCCAATCATTCATCCATTTCAACCGTAATTCCCATTATTAACCACTCGTTGTTCTTAAAGTGTTACTAGTTCACATAATAACCAATACAAGTCCGCTAACGCTATCAATTTAACGAATTGCATAAAAACCAAGTGTTTCGAGTTTCTTAGACTCTGATTGCAAGCCCATTTTGGTCCACCAAACCTCATAATCTGGAAGCAAGTATTCAAACAAAGTTCACCACAACAAAGTTCGTCTATGGCAACGCAAAAAATTCATCGCCAATTAGCTCATTTTCGTCTCCATAAGTATTGCCAACGAAAAAAATCGTCATGCCCATTCATCGTCTTATCCTCATCACTAAAGACCCGTGGCGATGAAAATATTTCTTTCGTCGTTGATGGTCTTGTCGATGACGAATATTTTCGTCGCAAATTGTTTTTATCGGCGGCTAAATAATTTATTTGTGCTTTGTAGTTGAGACCACTCAAACTCGTGACCTTGGGTACCCATTCCATAACCTCTATCAACTGTGCCACATAACACTTTTTTACTTATACTCCTAAATTTAATATATATTACCTTTTTATGATTAAATTTTAAATTAATCTATGTATATTTTATGTACTATATAAAAATATATATATTTTATGCTACATAATTTAAGTTTTTATAAAAAAAAATTAGTCAAAAAATTTGGTCTATGACGACGAATTTTGGATTCCTCGCTAAAAGGTGTCCCTATGGCAACGAATTTTTGGTTTCCTTGCTAAAAAACAACCCTTATGGCAACGAAAAATACTACCCTTTGGCGACGAATTTCATTATTTCGTCGCTAAAAGGTAGCAATTAGCGACGAAAGTAAATTCGTCGCCAAAAACTAAGCCTTAGGCGACCAATTTTTTTTCCCTCACCAAAAGCAACCCTTTAGTAATTTTCGTCGCCAATTTTCATTGACATAGACCAACTTTGTTGTAGTGGTTGTAGAGGAATTGTCACGCCCTCGATTTTCAACATAAATAATAATGCATTTTCCCTAGATAAAACATCATCCTCTTACACATACGTCCCAAAATGATATGCCAAGATTCAATATATAGACCAATGTCCTTCACAATTGTGACAAAAGCTATAAATCCTTTACATTCCTCCAAAATCAAAATAGTTATGATTAAAGTTACATTTTTACCAACCAAAAACATAATTTACAAGAAATGATAATATAACTCTTCTAATCAAGTTTTCTGAAAATACACCCAACAGCACTCTAAGCGCCCAAGCTATACGCCATGGTGGGTACCTGAAAATGAAGAGATGAACACACATTTGTCCAGTAGGAAAGTCTCTAACTAACTCTATAAGCTTATGAATTGACAAGTGTCGAAGAAACATTTTGATAAGAGAAACGACAATATTTTGACTAAAGGTATAACTTATAGCACTGTCCTAGCTTTGGAAAGAAAACATAGAACTCTTTTCCACACACACCCGCATTATCATTCACAACCACACATGCACAACTTTTTCTTAAAAAAAAAATAAAAAACATTTCGTGTGCAGTCATTTTCTCTTTTGTCTCATTTCTATAACCAAGCTTTCACCAAAATATACATACAACATATAGAAAGGAGAAATAATATACAAACGATGATACATCGAACTATATCATAATACGATATCAAAGAATTCACACGCCTATCCAAATATGTCCTTCCAATTTCAAGTAAGCACCTATTGAATTATTTATCGAATCCTACCATATCATACTTTCATCTCACCGTAAAGCTATCATGAACGACCCACATACACACGCCTCTCATTCTTATCTCAACGTTTATCCACAAACTATAAAACACACATTAATCAATCCAATTTCGTTCTCTATACTTCTCATAGATTTTCTAGCAACAAACCGAATGGCGAACTTAGAGACATTCCGGATATCTAAGACTCCTTATATCCACTACACATTCTGGGTTGTCATGGCCCCGTTCCTCAATTTCACAACTCATAGTCTCATTATGTTAAGAGACTATTCAACCAAGTCTACCCATCACTCTATATGTATCGCATAAGTATTTACGGGCTCAATCTCAGACAATTTAGCGGAAAAAATCCAAATCACATGAACCATGATTCTAGTACTTACATTGTAAAGTTTACATGCACCTCCTTTTGTATTTTCAAATGTTCTTTCGAGACTTATCCTGAATATGCACTTCAAGGCTTAACTTGTCAGGTTCAACATTCGAACATTCTTTCAAGGCTTAACCCCTTTTTAAATTCGACCTGCCACCCACTCATTTCGCATTCAATCACAATCTCACAGTTGTTCTCGTTTGTCAAGTAACATCATTGCCAATCATTTTTCGTGTCTCAATACATAACAAACATGTCTATCAAACCAACTCATAAATCACAACAACCAAAAGGGATGAGTGGTAAGCTTGTCCAGGTTGGTACCGGTATTTCCTCAGTACCGGTACCTCCTAGGTTTTTTTCTTTTTTTTCGATTTTCGAAAATGATTTTCATGCTAAACAAGGCTTCACCCCAAACAAAGTACGGAGGTTCAAACACTAAAGACACGCTACATCATCATAAAGGGTCAAACACCCATACCTACTCAACACATTTATAGAAATTTTTCCATGATTTTCCTCATATCTTACCAAATTTCTTCACCACAACAATATACCATATTTATAGTCATGAATCCAAGCTCCATAAGACTCAATCACAGCTAGATCAACACCTTAATCTCCTAGACTTCATCCTTAAGACCCTTCGATCACATCACATAAACTCAATACACCAATCATACTCAATCATAGCTAAAATCAACACAACATCCAAGAATCATAAGTAATAAGAGAGTTAAACACATACACAACTCATAATCATGTAAAGAAAGGAGAGAAATCCCTACCTAAATGATTTTGAACAAAACCATAAGCACTCCAAGTAGATCTAGTACAAATCCACCAAGAACAACCTCCCTTCAAGCTCTTCTACAAGATCTAGGGTCAAAATCTTCCTAAAACATGGCACAAAGGTGAGGAGAGGAAGAAAAACGAGCCAAAAACATGGAGCTTACCTCCAAGAGTGAAAACTCAAGAAACCCGGTTGAGATTCAAGTGCTAGATGCTTGGATCTTGAAGTTTTGTTGAAGATTCAAGAAGAAATCAAGAGATTTGAGAGAGATATTGAAGAGAGAAGTGAGAGAGGCGATTTTAGGATTTTGTTCATAGTGTCGGAATGAGAAAATAACATAAGGGATCTATATATAGTGTCACGGATCGAGTATAGAATTTCTAAAAATTAACAATATGTACCGATACCAGAAAAAAGGCTGTACCGGTACAGGTCACAAATTGTCAAACGGGACAGTCACTGATCAAGCTGTACCGGTAAGGAAAATGGCTGTACCAGTACAAGTCTGAAAATTTTCCAAGCTTCCTCCTTCCTTCGCAGATTCAACCCCCAATCACTACCAGCACATCTCCAATTATTTTAATTCCTTAAAATTAAGTAAAGATTGCATTTTAAACTTTTCTTTTAACTTTTCTTTACTTTAGTTTATTTAATGAAAATAAGAAAGTACCCCCATTTGAAACTAATGGCATTATCAAAAACTTCAAATTCTAAATGTATAAAAATCTAGATTTTTTAGTTTTAGTACAAAATCCAAAACTGCACATTTTTCTCCGAAGAAAAAGGGGCAAAACACCACCTTGCCCATCAATACAACTATGAAAATTTGCAATTTCTCTTAGAATAAATTAAGGAACAATTACCGCCATTTTTAATTCCGTAAATCGATATTTCTTTTCGGAAAGTCATTTTTCTTATACTTAGTCAGATTTTGAAAGACAGAAAACTGATTTAAACCCCGATCAACACTAACACATCCACCATACTTCCAAATACTACCACAACATCGAAACACGTAATCTAACTATTCTTCAAACATCTGTAAGCATATACCAAAGAATAAATAATCCGGCTCAAACCAATTATATTGCACATAAAATGATTACAGAAAAAGAAATAAAACACGGGTCTCTACAGGATTGAATCAGTTGTCCAACGCAATTTGAATTGAGTCTAACAAACATCGCATGATAGAGTTATGCCCAAAATACGAACTGCTATCTGGAAACAAAAATAGGACGTCCAAATCTGGGATACAGATTGGAGAATGGGCGTTTCAGGGTATAATTTATGAGTATGAATTTTTGTTCATATTTTTCCTAGATAGCATACTCAAACATGGAACTTTTGGTGCAAGAATCAACCAAAACGGAGGTATGTAGAGTCCTAGGAAATTTCTACAAGATCTACAAAAAAAAACTTTAACCAATCCGGCTAGGTACAAAAAAATGACGAAAATAAGAGATTTTCAAGGCCAAATTTCAAACAATCAACAAGAGTAAGATCAATCACAATATCCACACATCAAACTAACTCAAAAACACAAAGAAAACAGTTTGATTTTCCTGAAACTTGAGAGCAAACCCAAAGCTTCAAATCTAAACCCTACCTTCAAATCTTCCATTAAACCTCTTCCAAGCAAGATTAACAACCTCAATGATTAGAAATCAACCATTGGTGAAGGATACGTGAAGGATCTTCAAGGGTTTGAAGTGTGTGAGCAAGATTTTAGTGAGAGAGGAGGAGAGAGAGAGAGAGAGAGATAGATGACGTTGGAGAGCAAGAGAGAAATGAGATTTTCTCCCCAAAAAAATCTGCACAATGTCTTGTATAGGCCAAATAACATAGCATCCCCTTGAACTTCAAGGACATTGGATCAAGCCCCACAACTCCTAGGTCAATACACTACGAAACCACGTCATTTAAACTAAAAAAATGCACCTAATCAATTTAAAATTACAATTTAAATACGGGTCCTTACATCTCCAGCATAGTCGAAACTCTGTCCGGATTTCTAGAGATTTATTTTCTCTCGATTTCTATTCTTGGGTTATAACCGAGAGTCTGTAAGTAACTTTCAATTTTCATTTTTACTTCAATTGTTTACTTTATAGCCTCGTAGCTAGATAATCAAATAGAAGAAATCTACGTTCCTACATGGTATTCGAGCGCACCCTTCGGGGTGGTTTACCTGTGCGGAGTGTCGGATTAGGAGAAAAGAACAAAGAAAAGATATATGTCGGAACTACATCTAACTTGATTTCTCTCGTGACCGGAGATACGTAGGCACACCCAATAAGAGCTCGGTCAGAATCTATCCCCCACTTGTTTGAACTACGTTTGACCTAACTTTCCTTTTGCCTCGGAATACCTAGTCCGATAAGGGCCTCGGTTAGAATTTATCCAACTCTTTTTCTAAGTCATCGTTTCGCCTCAGAGGCACCTCTAATTACCATTTTGCCCGTCGAAGGGCCACATCTTAAAAAGACAAAAATACCCTTCTCCCCAAATGAAGATGTTGAAATTACTAGTACTATTTTACCCCTAGTAGGGTTGTATCTATCTTTCAAAAGACGGTAAAACACCTCACCCTAAATTGAATCGTTATTATAGCCTTTTACCTTTCTACCTTTTCCGAGCATCGGTTGACCTTTTTCGAGCCCCTGATTGACTTTTTCTAGAAAATCACAAAAATGATAATAAAACCCATCAAGGGCAGCCTTGTTGCTCGAATTACCATTTTACCCTTCCCGAGCCGCGGTTGACTTTTTTGGGCCCCAAATTGACTTTTTCCAAAAAATCATAAAAATAATAATGAAACCCAACAAAGGCGGCCTCGTTGCCCAAATTACCTTTTTACCCTTCTCGGTCCCCGATCAACTTTTTCGGGCCCCGGGACCATAGTTGTCAAAATGGTACGATTCACGATTCGTATCGTATGATTTGATATGATTTGGTGGGTAATCGATACGAATTCCTGAATTGGAAATAGTTGTGAATCAGTGAATTGTTTGATTCACTTAAAAAATTTCGAAATTCATTTTTTACTCTTGTTTTGCTTCTTTTGTTGTTGAAAAGGGTTCAAACTATTTTTTTAAGGTTTTTAGTATTGTTATATGTCATCTTTTGTCTATGTTAATAAGAAAAGGAGATTTATTACAAAAGTGAATCAAAAATGAGGAAAATAAAGGGAATATAACAACCCTAGAGACCTTCTAAGGGTTTGTTTTGTACTTATAACTCTTTTGTACAAAAAGAACCATATGTAGGATATACAAATCATCATCTCTTGGTAGTTGCAATAGAAGCAGCTTACCTAATACTCCACTTTATTATCAAATCATCATTTAGAAGAATGTTGTTATTGATTTAGGCCTAAATCTTTCATTTGTAGTATATATTGTTGTTATCATAATCAATAAGCATAGGTTTCTATGCATTATAGAAGTCATGACCGAATCGGAGCGATTCACGATTCGAAAAATAGTCATTTTGATCCTCAATTTGATTTATGATTTGACAACTATGTCCGGGACAACTTTTTTCCAAATTTTCTCCAAAACATTTTCTTAACCTATCTATGGTATTTTTATCTCCCGATTACCCCCTTTGGGCCCTGATTGACTTTTTTACCAAAACTTTACCAAATCAATGTTTTACCTTCATGAGGTCACTTTTACCATCAAATTACCTTTTTAGCCCTCCCGGTCCCAGTTGACTATTTTCGGGCCCGGGTTGACTTTTTCCAACTTTTCATTGTCAACCCATTTTCAACCAAATAAACCCTTTTTAGACTTGTGATAAGCCCCTTTCATCCCCAGCGGCCTGCTAACAGCCGTTTTCCCTTCTCAGACTCCGAACTACGCTGACTTTATTTCTCCCGCTCTGGAGATACGTATGCAGCCTTTCGACCAGGCTCAGTTTACCTTTCTCCCTTATGAAAAGGGGTAATTTTTTCTTAATAAGCATGAGCATGAATAAATCCGTAAAATAACAAACATAATGTCCTATTTCGTCTTCATCCGGAAACAACTCATCTCTATCGCATGTTCAAAGAAGTGAGTACTGCAAGGGCGAGGTAGGATGCTCCGGCTTCCCTACACGTAACAGTGAATTACCGAACTCTTTCTTTTCTAACCTCGCAGACCTAAAGCCTTTTCCTAAAAAGCAAAACAAAGTCACTCTTTTCTAAAAATCGGATTCTCTGGCCCGATATTCTTTTTCTAAAATACTTGAACTATTCTTTGGATATTCAAGAGGTGATCAGGCACACCTAAACTCTATGTCCAGTGGCGACTTGATTCTCCTTTCCCCGGAGATACATAGGCAACTTAATGAAAGCTCAGTCCCTTTTTAAATAAAATCCCCTTCCTTTTCCTAAAACTCAAGCCTTTTTCTAAAAATATCCGAAACCCTTTTATTGAACACAAAACTCCTCATTTTCCCTTTTTTTCAAAAATCACCTCACAATCCATAGGAACCGCATCACTTATCTCCTGATCGTTTCCCTCTCGCTTGTGTCTTCTGTTTGTGTTGTCCGTTCCTTTTGCAGAGCAAATTGGTACCCAATGGGTGTCCGATCGAAACCCCAATGGGTAGTCGGCACTTGCATAGAATAGAGACCCCAAAGGGTTGTATAGTCAATGTGCTACATCCTTCAAATTGCACCACAGACAGTACACTATTGAGTACCTTCTCTTCTCTATCTCCATTCTTTTTTACAACTTTAAACTCGTGTCAGTCCTAGAAGAGTTGGAGTAAGTCTGAAATCCGATGGACAAGGCACTTGCCCCCATACGGCCCACATAGACGAAAACAGCTCTCTCAATCCACATACTTATGACGATACTCGAGCGCACCCTTCAGAGTCGGCAGTTGGGTATCTGAAGTATATCGGATTGGGAGCCTTTTAAACCGCCACCGGGACAGAGAACTGTTGTCTGGTGGTATAGGATTGCACCAGCCGCCGGTCACGTAGTAGCCGAGTCAGCCATACCATGTTAATTACGGAACTAAGCTCACTGGAAAGATGGAATTTCTGCTGTTTTCCATATCAAGTATTCATACTGACAAGAGTCTCACTTACTCAAGCCTTGTGCAAGTCGTTGCACTTACCATAGACCGAGACGAGATATGTTGTTGATGCCAGCTTCCTTTTATGAAATTAGTTGCAAGAAGAGATCAAGAACTTGTTTATGTTAAAGATTTTCTATTTGAAACATAAACATGTATAGAGATAACACTCAATTTTCATTAATTCAAAAAACAACTCCTCTACCCCTGAGGCTTATAACTCAATTTATAATAACCTACCCATACTAAAAAAGAAAGGGCAAATTTTCGTAGTCGTCCATGTAGTTTTACGGTTGTCTCACTTTCGTCCCTCTAGTTTTAAAGTATTCTAATTTCGTCCATGTAGTTTGTTTTACATTCCAAATTCGTAAAATCGTTAACACCGTTAACGAAACTAACGGAAAAAAAAAATTGTTTCAATTTTCAATCCGTTTGAACCGGTGCGAAGATCTTATTTTTTTGATCATTTTATCTTAAATGGTCGTAATGAAATTTTGGCTCTAAGGCCTTTCAACGAGCACCCGAAGATTCCTTATTTAGTTTCAGGGGTCTCTTAGGGTGCTCATTGAAAGACCTTAGAGCCAAAATTCCATTATGATCATCTAAGATAAAATGATCAGAAAAATAAGATATTTACACCGGTTCAAACGGATTGAAAATTGGAACACTTTTTTTTTCCCGTTAGTTTCGTTATCGGTGTTAACGATTTTACCAATTTGGAACGTAAAACAAACTACATAGATGAAATTGGAGCACTTTGAAACTATAGGGACAAAAGTGAGACAACCGTAAAACTACAGGGATGATTACGAAAATTTGTCCAAAATGAAACTTAAATAATGAAAAACTAAATCTACGACTTGGAGCATAAGAAACAAATGAAAATAGAAAAAAAGTAAATTAAAGCAAATCAGGAAACTAATTATTCTTGCCGTTCAAAAAAAGGGAAATAATTATTTTATGCTATCTATCCTAAATTATAAAATTCCTTACAAAATAATAAAACCAAAAAAATGCTCATATTCCGGCAACATCATTCTTTCCCGCTTGAGAAAACTCGTCCTCGAGTTTATATAGTTGAATTCGCTAAAACATGTCTGAATCAATCTTGTACTGCAAATTAATTTTTCCAAACCTAAATTATAAAGATGAGTTTAGAAAAATAAAAGCAATATTATTTGTCACAACTTGCTCTAAGAAGGCAATCCAAATATTTTTCTTCACAGCAGCTCCAATATATTCCCAAAAAGGATCCACGAATTGATTATTGTGACCAGCTTCAACCCCCTCCAATTTCTGAATATTACGCATGAAATTCATATCCAAGCTTTCAATTGTGGTGTACTTCATGCCATCCCAATCAGAAGGCTTTGGAGTAAAAAAAAATATTGTTCATAGTAGGACTTGGGTCAAGATATGTGGACATGGTTTTAATGACATTATCATTGATCTCACAATTAATTCCATCAATGCATTTCATGCCCACAACTCCAATTAGCCGCTCGTCCATCACAAGTTATTCTTTTTCTGCACCACTGCCCATGTCAATTCCAATGTTTGCTCCTTCAGCCACTTCAATCTTGCCTCCCTCAATAAAATCATGATTTTCTTTTGTAGTGACTAGATAGTCATCCGGGTAGTCATCATACGTAGGAGGTAAATCCCAATCAATTTGTGATTGCAAAAAGGAAGTTTCAGTGTTCAAAATTACACTACAACAAAAAACACTTTTGGTGACACCTCTTCTCACCTTTTGGTGACAAAAAATTGGCGTTGACATGGAATATATTCAATGGTGACTAAAAATTTTACTCCTTGTCACCGAAAACCAATAGCTAATGGGCCAAATAAAGAGGAGATTTGGTGACAGAAAATTTGTCACCGAAGACGAGTTTCAGTGACAAACATAAAGTTGTAACCGAAAGATCTGAATTTTCCCACTCCCGGGCTTCTATTTTATTTAGGCGCGCTTTAAAAATTAAATAAAAAGTTATACCATGTAAAACGACGTCGTTTCATGTAGTTTTGCTTGTCACCGAAAACAAGCCCTGATTTTGCTTCATCAGACATTCAGACCCTGTCTCTCTCCACTCACGCTGAAGATTCAGAGGCACCATTAACGCTGAAAACTCACGGGCTGCCTCTACATCATCATCTTCATCTCCATCTCCGCCCCCTTCCACGCTGAGCTCTTGCTCAGATATTGAGTAAACGCGAAGGAGAGCATTGAGTAAAAGTCCTACTTTGATTTCAGATATCTTTTTCTCGTTTCATTACGTCTCTCCCTCTTTCTCCTCCTTTCTACAGACCTCAAGCTCTCCTTCTCCGAAAAGAAGAGAGAACACTAGATCAAACTCTAAATCAGGTATGAAACCTTCTCTTTCTCACACTTGTGTGTATTTTTTTACCTATTTGCAAAAAATTAGGGCTTCATTTGAGTTATAAAATTAGAGATTCATTTGGCTTAATTAGGGCTTGATTTATGCTTTCCATCGTCGTCTGGTCTCTCTCAATTTTGTGCATTTGTGTTTGAAGCTTTCGTCAATCGCTTTGGGGTTTTCCTAGGATGCCGCCGTGGTGTGGTGAAGCTGGGGGCCGGTAGGGCTGGGTGAAGGTGGGTGGTCTATGATTGGTCGACTTCGGGTTCATTGTTTTAATTTTACAGACTGATTTGGTACTTTTCATTCTCGTGCAGAGAGAAAATTTCCCTAGTGCTCGAATTGCCTCTCGCCAATCCATCTCCATCTCTCTCTCTCTCTCTCTCTCTCTCTCTCTCTCTCTCTCTCTCTCGTATTCGGCTTTTCGCTCACTACTGGTATATATATATCTCTCTCTCCCTGTGTGTTTCGCTCTTGATATTTCTATGTTTCTCTCTCGGTATTTCTCCATCTCTGTTTCTTCTCCAGCAGATTTGGGTTTCATTGTCCGGGGTGAGGTATTTGTTAGGGCAGTCGATTAAGGGAGGGGGGGGTCGAGGGGAATGAGGGTTTCTGGGTTTTGGTTAGGACGCAAATAAGCTTTGGTTTTGTCGCAGTAAATGGTAAAAGCCCTTATTTACTCGATGGAATTACTTGTATGAAGAAAATAGTTTTTGGAAATCTAATTCCATGCTAGCAATTTCGCTGGTCCTTTTTAGTACAGTTGGCTATATCAGGAATTTTTTGAGTGCCAAAAGGGGTGTTAAGCCAACTCAAGTGAATTGGGCTTTCTATGCTAATTGGGGTTTACCTTAGAAGGTTTTTTCTTAGCTTAAATATAGTGTAGATATTGCTTTGTTTTCTGTTTTCTGTTGGCGTGTTTTACATGTGATCCTTAGGACTAGTATTTCAGTTATTATGTATAGCAACACAATGATCAGTTTCAACATGCTTTGAGGCCGCTAGGGTCAATGGAGTCAAGAGCTATGTCGCCCTAGGTTTTGGAAGAAGATAAATTTTCCATGTTGAGAGAAGTTAGAGTTCTCAAGTCTGTAACGATCTACATTAGTTAATCATGTTGTTGAACTGTCAATGTTACATCTTACTATGGCTGGTAAAAATTCAAGCTCTGTTTGGATATATGCAGATTTCCAATGACTGGATTTGATGTTGAAGGAATTTGATGCATGGCCTGTGGAGGTTGGTTTGTTTTCTCTAGTGGGCAAACCTCTAATCTAGTTGTAGTTTTCTTCCCAATTGTTAGAAAGCAATTTATGGGTTTCTTCTTTTTGGTTTTTATTTTTAGCCTCAAGATGCTTATGGCTTGGAGAAACTCGCGACAGAAGAGCTGTGTAAGCACTATACAAAAGACTTTGGAATTTAGTGTCTCCCAGTGTGCTCTTTTGGGCTGTTGGGGCATTGAGCAATTGAAGCACACCTAAGGTTACTCTGATTGCGACTTTGTAAATTTTGGATATCTTGGTGTCTGCAATTCCTGTTTCATGCCTTTCATGTCGTTCTGTTGGTATTTTTTTAATCTCGGATCAAGATTGAAACTATAGTTGCTGAAGTTATACTTCACAAGATGGCTATTTGGCTAATTTAACCGATACTATAGCGGAGGGAATAACTGCTTTTTGAGGTCCTTGTGGTTTACGATTAACTATCCTGTAAAGTCTTCATTTAGTATGGATTGAATTTATGCTCTTCAAATCAATCTTAAATACTTGTGTCGTAAGCTTCAGCTGGAGGTGTATTTTGAAATTAGCTTTGTTGTTCCTTTCTTCTCGGAGTTGAAGTTAGCCAGGGTGTAGGCAGTTGAACTTGGGATTCCCTTTCTCAATAATTTTTTTCCTTTTTCTCGTTTTTATTTTGCAGATTGAGCCAATCCCTAGTGGAAATTTGCCTCCTGGTTTTGATCCAAGTACGTGCCGCAGCGTGTGAGTGAAGTCCTCATCTTTTTCGTAATAAGTATTTTGTTTCTTTCTTTTGTGTAGCCTTTATGCTTATTCAATGGACGAGTCGCAACCTTTGCTGCCTATGAAATGTCGTTGCAATCTTGTCTAGTCATCTTCTTTCTTTAAGAATCTAGTTGTTTCTTTGCTTTGCCTCTTTGTTTACAAGTTCTTTAAGTACCATATCACTATTCATGTAGTATTTATTATGTCATGTTTAATTTATTGATTTGACAACTGGAGGAGATTCTTATTGGCCAACATGTTTCTTGTTTTTCTTCTTTTTACTTCTAGTTTCTTTAAATTTTGAGAAAATGCAGATATGTGGGAAACATTCATACACAAGTGACAGAACCCCTCCTTCAAGAGGTTTTTTCAAGTACAGGCCCTATTGAGGGGTGCAAGCTCGTTAGATAGGAGAAGGTACCTGGTAGTTTTCACTTTTTATAATTGTGTTGTTCTCACTTTGCTTGGATCTTTTCCTCATGAGATTGATATTTTTGGTGGTTTTCTGAAATGTAGTCATCCTATGGATTCATTCATTACTTTGATCGGAGATCAGCTGCCGTTGCTATATTGTCTCTTAATGGAAGGCACTTGTATGTAGACTTTTAGTGGTTCTCCATGACATTTGAAGTAGTTCTTCGCTTGTGTCGTAATCTCTTTTGACTTATTTGCAGTTTTGGACAGCCTATCAAAGTCAATTGGGCATATGCCAGTGGTCAGAGGGAAGACACATCAAGTGGGTTCACTTTGTGTTTGCATATTTGTTCTGGCATTTGAATTGAGCATCTAATGTAGGTGTGATTTATGATTTTTGTTGATGCTATTTCGTGATTTTGTTAACTTGTATGCAAGTCATTATAACATTTTTGTTGGAGATCTCAGCTCTGAGGTTACTGATGCTATGTTGTTCGCATGCTTCTCTGTGTACCCCAGTTGTTCGTAAGCTTCTATTCTCCCACTTTATTCCCTCTCTCTAAAACTGTTCATTTGATTTAAAATTTTTTTCTCAACTTAATGGATAGCCGGACTGATTTTTTTTTCTTAGCAAACCTTAGTGATTGAGTAATGATTTATATTAGGATTGAATTGATATCACTTGTCAGTCTAGTGGGTACTTATTTTCATTGCATGCTGCGTTATAGTGATGCAAGAGTGATGTGGGATCAAAAGACTGGGCGTTCAAGAGGGTTTGGATTTGTTTCTTTTAGGAATCAACAGGTGATATTTCACATTTGATATGTGCTTACAGTCTGAGCTTTCAGCTTTATGTACGGAAACTCATTCATCATCTTTACCTGTATTTATCTCTTCAGGAAGCTCAAAGTGCAATCAATGACTTGACTGGTATGAGTGATTAAATCACCCGCATTTGCCGTTGTCACATTTTTTTGGTAGTTACATTTCCTTTGTTCACATGGTATCTTTTGCTTCGCTACTAAATGTTTAATTTCTGGTATGCCAGAAATACATTTTTTGCTAATTTAGCTTCCTCATCCCTTGGCCCTATCCCTTAGACTGTGGAATAGGCATAAGAACTGGATGAGAAATTGAGAATGGATGCTCAAGTCATCTCTTTGAAAGCATTTCGATGAAGAACTTAACCATTGGATGTACTGAATATCACCATTCAGTCAATTGATCAGCCACAAGTCTTGGAGAACAAAATTCATTACTGCCATTCTTATGCGGAAACCATTCCGTGTAACTCTATATGTTTTTCTTGTTTAATGTGACAACATATACGCTGGTTCTGACTTCCATTGTTCAGGAAAATGGCTTGGTAGTAGGCAGATCCGTTGTAACTGGGCTACAAAAGGTGCTGGAGCTAATGATGACAAGCAGAGCTCTGATGCCAAAAGTGTGGTGGAACTATCAAATGGCTCTTCAGGTGTGCCGAATAATGTTATATGACAAGAACTAATAGGAGATATTTAGAATTTGAATTTTGAATATTTATTTTCTTGCCTTTCTGCGTGTCGTTTCATGTAGATGTACAACTATTTCGCTTGGAATTTGTACAACTATTTCACTCGGGATTTTGGGTAACCTACATTTTGACATCATTAACTGAAATGTTTAGTAATCCAATCAAGTTAAAGTAATTTTAGTCTATCCATTCTCTCTCTATCAGTGATGAAAATTACTTTCTGGTTCACTTCCTTGCATGTCATCTTGACTTGCTATTTTACTCGGGATTTTGTGAAACCTACATTTTGACATCATTAACTAGAATGTTTAGTAGTCCAATCAAGTTAAAGTAGTTTTAGTCTAACCATTCTTTTTTCTCTATCAGTGATGAAATTAGTTTTCTGGTTCACTTCCTGGCATGTTTTCTTGACTTGCTTGTATTTTCAAAATTTTGACCGATCACCAATATCCTCATACTTGTTTCATGGCTTGTGCAGAGGATGGTAAAGAGACAGCCAATAATGATAGGCCCGAGAATAACCCTCAACCTCAATACACCACAGTTTATGTGGGCAATCTGGCTCCAGAGGCAGGAACCCCTCTTTACGCTTCTATTTTATTATCCCGCCACCTTATACACTTGCAACAAGTTTCTTGTTGCTGGCAGAGTGAATCCACACTCAAATAATTTTCTGTTCCCCTTTTGGAAAAGAAATTTAGAATGGTTGAACTTTATTGTTATAAGAAGCAGTTCCTTTTAATTATTTTGGAATCAACTATTCTAGAGACATAATTTTCGTCAAAAATCTTCAAAATATGTGGATTCTTGAAATTTTTAAGTTCCACTTTTCTTTCCATTTGACACTTCTTGGTAATCTGCAGGTCAGTCAGCCTGATCTACATCGACACTTTCATGCTCTTGGTGCAGGAGTAATTGAGGAAGTTCGTATCCAACATGACAAGGGGTTTGGTTTTGTGAGATATAGTACCCACGCTGAAGCAGCTCTGGCTATTCAGATGGGAAATACCCAGTCTATGTTCTATGGCAAGCAAATCAAGGTATTCGCACTCCTCTATTTTAGCTGTTCCAATTGAAAGCCATTGCTTTGCCAAATTGTTGAGTTATTGATCATTTTTGCTGCTCTCTGACCATTCGAGTAAATCCCATTGAAGTACAATGGGAACTTACTGCCAGTTTACGAACTTAGCTATGCATATTTTAACTGTATATATGTAGGATGCTGGGGTTGCTCTGGCATCCAGTTCACTGAATTCCAGATATTGGCAATCCTAATTCATATAACCACAAGCCCAAACTGCCAAACCCACTTGAATTATTGGAATCTAGTGCAACTCAACTGTTCCTACGTCAGGAGCTGTTCCTTTTACATTTTTTTCTGTTTTCTTTTGTTCAAATATCTCCTTATTTGTGAAATTACTTCCGCTCAATCAGCTCAAGGAGTTGCATGTTAAAAGCAGATGATAGCTTAAGCAGGCTACTGTCTAAAACATAGGGAATTTGGCGAAATCTATTTCTTTGATCTTTAGCTGCGGGAAGTGGGGCACAGGTTTGGTATTTGGAATGTCTGTGGTCTGGTAGTACTTTGCTGAATTTGGGAGAGGACTTTGGAGATAGAACAGGTACATAATAAGATTGGAAATTTTGTTCTTTTAAAGCTTGAATTTGGAGTACACCAGCAAGAGTCCAGTCAGCAAAATCTAATGAACTATTAAAAGGTCACAACTAGTTAGAACTTTCTGTTCAACTGCAAAAGAAATTGGAATAACTGCTTTTGGAGTGCCAAAGGCTCTGCCCTTTAAAAATGCTGGTAAAGTAAGATGGCGGCAATGTATTTTGTTGACGTTTATTTCTGGCTATGAACAAACATATATATTTGGCATATGGAGTCCCAAGAAGTGAATTGAAGCTCTTTTCTTTGATGCAAAAGGTTTGGCATATGACGTTTTTTTGTTTTTTGTTTTTTGTTTTTTTCAATTTTGTACAGGTAAGCAAGGAGATGGAGTTGCTTTTTAGCAGTTAACCAAGATGAAGTTGAAGACTTTTTGGTAGCTAAATGGAACACTTGTTTTGAGTTCTTTTTGTCATTGGACACACCATGGATATGGATGTTTTGTAGTTTCGGTAATACTGTTAAGTTTGAAGTGGTTATTGTTGAAGGATGAATGTTTTGAAGTTGGATGATGAATGTTGACTTATTGAATATTTGATTTGAATGATATTTTGCTTTTTCGCAATTTAAGTTTTGCTAAGTTTAATCATAAGATACAAAAAAAAATCTAAAACTTCGTAAGCAGGTGAAAACTATGTATGAAATAAAGTGTGTATTGGTGCTAAAGTCCTATTTTTGGTGACAAAAGAAATTGTCACTGTTGTGTGCACTACTATGATAGTTTGTTGGTGACACACAATTGGTTGTCATGGTAGATACTTTCAGTGACAATTTTTGTCACAGAAAAATCTCTCTTCCATGACAATATGGTGTTGTCATCGTTACTTTCCGTGACATAATCAACTTTGTCACAGAAAATCTCTCTTTCGTGACATTATATTGTTGTCACTATTACTTTCGGTGACAATCGTGTCACGGAAAATCTGTCTTCGGTGACACCAAATTTTTGTCACTGTTGACAGCATTCCGTGACAAATATATAATTTTGTCACCCTTGACTTTCAGTGTCATGGATACAGTGACACCTCTTCTTGTGTCACCAAAGATAATAGGTGACAAAATTTGAGCTTTTGGTGACATTTTTACATGTCACCGAATATGTTTTTTGTTGTAGTGTTATTTCATCAAATTCTTCCTCTAATCCATCGTCTAGAAAAGTCTCCTACATCTCCCTCAACTAGAATTTCTTCTATGACTTTTTTTCTTTTGCACTAACCTTTAAGATTTTTTCTCATGTCATACCTTTCTGGAACTCAAGAAAGTTGATCTCCAAATGAGATTCCCAAAGTTGTGAATCACGATTAACAACCTTAACCGCCCTTGTCCTCCCCATCGACTCATGGTTACTAGCCAAAGGCTTGGTGATAGAAACATCATCACATGCCTCCACCTCCTTCGGAAATCACGGTTTAATCGGACGACGACGAGGTGAGTTTGCAACTTCTAAAGCCTCCATGCGTTGGAAAATTCCTCCAAGCATTGCTTTGACTTTGGCAAACCCATCCTCCATTCAAGCATCTCGAGCAGCAGCATCTCGCTCATAGATTTCATCAACATAAGTTGTACAACCCGTTGTCCTCCTTGACCTCCAGCACGTCCTCCGGCCATCTTCAAGATTGGAACTTGGGCTTTGATACTAACTGATGCAGCGCAGCCTTCTTTTACGAAATTAGTCGCAAAAGAATATATCACGAACTTGCTTATGTTAAAGATTCTCTCTTTGAAACATAAACACTTATGAGATAACACTCAATTTCCATTAATTCAAAAAACAACTCCCCTAGGCTTACAATTCAATTTATAATAACCTACAAATACTAAAAAGGAAACTTAAATAATGGAAAACTAAATCTACGTCTTGGATAATAAGAAACTAATGAAAATAGAAAAAAGAAAATCAACGCAAATCAGGGAACTAATTATTCTATGCTATCTATCCTAAATTATAAATTCTAACAAAACAATAAAATCGAAATAATGCGTAATTAATATACATTCTTCATATTCTGGCTGCATCACTACCGTACCATATATTTGAGTGCATTTTTGCTCTAGCCGTTTGAAATTTAAGGAAAGGAAAAAAGAAAAAAAAAAAAAAAGGGAGAATAAGAAGAAAATTTTATTATTCATTAAATTTGAAAATTTTATTTTCTTCTCTTTTTTTACCAACCAAAACAATAGAAAGGAATTTTTTTTATTTTAATTTTCCTTTGTTTTCCTGAGTTCCAAACAGAGAGCCTAGAAATGAATCTTCGAATTGGGTTCACTTCGTCAAGTTATTTGGAGGGAAAAGCTGGAGAGAATTTCTTGATTTCAACCATATGAAAGAGACAGAACAACAACAACAATCAATCTGGAGCCCAAGAGAGAAAAAATGCCTTTTTCTCCTGCAACACAAGAGGAACAACACCAGAGCTTCTCTCCTCCAAATCCACGCCTTCATCCTCCGCGGTGCCCTCGAAACCAACACCAACCTCCTCACCAAGTTTATCACCACCTGTTCTTTAGGTGTCGGCATTCATCACGCTCGTCGCGTGTTTGACCAAATGCCTCAAAAAGACGACACTTACCTCTGTAACACCATGATTAGAGCTCACCTAGAAACACGCCAGTTTGTGGAATCTATCAGTTTGTATCGACAACTTAAGAGGCACTCGGGTTTTTCGCCCGATAACTATACGTTTTCATGGTTAGCCAAGTCTTGTGGTCTGAGTTTGGCCAATTGGGAAGGCCAGCAGATACATAATCATGTGACTAAAACTGGGTTTGGGTCGAATTTATTCGCGTCCACATCTTTGGTTGACATGTACACGAAATTGGGGGTGATGGGTTGTGCTAGAAAGGTGTTCGATGAAATGACTGAAAGAAGTCTGGTGTCTTGGACAGCTCTAATTTGTGGGTATGCGCGGAATGGAGATATGGACAATGCGAAGGAACTTTTCGATCAGTCACCGGAGAAAGATTCGGCTGCATATAATGTGATGATTGATGCCCATGTCAAATTGGGAGATATGGAGTGTGCTAGGCGATTGTTTGACGAAATGCCCGAAAGGAATGTGGTATCTTGGACTAACATGATTGATGGGTTTTGTAATATTGGTGATGTTGGTTCTGCTAGATTGCTATTTGACACAATGCCCGAGAAGAATTTGTTCTCTTGGAATTCAATGATTGGGGGGTATTGCCTAAATAAACAGCCGGATGAAGCATTGAGACTCTTTCATGAAATGCTAACCACGGCGTCGTTTGAACCCGATAAAGTTACCGTTGTTAGTGTCCTTCCTGCTATTGCTGATTTGTGTGCTTTGGATGTGGGTGGTTGGGTTCACCAGTTTGTGAAGAGGAAGAAGCTTGATAGAGCAACAAACGTTTGCACTGGGCTGGTAGATATGTATGCCAAGTCAGGTGAAATTACAAAAGCAAGACAAGTTTTTGACGAGATTCCTGTAAAGGAAACGGCTACTTGGAACGCTTTGATAAATGGGTTGGCAGTCAACGGACGGGCTGAAGAAGCATTGGAGGTGTTTTTGAAAATGACACGTAGTGGATTCAAACCGGATGAGATATCCATGCTGGGTGTCTTATCTGCCTGTAACCATAATGGTTTGGTGGAGGAAGGGAAGATGTGGTTTAAAGCAATGGGAGAATTCGGTCTCACGCCAAAAATCGAGCACTACGGTTGTATGGTAGATCTGTTGGGTAGAGCAGGGTGTTTAGAGGAAGCTGAGACGTTAATTGACAGTATGCCTTTCGAGGCTAATGGGATAGTATTGAGTTCTTTTCTATTTGCTTGTGGGTGTGCCAAGGATGTTGAAAGGGCAGAGAGAATAAGAAAGAGGGTTATTAATATGGAGCCGTGGAATGACGGGAACTATATAATGTTCAGGAATTTGTATTCCAAGGAGAGGAGATGGAAAGATGTGGAGGAAATCAAGGGACTGATGAGTCGAGGTGGTGCAAAGAAAGAGGCTGGTTGTAGTGTTATCGAGGTTAATAGTAGGTTGTGGGAGTTCATAGCTGGGGATGAAGTGCACCCACAGTGGGAGGCAATACATTCTTCCTTAGGGAATTTGTGGATGCACATGAAGGGAGAATGACGTGCCAAATTTTTTGTCGAAGGTTGGGCAAACCACAAGCTAAAATGGCAACAGATCTATGCGATGCTCAATGGAGTCCTTTTTAGTACAAGGAACAAAAGCAGGATTTTTGCTTAATGGAATTGGGGCCTTTTTTTGCTTGATCAAGTCATTCAACCAAATTGATTGGTCCTGAAGCATTTTAATTGGCATGTTTGGGTCTAGTGGGGAGGCCACAGAGATTGCCAAGCAAAGCTTTTAATAACTCGTCAATGGAAGATCTTGATAGAATTGGTATTCAGATATTCACTTGCTGTTGAAGTCTGCCGGGTATGGTTGGAAAAAAAAAATGATGAAAAAGAGGTGGTTTGGAATTCATATCAAACTTGGGGTGGCCAAACCACCATGGAGTTTCCTCATTGAGGATCCAACGGTGGCGAATTACAGGAATTTACCCAAAAAAAGAAAAGAAAAGAAAATGAAGTACGAAATCAATCAATCTCTCTCTCTCTCTCTCTCTCTCTCTCTCTCTCTCTCTCTCTCTCTCTCTCTCTCTCTCTCTCAAGTTTCAAGGCAGGAATCCTAAACATTAGAGTGTTAAACCTGGTCATGGATACCTTGCTTGGGCAGACAATTTGAACTGGAAAGTTGCAAGCCATTCCCTTTGCTTTTCTCATTTGGCTCTCAATATAAATGTTCTAGCCCAAGTTCATCTATAATTCCATATTTGCCAGATGGGGATCGTCATGAGCGTCATCATGGGAAAAGGTTTGCGATCTCCTTCGTCCTTATGTGCGTTCTTATTTGTATCATTTTTTTCTTCTTAAGTAGTAAAATATTGCCATTTCTGTTAACATAGATTAGGTTTTCACAATTCACACCTGTTATATGTATACCTTGGCTGTTTGAATGATAGGTTTGCCATCAACACAGATGCTAAATTTAGCATTGGGAACGCTTTACAGTAGATTCGTGGACAAAGATGTCAAGAATTTTGAGGACTTCCACGTTGCTATTCTCGATATGTTCAAGTAAGGCATTTTCCAAATCATGAATTCCCCCGCCACCGAAAAAATGAATCGAACAAATAAATAACTATATAGGGATTAATACAGTACTTGTGAGAACGGTGTTGTATTGTTTGACATATAATGGTAACAAAGCGATGACAATATTTATGCAGTCCATACCAAAGCAAAGCATGTGGACTAAAAGACAAGAAAGCCCCTGATAGATAATGTGGAATCAAACTGGGTCAGCTACAAAGATTTGTTGATTCCAAACCAAACCAGAGCATATGAAAAGAAAGCACCGTATGGCAGATACAGCAGAACCATCAAACTGTGTCGTGGCACGCCACTATAGATAATCTAAGATAATCGAAAGGAGCAAAGAAGGCAAAAACCTAGAACACATCACAAACTGAAACAATGTATTCTTGCTCTAAATCTGAATATTTCTTGCTCATGGTTTTATCGTTATCCAGCACCTTCAACGAATCATTGCCTGGTAAACATTATGATGCTCCCACCAGGAAGGAAATCGAGGTCTGCTCTCTCTCTCTCTCTCTCTCTCTCTCTCTCTCTCTCTCTCTCTCTCTCTCTCTCTCTCTGTGTGTGTGTCTATATAAGCACGCAGGATTAGTAATCCATCATTTGCAAACACAGGAATGTTTTGCAGAATGGGAAGGAGCCAAAGAGTCAGAAAGGAAGAAGGTATTCATTGAATTTATGAAGAAGAAGGTGAAACTGAGTAAGTTGGACGACGCTACAATGATTACCGGACTAGTAACGCCTCCAGCAGCCATGGCAGCTAAGAGAGCAGGTGAGAGTGTTCCACAGCTGAGAATAATTAAATCCATCCCAGATGTTGTCTTCGTACCTTCTGCCACTGTGTTGGCATTGGTCTCTGTAAAGCTCTCCAGGAGGATCTTCCTAGGGAATGTGGCATCAACATCATGACTCCACGATGCAGAAATCCAGATTCTCGATGAGTATAATGTTCAAAAACATGATCAAAAAAATCGTAATAATAAATGATATTGTTCCTAAATGCGAATGTTGCAAAGATCTTAACAGAAGTTGCTGTTTCTGTTATAGCAGCCAGAACTTGAAGAAATCCTAGTGTGGATGCATCCTCGAACAATTTTCTTAGCAGACGAAATTTTATCATATTCATTCTTGGTTTATCTAGAATTGGTCTTGTCGTAGCTTAGAAAGTGATTGACTCGAATTGGTTCTACAAAAGTACAAAGCAAAGGTATTCAGTTTCATATAGTGAGATCTCCATATTCATCCCAAGCAACCAAAAAAAAACAAAACAAAGCCCATGATCAAGGTCATCAAAAGGAAAAAAAAAACATATAAAGTAGCGAAAAGGATAATTGACTGGATATTAAAGCAATACTACTGGTATTGAAAACTCGATATACTAATTCAACTCAACAGGTATCCGAATCAAACACCAGTTTTAAGGTAAGGAGTGAGATTATAGCAAACTATTAGCATGTACAGATGCAATTGAAGCAACGGACAATTTTCATCCATGAACAAAGAGAGAGGGGAAGGGAGAGCTAAATCTAGCAGAATGGGCAGCATGTACAGATTTTCTTCGCACCAAAGCCACACTAAAATGAGGGCCTGTTGGTTCTCGCTTTGCTTATCTTTACGGCATCTTTTCACCTTTCAATGAACTTTTTCAATGTTGTGGTCAGAAAAAGTTCACCAAAGGCAAAACGAGTCCCCAAAAATAGGAAAAGAAACAACGCAAACCAAACAGACCCTGAAATCTTTTTTTTCTTTTTCTGGGCCGGCTATTCCCAGCAGACACCAGCAACTTCATATTATCAAATGAATCTAACCTGAGGAGCGCCGGCTCCACCTACCCAACCCAGCCTTTCGTCTACCTCGCTTTCTCTTGTTCTTAGTAGCAGTAAGTTTGGAAATGGACCGGATCTTTGGAGCTGCTTGATCTTCTGTGGGCAGATCATGCTCTGTACCATCAAATGGAGGAATGGAGGTGTCTTCTTGCTCTTCCTTTGGTACCCGGGGCTTCTTCCCTACTGTCTGAATATTAACTCCTTTCAATCTGTTATTCAGCTCTTCTTTGGGTCTACGACTATAAATCAAAATTCGATCCCCAATCTGCAAATATCAAGGATGAATTAGCCAAGCCTACAAATACAGAGGCCTATCAATCAAAATTCCATCCCCAAGCTGCAAACATCAAGGATGAATTAGCCAAGCCTACAAATACAGAGGCCTATCAGATTCTAATATGACTTGACAATTTCTGAACCTTCATAGATATTCTGTTTATTTGTTTAGACATCTTGTCCAGCAAATTTCGAATTGAAGCAAATATTAGCCACGTAACCCCATGCACACAAAATATATTAGTATCTTTGGAAAAATATTTCCATATCTAAATCGGTTGGTACCAAGTCCTTTTTTCTTATCCGTGCTTAATAGATGAAACACCATCAAAGGTTTCTTATGAGTCAGCTGCTCAGAGATACAAATCTCTCTCTCCACACACACAGACACACACTGATGGTGGTGGAAAACCAAGACAAAACCGTGAGGGGAAATCGCATGTCCAACAGGATACAAACCAAGACAACTGTGAGAGGGGAATGCAAACTCAGAGCACTGGAGTGTGAAAAAGTCAAGAGGTGCGTTTTGGTTCCTAAAAAATATTTCGCCCATGAAATTTAGGCTCACAGAAGATATATATTTTGCCATCACTAAGACTGGAAGAAGCAGCAAAGTAAATACTAATAGTAAAATCAATGAAGACCGAAAGGAAATGGTCAGTTGATACACCATGGCTTATCACAAACTCTTTATAATCAACTTCTTCCAAGACAATAAACATGTCCATAAACTCATAAAAACTAGACAGAGTATTCAATTGACAAACTTATAGGGGAGTAAAATGGGCTTCCGGCTTTAAGAAGAACTTGTGTCGCATGGAGTCTTCTAAATGCATAAATGAACCCCAGTCGGCCGGACACTCAACACTCTGATAAGGGCTGGGAACAGTGACCTAGATATTCAGTTGGACATTACCCTAGCAAACAAATTCAGTAGGACACTAACCTAGCAAACATTATTAGAAGTTTGAATTTACCATGAACTATGCGTAGAACTTCTATACTATGATAAAATACCCCAAGACACCTTGTAAACACCCCTTACCATACTAAAAAAGAAAACAAGTACGAATATTTTCGGAGTGTCCTAGTGTCTGTGAAATGAATATTAGACGTATCTAAAAATTAGATATGCGTTCACACCTGCACCTGAGTCAGTGTAACCTAGTGAAGAACAAAAGCAGCCATATTACACAAAAAAGAAAATCTTGATATCGGTTGAAGAATAACCAACTCAAGAATTCCTGGTCTTCCAATTAAGGAAAGCAAAACAGATCCAAAATTAATCAGCAATCAGTTCCATGATTGTTACCTACATATAGACTTACATTCTTTGATGATCCTCCAACCTCAAGCTGATCCGTGCTTTCAACTATATCAGAACCATGGGTCACTTCTCCATGGCTTGAAGCTGCACTTTCGGGCATAACTAGATCGCCCGTATTATACTCCTGTATAAGCTGGTTTGCCATATAAGAAGAAGATCCTATTAGCATTGTGTCTTCATTTTTGGGAGGAGAAGCAGGATTCACAGCAGAGCTGGTCAACGCATTACATGGTGCAAGCAAGCTCAGCTTATCAGTGGAAGAGAACTTTCCAGCATTTTCACTCATTATTTTGTGAAGTCGGGTCTTCATATTGGTAACTTGCAAATGTACAACACCAATCTTATGAAGGATCTGTTCCACAGAAGAGTCATTGAACTCAAGGGACAATGGTTCATCATTGAGCCCCGTCTCACTATTGCCATTTATTTGCACTGGGAAAATCAACGAATGAAAGAGGGTCAATTGAATAGGTAAAGAAACAAAACTTTGACAAGATATCTCCCATCTAGTGCATGAATCTTCTAAAATTTATACACCAGGGGTCTTTTCTTACAGAACCTTCAATAGGAAAAGCACAAATCCTTCTCATTCCAAAGCATATGCCTCACACAGTAAGAAGTACAGACAAGGTAACAGGACATGGACACAAAAACACATGGGCAACCACGTCATTTTTTCAAAAGACACAAACACTTAGGAGACATGTTGACTATAGAATATATACAACTAGATTTATCTTGAAAATTTATATATTTTTTCAAAAGACACACACTTTGGAGAAACGTTGACTAGAGAATATGTACAACAAGATTTATCTTGAAAATTTATATATCAGTAAAAGCATTATTTCTGTCAAATTAGAATTAAAAGACCCAAATAATAAGGTTATTATAGCTCTGGCCCAACTATTAAAAATTGCATTATGACCTCCTAATGTGCCACCACCAGCTCCCCGACATGTTCTCACGTGTCACCAATGTGTCCAACTAGGAAAAACATAGTATAAAAAACGTATTTAACCAAGAAGGGCATGTGCCGTGGAATTGCCTTGTATGATGCGTGTCAAACACAAGTACGTGAGGCCAGCAGATGTGTCATTGCATCTTTGCTCTCATATTTACCTGAAACATAACTACTGCCCCTCTCTTCACATACAAATACTATAAAACATTTTAAGATAATATAGCAACAAAACTTCATTAACTTATCCGGTTGAAATGACGCCCTTGGAGTCTAGAGTATAAAACCTCAGCATGAAAATTTCAAATTCAGTACGAAAATCCCAATTAGTTTCAGTAGAGTAGTTAACCTAAACACTAATTGCCTCAACAAAGTATGCTGATAGCAGATGTCTTCTGCTATAACATATTGTGTCCCCTTATTCTCTAGCGGCATTTCAGGGAATAATATTATCACAAGGAGAAGAAATTCTCACTCCTCACCTTGATTCACCAAAACATCATCCATAAAAGGAGCATCGGCCGCAGATCTCTTATTTTCTGAAATGTACAACTTGTGTAAGTCATAATTGGCAACAGCAAAAAATAAGTTAATGCAGGAATCAGGATCTAAGGAAAACAATGATTGTGCATACCAAAATAGGAGAACAGTTTATGGCGGGACATATATCCCACCATGTCCCCTGTATCTTCAACTCTTTTTCTCTTCCTCCTCTTCATGACTTCTTTTCTTTGACTTCGGCCCGGAAATGGAAGTGACTTCGCTCCAAAACCTTCTAATACACAGCTTTCTAGCTCTGTCTTTTTCCTTCGATTATATTTTGCAAGCTCCCTGTCATATTCACTCGCTTGGGACTGAAATTTCTTGATTTGCAGTTCTACCCATTTACACCGCCACACAAGAGGCCGTATGAATGTCCTCCAGTGAGGTGTCAACCTCTTCTTCCTAGAAAAGAGCGAACAGAACATAAAATCTGAAGTTAAGAATGAATATTTCCCTGCTTAGGCATTGTCCAACTGAGTTCATAAAGCTTTGAGCATATTGGTACAGCAGACCACTTGGATCTGAGTACAGCAGTTGGCTCAATTTTTGTGCACAGAAGCCCTTTCCCTTTCGTTACTGAAGACTGAAATTTAGTCTATAGCAACAGTTCAATCTCTAGCATGTGAATAGATGTTTCCCTATTACGGATTTGGAAAAATGGGCAAAGTTGGATGTTCATGGGGGACTACACTATGTTACCTAGAACACGGTACACCACATGTCTAAATTGTGGAACGCTAGGGGTAGGCTTCCATAGATATCAAAATCAAAACTTCAGTGAAATTGAGTATCATTTTCCAAATTTTTCATGCAAAATACATTTCTAGGAACATAGTGACTGAATTTTGCCATTTTCTCTCACCAAAATTTCATTCTCTCTAGATTTTGACATTAATAAGTAATTTTTTTTGGAAATATTTTTTTCCAAAATAATTGGGGATTAATTTGGATCGCTATATTTCCCATCTTGGAACGGAAGTGTAACATCTTTCGGAACGTTAGTATTGGTACGCAACACTAGGGTAGTAGTGTTCCTTTGGTGACATAGGGACTACCACAGCTTCTTGAGAATCCAGAAAACTAAGCTCATTAAATATTCATTTCAGTTTCAAAAAATGTAGCTACAAACAAAGAAAATGGCAAATTTCCTTTCTCGGGACCTTGTTAGCAAGGTTGAGCTGCAGGAATTGTTCTGCATAAGTTTTTGTAACTAATTTCGATGTGGTTGTACATGTCAATAGAGTTGACTTTGTAGGCTCTTTGAGCACCAACATTAATCACCCATTTTCTATCAGCAAGATAGCTTTTTGTAACCCAAGTTTCTTCCCTTTTTTGTCTCCTTTCTAAATCCAAGCTTATTGAAGTTGTCATTTGCGAGATAAGGAAGAGCTAATGCCTTCACGAAGTTTAAGCACATAGAAGTTGGCAAATGCAGATTCTAGAAGAACCTAGCATACATACCTTAGTAGCACGAAGCGGGGGCGGGAGCGGAAGCAGGAGCGGGTGTGGGGGAGCGGAGGCACCTAGAAGCTCCTAAGGTTGGGAGCGCCTAAAGAGTGTATATAGATTTTATAATATGTATATAAAAAAATTTTAAATACTTAACCATTAAAGGAAAAGTGAACCTTACTGAAAATTGTCCCGATCTTAAAGTGTAATTATTGGAAGCCATATATTCTCAATTTGCAAAACTTCTTGACTAATATGATTGTCAGGTTCTTATTTTCACAATGGCATACCTCCCTTAAAAGTAGGGCTGCAAACGAACCGAGCCGCTCGCGAGTGGCTCGTGACTCAGCTCGCTAACGGCTCGTTCGAGCTCGGTTCATCATGCAAATGAACGAGCTCGAGCCAACATTTTCAGCTCGTTTCATAAACGAGCCGAGCTCGAGCCACTTGATGCTCGGCTCGTTGAGCTCGCGAGCTGCCATATACAGTACATACATATACCAAACGAGCCATTCGAGCCGAGCTCGAGCTTACATATACATATACATATACATATACATGTACCAATACCCATACATGTACCGAACGAGCCATTAGAGCCAAGCCGAGCCGAGCTCGAGCTTTTGAATATATGTTCGAGCCGAGTTCGAGCTCACATATTTCAGCTCGATTCGAGCTCGAGCTGAGGAAAGCTAAGGCGAGCCCAGCTCGAGCAAGGCAAAACTCGGCTCGACTCGGCTCGTATGCAGCCCTACTTAAAAGTAAGGGAATAACTATCTTAAAGGCTCGATAAGCTTCCATCTTAGTTAGGAGCGAGCTTTTGTCTTGAGGGGAGCGAGCTCTTGTCTTCTTGAGGGGAGCGAGCTCCCGTCAAGCCCCCGTCTTGGGAGCGCCGATTCAAGCTCCCATCTAGGGAGCGCACCCATTTTAGAATGATTCTACTACTAAGATACATACATATCTATGCCATTATGCCGTGCATTATTCAACCACAAGACCCTAATTGTTGGTTAATTCATCATTCAATCCACAGCAAATCCAAGGAGTTATGAAAACCTGTATATATTGTTTTCTATTACACCAGAGCAGAGAGAGAGAGAGAGAGAGAGAGAGATCGCATAATACTAACAACTTGACCAGTTAAAAGGAAATTAGCATCTTGCAAATAAATGTTGGAATTTTGGAGCTTCAAACAGAGTTAAGAAACTCAAAACTGGAAAGACCAAAAGGTAAAAAGGCACATACCTAACTCGAAAAAAATCACTAAACCCATCAACTGACAATGCTGATGAAGCATCACCATGCAAACCTGAGTCCACTTCTGCATCACTCAACATTGTGCCATTCTCGAACCCAGAAATAGTATCCTCAAAAGAGCTTGAATTTTCAGTTTGATCTTGGAATTTAGCTTCAACCATGCCAATGTCAACGGAATTTGTGTGCTCAAATATATTAACCTCCACATCCTGACTTCTTTCTCCTTCAGTTTTTTCATCCACTAAAGCTTCCATCTCAAAATTGTTGTCCTCGTAATTACTAGCACATCTCATATGCTTATCTTCTGGTTCCTTCATAGCACCAGCAGTCTCTATATTACCCAATGCTTCCGTCACCATTTCTAATCTTCCTTTAAGCTCCAGATCTGGACCCATACTGCAACACAAGGCCAGTCAGGTCGTATCCCTGCCACAAACATTACTCACCTGGACCGAGAAAGAAAGTACTTTAGTGGAGGAACAATCAACGCATAGAGGAAGAACACACCAACAACTAAATCATAACACGGTATCATAAAATGAAACTTATAATGGTAACATTGCAAAAAAGATTTTAAACAAAACTAGAATGTTTCCAAAGCAGTGAAACACACTTCATATTTAGTCCCTATGTAATGCAAGTCAGGTCATATACCCAAACATCAGTCAACAATTCATGTTCAGCCGCACAAATCAACATTTATCAACTGACCAACAGAAAAATAAAGAAGAACGAACCAAACAGCAATTTGGGCCTGTCAAATTGAAAAGAAATGGTTTGTCAAACAGCAATTTGGCCTGTCAAATTGAAAAGATATGGTTTGCAATGGTAAAACTGCATAAAACTCTAATTCAGGAGTACAAAATTTCAGATGCTCCCCATATCTTGTGGAAAAAGATTTCAAGTAGATCATTAGTTTTACAAGTTTACAACACATTCACAGAATTTGACAATTCTGCACCCAACAGAAAACTAGGAAAAAATACAGCCAACCCCCTGAATTAACAACCTAAAAAACCAATCAATCAAGTTCTTAACACCTTAACCAGAAGAAGAATCACGAACCCTGGACCTTGCCCAGAACATTAAAATTCATAAATTGCACTGGAAAATAACAAAAACTCTCATACAATTTTGTCCACAATAGGGAGGGGCCGAGTTTTCAATGGTGTATTTTCAATTTTCCAGAATGGTAATTCCAAAATGAAAGTGACAGTTCTGCATACAAATAGAAAACTGGGCCAAAAAAATTAACGGACCAAAAGACCGATCAATCAAGGTTCTAAACCCTCAACCAGAAGAAAAATCACAAACCCTAAACACTGTGTAAGACATTATAACTCATACAATAAAAATTACAAAAAACTTAAAAATCTTCCCGCGATTTTCACAGAAAGGGATTGCATTAGTACATCTTCAATTAGAAAACAAGGAAAATCCCAAATCAAACTGGACAATGCCGTACAGAAGCATAGAACTACGCAAAAGCAGAGCCAACCCCATTACAAATAACCACCTACAAACCAATCAAGGTCAAAATGGATCAGTCAAAAGGAAACAAAAGAACTTCAAACCCTGAAACGAAGGGTCTCGTTCCTCTGTACATTCAACGAAAATGGGTTTCATTAGTATATATTAACATTTCAGAGCATTACAAATTCCCAAGAGAAATTTCACAATTCTGCAAACAGGGCAGGCTCTGGGCAGAAGCCTAGAAAGCCAACGCTATAAAAATGCTAAAAAGAATGGGTGTATAACACTCCTACATATGCGTTGAATCGACTCACTCCAGGCATGGATGGAACATCCCCTTAGTCCTGGAAAAAGGTGTGTTTATTTGCTAGAGCCCAGACATGTAACGTTTAAGCATCTAAATCACCAACTAAACAAACAGAGAGAGATAAACGACCAGAGTGAGACGGAGACGAGAAAGAGAGAGAGAGAGAGAGAGAGAAGTACCTGTCCGATTAAGAAGTGGGGTGGTTCAGAGATTCTGATTTCCTGATCGAGTAGAAATTGAGGGGTACAAATACTCTCGCGACAATGATCAAAAAAAAAAAAAAAACTCTCGCGCCAACTACGTATGAAACCCTAGAATTTGATCCAAGTCACAAATGACTCCCCGTACTTGTACTTATTATTAGTAGTTCAAATCCTAACCCTCTATTTGGAAGCTAGGGAAAATTGGAAAAAAGAAAGGAAAATAAAAAATTTCTCTTAATGATTGTTTGGTTTCTACTTTAAGGAAAAAAGAAAGTAAAATAGGAAGGAAGTTATTGAAGACTTCCAATTTAACAACAATGTGGATTTATGAGTCCCTAAGTCACATAATCGCGTGACCAGGAGTGCGAGCGAGAATATAAAAGCGTCATTGAAATAAATTTTAAGCTACTGAAATTCACTAGAGTGAAGAGAGTGTTTAAATTGAAATCTAGAATGATCCGGTAGAGAATATTTAAAAAAAACAGAAAAAAAAAATCCCTTTCTTCCCAAGCATTCCTAAGAGTAGTGCGAGGATTGATAGTGTAGAACATTTTGAAAGATTATGTAACTAAGCTGGAGTTTCACAAAGCTAAAAGGACTTTTTGAAAGTTTTGTCCATATTCAATTTTTTTTTTTGCATTCGTTAATTTTTTTGCCAAACTTTCTAATAATTTTAAAAGTTTTCAAAACAACACCTGGACTTAATAATTTTAAGCCAATAATTCACAAAAAATTGGCGAAAGTTTAGGTGTTGTTTTGAATAGTAGCTAATGAAGTTTAAGGTACATCATAATTTTAGTCTATGCTGATGAAGTTTTCCAGTACCAAAAAATAGTTGTGCATTTTTAGGGTACAATATGCTTTTTTTCTTAATAACCAAGTATGCTGGTGAGCTTAAGCGCACCATAACTTATTCTAGAGCTCTGAAATCGACAACATCTCCAATCGCCCCAAGGGTTTTTGATTAGTGTATGGTAGAAGTCGAACTCGAACTCCCAAACTTAAAAGAGTAAATCTTTATTTGTTATCATATTCCCACCCAATCAATCCCTGTAACGCCCCGAATTTTGGGTACGTTAAATAAGACATTTTATTATGGAAACGAAGTGAGTCTGGCTCATTATTACATCATAAACCTTACAAAAGTACTTTTATTCAAATAACGGAGGGAACTATGGTTCCTATCTACTGCTCCGCTTCTTCCTCGATCCTGGCTAGCTCCTCGGCTCCTCAGGCCTCCAAGGTGTACATCTCACCATGTTCATTTATGAGGTCTGACACATTATACCGGCGTCACCACCAATATAATATGTCAGGGTCACCAAAAGGTAACACCGTGAGCTACAACGCTCAATAGGAAATCCTTACCCACCAACCTTACAACAGTAAATCATTTACAACAATATTAGCAATCACACATCCACATTCGTTAATCATCTATCGTTGGTGTCCAAGATTTTCGTGTTTCTCCTACGCGACTCTTCGTAGATCGTGTCAACATTTTCACATACAAATCAACCTTTCAAAATCATTTGTTTAACTCACCCAACCTTGGTTCCGCCGCGCCCGGTTCCCATTGGCACACAAAATCTTGCATTGGCTCTTCTCCCCGGATAACCAAGCCATACCTCACCATGGTTCTGCCGGTCCGAGTTCCCATGGGAACGCACACAACGTCACAATGGTTCCGTTGATCCGGAATCCCATTGGAACACACACAACCTTACAATGGTTCCGCCTTTTCGGATCTCCATTGGAAAACACACACAACCAACTCATATTATGCCACCAAAACCGGTCATAATGTAGTTTCAAAATATTTCCTTCCTCGAAAAATATTTCCTTTCATTAACCACACCCTAGGTGCCATGTTTCTACTTTCTCGATTCTCGTGTCTCGTTTACATGCAAAGACTCCGCGGTATGACAAAGTAAGCATGAATCATTCATTGCAATCTAGCAAGATCATCCAACTCTATAATATATCACAAGTAACACAATCGATTCATGTATACAAGCTCATACTCCTTGAAATATCAAAATACGAATACTTCAATTCACATGGTAACGTTTTAACTTTCGAAAACCATTCTTTCTTAAAGATCAAACAACATACGTTTTACTTGGAATAAGTAAGTAAGTGAGTAAGGATAAACTTAGAGTTAGGGGTAAGAATAATCTACCTTGATCCGAAACTAGTCAGGGCCGAATAAGTTAGTTGGAAGATTCTACGGGTGGTGAAACTTGCAAATCTGGACCAAACTTTGGATGGCCGTAACTCGGTCAATCTTTGGCCGAATATGATTGTTGTTGGGTCAAAATCGAAGCTCTAGAAGCGCTCTACAACTTTCGTGAAGGAAGTTGATCCTAGAAACTACTTTAGGTAGGAGAAAAAGGGGGATAAAAGAAGGGACAGTAAGCTGTCTGGATATGGAAATCCGAGATTTTTATTGAACTTTGGATGACAATATCTTTGTCATTTCTTCACCGATTGGAGTGGTTCTTGGGTCTAACTTGAAGGTCTCGAAGTGCTCTACAACTTTTCTGAAGGAAGTTAGCTCTAAAAACAATCTTAAGAAGGAGAAAACTGAGGATTTGCTATTTATAGGCAAAACCTTGGCTCTCTCTCCTCTCTTTAAGGCCGGTCCCCCCTCTCTCTCATTCTCTCAATTTTGACACTTTTCAAGCAATCTTTGAAAGATCAAGGTCTAAACCCTAGGTTTGCATGGCTAGTTTGTACCAAGGATTGGATTATGAAAGATTTGGTGGAAAGAAAAATAGTTTGTACAAGATTTTGTGTTAAACAATTGATAATGGTACAAAGGAGGTTAGATTCTTGGCTAGAAAGAATATTTCCCAAGGATTTGAAAGGACAATGGAAGATCAAGTATGGTACAACCAACCTTTCTTCTTTCTTCCTTCCTCCCTCTCTCTCTCCTCTCTCCCGACCTCTCCTCTCTCTCTCTCTCTCTCTCTCTCTCGCTCTCCCTCTCCCTCTCTCTCTTCAAAAGTACACACACACACACACATACACACACACACACATATATATATATATATATATATTAGTGGTACAAGAAAACAATTAAAATAGTAGACACTTTGGTACTTTGAATCAAAGAAACTTAAAGACTAAGATTTTCTTATTAAACAAACAAATAAGCACATGTTGGATTAAACTAATAAACTAGTGTACTAATGTACTTTAGGTAGACCAACTCCTCATTAAATCAATCCAATTGGGTACAAAATCTCAATATAAAATAATATTAAGGTACCTAGGAAATCTTAGGCTTTTAAATCCAAGGTACATACACATAATAAAATATTGGTACACCATCCCATGGGTTTTTAGAAAAGACTAGTTTATTAAAACCCTTATACTTAGTTGAAAGACGAACCTATTACCCAATGGATAATAAATCCCCTAACTTTTATTGTCCAATGGATAAAAGTTAAAAGGAAATTTTTATATTAAAATAATCAAAGTTGTTCTTTAAAGCATGTGACAAAAGCCCTATATTTAAATACGGAAATGCTAGAGGCACATCGGTGTGGCTGAGTTCAGCCACACCCCTCTCACATGCAGGTGGAACCCACTGAAGTGGATCTCACCAGCATGTGAGAGAGATGTGGCTGAACTCAGCCACACCGATGTGTCCCTAGCACTCTCCATTTAAATATAGGTGTGGTACCAAGTATCCCAATTAAATAAAAAAGCTACGATTCTCTCCATTAGATTATAATAAAGTACAAGTACTAGTTTAATCAATAAAGTATTTTTAGAAATCTAGGGTTTAGATATACCCCAATATTTTAATGCATAAAAGTACATGGGAATCCAAATCTTGATTATAAAAATAAAACTTTGTACCATGTTGGAAGATTAGTGCTATTACCCAATGGGTAATAGTTTCCCTTGCGGTTAATAACCAATGGACAAAAGAGGTACAAGTACTTTTATCTTTTAAAATAAGATTTTGAAAAGACTACATGTACTTTTAGTCAAATATTATAATGAAAAGTTTATTGTCCAATGAACAAAAATTACCCTAACATTATGAACCAAAGGGTAAAGGCAAAAGGTTCAAAAGGTTCATCCAGTAACTAGGTGAGTTTGGTTGCTCGGTTCCTCCAAGTAGTCGGTTGGAATCTAATTCGATTGGCCCCGAAGGACTAGAATCTAATTACGACGGATTACTGAAAGCAAAAATAAATAATTCAAATATTTAACGAAATTTTTATTGACCAAAACTTAGTGTTGTTACAATCCCTTAATGTTAAGTTACGTCATACTTTTATTGTTTAGCATTAAAAATTAGACAAGCTATATATTGAGGACAAATAAAAAAATTCATGAATAAGCTGGTTAGTATAAGGAGAAAATGATAGCTTCTTCTGTAACGAAAAAAAATGGAGTATTCAAAGTCAAAGATTATGCTGATTGAATAGACTTGAAGTAGTGTGTATTTTAGTGTAACCACATTATGTATGTAAAAAACGAAACATTAGTCGCTAATACTAGGGAAAATTTCAAAAAGCACCTGAATTTTCAGCTACTTTTCAAAACAATACTTGAACTTTGAATAATGACAAAAACACCTGAACTTTTCATTCCGTTAACAAATAGGCCCCTGGTGTCCCATTCCGTCAATTTTGTGACGGATGGACCTAAACAAAAGGAGTTAACTTGAGAAAATTTCAAAATAACACCTAAACTTTAATGGTGCTTTTTGAATGATAATGGTTAGGGTTGCCCACGTATCGGTTCGGTTTGGGCAATTTGGTTCGGTTCCTAAACTGATCCGCTCACATCAATTTGTAATTTTCTCTATCTATACCCTTCTGTGAGTATTGTCTGATTCGGTAGGTTTGGATGCGATTGGGGTCTTAATTTTTTATAGACTAAGACTAAAACAAACAAGTCATACTTTATTTTTTGATCCTCAAATACTTATGTATAAATAACAAAAAAGCACATCACTCATTTAAAAATGAGTTACGCCTATGGGTCTGGGATGGAAGGAGTAAAATCTGATAAACAAATTAATTTTCTCAGATTATAGGTCATATATACAATCAACAATCAACACTTCTCTAGTATATAATATTGCAACCTAATCCCATACAAGATATACTTCTCTATGGACTTCAAGTAGAAGCTTCTTGTCTAGGTTCCCTCAAATACCTTAGCAATGATTCACCCGGAGGTGTGGTTCTATAATTGTCAAACGTGGAGAAGGTGATCGGAGAAAGGGAGAGAGAGAAGCAGAGAATGGAGAGATCGATAGTGGGAGGGAGTCAGGAGGAGAGGCAGAGAGAGAATAGAGAATGAGATGAGGAGTTAGGGAGGAGAAACAGAGAGAGTGTCACGCCCCGCCCTGGAACGACATCCGAAGTGGGTCCAAACCGACACGGCCACATGGCATTCCACACAAAAGACAAACAACTATACGACAACCAAATAAGAAATAGAGTAAAACCCTAGCGGAAGACTTAACATTAATAATAAACAAGGTGTCTACGATAATTACAAACTTACATTGTACAAACAACAGCCAACATTGACAACATTAGTGTCACACCCCACCCCGGGCCAGCACTCAAATGAGCCCAAACCGACGTGAGGGTGCAACATCAACCACCAACCCATTTCTATAACTCAAGTTCTAGCAATTAAGTTAACCAACAGCCATTTTATTGATAACGCAAAACTTAACGTTCTTACAAACACAGCGGAAGTCTTAAGAAAGCATTAAACTATACAACAAACTAAATATAAACATAGGCTGCACTACATCTCTATCTACAAAAATTTGCCAAACTAGTCCAGCCTTCCCGACATGCTACCCTAAGCGAGCGTACAAGCCCACGACGATCAACAGTGGATATCTACAACGCCTGCAAAACTGGATTCCAAAATGAAATCCAAGAGTGTTTTATGAGACATGGATGCAATTCCATATTCAAAGGTACAGCTAAAAGATATTCTCAACTTGTAACAGTTTATCGAGAAATAAAAAGTAACACCAAACAAGCAACCAATAATTTAAGGCATAAGCCTTTTGGCATTAAGCCAACCACCGGGCACACAACCAATAATTTAAGGCATTAAAGCCTTTTGGCATAAAGCCAATCACCGGGCACTAAGTCAACAATCAAGTTCAATTCAATATAGAACAACATCTATGAATCAAACACTCACCTCGTACTCCAAAAGAAAGTACTACTATGGTTTCGGTGCTCCTTGATTCACCGACTCGTCACCTATCTACAAGCTAAACATTTTAGTATAGAAATACTTGAAAGGCTTGACAAATACATTAACAATATGCTGCATCAACTCGACTACATAACAACTGCCAAACATAAGTAAATTCACCAATTCGCACCCAAAACCGAGAATTTCACAAACACTAGAAGAACCACCAAACGAATTGTGTTGGAAACACCAAAATTCAGCCAGACAGTCTATTGTATTTTGGCCATACCTTTCTATAGGTTCAAAAGAGTACTACAAGACCCCCACCACTAGCAAGAAGACTTTTAGTACATCAATCTAGATATAAAATTTGCCCAAATTGGACTCCGAATGACTAAGATATGCTCAATTGAAATTACACATCTAAAACAGAAACTACAGTCCCAGCAGAACAGTCTGCGATCGAATGCTCATTAAAAATCACATACTCAATCTTTTCCAATAATTTCAACACCAAAATATCACCAATTGATTAATGTTTGAGACTCATCAGCATCCATAGTCAGTAAGTACATTTAACTATGACAAAATTGATGAAGAACGTTGCTCTAAAACCTGTCCAGATTTCCAGAATTGACAAACCATCAACTTTGGGACAAAAACTGATTTTTCCTAGAAGGAACTAAGGCACAAATCTTAGATATTCAGAAAGGTATGTAATTCTAGTTTCAGAATCATGAAACAGTGCATAAAACCGATACCCGAGCAAGAAGTTATGCCCGTTTTGCCAACATGTGTCTGGGCTGTCTGCCCAGCCGCGAATCTGACACCAGGTCAGTCCACGAATTTTGTAGGCCAAACTACTTCGTGTTATTTTCAGAAAATTTAACACGATACAATACACTCACAGATGAACATTCAGGATTTTTTTCAAGAATTTAGAAGATTTCTAGGTACCTTGATTAAATTCGTCAAAAACAAGACAGATTCCACTTTGCTCAATCACAGTTTTGCCTAACCATATGATACACGATTTTTTTCTGGAATAAAACTCAACTCCAACCTCAAAACCCCTCTTCTATGGATTCAATTCATCTCTAATTACTTCAATCAAGTGCATACTAGATGTAGAACATCAAACCTAACATGAAAAACATGAAATTCAGCCTTTAAGAAGATGAAAATCACCTAATTAAGCTTCAATCAACCTAACTCTAATTTTCTTCTTCTTTTCTCCTTCTTCCTCCTCTTCTCCACGCTGCTCTCTCTCTCTCTCTCTAACGTTGAAAACCTCTCTTGATGGGTTTTTTTTCTTTTCTTTTGTTTTAAAAGAAAACACACACACCACCTCAGCTCACACACGGCACACATGCACAGTTCTAAAAAAATTGCACTTTAGTCCTTTAGGATATTAAATATAACTTTAAAGCACCTAAAAAAATAAAGAGTGTTACACCCTCCCCCTCTTAGGAAATTCCGTCCCCGAAATTACTTACCAAGTTCAAACAAGCGCGGATAGCTCTTTCGCATAGATTCCTCCGTCTCCCATGTAGCTTCCCGCTCCGAGTGATTACGCCATTGAACTTTCACTAATGGTATTACTTTTGAACGAAGGACACGCTCCTCTCGCTCCAAAATCCGAATTGGTTCCTCCACATAGGTCAAGTTCTCCTTTAGTTCCATCGGTTCTGTATCATTTAGCACGTGTGTCGAATCCGGCACATATTTCCTCAACATTGAAACATGGAATACATCATGCAACCGTGCCAATTCCGTCGGCAAAGCCAATCGATAAGCCGTTGCCCCTACCCTTCCGGTAATCTCATACGGCCCAATATACCTCGGCGCCAATTTTTTCTTTCCTTTAAATCGAACCACCCCTTTCCAAGGCAATACACGAATGAATACACGGTCACCCACCTCAAATTCCAAATCTCTTCTTCGTTTGTCAGCATAGCTCTTTTGACGATCTTGGGCAATTTTTAAATGCTTCCTTATAATTTGAACTCCATCAACAGTTTGTTTAACCATTTCAGGGCCTAGCCTCCGATCCTTGCCTAATTGCTCCATTTGCTGAGCCAACATCTGTATCTCACCAACATCATTCCAACAAACTGGTGTCCTGCACCTCCTGCCATATAAAGCCTCATACGGTGGCATGCCAATATTGCTATGATAGCTATTATTGTAGGCAAACTCAATCAATGGCAAATATTCATCCCAACTGCCCTTAAAATCAAGAACACACGCCCTCAGCATATCCTCCAAAGTCTGAATGGTCCGTTCAGATTGCCCATCAGTTTAAGGATGAAAAGCTGTACTAAATTTCAGTGAAGTACCCATAGCTTGTTGCAAACTCACCCAAAACCTAGACGTAAACTTCGGATCCCTGTCACTAACAATAGACACGGGAGCTCCATGCAATCTAACAATCCCACTAACATAAATTTGAGTGTACTTATCTGTAGAGTATGTAGTCTTGACAGGTAGGAAATGAGCCGTTTTCGTCAATCGATCCACAATAACCCAAATCGAATCATAACCTCCCTTAGAAAGATTCTGCTACATGTTCCCATTTCCACTCTGGTATAGGAAGATTCTGCAACAGACCCGCCGATCTTTGATGCTCAACTTTTACTCGCTGACATGTCAAGCAACTAGCCACAAATTCTGCAATCTCTCTTTTCATGCCAACCCACCAATAAAACTCTCTCAAGTCACGATACAACTTCGTACTTCCTAGATGCATAGCGTAAGCTAAACTGTGTGCTTCCTCCAAAATTTCTCTTTTTAGAACTGCATCATCTGGAACACACATTCTATGTCCATACAAAAGCATACCATCCTCTCGAATATTGAACCCGAAACTCTTACCTTTTACTACCTTCTTTCTGATTTCCTCCATATATGGATTGTCATATTGTCCATCTCGAATACGGTCCACAAATAAGGGCCGAACACTGAACTGTGCCAACAAAATATCATTGCTATTGAAAGAGAACTCCATACCCATTTGTTTTAGCTCAGTAAAATTTACAACTTTTGAACATTGGATACAGGCCATTCTCGCTGCTATTTTCCGACTCAAAGCATCAGCAACCACATTCGCTTTCCCTGGATGGTAGTGAATAGAACAATCATAATCTTTAATTAATTCCATCCACCTTCTTTGTCTCAAATTCAACTCCTTCTGTGTAAACAAATACTTAAGACTTTGATGATCGGAATAGATTTCACAAGTCACGCCATACAAGTAATGCCTCCACAACTTAAGTGCAAATACGACAGCCGCTAGCTCCAAATCATGTGTAGGGTAATTATGTTCATGATTTTTCAGCTGCCTTGAAGCAAAAGCAATAACCTTACCCCGTTGCATAAGAACACAACCCAAACCTTGATGAGAAGCATCACTGTAAATCACCATGTCCTTGGTACCCATCGGAATAGTCAATACTGGCGCAGACACCAACCTATTCTTTAAATCCTGAAAACTGTCTTCGCATTCATTAGACCACACAACTTCATATCTTTTCTAGTCAATTTGGTCATAGGCAAGGCAATAGAAGAAAAACCCTGAATAAATCTCCGATAATATCCTGCTAAACTAAGGAAACTTCAGATTTCAGAAACATTAGTCGGCCTTTCCCAATTCACTACTGCCTCCACCTTCTTTGGATCCACACAAATGCCATCTCTAGAGACCATATGATCCAAAAACACAACACTTTCAAGCCAAAATTCGCATTTGCTCAATTTACCATACAATTGCTTATCTTGTAAGTCTGAAATACAATTCTCAAATGTTGCTCATGATCTTCCTTAGTTCGAGAATAGATCAGAATATCGTCAATAAAACACAATGACGAACAAATCCAAATACAGCTTAAACACCCTATTCATGAGATCCATAAATACCGCTGGAGCATTAGTCACTCCAAAAGGCATTACAAGAAACTCATAATGGCCATACCTCATTCGAAAAGCCGTTTTGGAGACACCACTATCCTTCACCTTAACCTGATGGTATCCTGATCTCAAATCAATTTTTGAAAAGACGGTCGCTCCCTGCAACTGATCGAACAAATCATCAATTCTCCGCAACGGATACTTATTCCGTATCGTCACCTTATTCAGCTGCCTGTAATCAATGCACATACGCATAGTACCATCTTTCTTCTTCACAAATAAAACTGGTGCACCCCATGGTGAGATACTTGATCGAATAAACCCTTTGTCAAGTAAATCTTTCAATTGAATTTTTAATTCTAGCAACTCAGCTGGTGCCATTCGATACGGTGGAATAGAAATAGGATTCGTTCCCGGTATTACTTCAATAGTAAATTCCACCTCCCTATCAAGTACAATTCCCGGTAATTCATCTGAGAAGACATCCGGAAACTCCCTCACAATCGGTATATCCGATAACTCTAACGGTTTCTTCTCCATGTCAACAACATAGGCCAAATACCCCTGACATCCCTTCCTTAACATACTCACAACTTTAAAAGCGGATAATGTACCAGTTACAGAAGTCTGTCTATCACCACAGAATTTAATTTCCAACTCACCCGATATTTTAAAGACTTCTTCTTTATTAAAGCAATCTAAAGATGCATGATGTGTGGATAAGAAATCCATTCCTAGAATAACATCAAAATCAGACATTACTAAAGGAATCAAATCAACTTCTAGATTCCTACCACACATATTCACCACACACTTGGGAAAAGATACCCCAACTATCACCACTTCTCCAACGGGAGTAGATATCGCTAAAGCAGTGTCTAATAACACATAATGCTTATTCAAATGCACACTAAACAAGTTCGACACAAAAGAATGCATAGAACCAGGATCAATTAAAATTTGTGCATTAACACCACAAACCATTAAAGTACCTGTCACCACATTCGGAGTTGCCTGGACATTTTGCCGTGTCATGGCGAACACTCTCCCTGGTGCTATAGTCCCACCCGCTCCACCACCCCGACCAACAGGCCTACCAACATTCGTTCCTCGGCCAGCCGGAACACTGCCACTAGAAGATGCACCTGAAGCTTGCGATTTCGTGCAATGAGTTGCAATATGCCCCATTTCTCCACATCTAAAACATTTAAACCCTTTCCCCGAATCTGGACAATCTCTCATGTGATGATCGGGTGACCCACACCGATAACACTGAAAAGGAGCCCCACGTCCACTTGAACTACTCCCCTTGCCAAAACTTGGCTTACTTACCTCATAGCTTTGACTACCTTGTTGTTTAACCTCACTCTAACCTTTCAACTGTTGAAATCCTCCTCCACCTCTATAAAAACCGCTTGATTTACCCCCTTGGCTCGCCTGCCTCACCTCGAATTTACTCTTCTTTGATTGTTCTCGTTTGCTGAACATTTCTTCAACATCCTTACCAATCTTCTTCGTTGTTTCAATCAAATCCGCATAGTCTTTTTCTTTATAAATCGTCATTCTAGTTCAAACATTATCCTCCAACCCACCTCTGAACCGTCTACTCTTCTTTTCTTCAGTATCCACCATATCCGTAGCATAGGCTGAAAGGGCATTAAACTTGGCTTCATATTCGGCCACCGACATACTCCCCTGTTTAAGATTAATAAAATCTGCTTCCTGCTGGAAACGATACGTCTCAAGACAGTAACAATCATTAAAGGCCTTCACAAACCTCGCCCATGTAATGACTCGTGACACTGGTGGCTGAATACCTGGTAATGGGGTTGACAACAACCTCTGACTTCCCTCCCACCATATTAAAGCTTGCCCTTTCAAGGTGAAGGTTGCTAAAGTCACCTTCTGTTCATCAGTTACTCCCATAGCTATTAGAACCCTCTCAACCGTTTTCAACCAATCCTCTGCCTCTTGAGGTTTAAAAGTACCCTCAAACTCCGTTGGATACAGCTTCTTGAATTTCTCTAGTAATCCAACATTCTAATTAACTGGAAGATTAACCAGAGGTGCAGCTTGTCGTTCAGTATACTGTGCCAATGCCGCCAATAGTCTATCTATATCCCTAACCCTTGCCTGAACTCTTGCCGGTGCAGCCCTAGCAGCCAGATCTGCTTGCTCAGGATGGGAAGAGGCTTCTTCTTCCATTTTCCTTACCTATTGCAATTCAATTTAACAACAGTAACAACATATACTATTTTATCATGTTAGATAAACCAACACTAAACTACTCGACAAAGTATGATCGACTCTTAAATCCACTGCTAGATCGCCATTCGCTCAACGACTCTCAGAATCTAGATAAGCCTAGGCTCTGATACCAAGCTGTCACACCCCACCCCGAGCTAGCACTCAAATGAGCCCAAACCGACGTGAGGGTGCAACATCAACCACCAACCCATTTCTATAACTCAAGTTCTAGCAATTAAGTTAACCAACAACCATTTTATTGATAACGCAAAACTTAACGTTCTTACAAACACAGCGGAAGTCTTAAGAAAGCATTAAACTATACAACAAACTAAATATAAACATAGGCTGCACTACATCTCTATCTACAAAATTTCGCCAAACTAGTCCAGCCTTCCCGACATGCTACCCTAAGCGAGCGTACAACCCCACGACGATCAGTAGTGGATATCTACAACGCCTGCAAAACTAGATTCCAAAATGGAATCCAGGAGTATTTATGAGACATGGATGCAATTCCATATTCAAAGGTACAGCTAAACGATATTCTTAACTTGTAACAGTTTATCGAGAAACAAAAAGTAACACCAAACAAGCAGCCAATAATTTAAGGCATAAGCCTTTTGGCATTAAGCCAATCACTGGGCACACAGCCAATAGTTTAAGGCATAAAGCCAATCACCAGGCACACAGCCAATAATTTAAGGCAATAAAGTCTTTTGGCATAAAGCCAATCACCGGGCACTAAGCCAACAATCAAGTTCAATTCAATATAGAACAACATCTATGAATCAAACACTCACCTCGTACTCCAAAAGAAAGTACTACTATGGTTTCGGTGCTCCTTGATTCACACAGTTCTAAAAAAAATTGCACTTTAGTCCTTTAGGTTATTAAATATAACTTTAAAGCACCTAAAAAAATAAAGAGTGTTACAATTAGTCACAAAATGAGTTTAGCAAAAATAAGAGTTTGACCCAATTCAACCAACTTGACCAAAAACACCAGCACTCGATACTAATACAAGTGTCTCCAAAACGTCGACCGGTAGTGGGCCAACTCTACGACCACCTGTGACCTGGCAATCCAAAAAGGAAAACCAGAGTGTGTGAAATATAGAATACATTCAATAATATACTCCAATACCCAAAGGAACATCTCAACAGAACATAGTTCACACAAACTCAGCATATATACTCAAATGAACAACACACACATTTAATCATAACACATACGGTGGCACGTCTGCCACAAACTTATATACCCCAGGAGTGGTGTCCCACACAGCACGCTCCCAACCACCGGTAATTAGGCGGCATGACTTACGTCATGGTGTGCCTCACACACAAACCTTCGGCGGTATAATCAACATCCAACAAGAATGTATATCATTAGCTAAACTTCAAATAGCATGATACACACACACCACCATGCAATATCCCATTGAACATATCCATATCAAACACACTCACCTTCGTATCGACCAAAGTATGCCAAATTAAGGTTTCGGCACCTCCAGAAAGACCGGCTCTTTACCTAGCCACATGTTAACTCATATTAGTTACGAATTCGACGAACACTCGGCACAAAGTTACAAAGCTAACAAGAAGCTAAAAAATGTCTATCGAATACAAATATGTCCATGTTAACACCTAGAAGTGTCCCAAAACAAGCATAAAGTTCAAATATAAAATAACTCTTGAAATTGATTTGAAAACTTATGATCAACTTGTCTTATCTTGGCCATAACTTCTTATTAGCCTAGAGCTAGCTCTTGAGACCACCACCAATGGGAAGTACACTTCCGGTACACAAAATTTGATATATAATTTGCCCAAAACGGAGTCCGGATGAAAAAGATATGATCGCCCAAAGTTCCGCAACAATTGTTGAAAAGTTACCCGAGAGGTACAGGTACCACAAAAACTCAGTACAGGTACCCACCCAAAATCGACCCAAATGTTTGATCCGCTGATGCAGGTACCACCAAAAAGTGGTACAGGTACCAATTGGGTTTTTCAGCGAAAATCTAGCATAATTTCCTTCTGATTCCCAACCTTTTCCTCCACTCAAACCACATCTAAAACTCCTTAAACTACACCAAATCATGTTTTAACTCATGTATATCAAAGAGTTACTTAAGAATATCAAACCTCATGAATCAAAGAAGCTTAAAATACAATAACTCAAGAGATTCAAGTGGTATTCTTCTCATACCCAAATCAACTTGTATCATCTAATTAAGGCATGAACCTAACTATTAAAGCATGAAATTAGGCTTACCCAAACATGAAATCTAACAATTAAAACATGGAACTACCTAGATGATCAACAACCTAGACAATCAAAAACCTCCAAGCTCTCCTATCTTCTTTTCCTTCTTCTTCTTTCTGTTCCTTTTCTCTCTCTCTCTCTCTCTCTCTCTCTCTACGTTGGAAACAAGATGAGAATAGGGAAAGGAATATCTCCCAAAATATCCCCCAGGATATTTGACAAAGGTCTAAGGAAAAATTATCCAACGCAAGTGAAACCCCATGCTCACTTGTGCTCCACCCTCAAGTCACACACAAGACCCTCAAACTTCCAATATAAACAAATCAACCCCAAAAACATATAATTCAATTAAAAGATGAATTAAATACTCTAATATCTGGGACAGATATTACAGAGAGCGAATGAGATGAGGAGTAAGGGACATAAGGATTTTACTCATTACATTTAGGATATTATGATTTGTATCCACATATAGATGGAGGGCATTCAGTTGGTTCTTGTCCATAGAGTTCACTGATTCAGTTCATGAGAAAGTGAATCAAGTCAGTTACACATTCAAAATACTATTCATTGATTCCAAGCACTACCATTACATTGATTCAAGTCCCTATCATTCACTACACCATTACTCCATTTCTACATTCATTCAAAAAGCACAACTCAGTGGGCTTTTTTTTGCATTATTTAAAGTCTGGGTAATTTTTTTGAAAATTGTTGTAGACACCCCAATTTGGCCTAACAATTATTTCAAGTCCCACATTGGGGACCATTCCGATGATAGTATGGATACAATGATTGCTGATTGACTTCTCATGAACCTTAGGACTTATGGTGAGAACTTCTAACCACTTAGAGGACCCAATTCAGAGCCAAATAGTCTTTCAGACAGAAATACAGAATCCTATGAGAATTTTTCTATCTGTCGTAACATTATCTCACGGCCTCAACATCATTTCTTCCCCCGTGAAGCCTGTTGCTTGAAAATCTCCCTGAGAGATTGATTAGTCGGTCACTAGATCTATTGCTCGGCCGCCAGATCATTTATTTTCAAGATTCTGGAACATTTTGTCAGTCATTTGATCCGTTCACAAAACCCTAGCAGCCAAATCCCAATGCATTCGGGCTACATCAAGAGATTGCCATAAGAGTTAGTATTGCACTACAATTCCAATTTTGATCATGCATTGTGATTGGTTGGAGTGAGTCACCCCCATGCCCATATAAAGGGGTCTTTGGGTTCCGAAATTAATATGTTCAATCACTCTCTCTAGCCACGAAACTTTGCACATATACTCTCTCATACTCCCTCTACAAAAGCCCTAAACTTCCGAAGGCGGGCGCGATCCGACGATCAAACCCCGAAGTACAAACTCTAAACCTAGGGTTTCGAGAAGTAAAGTCAGTCAATCATCCTTAATCCGAAGCAATCAAGCAACTGATGAATTAAGGTGGTAAGGCCCAGGGGCCTATGTTTTGATCTCTTTTACGTTTTTGTACTTTAATCATAGTATTTTGGTTTTTTGTTAATCATTTAAGTCTAGTGTGAGGAAGAACATTAGTTAGGTCTTCGATCATTCGGCCGATACATCGATCCAAAAGGATTCCTTGGCTGTGACATCTATTCACTGGCTGAGGGATCCATTCTCTGGGACAGTTTGTTTTTTGTTTTGGCTCACTTTATCAACTGTTAAAAGCTAAATAACCAAATTATGTGTTTAGAATTAAATAAAGCAAATACTAATCATATGTCAAACGATTATGGGCTAGTTTCACGACTGGGTAAAGAGAGGTGCCTAACACCTTTCCCTTATTGTACTTTTGGTTCCCGTACCCGGAATCTCTATCTCTTTTCCTAGTTTTTATAAACTAGGTGACCACTCTATTTTGATGATAACCGTTATCGTGTGACGATGTTCCTAACCATAGGAAAATCCATGATTTTGATTTATGAAGTGGAACCAAACAAGCATGATCAATCTGTATGGCGATGTCCTATTTGGGAGGTGTCTATAGTTTTTGGTGACTACGTTGGAGAATTGAGAGCCATAACCAAAAAGTTTGACATAGGATTAATATTTGTTTTTATCTAATTCTTGTAGCATTTGCATCGAGCGGGCAACCTCGTTGAGTTCACCTAATATCCCGGCATGTCACGGGCTATGTTAGGGGTTTCAGCAAACTCTACAGTCGCTTGCACCTAGTGGTATATCAAAAAGGAAATCACCCGATCACCGCCTATGATGGGTTGGTGAGAGGACCGCTACCTTTGGACAATGGAGCACCCTTGAGACTACCCAAACTTTACATGTGTTAGAAAGCCATAGAATCTATCAAAATAAGATAGGATCCCACAGGCTAGGAATCTACTTGCATCTTTTCTAGAAGTTCTTCCTCACACCTTATATATGTTGTTGTAATATTGCTTTCTGTGCAGAAGGGTTGGGGCTTGAACTAAGAGCCCTAACTCTAAGTCTTTATAGTTGAGCACTGAGGCATAGCATTGCCTGTAAGGTATGTTTTTGGTAAGTTAAAAGCACTACTGCTTATTGCTCACTCCCACTTTGCTTGAAGCACTGCGAAGCATGAATTTCTACAACAAAATCAGACACCGAAAAAAGAGCCGCCCTGTCGGCAATTGAATTGGGGTTGCTCTAGCAATCTCTGCCTTGCAAAGCTAAAGGAAAGGAGGAGTGTGAGGTAGTAGAGCTGGTAATGGATGATGGTATGCAAAGTTAATGATATTATAGAACTAGCAATACTTATTTCTCGATGGATAATTCAAGATGACAACTTTAAGACTTTGATTCCTATTTTCAAATCGGCGTAGCAACCCATCTTTTAATTTTAAAATTTTGAGCATGCTTACTGCAACTAGCTAGTAAGATTTGGGAGTTTGTCAATGTGCTGATAGGTAATCATGTGGATCCCAATTACCTTAATCATATTTTGAGAAAGAGAAAGAAAAGGAAAAACTTGTTGAATGAGTTTTTGAAAGACCAACCCCGATGTCATTTGGTAAAAATGAGTTTTGATAAACACTTGCTGAAAGAATAACTTGAAGCTGGTAGAAAATCACATTAGCATTGTTTGGAGTGAATGAATTTTCCCTAACCAAGTATTGAAAGAGAGAAGAACTTTTGAAACTTTTCTTAGTGAAAATGGCTAGTGATGATCAAACCCTCAAACAACAAGTTTTTTCTAAAAATTATGTAACGTGGAACATTCAAATAGCCATTAGCACAGCAATGGACTCTGAGTTTACTCTCTATTGTGGTCATTTGCTCAGCTTTCTTAGTCTATTTTATAGCATGGATTGGTTTGGAAGTAGGATCTTAAGTGGCACGCAGTATTTGTAAGCAACTAGTCTTAAGAATTATCCATTTCAAAAATTGCTGGCTGTATATAGTATCCAATAAACTCATGCATGCACACAAATTGCTATGCATGACTCATCCATAATCTGTGAAAGTAGCTATGGTGCTATGTATATCATTTTGCTTGCTTTTCTCTAACCATGCTGGGGACTAAACCAAAAGAGGAGTCCATCGCCCTTCTTTCTTCTCATAACACATTGCATGATCACATGTCAACATCGAATATCATTTGGTTAAGCCACCCCATCATGGTAGATTTGCATTTCAAGGGCAATAAGTGTGTTTGATGTGTGCATTGCATAGACACTTGATTTTGGACATCTCAACCTTAACGTAACTAGGTTCTTGCTTTTCCTAAATTTTGGATTTGGTCTTAGACGTGATAGCGATGGTTGATAAGAAGATTGAAGCTATAGCTGCTAAAGTTAATGTATTGGCTAAATCAGTGGTTGCCCTAGCCACCATTGTTCATAGTTTGCAAAGAAGTCCTCCACAAGGTCCACCTCCATCTCCCCCCACTAGATGGATGAAAAGGGCAGCTCAGAGAGAAACTTATCTCGCAAAGGACAATCAAATTGAAATGGTGGTGGATGATCTGCAGCAACAACATGAGAAGCAACTTCTTCTCGATATCGTCGGTCTAAACCAGGAATCTCTCAAAGAGAAAAATAGCTGTAAGATGGACATGAACAATAGTAATGTTGAAATGGTAGGATCTCATCTCAACCACAAGCAAAAGAGAAATTTTGTTTCTCTTGGAATGAACTTGGAAAAGGTGTTCTGTATCTTGGAAGCAAAAGGGGTATTGAAGCTGTTACAGCCAAAATTTCATAACTTTATAAAAAAAAGCGGAGGTTATTGCAAGTACCACTAAGTAAATGGTCACTCTATCAGAGAATGCGGGGCTTTCAAGAATGCGATCCAAGACCTCATCGATTAAGAGAAGATTGATCTAGCTGAGTTTGATCATCAGGCAGCAACATCCATGCCTGTCACGTCTTAGGCTAAGAGTCAATCTTTTGAGGAGTCTTATCTCACTAGTTTTGGCTACTATATTGATCCATATCTGTTTCATTTTTAAAAGGTCTATGTCTTGAGTTTATTTTGGGTTGTAACTCTGCTTGTTGCACCTAGCATGAAATGTGGACCTAAAATGAAAGTCTCCTCGAACCTGAACTACGAATGGCCTGATTCTCTGTTGGGATACGTAGGCACCTTTTGGTCGGCCACAATTTTGAAAATGTTTCCTCCTGTGCTAGTTTGCTGCCATAGAATACTCATGATAACATCAAACGATGAAAACAATCCACAAGGGTTTCAAAGTAATCTTATGGCATCTTTTGGAACACATCATAATCACTTGAATTGTCGAAAGCACAAAATGAATTTTTCAAAACTATGACCCACGTCATTTCTGCTGAGCTAAGAAGTTGAAACATTTCTGCATCCTCACAGAGATCACATGTAAGCAAATCATGCTGTTGAAGATGAAGAGTAGAAAATAGAGGAAAAATGAAGAGAAAAAAATATGAGCTCGTTAGATTGAAAACCTGCAAAGGCAGTCTAGGCAAAAGTTAGAGCACGAACAAAGTGAGAAATCAGCTATGTCTCCATGCATCTGCTATGTATCTCAAAGGATTGTCCTAAATCTTAGAAAATCCACTTGGTTAAACATCGAAGCCCCTAATCTCTTGGTTAGGATCCTTGCCACTTTGTCGTGTGTTTCAGGATAAAAAAGGCATTCATTTCTCTATCCCAAACATTTATCCTTTGCTAGCCACGTTGAACCTCTGGATAATTTCTTTGAAAAGCTTGCTAGGCAACTATCCCCTACACTGGGGCAAACAAAAAAATACAAGGAGAGATGAAAGAAAAATCAATGAAAAAAATAAGCACCCCATCATACAAGGGGCATTTTGAAGGAAAGATTTCTTCCAATTCATACAAATGACATTTCAAAATAAAATAACTCTTTCACACAAAGTGAGGCAAGAGACGACAAGAGTTGTTAAAAATGTTAAAGATGACTGCTAGCTTTTAAAACCCAAGCGTGAGTAGAATTAGGTTTGAGCCTTTACATCCGCTTCTTTCTCGAGCCAAAACCCCAAGCTTACATTATGGTCCATAACAAAGTCCTCTCGGATTGGAGAACACGACTTAGTAGCATGGTCCTGGACACTATAGGCATCACCAATGTGAGACTTAACACGAAAGGCAAGAATCCTGGAGTTTGCATCATCTTGGCAAATCACACAACATGGAGAGTTACGTGAGACAAGGGGCACGACTATGTCCCCCTTTATGCTTCTATTGAAAGTATCAAACCTCGTATGTGGGTCTCAGTAAGCGCTTATCAATCCAACTCAAGTTAACCACACCAAATCAAACTCGAAGCAACAAACTAACCTAATTGACTATGGGCATGGGTTTGCAAAATAGTTCTGTGTCCTTTGATGATTGAATGATGTGAGTATGGAACATATAGATGAAATGATATGATTTTGAAATCCTCGAGGAAAAGTTTTCAAAGTTGATTTATCCTAAGCATTCTTAACACAACAAATACAAGCGCAGTCACTTTTTGCAAATAATATGGGTCTTTCATTTCATGAGGAGTGCAACAATATGGTCTCTTAGCCAAACAATATTTTTAGCGTTGCCGTTAGAGTATTGCGGTCTTTCAAATCACCTGGCTAGTGTAAGCAATAAGTCATTGTCAGCCTCCCTAAGGCAAGGGAAAGCATTGGATCAAATACGAGAAAGTTGAGATGTCCAGAATACATTGCAGATTTACATGCATATCAGTATCACCCTGCCTTTTGCATTGATCTATCGATCCTAGTATTTCACGTGTATATCATTATGGTTGCTTAATGGAAGTAGTTGTCTTGGTTGCACGAGCTAACTCCAAATATGAGGTGTTCTTATGCTAAAACAAGGCAGGTTCATCAGGGCATCATGACCATCGTCTCTATGCAAGGAGTAAAGTGAGCCGTAGGCCCAATTGGGCAAGCTCCCTGCGATAGCCAATGCGTCTCGCCTTCATTGCTGAGTTTACTAACAATTTTGCAGGGGCAACAAAGGGATGCACTGTAAAGTCTACCTCCCCGCCAACACACTTAGCCTTCAAAAAGAAGAAAGCTCAACCTGAAAAGCGTCATATCTTGGGAGAACACCTCAAATCTTTTGTGGAATGCTGTCACACAACATTGTCAAGAGCATGCCAAGATCTCTATCGAAGAAAAAGAGAAACATTGCACTCACATTCATTGCTATTTACATCACATGTTTCTATGCTATGAGCAATTAGATCATTGTCATCATGCACGGTTGGGCTAGGGTCAAACATTTATGGCCCAAATAGGGGGCTTGTGTTTCTTCTTAAATACTCAGATTAATATGCATATGTGTTGCATTGCAATCGTTTTGAACTAGGGTTCTTTAAGTGTGGTGGTCCTGCCCCTAGCAGTCAGCATAAAAGGACTTCGACCCGTGGTCAACTCCAAGCCTGTTGCATGTTGTTTTCCTAGTCATTGTTGTTTTCTAAACTATTCAAATGTGGATTGCAGGATTCTCCTAGATTTCGGTCCTTGAAGTTATTAGGACCAACCACATCAAGCTTTGTGTCTATGACCGACAGAGCCAATTAAAAGAAGGTGGAAGATAGCCTCGTAATTAGTCCTGAGCAAACTCTACAATTGACACCATGTGAGCAGCATTAAAGTGGCTTTGCACTTCACATCTCCATAGCTCATTGCTTCATGCTTTCATCTCCATGTCAGCAACTCTGCCTTCATAACTCAGAAGCCTCACCCTCACACTTTCTCTTTAGTAGCACCATGCACATGCCTTGTCATATTCGCAGCCTTATCTAGCTTTTTGTTGTTCAAGAACTCCGATCAACTCCACACTCAAGCCTCACCATATGCACAGCCTTGTGCTCAGTAGGTTCCTTCTCAACAATTCAGTGCTTACTTTGGCTGCCCTGAGTTCACATTTTGAAGCTAAGTAGCCTCGCCACTTCTAGGCCAGCGAAACAATCCTGCGGCTTCCACTTAATGCATTGAGTGAACAACCAACAAGAAAAAGCACCTGTATAGAGCTTGCAATAACCTAGTGCACACATCAGCCCTTCAGAAGGCAACTATATGGCTAAAATCCTCCAAAAAGGGCATCCGTGTTGCTAAAGCCCTCCAGAAAGCATTTATGTTGCTAGCTTCTAGAAAGCGTTCAACCTCCAGAAGGCATTTGTGTTGCAAGCTTGCATAAAGCATTTAGCCACCAAAAGTTGTTTGTGTCGCTAGAAAGTGTTTAGCCTCCGGAAGGCACTCGTGATGGAAATCTCCCTAACAAAAGGAGGCTGTGGGAATCTCCTAGAGTGCACGTGTGAATCACTCCGTCAGTGGAGGCAATGGAACTTTCCTTAAAGCACCAAGTTTGAAGAGACGATGGAAATCTCCAAAGGCAATAACAACCAACAAATTTTGCCCAAAGCATTTAACAAGTCTTATGGCATATAGTCAAAATTAGCCTTGGAGGCACTCTCAAGCAAGTGGAATATGGTCAAGAACTAGCCTTGGGGACAATCCCGAGCATATGGAATCTAACCTTGGGAGCAATCCTGAGCATGTGGAATCTAGCCTTGGGGACAATCTCGAGCATACTCAGAACTAGCCTTGGAAATATCCCGAGCATGTGGAAACTAGCCTTGGAAGCATCCCAAGGATGAGGAACAAATCAAACGCCGTGGAAGATGGAGTACTCAACAACTCTAATCTCAGCAGCTTTACGCTCGTGTTCTCAAGCTTAGCCGACGCCACACCATCAACAAGATATCATTTGTTCTCAAGCTCTATGCTTGAATGCTCAAAATCCAACATTTTGAATGCTCTAAGCCCTTCGAATGCCCAACCACTGTGTACTGGATGCCTAAGTTCTACACTTGAATGCTCAAGCTCTACGCTTGAATGCCCAACCACTGTGTACTGGATGCTCAAAGCCTGTACTTTGAATGCTCGGACTCTACCCTCAAAATGCTCGAGCTCTATGCTCTGAATGCTCAAGTCCAAAACTTGAAAGAAGCTTTACGCTTAAAACAAACACACATGCATGGGCCCGTGCACATATTGCATTATTCACATCGAGTCTGCATCAATTAAATCACCATTACCATTATCACATCTAACATATCATCATCTTCATTATACATACTGTGTTTTTGCATCTCTCACTCATGAAACAGGTCAATCTTGTAGTCAAACCGGCGCTATGCCTCAGTTTTAATGATCGGTTTAGTGCCTCAATCCTCTTGCTCTACACCAAAATTTATGATGGGAAAGCTCCGTGCACAGATCTTTAGAATATAACCGGTTCCGTGCCTCGGTTCTATCACCTCAAAGCTTCAAGCTTCAACTCCTCAGGCTCTCGCCTCATGACTGCAATCGATTCCGCGCCTCGGTTCTATCACTTCAGGCTCCGTGCTCCGACTTCTTAGGCTCTTGCCTTATGACTGCAATCGGTTCCGTGCCTCGGTTCCCTCATCTCAAGTTTCGTGCTCCAGTTACTGGCCTTGTGCCCCCCATATCTCAAAATCGGCGTCTGATTCATCCCCAACAGATGGTTAGGATTTTACCCCAATTATATCTATTCCATCAAGTTCATTCACAAGGATAGGCTACTCTATCGAGCTCCCTTCAGTCAAAGTAAGGATGATCAAGAAAAGCAAACGACTCACCCACTATGTATTCATCTACCCCAAAATACTAAGGATGCTCTCTGCAAAAATTTTCCCAGCAGCTCCGCACTCCTTCAACTACTCCTCACCAAAATCTTGGCATTGCCCAGGTACGTTGCACTACAGCTTTTGAAGCCTGAAGGTACGTTTTCTGTTCTCAACCCTCCAAACTTTTTACTTTTTAATTGCCTCTGAACTATGGTTGGTCTGAATTTCCCCTGTGGAATACGTAGGCAGCCTCCCGGCCCAACCATAACAAAAACCTTTTTCAAAAAATCTTTCGGAATCGTGGTTGGACCAAATTGAGTTGCTTTTATAGCTTTGACTCTTACTTAAACATGTCTCGCGATCCGTCTAAGTTCAGTCAAAAGGGGGCATCTGTAAACACCCCAATTTGGCCTAACGATTATTTCAAATCCCTCATTGGGGACCATTTCGATGATAATATGGATACAATGATTGCTAATTAACTTCTCGTGAACCTTAGGACTTATGGTGAGAACTTCTAACCACTTAGAGGACCCAATCCAGAGCCAAATAGTCTTTCAGACAAAAATACAGAATCCTATGAGAATCTTTCTATCGGCGGTAACATTGATCTCACGGACTCAATATCATTTCTTCACCCGTGAAGCCTGTTGCTTGAAAATCTCCCTGAGAGATGGATTAGCAGGCCGCCGGATCTATTGCTCGGCCTCCAGATCGTCTATTTTCCAGATTCTGGAACGTTCTGTCAATCGTTTGATCCGTTCACAAAATCCTAGCAGCCAAATCCCGATGCCTTCGGGCTACATAAGAGATTGCCATGAAGAGTTAGTATTGTACTACAATTCCAATTTTGATCATGCATTGTGATTGGTTGGAGTGAGTCACCCCCATGCCTATATAAAGGGGCCTTTGGGTTCCGAAATTAATATGTTTAATCACTCTCTCTAGCCATGAAACTCTACACATATACTCTCTCATGCTCCCTCTACAAAAGCCCTAAACTTCTGAAGGCAACCGCGATCTGAAGATCAAACCCCAAAGTACAAACCCTAAACCTAGGGTTTCGAGAAGTAAAGTCAGTCAATCATATCCCTAATCCGAAGCAATTGAGCAACTAATGGATCAAGGTGGTGAGGCCTAGGGGCCTATGGTTTGATCTCTTTTACGTTTTTGTACTTTAATCATAGTATTTTGGTTTTCTGTTAATCGCCTAAGTCTGGTGTGAGGAAGAACATCGGTTGGGTCTTCGATCCTTTGGCCGGTACATCGATCCAGAAGGATTCCTCGGCCATGACATCCATTCACTGGCCGAGGGATCCATTCTCTGGGATAGTTTGTTTTCTGTTTTGATGTATGTTTTTATTACTGTTTTGGCTCACTTTATAAACTATTAAAAGCTAAATAACCAGATTATGTGTTTAGAATTAAATAAAGCAAATACTAATCATATGTCGAACGATTATGGGCCAGTTTCACGACTGGACAAAAGAGAGGTGCCTAACACCTTTCCCTTATTGTACTTTTGGCTTCCGTACCCAGAATCTCTATCTCTTTTTCTAGTTTTTATAAACTAGGTGGTGACTTTATTTTGATAATAACTATTATTGTGTGGCAATGTTCCTAGCCATGAGAACATCCACGATTTTGGTTTATGAAGTGAAACCAAACAATCATGATCAATCTGTATGGCGATACCCTGTTTGGGAGGTGTCTACAATTGTATGAAAGTTTAGATGTTTTTTTTGAAATTTTTCCAGGTTAACTCCTTCCATTTAGTTCTATCCATCACAAATAACGAAATGGGACGTCAAAGGCTTATTTGCTAATAGGATGACAAGTTCAGGTGTGTTTTTGTCATTATTGAAAGTCCATGTGCTTTTTTGAAAGGGCAAATTTCACTCAGACCCCTTGAGGTATCTGACAATGACAGAAAGTACCCCTCAGTTTTCAAAAATGACAGAAATCTCCCCTATTTCAGAGTTTGGGTTTCATTCCGTTAGTTCCGTTAGTGAAATGGACGGAAAACGTACGGAAAATGAAATTTTCAATTTTATTTAGTTCTACAGCTATCTTAGGGCTCGTATTGAACGTCCTAGAGCAAAAAATTAATTATGACCCTTTAAGATAAAATGATCAGAAAAATAAGGTCTTCGCACCGATTCAAACGGATAAAAAATTGGAGTACTTAAGTATCTTCTCTTCATTTGGTTCTATGGCTCTCTCAGGGCTCTCATTGAAAGCCTTGAGGTCAAAAATTAACTATAACCATTTAGGATAAAATGATAAAAATAAAAAATTTCACACCGATTCAAACGAATTAAAAATTGGAGCACTTAAGTATCTCCTCTTCGTTTAGTTCTACGGCTATCTTAAGGCTCTTATTGAAAATCTTAGAACTAAAAATTAATTATTGCACTTTAGGATAAAATAATCAGAAAAATAAGATTTTCGCACCGATTCAAATGGATTGAAAATTGGAGCACTTAAGTATTTGCTCTTCATTGAAAGCCCTAAAATCAAATAAAGAGCAAAATTTTAAATGCTCCAAATTTTAATGTGTTTGAATCGGTACGAAGATTTTATTTTTTTAATTATTTTATCCTAAATGGTCATAATTAATTTTTGGCTCTAGGACTTTCAATGAGAGCCCTAAGATAGCTGTAGAACTAAATAAAATTGAAGATTTCATTTTCTGTACATTTTCGTACATTTTCCGTCCACTTTACTAACGGATCTAACAGAATGAAACCCAAACTGTGAAATAGGGGAGGTTTCTGTCATTTTTGAAAACTCAGGGGTACTTTCTATCATTATTAGATACCTCAGGGGGTCTGAGTGAAATTTGCCCTTTTTGAAAAGTAACTCAAAGTTCAGGTGTTTTTTTTGAAAATTTCACTTGATTGAAAAGAACCTACCAGATGTTCAAAATACCACTCCAAAAGGACCGTACCCTTCTTTGCTTTCGTCACCTTATCAGAATAAAACATGACCATTTTCGGATTGCATACAAATTTAGTACTGTATTACCTTATTGTTTGTACTAAAATAAGTGCAACGAAATAAAAAGTGAAAAGAAACAAACTCGCTGGGTTTTCTCTCACTCTCCACACTACCAAGAATGTCAGACTGTTAGTTGGCGCTTTTTCACCAAACCGACCATACCCATCTACTATTCTCTCTCTAGTTTCTCTCGCTCTCTCTCCTCGCAGTTAGAGTATGGCATATATATATCTTCTCTGCGTGTTCCTCGTGTATATGTCTCTTCAAAAGAACTCCAACCCAGAATTCCTCCCACTCCCAAACTTCCAGGAATCAAAAACCTAAATTCTCGCGATGCTTTAATGCTAAAATCTTGCGTTTTGTTTGGATTTTGTACTATTTACACCAACATCAATGGAGGCTAAGCCAATACCAAATCTCTTCATCATTATCATCTTGGCGTTGACTTTAACGGTGACAAGCACATACTCTCTACCTTTTGTCGTCTTCCATGGTAAAGTTCAAAGCATTGTAGTATACTAGTATCTTTTTGGTTATGACTGTCGTAAGCTGTAGTTTTTTTTGTCCTTTATTAGTTCCCACTAAAAAAACAGTGAAAAGTGAAACCTTATAACTAACGAAAAATGAATGCTGGTTTAATAAGAAAATTACTTGATATATGTGCCGAACCTGTTGGGTTTGTGAAATGTGCCGAATCTGTTGGGTTTTTGAAGCCTAATTTCGGGTTTCACTTTGCCACTTCGCTGACTATTACACTTTTTCTTTCATTTGATAAATAGTGAAAGCTGGTGTGAAAGGCAGATATGCTCAGTAAGACAAACGGCCGATTTCCCAACAGAATCAATATAAGCCGTTTGATACAAAAAGTTGGAATACAATGTTTGTTGTTTGTAATTTTGTCATGAAATGGTTATCATATGGCTGACATGTTGGCGGCGGTTGTCTTACTTTGTTGACTGTGGTGATAGTGATGGTTATGGATCTGTAGTGAAGGTGGAAGGGTGGTGGTGTTGTGGGTATGTTGGAAATGTAATACTGGTTATGTTAAATGTGGGTGTTTTTTAGGTAAATATTCTAGATGTGGGTTTTTGAAATTTCCATATTTTTACCACTATTATTTGCAGATTCCCTCATTTGTTGTGCTTACAGCCTACTTTTTGGGACTGTTAACTTTAATACATACGTGGAATAACTTTCAAGCCACTATGATTATGACCTGTATATATGGTAGTGTGTTTGTGCTTTTGTCTTCTTTTTTTTTTGGTTCCATTAGTTTGTAATTTCTGTTTTCGGCAATCTTACCCAAAAATTCATACATTTTGTGCTTTCTACGGATTTAATGTAAGTTTCTTTCTGTTTCTTCTTTCACACTTTCTAGTTCGAGAACAATGTTCATACAAGACCTTGACTAATGTAGCCTAATCTGTGCTCGATTATGATAAGGGGTAAGCATTTCCATTAGTTTCTCTAGCATATATACCTTTAAACTTGTAGATTATCTTTTCCCAGATTCGATACTAATTTCCAATGTCGTAAATTCTTCAGCGATTCAGATGTTCATTTAATGTACCTTTGATGATTGTTGTATCTTGTATTGAAAGTACACTCTGCTCCCCATACTCTGTTTTCAGGGAGAACTCCATACAAAGCTTTTCACTAAACGTGATACATTAGCCAAAGACACTTGACTATAAGTACCTTATAAATGTTGCACGCATGACGCATCTACATTTCCAATGGATTGTTCCTTTTGATGCATTTATCTCATTGGTAAATACGTACCCTGTAATTTTTAACTTGCTAATTATATTACTATTTAGGCAACCCCCTTCCCCATATGATTATGTCTACAACCAGCAATAACTCGATTTCAGTACTTTTGCAATACATAATTATGATAGTGTGACCATGGGAATGTAGTTTTGTTGTATCAGCCTCAACAGAACAGGTCTCCGTTCATTTAGAAGTTCTTCACGATCTTGACAAAGAAGGGTCTAAAATAGTTTTCCAATGACAGAATCCGTGGAAAGGGATTGGTTTGGTGTGATGAAGGACTATGAATCAAGTTTTTTCGTTTACGAAACTTATATCATAAACAATGTGTAGTAGTATTAGTAGCAGTAGCAGTAGCAGTGGTTGTAGTACTGCTATTGCTACTACGACTGCTATGATAAGAATTTGTACTTCTATGAGTTTGTTCTTGCTGACAAGTTTCTTTTTCTTGCATACAAATTAAGATTCCAAACCTTAATGTATGCACTAGGACACAATAATCTGAGAGACCATCCCACAGCAGGGAGTACAGAATAGCTGTTTAGTTCTTGCCTTTCTTTCCTGTTATTGCAGGGATTGCAGATAAATGCAGTGGTACAGAAGTCACACGTTTCACCGAGCTTCTGAGCAATTGGTCGGGCGCTGAAGGATATTGCATGTATGCTCTCATTACACTGTATTGATGTCCTCTACTAAAACCAAAAGAATCTAGAATGATGGATCTACTCCACTTATATATTTTTCTTTTTAGGAGATTGCTTTGTATATAAGTACTCTTTTTTTTTTTTTTTTTCTTTTTCTTGATAGGCTATAAGTACTCTTATTCTTATACTACTTGCCATAGAATTACCACAATAAAACCAATATCTAAATTAGTTTTGTCTAGTCTTATAATTTTGACCTCGGTGGCAATAGATAACTGAAACTAGTTCAATGGAAACAATTGTCAAAGATCCATCCATATACTTCTACTTTGTCTCTGGACTCTCTACTTAAGCGGAATTGAGGCCGATATTGTTTCGCTAGCATTACATTGCCTAGTTGAATCTTCTTAAATCAAATGTAACCTTTGACTTATTTTTTTTTTCTACACAGAGAAATTGGAAACGGAGTATGGGATTCTTGGTTTATGCCCCTTATGAAACAGGTGAATCTCACATACTCCTGAAAATGAAATTTTCAGTTTGGTTTATTGTTTGGGTCGGATACGAAGTTGAAACATTTCGGAATACATAGGAATTCGGAAACCTTTCAGTGTTTCCCGTGTTTTGGTGCCTTTCGGTGGAAACATTGGAAAATCTGATTTTTTTTTTTTCTCCAGTTGCCTAGGAAACAAAAATGTTTCTGCTATTCCATCAGAAAGGAAAGAAGTTTTGTTCTGTGTATAGTACTGCAAAGAGTGCTTGTTCTCCATTATGCAAAGTATTAACGAACTTAACAGTAATCTAACATATTTGTCTGTCTTTCAATTTGTAGACAACAATTGCTTGTGAGAAGGTGGTAAAGCTGTCTGGTAATGTGTTTGCTTCACCAGAATGAATATGGGGGTTGACTGTTTTCTTAGTTGGTGCCTTATTCAACATACAGGTGAAGAACATGAGTGAACTCAGCGAAGGTTACAACATAGTGGGACTTTCTCAGGTGAAAAACAAGTGGTTGTGTATGTTTTTTTTTCCGTCACATTTTAGTCCGTAGTAAATTATTTTTCTTTTAGTTGCTCGTTTTTCTCTCTAAGCTAACTTTAGGTGCCTTTTTTTGCCCTGCTGACTGCATTTTGTTTTTTCTTGCATTTTTCGCCTGCTAATTTAGGAATGTTAATCAGAGAGTTGTGTGATACTTATTTTTTGAAAGAAGCTATGTCGCTCATACCTTCTAATTTTATTTAGCTTAATGCAAGTGTACTAATGATTGATGGTCGATGACTCGAAGCAGTTGCTAAGTCCAATGGACTTATGTTCGTCAGAATTCAGCAATATATTATATATCTGAATAAGCCCTTGTCTCAAGGCTTACTGGAGGGAGAAATCTGTCCCATGAATATGTAGTTCGAAACAGCAATGGGTTACAGCATCCTTACCTGTTTGCTTCCTACCTCAGAAGACAAGCTCTAATCAAATAATTCTTAGCTTGGAAGTGGAATTCAGGGGTAGCAAAGTGGGAAGGAATCTGTAATAGAATTTAATGAAAGTGAAGCAAAACGATTGATATTTGGTGATCCAAGCATTAACAAAAGCCTTTATCATACATATATCAGTACAATCCCTGCCTGGCTAGTTTCCACCAAGATAGAGATAGTAATGCATGACTAAGAGGTCTGAATACAACAGTGAATGTTTGTGGGAGATGGCACAAAGTATTTTTTAAATTTTATTTTCTCTTTCTTTCTGTGGGGTAGTTCAGACTTTTGACTTTCCTTTCCAATAAAGTATTCTATAATATCCTTAGGACTTTGTCTTGACAAATAAGTAGGGTGACCAATGGTTCAGTGGTGAAAATCTCAGTCTACCAATCCTAGTTGTGGAGTCGGAGGACAACCACTTTGCGCCAAGGTTGGACCTGTATCCTATCTACCCCTGCCAGACTCTCATTGATCAGTACTGTCTCGGCGTGCTTTTGGGTACGGTTTTTGAGTGTGGATACGTTGTAAATGAGTAGCTAGGTCAATTCAAGAGTCAGCTCGGTTAAGCATTACTTTCTTCTTTTAAAAGACATTAAGCATTACTTTGAACTAGTAAATAACAGAAAAGTGGTATCAGTGACATGTCATGACTAAATGAACCAAAATATTCTTAAGTACAAATTTAAGTTTTTACCAAATCTTCTTTGAACTTTAAACTGAGATTTCCTTGTCGATTGACTCTTCTTATCCCAAATGGATGATCCATGCTTGAACTTCCAAGGCATCACTTATTTGAACTTTAGACTCTGGCGAAAGATCACTTCATCTTCTAGGCTGATCGCTTGATGAAGTGCTTGAGCCCTCCTATATACAATAATCATATGGGCTCATTTTTTTCAGTCAGATGCTTATGCAACTTTCTTGGTGAGTGATGTAGAATTCATGCAAGATCTTGGTTCTTTTTTGTCAACCACAAAATATGTTGTGTGGTGAGTTCAGCGCCTTGTACAACTGGTAAGCACTTGTCTTTTTTGATAACAGTTGAAAAATATAAAAGCACCCTAAACTTACAAGTAATGAGAGTTGAACCCTGCCTGTTAAGGGCTTGTGTAGTAGTGGTACCACAAAATCAACCTACCATTTCGTAACAACCAAACCAAACCAAACCGAGCCTTATGTCCCAATCACTTGGGGTCGACTACATGAATCCTTTCCTCCATTGAGCTCTGTCAAGGGCCACTTGTTCACACAAACCTATTATACTCATATCTTTGCACACTACAACATCTAATGTCAATTTAGGTCTACCCCTTCCAGTAGCATTGTTACCCAAAGCTATCCTATCCGCTCTTTTAACTACTACATCTCTTGGTCTACGATAGACATGCCCAAATCACCTCAGCCTATTTTCCCTCAACTTGTCTTCTATGGGTGCTATACCTACCATCTCACGAACCGTTTCATTTCTAATCTTGTCTCATCTAGTTTTACCACACATCCACCTCACATATAACATAATAAATAATTAACTACAAACTAGTCTATTCATTTTTCCTTAATCCGTGGGGGCTTGTGTATGAAATTTCTGGATCCGCCACTGCCTACTGGAAATCCACACAAGAGGATGTGTGTTCCTAAGTGGGGGAGATTGTAACACCCATAGCCAGGCTTCGGAGGGAAGTCCTGGTAGATGTTTGGATGGGTGGTCACTAGATCCGCCACTGCCTACTAGGAAGTCCATGGAGCTTGGGTGGCTAAAGCGGACAATATTGTACAAGGCAGGAACGGGTAGTTACACATGGTATCAGAGACTGAACCAACCAAAAATGGAAAGAAATCTTGACCCCACACTTGAGGACGTGTGTTCCTAAGTGGGGGAGATTGTGACGTCCCATAGCCAGGCTCTGGAGGAGAGTCCTGGTAGACGTCTAGATGGGTGGTCACGGGTCTCACATTGCTTGGTGAATGCAAAGTGCAGTAGTATATATAATAGATCATGCCTCTATCTTTTACAAAGTTTTTTAAAGCCGTGAGGGCGTCAAAGCTCATTGGAACTTTACAATTAAGCATGCTTGCCCTGTAGCAATGCTGGGATGAGTAACCTACTGGGAAGTCCATGGAGCTTGGGTGGCCAAAGCGGACAATATTATACAAGGCATTGTTACACGTATGCAGCAACTTGGTTAGATGCACGTTGGTGAGCTGCCTTTCATCAATTACGCGAGTCACGTCGGTAGGATCCGAAAAGATGGTAACTGAATAACATTGTTCAGAGCCGATCGTTTGGGTCCGGCTTCTCGGGTTATGATGCTATCGTGCTCTACAGACCAACCCATAGTATGACCCGGACTACGGTTCGGCCTAACCTATGGAGTAGGTCCGCCCCACCAAAATTAGCCTAGTAAGGCTATTGAGCCCTGGTGCCTATCCGGACCAAACTATTTGGTTTGGATAGGCACATGGTTTAATGTGTTCATGTGTTGTGTTGTAGTTTAAAGCTTCCCTGGGAATGTTTTCACCGATGAATTTTTGTAAAGCACTATTTCATCTATGGTTTAATGATTTTCCCTTATTGGTTGACGAATTTTTACAACATTCGTACGTTTTATAGGGAAATATGGTTGGCCGAGGGGTTGTCGAGTTTTGTGATGGAGCACCTCAAGTAAGGCTAATTCATTAGAGCTTTGATTAAGTACTTGTTCATCAATCTCTTCTCTCTCTCTCTCTCTCTCTCTCTCGCATGTGTGGGTATAATATGTTGGTGTGTATCTTTATTAACTTGTCTTTGCTGCTGTTTATTGTTTCCTTCTGGCACGTTTATTTTCCTGGCATGAGACTCATTTCTCCATCTGCATGTGAAGCTTAATATATGTACTCCTTTTTTTTCTTTCTTTGAGACAGGTGAAGAATTTCATATCACTAGCAGGTCCTCATGCTGGTATAGCTTCTCTGCCGTTTTGTGGAGTAAGTTATCCTTTTGCTGCTTCAGTTGTTCATAGATTTGCATTCTTAAAGATGTTTGACCATCAAACTTAGAAAATATTTCTGTATAGTTGTGTTTCCTTTGTTTTTTTCCTATTGATGCTTCTTTAGTTCCTTTGCTGAACTTTGGATGTTGTAAGACAAATTTTAGTGTCTACAGTTGTATAGGCTGCTGGATGTATTGGTCTTGGATGTATAGTTGGCATATTCTAGGCTGGTGTGGTTTAGTTGTTGCTCTGGTATCTTGGTGCAAGCTAGGTGGTGTTGCCTCATTGAATTTGTCTTCTTTGTTTGGTCTTAATAAATGAAGTACTTGTCCAAAAAGAAACTAACAAAATATCCAGAAGTCTAGGTTTACATTTTGTGCACAAGGTTACTTGTCCTTTCGACCCGAAATAACTCAGAAGTAGTGTGAGGTAGAACACGCTGCAGCTTAGACCTTCTCTGCATAGACAGAAACACAAACTGAAGGAGTATCCATGCTTCATCGCCTAGAACCTTGCACTCCGCCTGTTAGTTAGAGACATGTTGCTTCGTATGTAGTAAGAGGAGAATTTTTTGCCCAGTACTTTAGGAATTTTGAGGTGTTTGGTATTGCATAAGATGCAACTCCAAATTGTGGACACTTGCCTATTGCCGAGTGAGTCCCACATGCTTCTTTTGCTCTTTTCTGTATATTCATTTCTATTGCGGTGTACCATTTTGAGAAATACCCATTGCGGTGTATCTTTTGGAAGTGCCCATTGCAGTGCACTTGGTTTTGGATTCACCACTTGGTTTTAGGAATCAAGAAACCATTGCAAGATTCTCAAAGGTTTGAGAGGTTGGAGTACGAAAAGGGGAAGGTGTTATGCACCCCTCTTCACCCAACCCAAAGGTTTGATTTAGGGCTTTAAATGTTATTATTGATCAACCAAACAAGTACATTGTAATTAGGCCCTTTCAGTGATGAAAGCCATAAAACAGTTGATTGGGACAGGTAGAGGTAGCATGCAAATACACAAGTATAGAAAACCAGCCTTTGCGGTGAGACTGATTACAAGGCCGCACCATCGATCACGCGGCCGTGACTTGAACACTTAGTGATTAAACGGTTGTGGCTTCAATCACGCGGCCATGGAATCAATACCAAACAATTGTGCCGTCTGCTGAATACATTACGCAGCAGTGACTTCAAGCTGCACTAGACTAACATAAAAAGCAAAGAACAGAGGGAAAATGAAGTAGAGGTTGCAACCCAGATGATTGTGGAGCCACCCCACCTTGGGTCCCTTAGGGTTTCTCAGCTTTTTGGATTTGATTCCTGCAGAATTTTGGATTGAATAGGATTTTCTAAGAATTAGGAAAGTTATATTAAAATGCCTTTCACAAATCACTTGTCTATACATATACTTTCTGAGTGGTATCTATTGGATTCTTCAGAACTGGTCACAAATGATGTGAATTAGGTCCCTATTTATAGATGATTGGGGGAAATACATATGTGGACAAGAGGAGATAATGTGCTTAGATTTGTCAAAAACTGACCAGAAACACAACAATCCAATGGGATTTGAGGAGTTTCGGATGAACATCAACCCCTAGTGAGTTATCTGTGCATGAACAAAGATTCTGCGGCAGCCTAATGAACATGTGGCCGCCTAATGTCAGCACAATCCTGTGGCCGTTGGAAAAGAATTCGATGTCTTTGTGCCTCTCTGATCTCGCGGCTGTTACATCGATCCAAAGGCCATGTTTCTGATGGCGTGGTTCTCCTCAATCATACTGCCGCCTGATCAATCACAAGGCCGTGCCTTCTCAATGTCGCATCCGTTTGATCAGAGAATGGAGAACATTTTTAAACCCTAAGGCCCTAAAGTTCACATCCTCAGTCTATTTCCTAATATTGAAGGTCTCCCTTATGATTGTCGGTTTTGCAAGAACCTTGTACCTTAATTATAGTAACCAGCTTTGGGATCGCCCTTGGCTGGGCTTAAACCTTTACGGAGCCAATGCCTACACAAATGGGCATTTTAATTTATTAAGGGGTCTTTATATTTTGATTGCACACCTCTACATTTCGTGTTTTGGTCAAGTTCATAAATTTATTAATTCTTGATCGTGTCATCCTGTGATGAACTTTTTCCCTGCGATGTATTACTATATTGGTATTGTGGTTAATTATGTCAGAGATGGTCCTGGCCTGTATCAATAAAATGCAGATGGGTTGGAAAAATTTTGCTACAAAAGATTAATTATACTAGTGTGCAATTCGTGATTTCGTCTTTCAACGCAGATAGTAACCTAGTATTGCAGTCCTAATTTGATGTGTCCTATGTGAGCAGTCTGGTGTGCTGTGCATTCTCGTGGACTATTTAGTCAAGTTGGCAGTTTACGACAGCTATGTCCAGGTGGTGATTTCTTTATGAGCTTTCTTTGATTGTGCAGCCACCATGCATTGTTGTGGGCTTTCTAAGATGGAAAATAATTTTACCACCACAATTTTGCTATTCAAAAGATTATTATACCTAACATTGTCTAAAACTAATTCTGCATAGGGCAATTGAGTTATTTTTCTATACTAAGGACATTAGTTTTTTTTTTTTCCTTCCCCCGCTCTTTCTCTTGTTTTTTTATTTTTGTATTCTCTCTATGATTGCAAAATGACATTAGAGTGACCTCACCTTCGTGGATTGCAGGAACACTTGGCACCTGCTAATTATCTCAAGGTTCCAACTGTGAGTGAATTACTTTACTTGAGTTTAGGAGACCTTAATACGCTTATTGAAGTTAAATCATATTCGAAGATAAATATTATCATAGGTTCAAATAGTGGTATGTCCAGAAATAAAAGCCAGTCCTTTCCTCCGATCTTGATGAGTTACTTCTTCCTTTATTCTTGCGATACAGTAATACACTATAAAGCTTGGTGGTCTTGATTGTTTGCACCGTTAGTTTAATATTTGCTTCTACGTGCATATAATTTTTTTTATCTATTTGGCAACCTCTCTCCTTGATGAACATTATTATCTTCAGGGGTGACCCTATTCGAGGGATGATGGGGTCATGAACCCATGAATTTTTAGAAACCAACTACAAGTATATTATAAATGTACAATTTGCTTAGGTAATTTCCATTTGGACTTGAACCGAGAGACTCTAGCACTGCTTCCTAAGAGCAGCTTGTCTACTGATTTTACCATGGCAGCTTGCTATACCTGATAATATTATGTTCATATTCAATTGTCAAGATTGAAGAAGTACACTCAATCTGGTACTTTAGGAAATATTCAAATCGATGAATAATAATCCATTGGAATTGAAAGGAACGCATTGAAAAAGTGTAAAAATAGGATATGCGGTCAGTCTAGACTGTTCGTGCATCATTTGAGTTCAAAACAATTAGTTTGGCTTGGCAAACTAGTTTGGATTCAGTCAATCTAGTAGACAACATAAAAATAAAAATTAAGAATTATTTTTTAAGTGGTTCACAGATGTGAATTATTTCTTTTCCCAGGATATTGAAGGCTATCTAAAAGGATGTAAGTTTCTCCCAGAGCTTAATAATGAACATGTGAATCATACAAACTCTACTTACAAAGAACGGTTTGCGAGTTTGGAGAATTTGGTGCTTATAATGGTAAGTTGAAGAGTTATGGCCCACTGGGCAATGGGCGTGATGTTTTTTTTTTTTTTTTTGAGCTTTCAACGGTTATCTCAAAGCTATGAAGATGTATTTGGTTTCCTGATGCTTTTCTGCCTTGGTCTAATAGTTTGAGCAGGACAAGGTTTTGGTGCCAAAGGAAACATCCTTGTTTGGTTATTATCCAGATGGAACCTGGAGCACAGTTTTGCCTGCTCAAGAGGTAAGTTAATGGTTCAAAGAATATTGCTCTATTGTAGTTTTTTTTTGGTATCTCATTAAGATTTTATTATATATGTCCTAAGAGACGAGTTCTTACACCTTTAATTTTCTTGTTTTCTAAGTTTAGAGTTTTAGTACAATGCCTATTTAAGAAAAGGTCGTGCTTACCACCCACTCTATGAACTGTGAAGTGTGGTTAAGGAGCAAGTATATGCATCTTTTTGTGACACTTGTCACATCAACAACATCAGTACCTATGTAATGGGAGGGAGGACTGGAGGCAAATTTAACATCTAACAATATATGAAGCGACTACTGTCAAGTACGATATATAAACTTGTCACGTGCTAGTAACAAACGTATATGTAGTTTTTTCTTGAAATCCTAAATGGATGGTGCCACGGATAGCCTGTACAAATTTCATGTACTATAGTCAAATGAGAATGTGGAATTAGTAATTTATGTTCTGTGGTTTTAACAAATCACAAGTTGAAATGTTCGTTAATGCACAACAAAGAAGCAGATGTAGAAACTTTTCCGGGTTTTGTTTCCTTAATTCGGAAGTATGCAAACCGTAAGAATGCTGAAAAAGTCCATTTTATTTGATGTTTTCAACCGCGAATTTGTCTGAGGGTTTAGTATGGAATCAGCCCAATTTGTTTCCTTCTTTTTTCAGGTGGAAAATGATTTTATTTGAGTGGTACCACTAAATCTTACTATATTTTCTTCCCTGCAGACAAAGCTCTACACAGAAGATTGGATCGGTTTGAAAACCCTGGATGAAGCTGGCAAGGTGAAGTTCATAAACGTGTCAGGGGGTCATCTTCACATCTCGACAAGTGACATGCTGAAATATATAGTACCTTACTTGGAGGACGATGAATCATCCATACAACAGCCGGTAACGAAATCATATCACTCTTGGTTGTCATCTATCTGGAATTTCATCAAGGAACTGGTTGGATTCACAGAGGACAGAATTCTTCTATACACTTCATATTAATGTCAAGTGCCCTTCATTTCCACGTGATCTGGAAAGGAATAGAACAATCGGACGATTTTTTGGTTCATCTCATAGTATTATTCATTGTTGTACCATCCTTTGAAGGAACTCATTTTACGATTAGACAGTAATGGGAATTCATGAATTCTGGGACGAGCATTGTGGGCCGGTTGAGTGGACTAACTGTTTATAAAAATCTGGGGGAAAATGACGGCCAATGACATATTTTGATAATTAATATCCGTCAAGGACATTTTCAGCATTAACAAATGTTCTTAGCTTATTCTTGATAGATATTAATTATCAAAACACGTCATAGGCTGTCATTTTCCCATAAATCTGCATAGTCAGTTTTTTTTTTTTACTGTTTCTGCTTTGGGCCAGAAAGCATTTCAAAAAAAGTGCAGTTCTTGTTTAGATCTACCGATAGCCGCACAATACTTGCAAAATTGAAACAGAAATTTCTAGTGTACCGCTATAGAACCAAGGGGAACTAGTCATGTTGCACGACATAGATTGTTGTGCTACTTAGAAACAACATGCTAGTAAGGTAAGTGTAATAGAAACGAAAATGTTGAGATTGATGTGTGTTAAGATTTTTGCGAGATAGAACTGCAGGATGGTAAGGGTAGCAGCGATAAAAAATATTCCCTCCGACCCTAAATAAGTGTCTTGTGCGCAAACTTAGGCCTTTAAAAAGATGTATTTGTTTTGTTAAAAAATTTAATTTTTTTTACAAATGAATAGATAACAACGAGTTCTATTGGATTGTGAAAAAAAAAGTTTTTTTTAACGAAAAACATGCATCTTTTGCAAGACCTAGGTTTGCGCGTCGGATACTTATTTAGGGACAGAGAGAGTAAGATGAGAGAAAATAGAATAGTTTGGACATGTCTAACGTAAGATTGGTACATGAGGTAGTCAGGAGGAGTGACATGGATATGGTAGAGAATAGCATTTGGAGAGGAGACCAAAATTGACTCTCGAGTCTAGAGGTTTGTTGGACATTCACAGAACATGATGTCCTTGACAGAGCTCAATGGAGAGAATGTATTCATATAGCCAACCTCAATTTATTGGAACTTAAAGCTCGGTTTGGTTTAGAAGGAAGACTCAAATGTGTTTCCTTTTTGGCTTACATTTCATGTCATTTTCCCTAGTAAATCCATGTTTTAGACCTATATTTTAGGGGCCATATTAACTTGGGCTCCCTGCTGATGCACTGTTGGATCAAACACTCAGAGGTTAGTCAAGATGTGCATAAGCTGACCTAAACACTCTAAGTTATCAAGAGACAAAGTTTAGATGTCATACAAACATGGTTACCAAAAGGTGGATGATGGATTGTTGAAGAGTCACTTTTATTTGTCGGCTCATCATCATCATGTCGTTTTCGAATCAAAATATATTTATATGACCTTGAAGTTAACTTATACTTTGTAGAACAATGGTAAAGACTAAGTATAGTTCTTTAGAGGACTAAATAGCTAAGTCAAGTGAAATTCAATTAATTTCTAAATTAATTCAAGAAAAGTGATTTGTTTGTAAAGCTATAACTAGATGAAATAAAATAATAGGAGTGATGACAATCTAAGAAAGAAAAGTCTAGGGTTTCAAATCTATCACCACCGCATAACAAGTTATGTATAAACTCGGCTTACTATTCAAATCAATTATGATTACTGTTAGGACTTGCAATTCGTATTAATAAGTGGTAAGAAAATATTCACGGTTTGTCATCACTCCTATGATTACGAGACATGCTAGGGCGTTCCCTTTAAGCGACGCGTTGTGCCTGCCTTTGGGTGCTTCAAAAAATGAGCAAGGGGCGCCACACCGGCGCCCGGGTGTGGTGATAAATGAGCAAGGGTTCTCGCGCGTGCCTGGATGAGCGTGGGTAAAGAAGCTAGCCCAGGACTATAGGATTCGTTTAGCAACTTGGAATATAGGGACATTGACGGGCAAGACTAGGGAGCTAGTTGACACCATGCTTAGGAGGAGGATTAGTATAGCTTGCCTTCAGGAGACTAAGTGGGAAGGGGAGAAAGCTGGGGAGAAAGCTAGGGAGATAGAGGACACAGGTTATAAGTTTTACTATACACGTAAGGATAGACATAGAAATGGGGTACGTATTGTAGTAGATAAACACCTGAAAGATTCGGTAGTTACGGTAACGAGAAAAGGAGATTGGATTATTTTAGTTAAGCTTGTTATCGGAGAGAGTATAGTTAATATTATTAGTGCTTACGCACCCCAAGTAGGCTTGGATGATCTTATTAAAGAGCAATTCTGGGAGCAAATGGATGACATGGTTCAAGGGATACCTTTTAGGGAGAAGCTATTTATAGGAGGCGATTTCAATGGTCATGTGGGAGTGCATAAGCAAGGGTATGAGAAGTTACATGGTGGCTTTGGATTTGGTGACCTTAATGAAGGTGGTAGGAGGATTTTAGATTTCGCGGTAGCTTTTGACCTTATAGTTGGGAATACTCTCCATATGAAGCGAGATGAGCATTTAATTACCTTTTAGAGTGGAGCCAATAGAAGCCTAATCGACTATTTTCTTGCTTGAGGGGCATACTGTTTGACATGTAAGGATTGTAAGGTTATTTCTGGAGAGTGTCTAGTAGCACAACATAGATTTTTTGTGTTAGATATTTGTCGCAAGTGAAATAATAGAAGGAGAAAAGAAACTAGATGCTTACGGACTAAATGGTGGGGCCTAAGAAGGGAGAAACTAGAGGTATTCAAGGAAAAAATGTCTCAAGAAGTACGGTGGGGAGTGGAAGGCGATAGTGAGAATATGTGGAATACGATAGCTGACAATATTAGAAGAATATCAAAAGAAGTTCTTGGCGAGTCGAAGGGAAAAGGTCCAATTTCTAAGGAGACATGGTGGTGGAATGACGAGGTTCAAACCATGGTAAAAGCAAAGAAGGAGTGCTTTAAAAAGTGGCAAAAGGACCGGAATGTGAAAAATTTTCAGGGCTATAAGCAAGCTAGTAAGGAAGCTAAGAAAGCCGTTAGGGTTGCTAAGTTGAAAGCCTATGAGAATTTCTATGCTAGACTCGATAGTAAAGATGGAGAAAAGATTATTTATAAACTTGCTAAGCTACGAGAAAGGAAAGTTAGAGACGTTTCTCAAGTTAAGTGTATAAAAGATATTGATTTGGTGGTGTTGGTGAAAGATGAGGCGATCAAGGATAGATGGAAGTCGTATTTCGATAAGTTGTTAAACAAGAAATATGAAAAAGGCTTTGGTGGGGAGGAAGTGTATGTACCTAGCCAGAACATAGAATATGAGTTTTATCGAAGAATACAAAAGTTCGAAGTGGTTAAAACTTTGAAAAAGATGAAATTGGGTAAGGCCCTAGGACCAGATGGTATCCCTATTGAAGTGTGGAAAAGTCTAGGTGACTTGGGGGTGACTTGGTTGACGAAGTTGTTCAACAAGATTATTATGACTCGGAAGATGCCCGAAGAATGGAGAAGGAGCAGTTTAGTACCTATCTATAAGAATAAAGGGAATATTCAAAGCTACAACAACTATAGAGGTATTAAATTGATGAGTCATACGATGAAATTGTGGGAAAGAGTTATTGAGCATTGCTTGAGGATGGTGACTACGGTGTCAGAGAAACAGTTTGGGTTCATGCTAGGAAGATCAACCATGAAAGCTATCTATCTATTAAGGAGATTGGTAGAAAAATATAGAGCAAAGAAGAAGGATCTCCATATGATTTTCATAGACTTAGAAAAGGCTTATGATAGGGTGCCTAGAGACATTATATGGTGGGTTCTGGAGAGAAAAGGAGTGACCAAAGGGTATATCGAGGTGATTAGAGACATGTATGAAGGTGCCGTCATTACCATTAGATCACCAATAGGGAAAATAAGTGAATTTCCTATCACCGTAGGATTGCATCAAGAATCAGCCCTGAGCTCATATCTCTTTACCTTAGTTATTGATGAATTGACTAGACAATTTCAAGAGGATATTCCATGGTGTATGATGTTTGCAAATGACATTGTCCTCGTAGATGAAACCGCTAGAGGTGTTAATACGAAACTTGAAATTTGGAGAGAAGCATTAGAGTCAAAGGGTTTTCGGATAAGTAGGAGTAAAACTGAGTATATGGTGTGCAAGTTTAGTGGTACCAGTAGTGCACATGAAGAAGTAGTGATGATCCAAGACCAGGAGATACCAAAGAGTGATCATTTTAGGTATTTAGGCTCAATTATTAGTAGAGATGGAGAGATTGCAGATGATGTGACCTATAGGATTCAAGTGGGGTGGCTCAAGTGGAGAAGCGCTACTGGTGTGCTATGTGACAAGAGGGTACCTACAAAATTAAAGAGAAAATTCTATGGAACTGCCATAAGATCAGCGATACTTTATGGGACAGAATGTTGGCCTATTAAGAGATAACATGTGAGCAAAATGAGTGTAGCAGAAATGAGAATGTTGAGGTGGATGTGTGGTAAAACTAGACGAGACAAAATTAGAAATGAAACAGTTCGTGAGATGGTAGGTGTAGCACCTATAGAGAAGAAGTTGAGAGAAAATAGGCTAAGGTGGTTTGGGCATATCAACCGTATACCAGAAGATGCAGTAGTTAAGAAAGCGGATATGATAGCTCTAGGTAGCAATGTTACAGGGAGGGGTAGACCTAAATTGACATTAGATGCTGTAGTGCGCAAAGATATGAGTATAATGGGTCTGTGTGAACAAGTGGCATTTGACAGAGTCCAATGAAGGAAACGGATTCATATAGCCGACCCCAAGTGATTGGGACATAAGGTTCGGTTTGGTTTGGTTTGGTTTGGTTTGTCAATCGGCATAGAATATCTCATAGCACAAACCATCGTACTAGTATAACTTGTCTCTATGACACACATCGTCCAATGGCAAGGTCCGTCTTACAGGCATAACTTATCTCAATCATTCAAATTGCAAGCTAAAGAATTACATGATTGTAGTTGAAATCTAGAATACAAGCACCAGATAGATAGGAAATATTCAAACCAATTTTTGATCAAAACACAAACATAATTCATTTGTATTAAAAGAAAAGAAGTACATCCATGTCTGACTATGCATCCCAATAGTCCATACAAACAACAAAACACACCACAACCCAACAACACAAAGACAAAGACCCAACATAACACACAACCAACAGGACTAACCATACACCCCACAAAACTCAAAAGAACACCCCAAGCACTGCCTCACACCGACCACACCGCTAACAATACTTGCAAAACAAGAAAAAGAAAAAGAGATAGAGGCAAGTCAATGCAAAGCACAGCGGTGATGGATACGGTAAGTATGAGGGTCACCACAACTATTCTCAATCACCCTTTCTCATTTACGCTTCCTCTGAGTGGGGTTATGCGTAGCCTTAGCACTATGACCACCAATTTTGACATTGTCTACCTTCTTCCTTTTCGATTGCCGGGAGTCTTAACAATTGTAGGGCCACAGTCCTCAGAACGGAATCGCCATAAGGTCGTAATTCTCTTAGACCTCAAATTCTGAGGTCCAACAGCAGTCTCCACAACATCTCCAACTTGATCAGACGAGGAATCCTCAAAGCTAGGTTGATGAGGTGCAAACATTGGAGAAGTAGACACACAACTGGACAAGGGAATTGGATCATCATGCATCTAGGAGGCCGAAATAGGATCAGACACATTATCCATTGGAGAAGGAGGGTCTTCACCAAAATAATCCTCCGAAGGCACATGGATTTCGGGAATAACACTAAAATTAACAGTAGGAAAGGGTTCTTTCACTTTAACTTCAACAACCAAGAGACTCGGCATATGGGAGAATTGGAACTTCCTACCCGTATCCGATTCTCGAAGACAGTTGCGATTAACCAGGAGAAAATCACGACCCATAATGACCTTCTTCTTGCGATGGCAATACTTTGCAAGATGATGACCCTTCACACAACTAGATTGCTCAAAGACCTTACCACCATCCTTAAACTTCTCAGACTTACCACAAGATTCAAAAACTCCTGAAGCAACCCAACTAGAGGAAATCCCCTCACACTGACTCTTCGACCAAGCTCGCAAAGTATAAGCCACCAAAGCATCACTTGCCTCCATGTTAGTGTTAGACTGCGAGAACTCCCCAACCTGGAACCGATGATAATGGGCACCAATCCTAGAACATCCCCCATGAAAAGAATTATCAACCTCCACATCCTCCGAATTTGATTGGTCCAAAGCATTGTGCACCTCTTCCCATGGTTCGTAATTCGAATCAAAGATGTCACGTGACCGAGCTTTGGCTACTACCCTTGCCTTAGCAACCCGTGAAGATGAGCCCCAATCAAAAATCAAAATCATCTGCACTCATGTCCATGACAAGGCTGCGTTCCATAGCCAACAACAAAGAGAACCTCAAAGGACCTTAAGAAGAATCCATGCCTTGGGTATAAGCAATACCCTTACCCTTGGCCTCCTTGGATAGGTGACGTACACTACGAACAGAGCCCGTAGAGAACCATTTCTTCAGCCTAATACCCTTTGCCATTAAAACGAAAGACAACCAGCCACACACCGAAAAACAATACTCGCAAGAACTAATAGCAGCGAAGCTAAATCAACCACGAAGCACAACACGAAAGTAACCCATACGAAGCCAACACTCTAATCTAATAACAAACGCTAATTAATAAAAAAATAGACATGATAACCGGCAAGGATCCCCAATCGAAAAAACCAGATGACTAAAAAATACTAAACCAAAATCCAAACCTGTGGGCACTGGTAGCACCACCACTTTGAGAACGACGACATGATCCCCTTTTCCTTATATGGCTGTAGGAACTGATTGGAACAAACCTAGTCGATGCTACTGATCCATGGCCCAAATTGAAACCTCTTCCTCCTCTGGGATGTGGCAACAGTACAAAACCGAAATCCAAACACAGGACCGTATTCTCCTGTTGGAGACGATCCCAAACCGCCCTTCACAGTCACTGGAAACCCACTGTGTGCTGCCTAAGATAGGCACATTTCAGTCAAGGAACTTTCTCGAACCTTGTACAATCCACTTTGAAAGAGAGAGAAAAGTTCGGTATAATTCTTCCCCTTTTTTGTATTAAATCGATATTAATATTCAAACCAATTCATACAATGAAAAGAATCCTTATCATTCAATCAAGGTTTGAATAAAAACATAGAGTTTACACAATGACAATGTAACAACCCAGATCCTCAAGTACCACGATATTAAAAAGACCACAATCTATCTTTTATTTCAAAAACTATCTCATTTACAACTGTCTCTAAAGTAAATAAATAACAACTCATTCTCGCAGTAACTCAGACAAGCTCGCACCATCGGCACCTGACCCGTTAACCAACTTACAAGCAGGAGTCCAAAGGACCCCAGGAGTGTGTAAGACATAATAACATGTACATGTTCAACGTTAAATTAACTGCACAACATCAGCCACCACACATTAACACCAACCACGAATATAACACATTCCACATAAATGTAACCACATATCCAGTCCTCCTTAGTATATGATGGGTGACGTACCACCTCATTAGCCTCACCACAGCCTATTGGCCAACTTGTCTTTTGGCATAGCTTATTAGCCTAGTCACCCTGTCACATACTAAACAGTTCCACGACATATAGTCACCGCACATAGCACAACCAACATAGCCCAACATTAATATTGTACAAGAAATATGTATCTCACACTCACGCTCACTCAAATCCCATAACAACATTGGATTCCTTCGCCAATCAATTCTTCTCTTGGCCCTCTCTATTTTCCCTCGAGCTCCTACTGTTCCCTCTCTATCAGTTAAACAACTTCTTCTTAATACAAAGTGTTACCCAAAATGGCAACCTAGGGGGGGGGGGGGGGGGGGGGGGGGGTTGGGGGTGGTGAATAAGGTTGCTAAATAAAATTGCCAATAAAGATTATCTCTAACAATATTTTAATCAAAACAATATGAGCAAATAAGAGAGAGAGAGTTAGAGAGATAGAACCCGATTATAGTGGTTTGACCTGGATTTGTCCATGGCCCGGCTTAGTCTACTTCTCCTCAAGCAACAACTTGAAGGTTCCTTTAATCTTCAAAAAGATTACAGTAAGTCTTGCGGGTGCTTACAACGACATTATCCCCTAGCTTTCCCAAGGAGCTAGTAAAGAGTTTTCTCTGAAAACCTCTCCAAAACAATAATACCCAAATTCAAACCCGAATTGGTCTTCTAAGTTTTCAAGTGTTTGACTTAAACACTCGCTTAAGAATTACAAGTATGTGGAGAAATTTGAAGCTCTCAAATAATAATAACCTCACAAGGTAGATATGAAAGTGGAAGCTCTCAACTTATACAAAATCTCTCCCTAGATAGATATGAAAGTGTTGGCTTGATTTTTAGAGAATTTGCTCTTTGAGTGATATGGAATGTTGTAGCTTCAATTCTCCACTCATGAATGAGTTCTTGAACCCTTATATAGCCCTCCATATGCTTCCTAGCTGTTGGAAAGTGAATAAAGCCATCGAGGAGGTGGGGGAACTAGTCTTTGAAACTTTACTAATATGCAAAAAACTACAAAAATGTACTACCGGTCGTCCGACCAGTCGACCGGGAGGTTGTCCGCTCTCTCAACTGGTCTGTCATTCGGTGAACTCCACTTGACAACCTCTTCTGTTCAAACAGCAGGCCTATCAACCAGTTTGTCAACCTGTAGCTCAAAAATTCATCTGAATAATTTCGTTAAAGCATGTATTGAGCTCTTTAAGTCTTTGTAAATATTAATCATTGAATTCAAAAGACTTTATACAATATTTCAAGGCCTAGAAAATTTAGTCCGAAATTTTTTTTCGATAGATTAGCATTTGCCGAAACATCATCAAAATAGATAATATCATTTTTTCCAACATTCATCAAAATAAATAAATATAAATGTAATACATATAATTTTCCTCAAATTATTATGCATATATTTTTCAACACAAAGTGTATAAATATAGTAGCTTGGTTTACTCATCAAAAAGTTATACAAAATGACAACACTTATTCCTCTTGAAAATCAACACATGTACCTTAACTAAATGTTTTTGTCTTGATATCTACTTCCTAGCTAGTTTCTCATGTGCACACACCTTCACTTATATGCCACCTATTAATTACATGCAAAAATCAATACTTTTAATATACAGGGTATTACAATAAATCTGCCAGCACCAACACGTCTTGAAGAAACGAGCATATCTCCTAGCTGCGGTATCGGTTTTACGCACCTTTCTTGATTCTAAAACTAGATTTATTCATCTAACTGAATATGTAAGGTCTGTGCCTTAATTCCTTCTAGGCAAAATCTGTGTTTGTTTCGAAGTTAATGGTTTAGTAACTCTGGAAATCTGGGCAGCTTTTAGAGCTGTGTTCTTCATCAATTTTGTCATAGTTAAATGTACTTACTGACTATGGATTCTCATGAATCTTAAACATTAATCAATTGGCGATGTTTTGGTATTGGAATCATTAGAAAATATTGAGTAGGTAATTTTTAACGAGCTTTTAAACACAGACTATTCTGCTGAAAATTGTGATTTCTATTTTTATTGTGTAACTTCTGTTGAGTGTATCTTGGTCATTTGGACTCTGATTAGAGCAAATTTTATATCAAGATTGATGTTCTGAGAGTGTACTTTCTAATGGTTGTAGTCTTGGAATCTAACTTTGAACCTTTAGAATACTATAATCAGAATTTAGTCGGTAGTTCTGCTAGATAGTGTGCGTTTTGTGAGATTTTTTACTTTGGGGGTGCAAATTGGTGAATTTACTTATGTTCGGCATTTGTTATGTAGTTGAGTTGATGTAGGATATTGTTAATGCACTTGGTAAGCCTTTCAAATATTTATATACTAAAATGTTTGGCTTGTGGATAGGTGACGAGTCGGTGAATCAAGGAGCACTGAAACCATAGTTGTACTTTCTTTTGAAGTATGAGGTGCGTGTTTGATTCATAGATGTTGTTCTATACAGAATTGAACTGTTGGCTTAGTACCCGGTGATTGGCTTTATACCAATAGGCTATTATGCCTAAAATATTGGTTGTGTGCCCGGTGTTGCTTTTTAATTTCTTGATAAACTGTTGACAAGTTGAGATTATCTTTTAGCTGTACTTTTAATAAGGAATTGCATCCATGTCTTATAAACACTCCCGGATTTCATTTTGGAATCCAGTTTTGTAGGCATTGTAGATATCCACTACTGATCGTCAAGTGGTTGTACCATCGCTTAGGGTAACGTGTCGAGGAGGCATGACGAGTTTTGGCGAGATACTATAGAAAGGAATCTAGTTGCAGCTCATGTTGATCTAAGTTTGTTGTGTAGTTTAATAATTTCTTAAGACTTTCATTGTGCTTGTAAGAATGATATGTTTTGCATTTTCAATAAAGTGGTTGTTGAATAACTTAATTGTTAGAACTTAAATTTTAGTAATGGGTTGGTGGTTGTAGTTCCATCCTCGCATCGGATTGGGCTCATTAGAGTGCTAGCTTGATGTGGGGTGTGACAGACAATATTACTTAAATGGTAGCTGCATCTACATCCTCTCCAAACACTACAACAAAAAACACCATTAGTGACACCTTTAGGTGACAAAAAATTAGTTTTGACACGGAATATACTCAACGGTGACAAACAATTTTACTTCTTGTCACCGAAAATCTTTGGGTGACCAGGGTAAATAATGAGGAAATTTGGTGACAAAATATTTGTCATTGAAGACAAGTTTTGATGACAAGTATAAAGTTGTCACCGAAAGATCCGAATGAGGAGAATTGGTGACGAAATATTTGTCACTGAAGACAAATTTCGATGACAAGAATAAAGTTGTCACCGAAAGATCCCAATTTTCGTGCTTCCGGGCTCCAACTCATTTAGGCGGGCTGCGAAAAAATGAAATGAAATTTTTTAGAAGCAAAACGACGTCATTTTGCTATAACCAAAACTCAGCCCTAACTTTCCTCTTCTTTTTCCACTCTCCAGTCTCCACTTTACTTTTCGGCTCTGCCTCTCGATCTCCACTCCCCCAGCCACTCCCGCAGTCCCGCTGAAGACTTCTGATGCCCACAAACCGGCGGCCGTCACTCCGATCTGCCTAGGTCTTTTTCTGTTCCTCTCAGTATCTCACCCTGTCATTCTCTCTCTCGATCACAAAACGCTTATGTATATGTTTGTTCACACACTCTCGATCTCTCTCTTGACTTCATCTAGCTAAACATTATATTTTTATTCTATCTTCACTAAAAAGGCAGCACACTTCATCTCTGCCCTCTTCCTCGCCTGCTGAAACTTGCCAGCACCACCACCACACTCTATGATTTCTAGTATTCCTCCACTCTCCAATCTTCTGATTTCAGATTTTTTGTTTTGCATGTGAGTTTTTAATTCGATTTTGTAGATTTAAAGTTTGAATCAGAAACTAAGGTATCCTCATGATAGTCAAAATCAAATGTATCTATTTTATTTGAGATGTTCAATCTTGAAAGGGTAGAAGCTGCTAATTGTATACGATCAAGAATTAATGATAATTGCTCAAGATTCATATTGCTTCTGCTCCCAGATTAATCTGATTCCATCTTTGGTCGAACGGTTGCTTGATTGGTTGAGGGCTTCATATGAGCCGCATTCTGATGAATCTAATTGAATTATTTGCCCTTATTCTAAATGCAACTGAAATTTAATTGAAACTCCAAGTGAAAAGTTTTTGTCTTTATTTAAAGTTGAAATTGCCTTCAAATTTTGAAATAGTAATTGCTTTGCATTGTCTAACACTCTAATAGGGGAACCCCCAAAATTTTCAGTTTCTAGCTCTTAGCATGCAAAACTATCTTGAAGGTTTATTTGTTTGAACCCCCAAAATTTTTAGTTTCCAGCTAAGTATGCAAAACTATCCGAAAGGTTTATTTGTGTTGCTGTCTCCACTTATCTTGAAAGGCTAAGTTATTTGGACGGGTCCAAACAATTCATAGTAAGGTCTCCAATGCCCTCCCTCACGTGCAAGATGTTGCACATGGAGATGGCTAATATCCGATGTGCTTGGAGAAGCAGAATGCCCAAGAGCCAAGGCTAACATATGCAAGTACGGAAAGGGGAAAATATGCAAATGTATGGAATTGAAAATAAGATTTCCCCAACCAGAGCTGTGATAGCAATGTTTGATCACCGTTTGTTCCATATCTGTGTGTTTCATCAGGTGTATCCAAATTAAGGTCACCGGGTGTTACATGTCTTTGCCATTTGATTAAAATCAGGTGTTTCTTTTTTGGTACTTTATTTCTGCAATCAACAAAGTATGCTCTGTGATTCTTCAACAGTATATTATTTGAGCATCCCTTGACTAGAGTATGGCTACTTACTTGCTTTTTAACTTGTTTTATGTCTGCTGGGATTTATCGGGTGTTTTGGTTTTTTTAATTGCAATGTTTCTGTGGAAGGTTGGAATCGCCAAGCTTTAAACTTTTGGGCATCATCTTTGTCAGATCCATTGGAATACTGTTCACAGGTGTGTACCTTCATCCTTTGCATGACCTACTACTCTAGAAATTTCTACAAAGTATTTCTTCTTTTTGCTTCACATATTCTCTTCAAAGGACACTGGCTACGATAATCTTTTACTACTTTTGTTGCAAGTCAGTTTTGATGGTAATAGTTGGTCAATGAAAGCTTTCTTGCATTTCCTTGTTTTTTATTTTGGAAATCCTGAACCGACAGGATGTAGTGGGCTCCCACTGATGTAGGACAGAGTTGGAATAGGGCTAAGTATAATCAAACACAAGAAAAAGGGGTTGTTTTTGGGGTTGTGAACAGTAATATGTGAATAGTAATTTGTAAGAAGAATAAGAAGAGCAAGGGTTAGAGAATGATAGGTCTAGGCATCATACCTAGAAAACTCAAGGCATCACACCTAGGGGCTCTTTAGCATCACACCAAAGAAATGATTGCATCACACAATCAAAGAGCTTGAAAGCTACTCAAATTTCATTCATTCAATCATTCATGATTTTGCAGTATTTTGTAACTTGTATACTGCTGCATCTGTGTGCTATGTCTGCATTGCTATTTTCTGTTTTTGCAGTATTTTGTAACTTGTATATTGTTGGTTCTGAAATTTCTATGACTGCTATTGAGCTGCTTTGAATACTCTATTGCTTTGGATGTGTCTACTACTGCTTTCGATGCTCTGCTGTTTTTTGTATTGCTGAGCAAATAACTATTTTATGATGTGTAACAGTCAGTCACTTTTAATTCATTGTATTCACCTATCCTTGGAGGGTTGTCCCTTGGAGTGTTTAGGCCTTTTCTAGGGGGTATGTCCTTAGTTCTTACTGCTATTTGTCGTGTGGCTGCTATGGCTGCTGCTGCTACATTACTGATGCAATCCGCTGTAATTTGCTGTTCTGTTGTTCTGTGTTTTATGTTTTGGCAGTTGCGATCTGCCATTTGCTATAGCCTCTAATCAAAGTAGATTGGCAGCTTTATGATGCTAGTCCCTCTCGGTAGTTGAGTTCTTTTGAGTGAAGTTCCATGTGTTTGCTACCATGACCCAGTCGGTCCATTTTCCTTTTAGCCCTTGGCTTAGATCAATGTAGGAAAGTAGCCTCACAAGTAGGGAAGGAAACCAACCAGTGAGTATTAGAGAACACCCTATCAATCCTACTCTTAATATCACCTGAACCTCCTCGCTTGTTAGACCATGTAAACCAAAAACCTTTAGCAGGTAGGTCATCATGGAGAATATCAGATAAACATTGGCTTAGCAACAACTTGTTTATTGCATTGACTCTTTTTAGTGAAATTATTATTCTTTGCTTGACATCAAAGCTTCTTTTTGTTCTCCTCTTACGCTCACGTGCTATGATCTTTGCTAATCAATGTTTCATTTTAATTCAAGGCACCTAATTGTTTCAGCATGTGTAGTGTAATTCCTGCACCTAATTGTTTCATTTTATCATCTTTATGATTGATTTCAATGCTTTGAAAATCAAAATTTTGGTCTAAATGTTTTTATGAAGGGAGGTTGTATTATTCTTGACTTTTTAGGTGAAAAAATATGGACAAAAGTTGGATGACAATTAAGAATAGACTGAGCAAAGAGTATTGAGATGGGGTAAATTCATTTGTTGACTTTGCAGTCACAAATTTAGGTTCCGATGATCAGATTCGTTGCCCGTGTTTAAAATGCATGAATGTGGAATGCCATTTTAGTATTGTTGTTGCATTTCACCTGATACAAAATGGGATAGCTCCTTCTTACAAGACTTGGGTCCACCATGGGGAAACTATACCTATGAATCAACAATTTGTGACGAACAAAAGCCGTCAGCCTAGTGGAGAAAGTGTTGGGGGTGGAGTGGCAACAGATGAACATGAGAATCAATACGACCTGGAATGCTTAGTTAATGATTACTATGCAGCAGTAATCATGAATGATGAGGAACTAGATGAGTTGCCTGACAATGTTGAGACAAAGAATGTGTGCAACTTTGATAAATTAATGAAGGATTGCCATCGAGAGTTATACCTCGGATGCAAGTTTACTTTACTATCATTTGTCATTAAGCTACTTCATGTTAAGGTGCTGAATAAATGGAGTAACAAGTCCTTTGATGCACTGTTGGGGTTATTGAAGGAACTCCTACCTACAAGTGATCAAGACATTCCAGGCAACATTTATGAAGCAAAGAAGTTCTTACGTGACTTAGGCTTGGGCTATGTGCCCATTCATGCATGTAAGAATGATTGTGCACTTTTTTGGAAGGAGAATGCTGATCTTGAAAAGTGTTCTGTTTGTGAGGAGCCTAGATACAAGCTAAATGATGGCAAGAGAAAAAAGATTCCTCATAAGATCTTGCGATATTTTCCATTGACCCCTAGGTTGTAGAGGTTTTATATGTCGAGCAAAACTTGTACAGATATGAGGTGGCATAAGGAGAAACGAGTTGATAATGGAGTATTAAGGCATCCTGCTGATGGTAAGGCATGGAAGCACTTTGATCGACATTATCCTGAGTTTTCTCGAGATGCCCGAAATGTGAGGTTAGGACTAGCTACTGATGGATTCAATCCCTTTGGTAACATGAGCAACTCCTACAGCTTATGGCCTATGATTGTCATGCCTTACAATCTTCCTCCATGGAAATGTATGAAACAACCTTACTCTATAATGTCGTTGCTTATTCCTAGACCAATTGCACCGGGAAGAGATATTGATGTTTACTTAAGGCCATTAATTGACGAATTGAAGGAGTTATGGGAACGTGGCGTAGTCACCTATGATGCCTCAACTGAACAAACTTTTCGAATGCATGTAGCTGTTATATGGACCATCAACGATTTCCCTACATATGGCAATTTGTCCGGGTGGACTACTAACTGTTACTTGGCTTGCCCAATTTGTAACGAACATGCATCATCGCAAAGGTTGAGAAGTAAGTTAGATTATGCGGGAGCTTGCCGAATAGTTACCTAAAGACTATCCTTGGCGAAGGAGTCGCCTCTTTGATGGTAAGGTGGACCATTGGGAGAGGCCTATGGACATAAGGGGTGAACAAATATTGCAGCAAATGAGTAAGGGGACATACAAGCCATTTGGCAAGCATCCAAGCAACAAAAGGAAAAGAGGAGATCCAATATTAAATTGGACCAAGAAAAGCATTTTTTTTTTAGCTTCCTTATTGGGAGAAACTCTTGCTGCGACACAACCTTGATGTGATGCATGTAGAGAAAAATATATGTGAAGCTTTGCTTGGAATACTATTAAGCATAGATGGGAAGAACAAGGACACAGAAAAAGCACATCAAGATTTAGATGATAAGGCTAGCACTGTATTTAAAGAGACGTGCAGATGGGTCCTTTGAAAAGCCCCAAACATCATACACTTTATCTCCAGAGGAGAGACATGGCTTTTATGAGTTCTTAAAAGTCAATTAAGTATCCCGATGGTTATGTTGCAAACATATCAAGATGTGTGAGTACAAAAGGAGATAAGTTAACGGGCTTGAAAAGTCATGACTGTCATGTACTTTTTCAACGACTTCTTCCCATTGGGATGCATGGCTACCTTCAGAAAGACTTATGTATCACCTTAATAGAGTTGGGGAATTTTTTTCAAGAGATATGCTCAAAAACACTACGAGTTGAGGATTTGGAGAAACTACAAGATCAGATAGTGCTCATACTATGCAAGATGAAAATTTTTTTCCCTCCAGCGTTCTTCGATGTCATGGTTCATCTTGCTATTCACTTGCCTCATGAGGCCATGCTCGAAGGGTCAGTGCAATATCGATGGATGTATCCAATTGAAAGGTAATTTTTAGCATAAATTTAAATAGATGATATTACCATAATGAAGGTTTAATAATATGATATTATTTGTTAAACAGGCTTCTTGGTACCTTAAAAGGGATTTGTCACCAATCGAGCCTATCCGGAAGGTTCCATTTCTGAGGCTTACATTGTCAAAGAGTGTCTTACTTTTTGTTCGATGTATCTCGGTAATATGGAAATAGCTTTCAATTGGCCAGAATGAAATGTTGATGGTGGTGACTGTGGAACGGGGTTAGCTGTCTTCAACCAAAATGTTCGTCCTTTTGCCAAAATGACGAGGGCAAGTAATGTGACGCAGGAGGAAATAGATAAGGCTCATTGGTTTGTCTTGAATAATAGTCTTGAGTTGGAACAATATCTAGAGTATGTTAATACTTAATTTGGTTTTTAGTCATAGTTATATTTAGTGTTCGATCTTTTTTAACCATCACTTTTATGTATATGTTTGTTAATAGGGAGCACAAATGTATATTGGCCAATAAAAGTGCAATTGACATCTCCAAGAGACAACAAGAGAAATTTCCAAAGTGGTTTAAAAAACGTGTAAGATACAAACTATATTCTGATACATTAATTAGTGGCATATATCAATATTTATAACATGCTTAGCATGCATTGTTCTGTAGATGAATCAACTACGAGACGAAGGCTCTCCAGATGCAACCGAGGATTTGTGGTCATTAGCCAATGGTCCACTTATGAATGTAAATATATATTCAGGTTGTATATCCAATGGTATCCGATTTCACACCAAAGACCGGGATAGTCATCGTAAAAGCCAAAATAGTGGTGTCATTGTGGAGGGGGACCATGAAGGCAAAACAATTGGCTTTTATGGAAACTTGTGCAGAGTATGGGAGCTGAATTATATCTGTGGATGCCGTGTAGTTCTATTCCAATGTGAATGGTTCAATACCGGTAGAAGTAGATTCATTAAAACCGATGCACATTTCACAAGCATTGATGTAAGAAGTAGATGGTATAAGAATGATCCATTTGTCCTCCCAATTCAAGTGAAGCAAGTCTTCTATGTCAATGATACCAAATTTGGTGACCATTGGAAAGTTGTAGAACTGCTCCAACATCGAGGGATATGGGATATACCTCAAAGGGACGATGGTTTAGAACCCAGCAATGCACCTGCTATTGATGTATTCCAACAGGATGAAACCACCAATGTCGTCCCTAATATTGTTGTTGATGATTCAGTTGAGGTCCAGCTCACTAGAGATGACGTCGATCCTGAGATTATTCCAAGTAATGTGGTTCTAGAGTCACACAACCGACAAGATATCAGCAATTTTCTTGAAGAAGATGAAGATGAATCAATGGGAGAGCCTAGTGATAATGAGGAAAATGAGTTTGCTATTGAATCTGATTCGGATATAGATCCTGATGTAGAACCTTGATTTAGTTTTTTGTATTATCGTCGTTTTTGCTTCGTGAGATTCCAAATTTGGATAGTACCTAGTTAATCAAATTTGGATCCATATCAAGTTTCAGAAAGTCTGAACATCGTGTGATATGACTTTTGGGACAAAAAATGATGACTGCAGTTTGCTTGAAATTCTGTTTCTTGATAGAGCACGGTGACACTAGATATAACTTGTTGACGATTGTTTGTATCTTGGTAAATTCATAGGGCTTGAATTGAGGCTGTGAAAGCTTACCTGCAAGTAAAACGCATATAAATTCTAGCAACTAATGTGAGTATATCAATGCCTTAATTACCTTATTCACGAGCTACTTGCTTAAATCCAACTAGCAAATGCAGAAGTGACCGAAGCGTGTGTACCTTTATACACGGATTAAAGCCTTCAACGATATAATATTAGATAAAGGTTGGATAATATATCCACACTTGACCTTTAGCACACATATAATATAAGATAAATGCTGGATAAGTTCTTTTAACTTGTGCAACTCTAGAGGCAACACTATAAGTTAACAATTCCACACATTTGGCAAGGTTTTTTGTTTTTTGTTTTTTTTTTTTGATCCGACATTTGGCAAAAATACACCAAGTCATCTGAAAACAGTGATTTCACAGGATGCATATATTGGAAGTTTTAGCTATATATGTAAATGGTCTGCAATAAAGTCCATCTTATTTTGCCCATATAAGATGGCTGGGGAACTCTTTCTGTAGTATGACTAGTTTAATGGCTTTAGCTTTCTTTCTTTCTTACATGTGTTTTATTATAGCTTGAATAGGTTGAACATTTTGGATATGAAGGAATAGAAGGGGGATGAGAAAAGTTTCCGAGCATCGCCTTTATCCCTTTTCGTTACCCATAATAACAGTCGGTTGGAAACTCAGAATCTGATCCGATTGTTATGTGATGAACAAAACTTCTTTTACTTTGAGAGATCCAGGTTCAGTATTTTCCAACACATAACATGTAATTCTTGCACTCTTACACTAGAAGCGATTTCAACCTCTAACCTCATTTTAAGTAGTTAGAACTTTAATTCCTGCACTTGAACATCCAGTTTTTGCCTTCGTTTTTTGGGCAGTTTCTCATTTGTAAACTTGAAATTAGGTTTTGGTTCCTCCCATTACTGGCCCTGTTGTTGTTCAGATGGGAAGAAGGCCCAAAATGACACTCAACATAGTTAAGGGCATCAATTTCCCTAGTAGTAGGGGAGTTTCTCACCAAAGAGAGAGAGAGAATCAATCTGCTATTGCATATGACATTGTTCCTTTCAAGTTTCAACCTTTAGGAGGAGCCCTTCACTTCCCGGAAAATTATCGATCATATACAACTTCTTTGATAGGAAAATTGAGATAATTTTGTTCACTCTCAGAATTAACTAGCTTAAGAAACATTGTTATGTAGGTTCACAGGTAATGACAGAGTACATACACTTCCATGAAGTGATTTACGTGGTTTAATTGAATTTGTTTTTACATACAATCTAATTATCGTGCTTTTTGGAATCAGGCTTTAAAAGTGTGATAAAGCTTGAATTAATGTTGTTCATGTGTCGGACACGTGTCTGAAGTGTGTCCGGAGCATGTCTATGTTTTACACGTTTCCGACACTGACACTTCGATTCTGGCAAAGTTTTGCTGCTACGTAGGTTGCATATCATCGATATTATGTAGAATGACATCAAAATCTGGGTTGGATAGCTCACTTAGTCACTCATGAGTCATGCCATAATTCGTCATATAACAACTTGGAGCAAAATCTCTTTCTTTTTCAAAACCTTTCGTAGGCTTGACATTGTTAAATATATAATTACTTTCTTCTTCTTTTTTTGCAATTTTGTACAGGTAAGTAAGGAGATGGAGTTGCTTTTTGGAAACTAATCAAGATGGAGTTGTAGTTATGTCTGGAAGTTAACCAAGATGGAGTTGCTGACTTTTTGGTAGTTAAATGGAACACTTGTTCTGAGTTCCTTTTGGATATGGATGTTTTATAGTTTCTGTAATGTTGTTACGTTTGAAGTGGTTATTGTTGGAGGATGAATGTTTTGAAAGGTTTTGAAGTTGGATGATGAATGTTGACTTAATGAATATTTGATTTGAATGATATTTTGCTTCTTCAAAATTTAAGTTTTGCTAAGTTGAATTATAAGATACAAATGGAATAAATTGTAAGCAGGTGAAAACAATATATGGAATAAATTGTATTGCTGTTATGTCCTATTTTTGGTGACAAAAGATATTGTCACTGTTGTGTATCTACTACTACAATAGGTTATTGGTGACACACAACCAGTTGTCATGGTTGGTACTTTTAGTAACAACCTTTGTCACAGAATAATCTCTCTTCTGTGACAATATAGTGCTGTTATTGTTATTGTCTGTGGCATAATCACCTTTGTCGCAGAAAATCTCTCTTTCGTGAGATCATATTGTTGCCACTGTTATTTTCGGTAACGGTGACAAGTGTGTCATGAAAAATTTGTCTTCGGTGGCACCAAATTCTTGTCACCGTTGATAACATTCCGTGACAACTACACAATTTTGTCACCATTGACTTTCAGTGTCATGGATACAATGACACATCTTCTTATGTCACTAAAGATAATAGGTGACAAAATTTGGACGTTTGGTGGCATTTTTGCATGTCACCGATGGTGTTTTTTGTTGTAGTGAACCAAAAGGGAGATTCGGATGGAATGTTAATCAACATAATATACATGACCTTTCTTGGAGATTTCTTGTTTCACGCAAAGTTGTAGATCTTTGAACCAGTTGTTCAACCCAATGTGAATCGCCTCAATAAGTAAACTACGAAACTCCAAACCAAAAGGAGAATTTGGATGGAATTTTACTCAACATTCATGACTTTTCTTGTAGAATTCTTGTTTTGACCTAGTAAATATTAGAATTGGAGATTCCTTGTTTCACACAAAGTTGTAGATCTTTAAAACAACTATTCGACCCAATTTCAGTCGCCTCAATCGGATAATCGAGCAGAAAGTCATGGTCAAAATACCAAAGCTATATATCTTGAGTCCTAATTCGGAATGGAATCAAACTCTTGATTTCTTCTTCCAAATTAGATAGGTCTAGATTTCCATGCATGATTTCAAGTATGCAAGAGTTTAAAAAAAAAAGAAAAAGAAAAGGCGTTCTAAATCATCTGGTATAGTTCTTTTTTCATTTCTCACTCGGGCTTTCTTCCTAAATTGCAACCAAAACCGTCTTTTGCGTTCTTAAACCTCCAAATCAAAATTCATGCATACGGCTCCAGTGGCCTAAAATCACAAAATAGCTTAAAGTAATAAAAAAATACTTCATTCGTCCCAATTTGCTTGCCCTTTTGGGAGAAGCGTGTTTTTATGGTGGGTACAATGATGGAACATTTAATTGGTATTGACTTTTCCAATTTGACCCTATTTAATGCTTTGTTGACGTCACACTTAAATGTAAAAAGAAAAGGCGAAGAGTAATGTTGCATACCTTTTCAAAGTGGACATTCTTTTTGCAACATCAATCAAAGTGGACATTCTTTTTGCCACATCAAAAAAAAAAAAAAAAAGAAGAAGCAAAGAAGGACAAACTATTTGGGACGGACATATTAAGAATTTAATAGATATTAAGGCCTCCATGCATACATTTCGCGACTTACCACTTACCAGCTCCTTTGTTACACGCATGAGAAAACACGGCTTCAATTTTCAGCATCTGTCTTCTTCCAAATAATTTCATCTCTAGTTGTACTCATACGAGTAGTATCACCCGTCTCAACGTACTCATTTCAATTACACTCAATTTCTCTTGCCAAAACAAAACTGTGAAAAAGGGGAAAGGGTGGCTATCCGTGTATTTTTCGGAAATGACGGGTACTCCAATGCTGCAAAGGCGATAATGTCTTACGATCTGGAGATCTCTGCGGAGACAGATACGAAAAAATAAGAAAGGAAAACAACAAATTGCTCATGATATAAGCCAACAAACAAAAGCAACATAGAAAAGAACGCAGAGACAAGCCTGAATGAGCAACCATCTAAAACCGCCTAAATGAGCAGAAAAATAACCATCTAAAACCAACAACGACGCAATAACTGCATAAAAAATGGAAAAATTCTAACAAACTAAGTATCATACCCGATAGAAGCGTTCGCCTGCAACGGAAACAAAAAGAACACATGAAACTACTGGAACTAATAATCAACTTGGAAAAGACCAACGGCAAGAACTCTGTAATAATGAACTCAATAATTTTTTCCGTTTTTGCTTCAATAATTGTGTGGCGTTTTTTCTTTTTCCAAGCATTGCATCGGATGGTTTGACATCAACTAGAACATAATGTACCTTATGGCTGAAGGTCTTCTCGAAAATCCTAAAGTTGTTCTTCAATCGATCCTCTGCCCTTGAAGGCTACAATTCTTTTAAGACATCAAGTTTGTTGGCCTTTTATCCCGAACACCAGAAACAATCGTATTTGTCGGAGGTGCAGCATTGAACGTATTTTTCTTAAACACCTTACTCCTTGTATTGTAAACCATAACAAGTTGTATAGCATTCCTATAAAACCATTTCCCATTCAACCTAAATAAAACTTCTTTTCCTACCGAACTCTAAAAACCCCGAAGGACTCTTTCATAGTGCACCGGTTTTGGAAAAGATTGTACATATCACTTGAAAGGCCGGAAAAAAGCTTTTATTTTTTCTCCAGCGGTGCTATATGTCAAGCTTGGAAGATGAGGAGCATTTTAGGGGTTTGAGGCATCACGTGTAACATGGATGAAGTCTCATTCGCATAGCAATGAAACAACGATGAACAATCATGGAACTATTTCCCATCCTTCAAATCAATAGCTCTTGAGATAGGTTAAATGGAAGCTCAAACCATAAGAAGGCAGCCAGAGGAGCAGCGAAGCTCGTTGAGCAAAATACTTTAGAGTGAAACCAACAAAGTTTGAACAGATCCACAAGTCACTCAATTAAGGTCTTTCTGCATATATACATTTAGAGAGCAGACTGTCCGGTTAAAGCCATAGGAAAGAGAGCAAGACTGCGGCCTTTACTAATGCATTTAGGTTCATAACCACGAGTCTCAGTAATCGAGTAGCTCTTGCCAATGATGGCCTATCAATTAGTACTGCACATCGTACTACTACAACACTCGAGCTGCACTCGTCCAATTCATTTATCCTGCTCCATCTAATTCTTACAGAGAATGGTGTCCACAGAAGCTTATGGCACATGTGAACGACTACTAGTAGTAACTTTTGCTGGCTTACGAATTATAAGCCGAGTAGATTGGCTCTTCATTCAAGTCATTACCTTAATGGGCCATTATGCTACTGGGGGCGTCACATTTGGATCCACAAATTCTACTGTATTCAGAAGGCAGGCAATCTCCTATCTTATACTCTAATTTGGCAAGTACACCACCATCCGCCGTATCAATTCAACAACAAAGTATATCACATAGATCAATATTTGACCAGATGGACACACCAATATGCCTCTTTGAATCTAGAAATGAACAAAAAGAAAGAGCTTAACATGAGCTAGCGGTATATATAGCATTGGACACCACAGCACGAAACCTCAGGGTCAAATCTCTTCAAATTACGCTTTCTCTCAATGACGTACAAATTTTAGTATGATATCAGAAACATCTTTTGGGAATTCTGGGGAAAAAATATAATTCAGCCAACATAATTCAACAGAGATCAAAATTCAGCATTAAGCATGGAGTAACACTTGCCAAACTGAGTCAAAAGCCTTGTAAAGTCTCGAAAACATCTCTACATATACTATTATACAGAAGGTACTGTCAAAATAAATACAAAAACACAAAACTGGCGAGATGCTAGTCTTTTGACTCACTCACCAACATCGCTGTTGTCATTTTTATGATCAAACAGATTATGAAAATAGATAAGGAAAAATCACACACAAACCTATGCAGGGTTACAAGAATTGGGCAGAACTACCCATAGGCATTGTTTGGTTCTTCGGAATGCGGTTACACAATGACACATTCCTACAGGGCTTCAAAGCACTGTCCAACCAATGGAATCTAACTGCAGCTCAAACGTCTCCATTTTGAAAGTCTGGTTGAGAGAGTTATTTGCAACTGCTCAACTATTCTTTAGAATTAAGCTCTGTCTGGTGGTGCTCTAGATTGCGAAGTACAATTTTTGCAAAGATTTTGGCTTCAAGTGGGGCATTTGCTGCTGCAGCTGCAGCACGAAGAACCCTCGGTGCTCCAGCATTCTGCATAAGGGTCACATGGTGCACTGCATGCCGCCCACCCGGGATGGTGAACTACAATTCAAAGAACCACATAAGCATGTCCAATTTCATTACACAAGGGAAATGATCAAGACAAATGACTCGGTCTTAACTTCCAGCATTTGTGTGTGTGTGTGTGTGTGTGTGTGTGTGTGTGTGAGAGAGAGAGAGAGAGAGAGAGCAGTGCTAGGTGGATGAGTATGGGGTCAATTGAGCCAATCGATAGAAACTAACATAATGTATATAATGTGTATCGACAAACTTTGAATAAGTGACTCAGGTTGATCCCATTGAGCTAAATACAAAATTATATAAAAGTACAATAATGGCATCACTATAGTATTCTCGCATAAAATCTAATGCCGAGGTGATCTTATCTCACATTGTTGAAACAGAAAAATACAAATTAGAATTCAACTTTTTGATAATTGAGAAAAAAATTTGAGTTCAAAAGTAGACGTTTTATGTTTAGTTTTTCGTAGTAGAGGCTAATTTGACTAAACTCGTGGGGAAAGACATCGGAGCGAACCTTACGGAACAAAATATCTGTAACCCCTATACTCTGTGCGCGCGGGTCACAGAGAGAGAGAGACAGAGAGAGAAAGAGAGAATACAGATACCTGGAGAAGGGCAAATGCAGCACATGCCTTGAGTATGGACGATGGGTTTCGTAGCATGGTAACAAATCTTCCAATCTCGGCTCCACTGAGAAACAAAAACAAGGGCAAAAAGATAAAGTCCGATGATCAGAGAATTTCAAGAAAAGCTTACAGAGTAATAAGTGATTTTAACTAAAGCAAATAAGCCTTGTCTTCTTTCTGATGTAATCAAAAAATCCTGAAACAGATGAGTGATATATTTTGCAAGCTAAAAAGGCCAAGGAACTGGGGGCTGAAGAGAGATATTTGAAACGTTGAAGACATTGTCATTACTGAAATCCCCAAGATCATAAAAGTATTTCATATTGCAGATGACAGAAAACTCTAAAGAACAAAGTATCTGAGTCCTAAATAGAGCTGAAACATGGGAAAAAACTAGGAACTTTAAACAATCTCAGTTTTCTTGTTTAGCCTTCATATCTGGCGGGGAAAAATGGCATAAGCAGTTCAGGGAGTCTCCAGTTTTCCATGATGTCATAGATTCATAGCTTACTATGTATGTTACGGGTTAACTTTTTACTTTATTCTGCCAGTTAACCTTTCCTTATTACTCGTTATTGTTGTTCCATGTTAGGAAAATTCCCAGAATACTCATATCTTTCTCACTAGAGAGTTCCAAATGGTTACAACATCTGTCTCGCCCATACATTAAAGTAAAATACAATAAGTGTGAATATATATTCTGTATCTTGAATATATATTCTGTATCTTCTTGTAATATGCTATTTTAGGATATGTATCGTAATCAAATCATAGCATAATCATAGGGTAATCATATCGTAATCATATCATAGCGTAATCATAGGGTAATCATATCGTAATCAAATCTTGTAATCTTCCTTTCTTAGGCATAGCTTTACTCTATTTAAAGGTGTACTCACCTCATTGTAATTCATTCAGAAATAATATCAGTATTTTCCGTCTCTGTTTCTCTGTTTTCTATCATGGTATCAGAGCCAGGTTCCGAAACCCTAACCTGTTTTCCAATCAGTCTTCTATCCTCAAATCTCTTTCCTTCTGTGAGCTACCATCGTTCCCTCTCTCTCTGTTTTTCAGCAACTCAAATCACAAGAAATACCCACAGCAGTCGACACCCATCCCTCTCCAACCGCCGGTGACCTACCCACACTCCGACAACCTCCAGCAGCACTTGCAGGCACTGTAGTAGCTCCGGCAACCTCTGTTACAACTCCGACGAACCAGTCTAAGGCAGATTGGTACTCTGTTTCTCATGGCCCTTCGGCCTCAGTTTGAGCCTCTTCGTGGGGCTATCTTGCATCGGTCTCCATTGCCCTCAGTAGATGGTGCTGTTCATGAGCTTATCGCTGAGGAAACGCGGTTCAAAGTGGCTAATCTTGCACCTCCCTCACAGTCTGTTTTTGCTGCTCCATTTGCTCCATCTGGCCAATATCCGACACATCACTCGCCCACTCCAGCATCTCATCTTGTCCAATTTGCGGCCAAGCCAAGGCCTCAAATTCCTGAAGATGAGTGTAACTATTGCCATCAGAAGGGTCATTGGAAGCATCAATGCCCTAACCGTCCCAAGCCAAAGGGACGAAATGTTACTCAGTCAACTGGTTCTCATGCCCCGCAGCAGTCTCGGGCACCACAACAGCATTCTCGCCCTCCTGCAGCCTTGGCAGCACCGGCCTCCAGTAGTGTACCTCCAGAGTTTGATTATGAGCAATTTCAACAGTTTCAGGCTTACATGGAAGCCATTCGAGGGGGTTCCCCCCAAGCTTCTGCCATGACTACCACTCATTCAGGTTTGCGTGGTTCTCTCACCTCAGGTATCCAACCCACCACTTGGATCTTTGATTCTGGCTCTTCTCATCATATGACTCCTGATATGTCTCTTCTTAGTAATTGTGTGCCACCTGCTTTTCCTATTAGTATTGCCACGGCCAATGGTTCTCCCATGCATGTTGCTTCTATTGGCTCCATTCTATCTTCTACTGCACCTTCACTATCTATTCTTAGTGTCTTTTATGTTCCTCAGTTGTCTTTGAGCCTACTTTCAATCAGTCAATTATCCGACTCTGGTTTTGATGTTGTTTTCTCTTCCTCTGGTTGTGTTGTGCAGGATCGGGATTCCAAGAAGCAGATTGGGGCAGGCCGTAGAGTTGGTGATCTCTATCTTTTGGAGCACTTGCATCTCCCAATAAAACCTTCTTCCACTGCTGCGTCATCTTTTTGTTTAGATCATAAGTCATCTCCATTTTATCTTTAGCATTCTAGATTAGGACATCTGTCTAGTGAACGTCTAAAACTTTTAGTTAAGTCAGGTCATTTGGGTCATATTTCAGTCAGTAATATTTCAGAATGCAGTGGTTGTAAGTTTGCAAAAATGTCAGCTTTACCTTTTAATAAAAGTACCTCTATTTCTACTTCGCCTTTTCAGCTTGTTCACACTGATTTATGGGGCCCTTCTCCGGTTGCTACTAAAGGTGGTTTTGTCTATTATGTCTCTTTTGTGGATGATTTTAGTCAGTATACTTGGGTTTACTTAATGACACACAAATCTGAGTTCTTTACGATTTATAAGAATTTCCATGCCATGGTTCAAAATCAGTTTTCTACATCGGTTAAAATTCTTCGGTCTGACTTGGGTGGGGAATATTCACTCTCAGAGTTTCATAAATTCCTAGATTCACTTGGGACTATCCACCAATCGTCTTGCACTGACACTCCTGCCCAAAATGGTAGAGCTGAATGAAAACATCGTCACCTTCTTAATACTGCTCGGTCTCTACTCCTATCTTCCTCCGTCCCGTCCTGTTACTGGGGAGAAGCTGTTCTCACTGCAACCTATCTCCTGAATCGGATGCCCACCCCTCTTCTTTCTGGTAGCTCTCCTTATGAGCGGCTTTATGGTCAGGTTCCTAATTACTCTCTTCTTCGAGTGTTTGGTTCTACCTGTTTTGTTCTCCTCCCCAAAAAAGACCGCACTAAGCTCAGCACCCGCTGTGTCTTAGGTGTTTTTTTAGGGTATGGCATTAATCAAAAAGGGTATCGGTGTTATGATCCTGTGACCAAAAAGCTTTATGTTTCAAGGCACGTTGTCTTCTTAGAGCGTCTTCCCTATTTTACTCTTTCACTTCGCACTGCTCCAGTCGCCAAAGAAGACTTGATCCATATTGACCCATTTCCTATGGATCTGGATGTGCCTCCCGAAGAGTACACTTCCACTCTTCAGGTATCTGATATTTCTACAGCCCCCTCAGCATCACCTCGTCGTGCTCCAATCACCCAGGTCTACACCCGTCGTCCAACTTCTACAGCTGCTCCCCAATCTGCCTCTGCGGATCCTGATCCGCCTGCCCGCCGGTATCCCGTCCGCGACAATCGTCAACCACCGGTAAAATATGGTTTTACTAATACTTGTTTCTCATCCTCTTATCAATCATTCATTTCCCGCATTCACACTTATTTTGAGCCTAGGTCCTATAAAGAAGCTTGCAATGATCCCAATTGGATGGATGCCACGCAAGCTGAACTTACTGCTCTTGCTCACAATCAGACTTGGGAATTGGTTTCACTTCCGGATGGTAAGAATCTAATCGGTTGCAAATGGGTCTACAAGGTTAAGACTCATTCTGATGGTTCTTTAGAACGGTATAAAGCCCGCTTAGTTGCTAAAGGGTTTTCTCAGGAGTATGGGATTGATTATGAGGAAACTTTTGCCCCCGTTGCCAAAATGACCACTGTTCGCACCTTGATCTCAGTGGCCGCAGTGCACCAGTGGCCTCTTTATCAGTTGGATGTAAAGAATGCTTTTCTCAATGGCAATCTCTCTGAAGAGGTTTATATGCGGCCTCCTCCTGGCTTCTCTCATCCTTCCGGTATGGTTTGTCGCTTGCGTCGTGCTCTCTATGGCTTGAAACAGTCCCCTCGCGCTTGGTATTCACGCTTCCAGGATGTTGTTCTTCAGATTGGCTTCACGCCCAGCATGCATGACTCTGCTCTATTTCTCCGTCGCACCTCTCATGGCCTGGTACTTCTCTTACTTTATGTTGATGACATGATCATCACTGGTTCTGATTCTACTGCTATTACTGAAGTCAAAAGTTATCTCTTCCCTGAGTTCGAAATGAAAGACTTGGGCCCGCTACGTTATTTCCTTGGTATTGAAGTTGCTTCCTCTCCTCAGGGCTATCTTTTGGGACAGTCCAAGTATGTTACTGATATTCTTCACCGTGCTCGTCTCACGGATACGAAGACTGTTGATACTCCCCTTGAACTCCATGCCAAGTTCTCTGCCTCTGATGGTGTCCCCCTTGAGGATCCTACGGAATATCGCGAATTGGTGGGCTGCTTAGTTTATCTTACTGTTACTCGGCCAGATATTTCTTATGCAGTTCACATTGTTAGTCAGTTTGTCTCTGCTCCCCGGACTACGCATTGGGCTGCCCTCTTACGTATTCTCCGTTATCTTCGTGGTACCCTTCATCAGTGCCTTCTGATTTCTTCTACATCAAGCTTAACCCTCCATGCTTATGCTGATGCTGATGCTGACTGGGCAGGTGATGTCAATGACCGCAAATCTACCTCTGGCCTCTGTGTTTTTCTAAGCGATTCTCTTATCTCTTGGAAAAGCAAAAAGCAATCTGTTGTTGCTCGCTCCACCGCGGAAGCTGAATATCGTGCCATGGCCCATGCTACCTCTGAAATCGTCTGGCTTCCCTGGCTTATTTCCGATATGGGGGTCTCTGTTACTACTCCTACGCCTCTTTACTGCGACAATAAGAGTGCTATTCAGCTTGCCCACAACTCGGTCTTCCATGAGCGCACGAAGCACATTGAGATTGATTGTCATTTCATACGTCAGCATCTTCAGTCTGGCACCATTGCTTTACCCTTCGTCTCCTCCACATTGCAGCTGGCTGATTTCTACCGCTGCTCGTTTCCGCTTTCTCCTTGACAAACTCTCGATGCTCTCTGCCCTCGCACCTTGAGTTTGAGGGGGGGGTGTGAATATATATTCTGTATCTTGAATATATATTCTGTATCTTCTTGTAATATGCTATTTTAGGATATGTATCGTAATCAAATCATAGCATAATCATAGGGTAATCATATCGTAATCATATCATAGCGTAATCATAGGGTAATCATATCGTAATCAAATCTTGTAATCTTCCTTTCTTAGGCATAGCTTTACTCTATTTAAAGGTGTACTCACCTCATTGTAATTCATTCAGAAATAATATCAATATTTTCCGTCTCTGTTTCTCTGTTTTCTATCAATAAGATCCTGTCCACTAGAGCTACAGTTGGAGAACAGAAAAAAATTAGTACTACTTCACTCCTAGTTTGTCATTTTAGGTGGTCTAAATTATCAAGGGTGAAACAATAATTGCTTTCAATGAACGTCAACTTTCCAAAAGTTTCTTCCAATTCAAGTTGGGATCATCAATTCATTTAAACAGAGAATGCCAAAAGGGGAATACCATAAGAAAAAACTTCAGTGAATTTACCCCAAAAAAAAAAAACACACACACACACACTTTGGTGGCTTTTCAAGAAGGAAAAACAATTGGGCGCATCAAAATGTACAACGATGGACAAACAGCATGAGGTAATTTGGGAAATATCAAATCTTTCTTGATGTTGGTTGTATGCAAAATTAACATTAATAGGAGCAAATAAGTACAGGTAAAGTTTCTGATACCAGCAAGAGAGAGAGAGAGAGAGAGAGAGAGAGAGAGAGAGAGAACCTGCATCTCAGATGACCTGCCTCAGGAATACGAGCCGATTCTGTTACTTGGGACAATGAAGCGGGGGCTGATGACGCAGCGGCAGCAGCAAATGTTTGTGGATCAGAAAATGTAAGGACAAAAGCTTCAATGCGCTTCAAGGCCATCCTCCTAGCCCCATCTAAGCTTACGCTTTTGGATGTGCTTTCTGAAGAAGTACCTATCAGTGCGAATTCATCCATTCTGTACACAACAGGCACAAATGTAAACAATGGGAAAATACATCGACAAACCATTGAACAAAACACAAGAACACAAAATTTATTTAGAACTACAATGTTATTGTTCAAAGGGCACTAAAGGCAGTTAGGAAAGGATAAAAATGATCCTGCCAGGACAACATTGTCAATGGAAAAGGAAAAAAAAAAAATGCATATTCATTAAAAGTACTGAGAAGACAGGAAAGAGGGAAATGAGTTCTATGAACACAGTATTTGGTTAAGAGTCTTACGATACAAATCCACAACAAGATCCAGTACCTTCCATCAAACATGTAAGCCAACGCCAATGCAGCCATGAAGCGTGCCATTTTAGATGCTGACAAAGAACAAAGATGAACAAGGGCTGGAACTCCCCCTTCCTCCACTATACGAAAAGCATTACCAGGGTTGAAAGCCAGATTCCAAAGAGCTCCAGCTGCTGTTTCGTGGACATCCTATAAAAGAGAGTGTAAGAAAATCAAATTCAAGCTCACAGCATGGGGAAGAACTCAGTCATAGACTCATAGGGCGACACAAGCTAATCTACCCAGCAAAGAGTATTAATCGTAAAAGAAAGCTACAGCTCAACCTTTTTTATCCGAAACAATAAAGCTTGAAGGAATAAAGGGTGAAAAGTTGTTCTTAACCAAAAGTGGCTTTAAACACAGTGGGCCTTACTTCACTCTGACACTTCTACTTCATCTTGTCTAATGGAACCGTTTCTTCTCAAGAATGGGAGCATAGATATCTTAAGCCCATCAGATTACAGAAAACCGTGAAGTTATTCTATAAACGTAAAATTTACGTGTCATAAGCCATACTGCTCTCTATGAGACGGTGGACAAAAATAGAATTCAACATTAAATACTGATATATGCCAATTCAATGTTTATCATATCCCAACAGAAGCAAAAGAGTAAATATAAACAGTGACTCCAACTGTTCAATGACAAACCTAACTAGAGGTGTGCTAAGCAAACAACCATCCCTATTTGCTACTTTATCAATCACACAATGAAACAAGTGCCTATGTGGCACATTTAGAACACTTCTATATACTAGGTACATTGACTTAAGGATACATGCAAAAGCAATGAGTCAAAATAAAACTAAAAGTAGCCAAAAAGAAAATTTCCACACAAGAAAGTATAGCAAACCAAAAATAGAAACCAAAAACGAGTAAATTCAATACTTACTTCACATTCAGATCGTGAGAGTGCAATCAAAGGTGCAACCCCTCCTTCTCGTCCAATAGCAATGCTGATCAGAAACAACAAAAGATATAATTACAAGAGTGAAGAGAAATAAAAGTAAAAAGTTACTTTTTTGGCTTAGATTAGAATCACTATCCATGACAGCATGATAAAGAATTACTCCCTCCATCCCAATAGGTTGTCCATTTTTTAAACTCCAACTTATTAAGGCAACACAATGATTACTCTTTAAAAGTTTGATTTTCCAAGAATGCCCCTCACTTTTGTAGCAATAAATGAGAATGCACATTCTCCAATGCATTATTTTTTAAAAGAGAAAGGGCATTAAGAAAATTTTAACAAGTCAAACTCATATTGGACAAACATTTTGGGGCACTTAAAAGTGAAAACGTGAACAAACAAATTGGGATGGAAGGAGTACATGACAATGACTACAAAAGGAAAGGTCAAAAGAAACTAATGGCGGATAGCTTATTTTATTGGTGATCCAACCATCTTCTATCTTATTTTTGTTTCATTGGTGATCTAACCATCTAGTGATTTGAATATGCTCGTGGCAAACAAGCACCGATGGCGGATTGCAGGATTATTTGGAAGGTATGACAGTGCTACCTGAGGCCATCAACCGATTCGTTTTGATGCAACCAAATCCAAGGATAGACTGCTTAAAAGAGAGAGAGTTCCCAAAAGGGATACAAAATGGATGCATGTTTGACATGTTGACATCTTGATATGCTTCATCTGCTCATGGAAGACTGAATTATGTGCAATCTGGATGGCTCTCTTATTATCACAAATGCACAATGAATAGGCATGGAAGACTAGGGAGAAACACCCATATCAGACACAAGCCATCGAAGCCAAACTATTTCAGAAGTAGTAGAAGCCATAGCACAGTATTCCGCTTCAGTGGTAGAGCCAGCAATAACATGGTTCTTGTTTTCCAGGAGATAAGAGAATCACCCAGAAAAACAAAGAAACCAGATGTGGACTTCCTGTCAGATACATCCCCTGCCCAATCAGCATTAGCATAGGCCCGAAGAGTCAAACTCGAGGTGGAAGATTGCAGTAAACACTGGTAGATGGTGCAATGAACATAATGTAAAATGCTTAACAAAGCAGCCTAGTGGGTAGAACGAGAAGCCGAAACAGCTGGCTAACAACGTGGGCCGCATAAGCAATATCAGGATGAGCCACAGTAAGATAAACCAAGCAACCAACAAGCTCGCGATATGGCGTAGGATCACCAATAGGAGTATCAACAACCTTATCATCAAGTAGATTAGCATGATGGAGCATTTCATTTCATTTGCATATTAAGTTTGTGATAAGAGAGAACCACAAGAAGCAAGTGCAACTTCAATACCAAGGAAATAATGAAGAGGGCCCAAATCTTTCATCTCAAACCCACAAAACAACAGGAGTTTCTCCTCTCCAATGGCAGTAGAGTCAGAAGACTCAGAACATGTAATGATCATGTCATCCTAATAGAGAAGTAGGAGAACAATCGTGGCAAATTAAAAGAGCAGAATCATGGGTACTAGACTCGAAACTAATTTGTAGAGCAACAGACTGAAAACATTAAACCAAGCACGTTTAGACTGCTTGAGACCATAGAGAGCATGGCGGAGACAACAAACGAGGCCTTAGGGATGAGAGAAATCTAGAGGGCGCATACATACTTCTTCAGATAGAAACCCATTAAGGAATGCATTTTTAACATCAACTGAAAGAGAGGCCAGCGACGCACATCACAGAAATTAAAGTACAAACAGTAGTCATCTTGGCAACAAGAGCTATAATCTCATCATAATCAATCCCATATTCCTGAGAGAAACCTTAAGCAACAAAGTGGCCTTTTCCTTTATACCGCTCTAAAGATCAATCAAAATGAGTCTTTCACTTTGTAGACCCATCTACATCCAATAAGATTCTTTCCAGTGGGCAGAGGAACCAACTCCCGAGTGTGAGTTTTGGCAAGTACAGCTAAATCATCATTCATGGCATGCACCCAATTGGGACCATTACAAGCTTCTTCGTACAACCTGGGTTCAAAGTAAGTATGTATACAAGACAGAAAGGAACGATACGAAGAAAAGAAACAAGTATTGGTGAAACCAAGTCTTACCGGTGGACGACGATCACAAGAAGGGTATCGGTGGTAAGACGGATCAAAGTCCAAAAGAGCAGACAGATGGAAGTAGACCTAGGATATGATAAGCATCCATAGGCACCACATCAACCAAGACCCATCAAAGTACTTTTGCCGAATAGAAAAGGACACCAAGTGCCTCTTGGTCACCTTGACCTCATTACCCCCCTTAAGCCAACAAAGTGTATGAGGATGGGGATGCTTATCCACTGCCTCTTGAGATACCTCATTTTCCCATCTCCCTCTATCAATATATAATCATGCAAACATGTCCCCCAATGTTGCAAGTAGTGTAGAATATGTTGGAGCGCAACCACTATATGACGTCAATCTCTTGGGGGATGTGTGACGTTAATCTTCAAACTCACCCCCAATCTCTTCACATGTGATGTCATTAAACGCGAGAATTTCATCATCACAACTTTGCCCACTATTTCTTCACTAAATTGCCTTGTTACGACTTCCGGAAGCCTTCTAGCAATCCGAAGACTAGTGCCCCGGCTCCCCCACTTAAAGAATTTGATCCCCCACTTGCGGTTGATTTCTTGCCCCTAAAGCGCTTGATTGAAGCTGATTTTGATTAGGGCTACAGCTTTCGCTCACCAACCCAGGAAGGACCACTCTTGTCATCATTGTAAGATAACTCAGTCTCAGAATACGTGTAGAAAGGCTGCCCCAACTTAGAACCCCTTTGAAATTGGTTGCCCAGACTTCAAAATGTTCGGCTTAGTTGCTTCTAGACCACCAGGGCTCGGTTGTAAGCTTCTGAAACCGTCCATAAAAAATGGAGGTCAATAACATCCTGGATTGAGGATTTCAACCCACTTACCATCCTTGCAACCATTTGGTCTTCATTTTCATTCAAATCAACTCTAACAACAAGTTTGTGGAATGCCTCTTTGTACTTTTCAACACTCTCATTTTTCTTGAGAGAGTGCAACCCATTATGGAGGTTTTACATGTAATTAAAAGGCAAGAATTGCTCCTTGAGCTTCTTATTCTTCTCGCAATCTCTACTCTTTGCCTTTGCTCAACTTTGCCTCCTAAGTTTACATGCTCTCACTAAGCAGAAGCTCTTCCTTTAAGGTGTATGGACACCAATTTAACCTTTTTTTCTCCTTGGAGTCATCACAATAATCGATCACCCTCCCAAGGGTGTTCAACCAATCAACAAACTCATCCAGATTGAGGCTCTTATTGAACTCAGGAAGCTCAATTTTGATATTGTTCAACTACGGGTGCATTGTGTAGGACAAGGCCTTTGCCAATTCGGATCACCAAAAGGATTCTCAAATTGATTTTGAGAGTTCTCAAAACCTCCACTACCTTCAGTTGGCACATGTAAACTTTGTACCATCTCCCTAAGGGTAGCAACTTGTCTCAATTATTCAATCTCAATCCAGTCACGATTTGGGTTGTCATACCCAAAACCATTTCCATTGTTTGCCACAAATCCTCTAACTCTACCTCTACCCCCTCTAGCTCTATGAGCCATTCAACAATCAATTCACTCCAAATGAACAACGAAGTCAACAACATCAGGCCCAATTTACTCAGTTAGAGACCCACTCAAACCAACTCAGTGAGTCTCAGTCAACCCTCAACCAAACTCAGTAATGAACAAAACAATTTGCAAAAACTGAACAAATCCTTGCCCTATGAAGACAAATAGACAACCAGATCTGAAGATCACATGTGTGAAGCCGGCATAGCAGAGAAGTCCATATCAAAAGTCAAGCATTGGTTTGCACTCGCATTGTGCTAGAACACTACGCACCATCGCGGTTGGACTTCGAAACAGCAATCTATGGCTTCAAATGGACCTGGAATTCCATTTCTAGGGTTTACAAGTTAGGTGTTTGTTGATTTAGGGGATTTCAAATCAACCATAGGTTGATTTAGGGTTTAAAATACTAATTTGGGATTTGAATCTGGTCATAGAGGGTTCGTAGAGAGTTTCTTAGCTTGATACAAGTTTGAAATAGGCTGATTAGGGCTCGATCGATGTCTTTCAAACAAACCAAGGGTTTCTACAGATTAGGGTTTTCAAATAGATCAGGGTTTGAATTTGTTGCTAGTGAGTGCGAGTAATATGGGACAAGTTCGACGTACAGTCCAGGTTTGATTTTTTGTGATAGATCTGTCAAAAACCAACGGAACTGAGTGATCCAGGAAGGGAAAGGTGTCTGGGGTTCTGGCAAGGTTTCCGGGCAAGTTTTCTCTGATACCAAAATGATGCAACCAAATCCAAGGATAGTTGATTAAGAGAATTTTCCCAACACGGATGAGAGCTACATTCTGTACAATGCTATTCTTTAAAATGATCAAACTACCAAAATGAAAACCTAAGATTAAGATAAAGGATAATGTTAAGCTAATCACATTTATACATCGCTAGCTAGGTACAACCAAGCAAAGCTTATGAAAAACAACTATAACTAGCATAGAATGACTACATCACATCTAAGAACTTACCGATACAAAACAAAAGAGTCCATGCTGCTTCAGAAAGGAATGGCATTGCTCGGAAACTAAAACCAACATCCTCACTCCTCTAATCAGACCGTATAGATTACTTAACGTACCACCAATGCATTAAAGCTAAGGTTACATCAAGCACCCTCTAACCTCACCAACATGATGCTTATGATCAAGTTCTTAGAGGCTTTAGAGAGTATTAAAAAGACAAGGGAAGTTGGAAACAAGCACTTCACCCATGGACTACTTGAGCCTGTCATGATCAACTAAGGAAATGATGGCACAGTTTTCCAAAACAAGCCTAACTATACACCATTATCGATAAGCTAGATAGGTTTTGAATCTGCATACCATAGTAGAAGACCCTAGCGTGGGAGGAAGGAGAAGGACGAGATGTCAAAGTTCATCATCATTAGGAAATAAAGTGGAAGGGAAGGAAATGAGGGGCATATTGATCCCGAATGAGCCTTTCTTGACGTTCTACATTCAAATCACATCATGTTCTTACTCTGTATCAGAGTATTCGTATAACAGTTACTTCCTTTCCTTTCCTTCTTGGCCCCGCAAAACCAAACACATACCTTCATCAAACATAATGTTCCAATTTCCCGTCCCTCTTACTAACACAGCATTACTTCAAGTGGTACAGAGGTTAGATTAGGCCAGAAAACAAGTTGCAAAACCTGTGTTAAGTGTGCACACAACCGTATTTTGTAATCATGGGAAGTACTGTTTTTTCTATTGATCTGAGTGTGGAGTTCTGTTTAACCGGATGTCAATTTGAATCCATATTCCTGTATTTTTCTGCCATTTTTCAAGTTTCCCGAGAAGCTATTAAGTCACCAAGACAAGAATTGATACACAAATAATAGTATCCAGATTATCAGTTAAAGATGCACATATTAGCGGGACATGGAGTGGTACTCCATACATTGCTATGGACTATTGTGATCACCACATTTGCTCGTAGTTAAAAACACCTTCATGTAAGAAAAGTTCCATTTAGAAACAAACTGGTAAAACGCAAGAAAAGTACAGTTCCCTAGGACCAAATTATGCAGCACATTAAATGGAGCTATAAATTGCTACCATGACAACGACAACTTTCTTCATCAAATATTGATGATGAATTTTAAAACCAACCTATTTGCTTCTGATACCGACAATCCCCACAAAGCACCAGCAGCCCTCTCCTGAAGACCTGGAGAGGCATTTGAACAGGAATGTGCAAGAGCAACCTACATAACCAACATGAGAAGGAAAACATATGATGGAACTTGCGACCATAGAAGAATACAATAGAACTTCGTGTCCAATCAATTAATACCTCCGCGTAAGTAATGTTTAAAGAAAGCAAAGCCAGAAGTACAGAAGTTTGTTGCACCTTACATGAGGAATTCAGTTCTATTTAATTACTATTGATCCGAGAATTTTTTTTGGCAAACTTAACTCTGATTGTAACGGTAATTGCTATTATTTTAATTACGACACGCAGGACTCCCCAAGCCAGGACAAAAAGGTTGTTACCCAATACACAATCTCACATAGCATCATTCTTTTCCTTCAGAAATGCAAAGGCAAACCACGGTGACATAATTAGGCACGGAGTCATGCATACTATACTTCCAACACATAAAAAAACCGTGGCCATATTGGCACAAAAGGATGTACATCAAGAATTGGAAATAATTATCTCATTCATCAGTACCTCCCCAGATGAACAAAGTACTACGTGTAGAAGTAGCGAATGGCGGCATAAACACAATGTAGTATAAAAGCAAATGGTTATTTTCTGCCTATGTTGACAGCAATATAAAGTTTGCAGTTACATGATTTCCCAACTCAGAAGATCGCCTTGTACATAAATACATCTGTAGGCAAACGCATTTGCACATTCAGTTAATAAAGCATGTCATTATAAGCCACCAATATTACTTCTTTACATGCAATTCAGTTCATATGGACGAGTTCAACGACCAGTAGCATTGGTTCCAGGCAGCTAACATGCACATACCAAAGGCAACTTAGGTACATAAATGCACCCATGAATGCATATATGTAGACATAATAGCACCATTGTCCGTGTATGATACAACACGCATGCATGGGTGAATGCATGCATAGGTGAACATGAACAGGAACATGCATTTCACAGATCCGGCCCGATTGAGCATATACAAACACAAACAAACAAGTATTATGTGGATAAGATTCCTCAATATTGTTCGCAACCATGTCGCACAAGCTCTTCTATTTCCAACCATAAGTTTGCAACCTTGATCCACTGATATGACAAGAGTAAGGGTACCATGTGTCCGACTCCCATGTGCCAAAGATACTTGGATCCTCCAATTTTGGCCGATGCATGCGGACAAATAAGCTCTTGCTACAGAAGAGTACATTTCCTAACTCTTAATAGTAATACAGATCCCCTCCTTTTGTTGACGCTAGATATAATTCTTCAGCAAGAAGTAAATCTCTCGGGTTATTTTTTCGATTCTCATAGAACCTCCTTTTTTTCTTTATATAATTTTTTTCAAAGAGATTTCTTTTTTTTTACTTTATCGCCTACTTTGATTTTACATTTCTGTAAAATGTATACAAGAATTGTTTCTGGATTGTGAATAGAACTCTCAATCCATCTCACATCAATAACTCGACCCCTAACACCTGTAGAAAAGCGAGTGAAGCGTGTCTAGAAAAGGCAAAATCTGGTTCTGAGGCAAATGACTATAATTTTTTGGATCGAAAAGCAAAGGGAATTAGATTACTGAATTAAGGATGCATATTCCCAACTTCCAATTATGGAATGTAGGGGTTCTGACGCTTGGACATACGCTCCCCCAAAATTCACTCCCAACTCTTTGTAACATCAGTTGCCAATATGCAAGGGTTCGAGTTTCTTATATTTTCTGCCACTCTTATTTCCTTTTCCTTTTTTGTTTTGTTGAAGAATCCTATGGAATGTCAGGGTTGTCCATCTGGAAAAAGAGGAATGAGACTATTTTGGAAGATAAACTTACTTGCTGAACCCTATCAAGCCATTTGTAACAATATGACATACTTACTCATGACACACATCCAAAGTTCTAGGAAGTTCCATTAGAACCTTGAAATACAGTGAACAGAAAAGATTTAGGCACGAGAAAGAGAACACCGTACCAAGGCTTCAACTCCACCAGCTGCTGCAATTGCCTCTCGATTTCTATCATCAAATGACAAATTCCATAATGCACCAGCAGCTTCTTGCCTGATTGAGGCATAATGCAAAATGATGGTAACAAGAAAAGACCCATTAGAAAACTTATGAAAGAAAACAGCGGCATTTATGATAATCATTATCTACCTTCCAACAGTGAAAGAATTAAAATTGAAAGGACAATGGGTATCATAACAATATAACTCAGCAATGACATGGAGGAAAATATTGGCATGCAAGTTGTAATTTTCACTTCCAATAGGGAAGGCCAAATGTTTGTTCTAGGCAGTTGAAGCCTAAACCAAACTCAACAAAGCCTTGTCCTAACCATTTCAGGTTGGATATAGTCTTCCAATGTCCAACTTGATTAAGGGTCATACACAACTCATCCCAAAAGCCTTCGCCTAACTATTTGAGGTTGGCCGCACTTGAGTTCCCTTACGCTAATATATAAAGGAACCTGATTCTACTTGAACAACATGCCCGGATATCTTTTCTTCTATCTCAATCCATGTTCCTTAAGTGCTTATTCCAATATGTTCCTAATGGCTAATAATGGAGAACATGAATATATCTCAGGTTTCATTTGTTGCAAGCACAATTATTCCCAAAACATAGACACCATGCAAGATGGTTTAATTAGTGCAACTACTATGAAATAAACATCTTAAGAGTTGAACCAAAGACAAGAAAAACTTTCAACCACACAATCTTAGTATTACTTTTATGACCTTATGAAAGAAGAACTCAGCAAACTATGAACAGATTTTCTGCAAAAGCTTTCGCCACATAAAGTGCACCTAATACTTGTTCCACTGTTAATGTTAAAAAGGTTACTGAGGCGACATATGCACCATGAAAAAATTTATGGCACACAACTGAAAACATGATGAATAATAAAAGGCCAACAAACGATACACATAAGATCCTTTTTCTAATGTCTCTTTGCTTGGGCTGTTAATTCATCATACTTTATCAGTGGTTGTGATATGATAAGGATGCCTAGAGGACAGGCACAATACTAAACCCCCAAAAACTAGAAACAACAAAAGTAACTTTGCAAGGTGTATCTGATTGAAATGCTATATGAACAAAGATTGTACTTAAACTCAACACAAATTGATATGGTTGTAAATCTCTAATCTCTATCATTTTCAATGATCGCCCCATTATTTATAGTACTTCATGCATAACAACCATAGTGGGCTTTTCACTTCAATCAGCCCTTAGAGGAATAGGTGGAAACATGAAGCTTATAATAAATGTATCCAACAGCCTTCAGAGCAGCTGATACAATTCATCAAATTCGAGTTCTCAATCAAACTACCTGACACCTTCATGGGGAGACCTTGTAAGTTGCACAAGTGCTTCAAGGGCACCTGTTTCTCGTCCAACAGCAGCATTATTACTATTGCTATCCCCATGGGCAGCCAAATTAGCTAACGCACGAGCAGCCTGGAAAATAACCAGAAGGGATGTTAATGATGTATCACTGGACTGGATAAAAGTATATGTTATGCATGGGAGACTTCACATATGGTCTACCTAAACTCTAACACAACAAATGGATCTGAGTTCAAATTTTTCAGAAATCTAATTCAGAAAATGCAAGTACATTTAACATTGCCATGAATAGGAAACATCAAGAGGTTAGTCCCATGAAAATTTGAAATCCGAGAGTAATCACATGGAACACGCACAAGGTAGGATAATCCCAGAGGGAAAAAGAAACAGATCAGCTTTTAAACTGGAAAATATGAAAAGAAAAATTCGCAGGACAATGTACTATTACTAAGCTATATTCGATCAGACTCTTTATTGTGCAGGAGAACTATTTGCGGGGCATTTCATATGAAGCAACTTGCATGAAAGCCTAAATTATTACCAACTGTAAAGAGAGTTGCTCTTAAGCTTCAGCAAGTAGAGTGGCGGGGAAAAAAAAATCACAATCAGAAGAATCAACTGATTTTGAAAGAACCAAGTCACCAACCGCTGAAGAGTACTGTGAGCCCCAGTGTTTTTTTTTATAGATCTTGCATCTATCTTAATAAAACTGCAAAAGTCAAACGGTCCACAACATCTAATCACCACAGTTACTAATTTACAAAATTATGCATCTTGGCCCCAAGGTCTTCAGTTGAATATCGATCTTTTTGTTCCAAACTTATGTCTTACAAGTATGGACTTACAGATACCGGATAAAAAATAAGTTACATAATATTACACACTATTGCACCTGCTCTTGCACTCCCTCAAACTTGCAGTTCCGAGCTAGCATCACCAGAGCATGTACACCACCTACCACTGCAACCTCCATGCTACATTTGTCATCAGCTGCCAAATTTGCCAATGCACCAGCTGCACGTTCCTGAAAACAAAACAAAAAAAAAACACAAATTGAACCTCACTTACGTTATCACATAACAGAAGGAGGTTGTAAAATGAAACTTGTTTTTTCTATTTGCTCGGCAACCAAAGGAAAAATTGATAACAAAGGCAAAAGAAAAAGTAAAAGAAGTCCACTAAAGGAAAATCAAACAAAAAAACACAAAACCACTAAACTACATGGTACATACTGCCCCCCAATCACTAGAAAGCAAAATGAAGGTACCACTTCGAAAAAGGAGCGGATACTGAGGCCCAAGAAAGATAAATAACAAAGTCTCTCAATAAAGAATCAAATTCCTCGAATATGCCATAAAAATCCAAGTGTCCCGCTCCAACCTAAGAACTCAAAAAGACCAAAGATAACACAAACACCAAGGACCGAAGTTTGCATTTTCAAAAAGAGTGGGTGTGCATGTAACCAATACAAAAGCACATACCAACACTCCGTCACCACCAGTAGACCATTTGAATATTAGATCAACTAAAGCTTTTACACCGCCCGCTTCAGCAATGGCACCCTACAAAGGAAAATCTGGTTAAGTGGAGTCTGAAAGTCAAGAATATATGAGAAATTTGAAAAACAAACAACCTTATGCTCTTCCCCAACAGAGAGATTCCATAGTCCTCCAGCAGCCTCTTCAGCGACCAACCTATTCATTGAACGAGCCAAATTCGCAAGAATATTGATCCCTCCTTCTTCTGCAACAGCTTTCGCAACATTCGCGTTCACAGACAAGTTTGCTATAGCCTACACTCCCAAAAGATAGGAAGTGAACCACATTTTTGCCATTGCATGTGAAAAGAAATTCTAAAAAGAAAAATGTGACGAAAAATAGAAAGATCAAGTCTATTTGACACTCAATGAATTGTGCCCCATCTGAATGTAAGGAAGAAAATAAGTATTGTTGGGACCGGGAGTCAAAAATTTGTTTTTCTTAGCTCAGAAATGTTTCGAAAACATTTGAACAACATTTTAGAAACATCTCAAAAGTGTAGCCCAAACAGAAGGGAAATGTAAAAGAAGTTTGTGAATGTATGAAAATGTTGAAATATTCTAAATTTCTAATAGATGTCGAAACAACTCAATATCATATTTTGGCATATTTCCGGGAATTTTTCGACATGTTTCAATGCGTTTCGGTTCTTGTTGCTAGAAAAATTCAAATTTTGGGATTCACTATCATTCCATCTCAACATCGTTGGAAACGGTAACGTTTCCGCTGTTTCACTGGACAGAAAACAATTTTTGGACTAGGCTGGACCAAATTTACTTAAAAAGCAAGAACAGCAGGTTAAACCATGACGACCAGACAATTGCACCACAAATATCACCTTTGCTGCTTCTGACTGAAGCCCCTCGCGCCATGATCTTGCAAGGTTTAGAAGAAGGCATATCCCACCATCCTTCATAACTGCTTCAGCCCTTCCACCATCAATGCTAGCATTTTCATCATCAATGACAACAAAGGTTGCGAGTCCTGTGGCTGCCCTTTCCTGGACATCCTCTTGTGAGCTCTGCATCAAACTTAGCAACAGCGCTGCACCTTGGCTAAGCCAAAAATTATCCAAACCCTGTGGATTGCTCTCAGCAATCCGTAGAAGTGAATGAGATAAGATCCATTCAAGCCAATTCATGATCTCGTCCAAGTTCTTATCCTTTTTTTTCAAATTCCTCCAATCGGAGAATATATTCCTCTCTTGCTTTGAAATATCGACAAATAGAGAAGCTAACCCCTTGAAAATGTCGGTAAACAGGGCGAGTAATGATTTCCCTTTATTGTTGGAAAAACTGGAATCTTCCTCAAGTGCTGGGCAGTTCAATGCACACAAGACCTTCAAGCTACGTGAGGATGATAGCAATCTCAAAACAGTGGGAACCACATCAGTTCTTGAAACGTCTAGCCCTGTCAAGTTCGGTAATTTACCCCAATGCTGTGATACCAAAGCCCACTTCATATTAGTCGTTCCAGCAACTGAGAGGAATTGAACTGATAGAACGTTTCCTAATGCTATCTCATCAACATTAAGACAGTCTATGAACCCAATGTCTGTCAAATTCCAACAATGCTTAGCCAAAGCATTAATAGCTTCCCCATCAACGTCGCGTATACCAGAAAGCCTTAGCTTTCTAAGTTTAGGACAACAAATAGCGATTGCTTTGATGGCATCGCTGGTAATCCTTTCGCAGAAATCTGGCCCAAGTTGGAGGCTCTCAAGTGCCTCATGTCTAGCCGCTATCACTGAGAGGGTAGCATCTGATATTTTCCTGCAGTAATCGCCGCTAATTTCCCGCAAGCCCCTAGCCTTAAGACTAATTATTGCATCAGCAGATTCGGCTCCACGAAATCTGAGCTTTTGAAGATTCACACACCTAGAAGCAAGTGAAGCGGTTGTGGTGGCGTCACATTTGTGAGGACGAAGATCCAAGGATTGCCACAAACAAGGAGAAATACCTAAAACCCTCCACGTACGACAGGTTGATGATAAGCTTGCCCGGTCGCGATAATTCAGACATGTAAATAGCTGAATCACTGTGTCGTCCGGTAATCTAGTCCAATCCACTACGACTTTTTGATCCAAACTTGAACCCTCATCCTCAAGTTCATGGTAACTAGGCAAAACCACCTTATCCTTCCCCTTCCTTGCCACCTTCCTGCGAACCCTCCGACTCATATCTCAATCACCTACACTTACACACCCTCACAGATTAAAAGCACTCCTAAACCAGTTACTGCACGCAGAGGCCAATACCCTATAACCTCAAGTACCAGGATTCAGAATCGGAGAGAAACCCCGAAGCAAACACCTTGTCAATTCAAATACCCAAATCTTTAAACCATCAAATGATGCCAATGCTCCAAACTTTGATGCCCATAACCACTACTAAACCAATACCATTCACCTTCAATCACTCGAAGTCAAATGTAAGGATGGAATGGACGCAGACACAGAAACCCTTTCCCTCAACCTCAAAAATCCAAATCAATGAGCCAGTGAAGGAGAACAACAGACCTAGACGAATGTCCTTTACCCTATATATAACAAACAAAACCCTAGTTCTCAACTCACTCACGAAATTGCTGGTCAAGAAATCAGTCCATATACATAGCACAAGAAATTAAGACTTCAACAATATACAGAAATCCAAAGCCCCCGATGAGAAACTCACCAATCCAAAATGCGTTACAATAAAATGAAGTCAATCGATGCTCTCAAACCTGATTGCTATGGCCTCGTTAGCTTCTGGGTATACCCTTATGTATATATCCTCTTCTATAACGATTGCATTCACTGGAGCTCTAATGGTAGAGAGAGAGAGAGAGAGAGAGAGAGAGAGAGAGAGAGGGTCGGAGCGAATTGAGGTACGTATCAATCACAGAGGGTGAAAAGGGGAGGCCAACCCTCAAAATGCTTGTCTACACTCTACACCCATCCCTCTCTCTCTCACCCCTTATTGTATAGGACTTGGACAATTACAGGGACGGATTTCTTTTGTATGGAGGGGAAAACAAAATCAGGAGAAGAATTACAGCTTTGAGTAATGTGGAGGGATTGGATTAAAAGAATGGAGTAAAACCATAACTTCTTAGGACAATCACCCAACCTTTTGTGTTTGAGAGATTAAAATTAAAATTGCATTGTTTGACAGGATGTTTTCGTTTTGTTTGCAATTTGTAATAGCTTGTAATAGCTACAAATATGCCTAATTTATGAGCTCAACTCTTGCCTACATTTTATGAGAAAAGAAATGAGGTAGGAGGAAAAAGCCATATCGAATAAATTACTATAAAAAAATGTGTCGTTGTGTGTGGTGACTGCAATTCCAATTATCAACAAATGTGTCATGGCGTGTTGTGCAATTTAGTTATCAGCAATTGCATAGTCATATCTTGCTATAAAGTTTCGCCTTTAAGAATAGGTAACACTTGTAGATTTTGTTTAATAGTGAAATCAAAACATTTTATCCCCTCTAAACTTTTTGCAAATTGACACATAATATATTTCTATAAGTGCGCTTTGAATTTGTGTATAATTGCATCATTTGATGTCAGAATGACTAGTGCTTAATTCCTCCAATTAGTGACATATGGCTAAATAATTAGAATGCTTGATGTGGTACTTAGATAATTATTTTCTTTTGACATAACAGACACCACACTTGATCTTATATTACTAAAATTAGTTTAAGGAATACAAACCTAAAACAAAGAAAGCCTTCAACCAAACGTTTAATAAGTAAATCATGACCAATTTTTTTAAATCAAGACAATTAAGTTAGTGCGAGATCATTGTAAATAGATGGTCATTGTAACATCTCCTAGTAAGTATATAGGCATTGGACTTCATGTTGTTTGAAAATATAAAACTTAAAAAAAAAAAAAACTCCAAAGGAATTTATCAAATGATCATAAAAGATAGCTATCTTCAAAAAAATACTAAGGACTAATGACATTTGTAGAATCCACTCAAATATAAAAGCTGTCAAGAGTGAATCTGCTTGCATTATGCAATTGTGATATTTTGACACCAAAGAGTATGAAGTTATTTTATGGAGCTATTAGTATTTGTTTTAGAACTATGAAAAAACTGGTGGTTTGTTTGTTTTCATACATTATACACCGCAGAAGTCCAAGCAAGTTTTCGATGAGCATTGAAACTCATGCTTTCAAGTATATTGGTGTGGAAATCCTACCCCATGAAAGGGAAATTTGGGTCGCGCACATAGGATGTCTAAGAAGCGAAACATTAGGACTCTCATTGCAGCATGTCTGTTTATTGAAAGTTCTCGTTGACGCATACTTTTTGTTATAGTTGCCACTTGATTTTAGGAACCAAGAAACCAAATCGAGATTCTGAATCCAGGAGCCAAGCATATGGTGAGGGGAATGTGTTAAGCACCCCTCTTTACCCAACCACAAAGGTTGGCCCCTGATTGTTTGACATAAAACATATTAATGCATTTAAAAAGACTTCGCATGAACCTCTTTAATTGAGCCATTAGAAAATATGGGTGATGATAGAAATGAAAGCCACAAACTGGGGATGAGGGAAGGGAAGTATGCAGAAAATAATAAAACTGAGGTTTTGGTCGAACATCTAGCAGCCGATAGAAGATCTAGCAATCGATACAACTAAATTGGTGATCACCACTTAAAGGTCCAGCGGCTTCCACATGCATTGTAATATAACCAACGGCCACCACAACGTGTGGTGTCATTGTTCCCCGTTACATCAGAATAGCAAAAACTACAAATGAAACAGAAAATGGAGTACGAGAAAATAGATGAAAGCCGAAAGGTGGCTAGCGCAATGGGGCTATAAGATGATCCCGCCTTGTTTCCTCAGTGTTTGGATAAATTCGGGAGCATGATTTTGTGGCTTTTATGGACTAATAGCACGAAGAACAGATTGAATGATGATGAACAACGAACTGTTTGAAGATTAAGGGAAACACTCAGTGTAGTTCACAAATTTGCTAAGCTACAAACTAGGGCTTGTTTTCTGGAACGGGAGAGTATGTAAATGGATTTGTAGGAAGTATATGTAAGGGTGAATGTATAAGAGAATGTAGAAGCATGAAAGACTATATTGAATTCAAAGGTGAAGGCTTTTATATAGGGTCTACGAGAGTTAATTAAACCAAAAAATAAAAGTTAATTGGGGATTGAACTCTATCAAAAAGAGTTGTAGCTTGAGTAACAACTTGCAATCGATCGGATGAAGAAGAGATTGAAAGATATTCAATCTCTTTGAATAGTTATATGACTTCTAGAAGCTTTTTGCAGAAAAGACAAGAACGTCAATCGCCAAAAGGAGTAGCGGTCACCAGACAAAATAGCGATCAATGGATGAAAGAGTAGCGAGCATGGTTCTAGACCAAAGGCCTAGGAGCGATAGACAAAAGGAGTGGCGACCAACTGTTTGTCTAGCAATAGGCACACAGAACAAGTTATCGCCACATATAGAAGTGGCGATTAGCATGCAGACAAACTGAAGATGCTTCTCAAACTTATTGACATACTCTACATGCATTTCAACAATCTTAGGTACATCACTGTTTAATCATACTTTCACATTCTCAATCAAAGCATACGAAAATCAGTAATTTCAACACTGGGATTCGCCCAAAGCTAGACTTAAACATTTGCCGAGTCGAATTACGATGTCTACACTTGGCGCTTGCATATTTTACGATTCCTCTAAATTCCCCTCTATACACATTACAAAAAAGGTCAAGAGAAGAATAGGTGGCATATTATCTCAACTTTGCAAATCAAATATTATACATGTGGTGTAAGTCTCTCGCTTTCCTTGAGCTCATTTTTAGTAATCACTTCAAGACAAGTCATGAAATAAAATTGCAATGAAGAATGCATGTCTAGATTTTCTTAGAACACGTAAGAACGTGAGCCAAACAATTATGGATTTTCACCCTGAATAAATGAAATAGTTGTACTTATGCCATTATTCCTTCTTCAAATTTATGTTATGTTATGTTGTCTCCCTCACCAGTAACTTAAAAGTGTGATCCGACACACCAAAACTTGATGCATAAATATTTTATTTGTGTGGTGTCAATAAACAAAAATTTCACATGGAACTCCTAATCTTTGTTGTCAAATAAGAATTGAATAAGGAAAAATTATTGGGCGCAACAACAGACGATTCTTCAGGAAATTGTACATGTACATTTATATATTTTGCGTTTTCTATTTTGCATTGATGTTGCGCGCTTGTACGGAAAATGTCCCAATGATCTTGCACATTTAAATGCCCCAATTAACTTGGTTAACATATTAACTACTCGCATTTTCCCAATTTTTCTTTAAGAAAAAATACCTTAACTACACTTCATGCTACATTACATACCCACCTTTTGTCACGCCCCAAAATGAGAAGTAACCGGCCATGAACCACAAGACCAAAACTCGTAGAACACGCAGCCTTAAAAAGAAAATTTATAAAAACTCCCAAGCAAGGATCCACCAATCAGTCAACCATTTTTATTTATTCAGAACATCCCCAACCAATAAATTCCATAAAAAGAATGGGGCATGGCACAAACATCCCATGAACCAAATAAAATCCAACGTTCCAACAGAAATAAAAGAATCCAGATGTCTGATAAAATGTTTCAATGCGGAAGCGATGAAATAAAACAATAAGTTAGGATGAGACGCCCTAAGGAGGTCAACAAAAAAAAAGTCCCCGAGATGCCACCAGAGTCCTCCTAATTGCCCAATTTGCCTGAAAAAGAAGTTGGAATAAATCCGTCAGCTGACGAGCTCAGTGAGTAGTAAAGCATGTATAATAATACAGTTCTAAAACATGGCTAAAAATAGATTATCACGTTAACATATTTTGGCATACGAAGGTGTACATCAAACCAACAAATAAGGCCATAAATCATTTACCAAATAGGTCTCAATGGTGATCACAAACCAATCTCCAACAAAATGGGGAACCACAATCAATATCGATAGAACCAAATGCCAGTGAATAAATGTCTCATAATTGAATCCAATATCAAAACTTAGAGTCACCACGAGTAGGCAGCCCGTGGAACTTTTCCCTAAGAATGATCCGGTCAATAACAACCGTTGAGCAATAGGGTCACCGGCCTAATCCGGTCTCTTCCCTAATGGCCAGAGTCACCCGCACACAGAGGATTAATTTCCCTGGACTTCCAAAAATGTTCCCAATGATATCCACAAAATTCTCACCAAAAGATTATCCGAACAATAAATAGTTTTACCAATCCGCATGCCAATTTCAACAACCAAATAAAACAAATACATGTTTCCAATTTCAATCATCAATTTTCTAAAAAAATAATTTAAGGGATACGGGAAAGTTCGAAAGTACGTAACATGCTTAACCACTCACCTGGATCTAAAGCTAATGTAAACGAACAACGCGAAACGAGGTTAACCTAAACAAAAGAACAATACGAACTGATCATCTAATCTGCAAATTACGCTGACCATAAAACTAGCTAGGGAATAATGTATGAATAAACTACCCAATCTCCAATTTAGGTTTCTACTTCGGTCAGCACTGAACCAAAACTATAACACCCCAAACTTTGATTTTCAATTCCAAACCATGGGTCTCCTATGTAGCCAGCCACCTGTTCTCCATTCTCCAACTTTACCCCATGGACTTGATTCACACAAGCATAACTATACGTATAACATAAGATCAAAACCCAAGATCATTTGTTTCCTTCTACAACTGTTAATATCAAAACCATAACCCCACACTTGGCCGATAATCTCCATGGCGCACACAGCCACTACCACGCACAACACACACCCAAATAACCTCCAACTCCATGATCCAAGTACAACAGAAGAATAAACAAGGATGCAGAATTAAGGGAACAAAACCCACTTACCCGCTTGACCACCAATCTATCGAACTCAATCGTCTTTGCAGCTTCCGCCCTTCACACACAAAGTTTTCTCACACTTCTTATCCCAGACGTTCCTCCAAAAAAAAATCCTACTCCGCTAAAATATCCCCTTAATGAGTAACTTATAAAACCACCCACTAATGTAATATCCCTAATTTGTAGCTGACTGGTTAACTTATGTATCCAACTGCTATAGACTAACTTCTGTAATTAATATTTATACTTATGCCCTCAAACTTTAATAATGCACACAGAAACTATATTACGTGGAAAAGAAAATTACTAATTAGGACCCACACCATAAAACTCCCAATTAATAAACAACCAAAATAATTAACAAGATAAATAAAATTTCTAGGCTGTAACACCTTTTTTCTCTATCTCCATTCTTTTTTTGCAATTTCAAACCTGAGTCAATCAAGGAAAAGGTTTCTAAGTATGTGTCGCTATCAAGGACATGCCACTTGGTGCTTTCTTTATATATAGGTCAAACGACTCGTTGCTTGGTCCATGTACCAAAGACAAGCCTTTGCGCCTGAGGTATATAGGATTGAGAATCATGAAAACCGTCATTTAGGCTTGTTCAGGTGACTCAAGTGAGTGTGTGTGTGTGTGTGTGTGTGTGTGAATGGGTAGTAGAGAGTATGTATTCAAGGATTTCTCCATAGTTTCCTCACAAAAACTCTTCTTTCGACTAAAAATTTTATATAGTTTTCTTACCAAAATCTCTACACTTTTTTCTCTATCTAAAACAATGAGGCAAAGGCCCCTTTTTATAGCCAAATGGAGTCATTTCCTATTGGTCTGAACATTTCCAGCTATTATGGTCTTGCTGCCCACATACAAATGATGTACTCGCAGTTAAAACAACGTTTCAAGTATAATGTTGTAGACACAAGATTTGTTGTGTGCAACCTGTCCCCAGCTGATAGATTACTTGCTATGTGCAGTGTATGGGAGTTGAAAAGTTAAACATTGAGTACGTAGCATTTGAACTTACATATGCTACTTTTGACTAAGCCAACAAATTTTCTTGATGTACTCTAAGGTAGCCTTATACCCGAAGACCTAATGTGTTGAATTCCATGGGATTTAAAGAGTTCATAATCGATCCAATTACTCTCAAGGCGATCTTTTTGTCATCGGAGAGATGTCCGGAACATCAGCTTTAGGATTTTATCTTGTGGTCATAAATGGGGTGTCTGCAGTTGTCCTTCTTTGTCAAAAATTTCGTATCATTCTATGATACAAGTCTTCATCAAAGATATGAGGACAGTCCACATGGACATGTTCGGTGTGACCCTAGGCTTGCGTGCCCTAATGTATAGTTTTGGGGCTTGCGTGCCCATTTAGTACATATTCGTACATTTTCACACAGTTTACTATTCATTTATCAATTTTTGGGATGGAATCATGTGTGTCCCTAGGTATAGGATTTATACTTTTGCCATACTATTACTTGGATGCATATATAGGTTACTCCTTTTGTGCTTTCTTAACTCTTATTGTGCACGAATAGCTCAGAAATACTTATAACTTGCATGAGGTACTGCAGAGCTTGATAATGCCCCAATACGGAATGGTTTTAGACCAAAATAAAGGAAGCCCTTTTGCTGTCAAAACTGCAAACAAAAAAAGAAGAAGAAGAAGTAAGTGTTGTCCGCTACAATTGAACTAGTTTATGTCATGTACAACTAGTTGAAAATGTACAAACTCCAAATTTGAGAAAACAAAATTATGACCATGCAATTTATGAATGGTTTGCAAGGATCCATGGCACCTTTTATGGGTTTGGATATGGCATACGTTAGTTTGATGTGACGTACGTTACGTACAACATTGCATACGTTACTTTCTTTAAAGCTCTTGCAACTCCACTACCGTTGAGAGATTCTCCCATAAGAGTTTTAATTCCAGACTGCTTTTGGTTTCAGCAATTGGCAAAACAAATTTTCATAAGTTCACCATATTTGATTCTTCCAAGTTCTCATCCATGGCTTACGTCTTTGCGAGTGGCCTTCGACATTGGATGAGTGAATTTAAAAGTATCACTAGGTAAACTTCAAATCTTTTGGCCTCAATGCCTTGTTCTCTGTTTGAGATGTCACGATCCATCATGCAATCTTGATGTGTGCTACCCGTTTAATGTCTTTTTCTTCGGATATGGAGAACTTTGCCCTAACATTGAGAAGTTTCATGCTCTCTTGGAGTATTGTTCTTGGAGGTCCATAGTTGTTCCTACCTTTCTCGGACACTCCAAACTTTGTTGGGCCTAAGCTATTCTGATGTTGTTTTGTTCTTTCATCATGGTGAGTTCAACATCCTTCGTCTCATTGATTGATTCCATCTTGTTGGTGATCCCTATGACGTTGTCTATCAAAGACACCGTTACATTTACTTATCTATTTGCCTCTTGGTGCACTATCTTCTTGTTCCAAGTGATAGCAAAGTGAGCCATTCCTCAGCCATGACAACATCTCAAATTCTTGAGGACAAAAGATGTGGTTCTCATTGTGTTTGCAGAAACTTTAGTTAGATTGGACTTGATTTGTGTTGGAGAAACATCTCAATTTGTTAACAGTTTGCTCTTTCACATTGCCCCTTCTTTCTATCATCTCTATGTCTAGTACGTGATGTCAAAATTTGTATATGGCCACTTTTGCCATTACCAGTTTTCTCTTGTCTATTTTCATGACAAATGTAGCTATCTAACAAACTTAGTCTGCTGGAATTGCCAATCATGGCTAGTTAAGAAGCAAGATTGTCCACTCATCATTTGCTAGTAGGACTGTCTTGACTGCGGGGAACGAAATAAGTTCTATAACTTATTGTGCTAGTACACTTTGTATGTATTAAATGAGACCGCATTAGGGTAATTGACTCTGTACTGTACTAACTTTATGAGATAATTAAGACCTCATAGTTGTTATAAATGCTTATGCCCTTGATTCAAAGATAATTAATAAGAATTCGCATTTAATGTTGTTGACTTTGATTTACTAGAGGATTAAATCTTTTTTAGGATTAAGAGTCTCGGTGAGTTGGGTCACAACATTACACGTATGATAGCTCTTAATTATTAATGAAATCCACATCTCGGAAGAAGATTGATGGTACCTCCTTGAGAAAGCTTTATAAGTTTCGATTACTTGTAGGAGGGTATTTATTTTCGACATATCAAATAAGTTAAGTGGACAATTTCAAAGAATTTCGTAGATGTTGATTAAATATAATTTATCAGCACCTTAATTAAATCAACGGATTCTATAATCTTAACGCATGGAGATTAATAAAATATTTAATAATATGGAGCTCAAAATATTTATGCGATAATGGTGGAAGTGCAATTATAATTATATAGTGGTGTGAATTATATGGTGAAATAAAAAATATAACCCTAGTAGGATTAGGATTTCTCATTTGCACAAGAAGCACAAACATATTTCTCCTTAGGTTCCTGTCTTGGCCCTATAAATATATCGTCATATTTTCTAGGTCTCCTACGATTGAATACACAAAGTTAGGCCGAGAGCGAGAGCGCAGAGATTGAATATTGAGTCCACGCTTGGATACATGATTGAGAAATAAGGGAATATGACAGATGATCATAGGGCTTAATCGAGTTCAGTCTAGAATGTAGGAAACAAATCAGATTTTTGCAACAATCAGGTCCATCGAGTTCATACACAAAAACCTTTCAACCAATGTTCGTGTCGTAGGAGTTGATGTAATTCTGCCTCATAGGGTTTTTTTTCATTGTCTAATCTGTGCATATTTGTTTACATCCAAAAATATATTACCCAATAAAAAAAATTACATGTGGCACTAAATAGTGTGCGGACCAATCAAAACACGTTATAATTATGCCTGAGATGCATGAGATCGATGGGTTTAGTTATAATATTATTTTAGTACTATACGGTATTGTTTAGATTGGAAACGACCACGTTTAGTCATAACGCAGAAATTAAAGTAATTAATGACAGATGTCAAGAGAAAAATTAAGTATGATAGTTGATTAACTCATTAATCATCGAACAATGTCATATAGAGATATCTCGAGGGATGAATCAGTTATACTTATTCGCATCCATTTGTGAAACCTATTTCGAAGCACTAACCCTTGGTGCGTAAGAATAGGAGACACTATCAACGTGTTCAGCCACGATTTATAGCAACGTACGTGGGAAGTGGAAGGGTTTACTAAAAAGACCAAGTCAACAAGTAGTTCAAAGGCAACTACAACTGTTCAAGCTTTTCAAATCAAATTTGAATAAAGACTTGGGTGCTCAAAGAAAACGTGTAGAACAAGACTTATGGACAAACCCTATTGCCTATAAATAGAAGAAGCAACTGAAGAAGAAAGCTCCCGACAAATCATCATCTAACAATCCATACAAATGGTTACTCAGAGATCTAAAGAAGTTTTAAGACTTAGGAATTAGTTCAAAGTAGTTATAGTTAAAGTAGTTGTAGCTTAATATTTTGCGAGGGTTTTTTTTTGTCAAAGATTAGGATAATATTATTATCAAGAAATCGATCAATACATCAGTTTGGGCCCTTATCCTCATAAAAGGAGGAGTAAAGCCAAGGGGGTGGATAATATTCCCAAGTACGAATGCACTCTCTCTCTCATAGCATTCTTGGCGACTAAGTGTGCCACCGAATTGCCAACTCTCCTAACAAAACTCACTTTTGATCCATCAAACGAATCCCTCAATTTGTCCACATCGGCAATGATCACCCCACCTTCTATGCTGCTTTCTTCATGCTTTTGGATAAGATTAATAATATGTTGCGAATCTCCTTCTATTTGGATATATCTTAAACCCAGTTCCCTTGCAAATAAAAGACCGTCTCTTGCTGCCAAAGCTTCTATCACCACTGGACTCATCAAATTTCCACAATGAATTGCTCTGACTGCTCAAAAAATCCCAAATTCATCCCTTAAAATGATACCTGCACCACTCGACTTACTACGGTTGTCTAGACCTCCATCAAAGTTGATCTTAAACCACCCTCGTATGGATTTTTCCCATATGTTGTAACGTTCTGCAAGTAATGCTTGCGAGCGACCCCTACTCACATTCAGTTCACGGTTTGCCTCCAAAAATTCCGCCGCGTCTAAGACCGCAGATGTACATGCTACATTCGGTCTCCATCCCTTGCTATTAAAAACCTCATCATTTCTGCCCTTCGAGATTTTCCACATGATTGCACCCACTACTGCCCACTCCTCTTTATGCTCATTCATACCTTTCCATCTTTCTAATAATTGTTCCCACCATCTCAGCATCGAATTCCCTTCGATAGAGTCCATGTTTACTCCCAGATGAGATATTCTCCAAACAATCTATGCAAAAGAGCACCTCGCCATCAGATGAATGACCGATTCCCTCTCTTCTTTGCAAAGAGGACAGAGCACGTCACTAACCATATTCCTTCTGGCAAGAACATCTTTCACCGGAATAATATCGTACAAGCATTTCCACATAAAGTGTTTAACCTTACCTTAACAAGGAAGTGCCCACACACTTTTCCAAGTCCTCTTTCCCGTTGGCCCATTTGTCCCCTTTTTCTGAGAGCTAAAGCTGCCTCGTACCCCGATTTTACGTTGTAACTACCATTCGGAGAGTAATGCCACACCAGTTGATCCCTCATCTCAAATCGAGGTAGCGAGATACCTAAAATGATTTCAGCATCATCAGAATCAAAGGCTTGTCTCACCAGATCTTCCTTCCAACTGTGGCTGGAAAAACCAATAAACTAACTAACTCGAAAATCCCGTGCAAACTCTGCAATAACAGTGAGTTTGAACCCATTGTCACGGGGGATCCACGGGTCCCTAACTGCTACCTGAACGTCATTCCCAATCTTCCATTGTATACCCTCCTCCAATACCTTTCACCCCTTTAAGATGCTTTTCCAAGTCCATGAGGAACTCGGTTTAGCCGTCGCCTTCATGAAGTTACAACGAGGGAAATATTTCACCTTAAGCACCCTATTCAACAAAATGTCACCCCTGTTCATAAGCCTTCATCCCTGCTTAGCCAACAATGCTAGGTTGAAACATCTAAGATCCTTGAATCCCAAACCGCCATTGTGTTTCTTCTTTGTAAGCTTTGCCCATGACAACTAGTGAATTTTTAGCTCATTCCCTTTTGACCCCCACCAGAATTTGGCCATCATCGCATCAAGTTCATTGCACAACTTAGTTGGTAATTTCACACATGACATAGCATAGCTCGGAAGGGCCAATGCAACAGAATTGAGCATCACCTCCTTCCCCGCTTGGTTCATTATGAATTCATTCTAGCCTTCCGTTCTCCCAAACATTCTATCTTTGATGTATGAAAAAACTTTATACCTTGTTTGGCTAAGATTCATTGGTAAGCCAAGATAATTGCCCACACTCGAGTCCCTCCTTATACCTAGCAGTTGACTCAGTCTGTCTCGCTTATCAACTAGTTTTTTGACACTAAACAAATAGCAAGACTTTCCGAAATTGATAATCTGCCCTGACACCTTGCCATAGACCTCCAAGATTCTTTTGATTCTCAAAATTCCATGATCAGAGGCCTCGCCAAACAATATTGTATCATCTGCAAAGAAAAGATGGATCACCGATGGACTATTTCTACAAATTTTAACCCCTTTGATGCTCTAATCCTCCTTCGCCTTCTGAAGCAACACTGATAAACCTTCTCCACACAAGAGAAAAAGAAAAGGTGATAACGGATCCCCTTGTCTTAAACCCCTCATTACATGAAGATATCCTTTGACTTGACCATTCAGCAAGAAGGGATATGAAACCATTGACAAGCATTCAATAATCCAACCGACCCATATTGGATGGAAACCCAACTTTAGCATTATATGTTCAACAAAAACCCATTTCACCCTATCATATGCCTTACTCATATCGAGCTTAATAGCCACACCGTGTTTCGCTCCATATCGTTGATTTTTAAGAAAATGAAAGAGCTCCTGTCCAATAAGGATGTTATCCGAAATAACCCTTCTTGGAACAAAAGCACTTTGATTGGGAGAAATCACCTTAGGAAGGATCCTACAAAGGCGATTAGCTAAAACCTTGGCAAGAATTTTATACGCCACATTACACAAGCTAATAGGTTGCAATTGGGTCATAATCACCGAGCACTTAACTTTAGGGATAAGGACGATATGAGTGTGATTCATACCTCTAAAGAGTTTTCCAAAGTGCATAAAACTGCGAACAGCATTTGTGATGTCCCAACCAACCACATCCCAATATTTATGAAAAAACCCAGCCGTCATGCCATCTGGGCCCGGCGATGATGTTGGGTCTATTTGAAAAAGAGTCATACGTACCTCCTCTAAATTAGTTAGTCGTAACAATCTTGCATTCATCTCCTCTGTGACCTTTTTTTGTAGGCCCCCAAGCGCCTCGTCAAAACCTGATGGATTAGATGAGGTAAAGATATGGTGAAAATACTCAAAGACAATCCTCTCTACCTCAACATCTGTAACACCTTGAATTTTGGGAACGTTAAATAAACATTTTTTATTGAAAACCTAAATAGAGTCTGGCTCATTATTACAGCATAATTCTCACAAGAGTACATTTATTCAACAAAGGGAGGGAAACTAGGATTCATATCTACTGCTCCGCCTGCTCCTCCATCCTAGCTAGCTCCTTAGCCCTGAAAGCCTCTAAGGTGTAGAGCTCACCCTGCTCATCTACAAAATCTGACACATTATACCAGCGTCACCCCCAGTATAATATGTCAGGATTACAACAGTAATACCGTGAGCTATAAAAGCTCGGAAGAATAATCTCATACCTGCTAACCCATAATTATAAATAATAGGATTTAGTAGCAACATACTATAGTAGGTAAATATTCTGCGATAACGTGTCAATAACACATGTGCATTCAACAACTTCCAAATCAGAGATTAACAATATCACATGCACATTCACTATTCAACTAGCGTTAATGTCCGTGTAATCTAAGTTTCTCCTACGCAATATTTCGTAGACCATGTCATCATTTTTTACTTTTTTTTCCCAAATCAACATTTCAAAAATCGTTTTTACACACCCAACCTCGATTCCACTATCCCAGGCTCCCGAGTATCCTCATAATGATTCCGCTGTTTTGGGCTCCCATTGGCACACAATCACATTGGCTCCTCTCGGCAGATAACCAAGTCACACCTCCAATAAGACTACCCAGGGCCTGGCCCGATCTTTTGGTTGCCCAAGCCCGACAATATGCTTTGTTGCCCCCTACCAAGTCATACAAAAAAAAACATACAGGTACAAAAAAAAAATTCAAAGTTACATTATTCTTTTAGTTTGAATAACATCCAAAAAATCAACGTCAAAATGGAACCCTGGTTATAATGCTTTAAGATTATCATGATCTGATTCAAAGAAAACTTCTCTTTCCATTTTTTAAAGCAAATTCTTCAATTGAGTTGTCGTTCTTTACTTATCCAAGAACTCGAGATCCGTTCTGTTAATTTGTGATTTTTGGCTTTTTAGTTGATATATGTAAGGAGAATGACCTATCTCAAAAAGTGCAAAAGGTAAAAAAATAATAATAATAATAACGCAAAAATGCTCTTAGTGGAACCCTATTTATTTTAGCACGCTGATATATTGAAAGAGTTTATTTTTTCAAGAAAATAAGAAAGTTTACTTCATACTTTAACTATGATTTGTGTGAAACAAATAATAACCAGTGTTAACTCGCTCGATTTATTTTAATTATGAGTTCTTTTTATAATAAAATGTAAGAACATATCAATTGCATGTTACTATTTTGTTTGTTAAAAATAGAGAAGCTAGATAAAAATAGAAAAATAAAGGAAATAGCAGCCTAAAAGGGCATACCGGGATTCAAACTCACCTCCCACGGGTACTTATGGCAGCGTTAGAGACCACGATGCCTAGCGCTACTTTCTGTTGCTAAAGAAACATTTTTTTTTTTGGTTGCCCCAGCCCGGGGTGTTGCCCAAGCCCGGAGGCTTGCGGGGCTTACCCCGGGTTCAGCCCTGAGACTACCAAGTCCGATCCCATTGGTAACACACACACACATACAATGGGCTATCAGGTCCGGCCACATTACAGTCGCAAAAACATTTATTTTCCAAATCAATATTTTCAAAATCGTTTACACACACACAATGGGCTACCAAGTCCGGCCACATTGCGGTCGCAAAAACATTCATTTTTCAAATCAATATTTTTCAAAATCGTTTACGCACACACAATGGGCTACCAAGTCCGGTCACATTGCGGTCGCAAAAACATTCATTTTCCAAATCAATATTTTCAAAAAAATCATTTACACACAATGGGCTACCAAATCCGGCCACATTGCGGTCGCAAGAACATTCATTTTCCAAATCAATATTTTCAAAAAAAAATATTTAATCACCCAACCTCGGTTCTGCTGTCCCGGACTCCCGAGTATTCTCACAATTGTTTCGCTGTTCTGGGCTCCCATTGGCACACAATTACATTGGCTCCTTTCCGCGGATAACCAAATCACACCTCCAATGAGACTACCAAGTCCAGCCCCATTGGCAACACACACACACACACAATGGGCTACCAAGTCTGGCCACATTGTGGTTTCAAAAATATTTTCTTTAAAATACGTCTTTTCGTTATCAACCCCCGACGTGTCTTGTTTCTAATTTTCTCAATTTTTGTGTCTCGTTTTCATGCAAGGACTTCGTGGTCGGACTTTTCACATAAGAACACTATATATGGTGTCTCATAAACATGCATCATTGATTGAAATCCTGAAACTAAACTAGAATAATTAAAATAACAAGATCATCCAATTCTATGGTATTTTTCATGTTTAATCTATTGATAGTTTATAAATTCAACAAGTTATGCACATAACTCAACATCAAGACAAATAAATTAAGAACTAAAAACATGTATACATGGTCATAACCTCTTTCAAGTGAAATCTAGTGACCATGCTACCAATCAACTATTATTTTTTACTTTTCAAAAATCTATTCTTTCTTCCTTTTGGGGGAGTTCTAAACAACATATATTTTCCGGAATAAAAGTCGAGATATTCAACATGATCATATTTCATTTCAAAATTTTAGTAAAATAAGTTTGCTAGCTATTTTTAGTACTTTAACTTAACATGCATTTTTAGACACAAAAGAAAATATAACTAATTTTTTTACTAGAGAGAGTGAATAGAAATATTCTACATGATCATATTTCAATTCAAAATTTTAGTAAAACAAGTTTGCTAGCTATTTTTAGTACTTTAACTTAACATGCACTTTTAAACACAAAAAGAAAATATAACTATAATTTTTTTACTAGAGAAAATGAGTAGAAATATTCTACCGTTCTTCTTGGCGGATGGTATGGCTATGGAAAAGAAAATACGTCGGCTTACGGAAGGTGAATGTGGCTATCGAATGAAGTGACTTCTTACGGTAAGCTTATGGTAGCTTTGAAAAAAAAAAAGAAAAGACTTTTTTTTTCTCTCAAAACTAAATCTTGACTAAATTATTAAAGAACTCAAGAACAAGGAAAGAACTCTAAGAACTCAAGAACAAGGAAAGAACTCTAAGAACTACCACAAGAACACTAAAATTTTCTAGAGAGAAGTTGGAGGAATTGAAGATGTGAGTTGGAAGTTTGGACAAGGGTCCTATTTATAGGGGAAAATGAAGCTCCTCTCTCTCTATATATATGCCGAATCTCTCTCTCTCTCTCTCTCTCTCTCTCTCTCTCTCTCTCTCTCTTGATCTGTTTGCTTCATGTGTTGTCTAATCTCACCTTTTATCATGGCATAGCCTTGCCTTTAGCTTTCTAGGTCAACCTTAGACATTCATGCATGGTTTAAGGCAAAAACTTAGGTAATCAACACCTACTTTGGCAAGTCTTGCACACAATGTAAGAATCATGGCATTCTAAGGTAGCCTTTAAGTTACTTTCTAGGTTCTTATTACCGTAATTGGTTAGTCTTGCACACAAAGTAAATATGATGGGTATGCTACTTATTAACTTTAAACATGAAGGCTAGGAAATCATGGTTAAGGTTGCTTGAAGGCTTAGGTTAGCTTAGTTGGTCAAGTAAGATAAAAGTTGGAAGGCTTCTAGGATATCATGAAGGGTTTTGGCCTTATCTTGTCTAGGAGGTTTTGCTTGTAAGAAAAAAGAAAATAAATAGCTAGGATTATGTTTAAAGTAGCCTAACATGGTTTACTTGTCTTACACTCAAATGTGTAAGACAATGATCATTCCTCTCCCTCTCTCCTAGCCAAAATTTCTCCTCTTTCCTTTTATTTTATTTTATTTTGTTCTAGGTCTAAGTCTAGGTTTGCATGCATGAACACCTACAATAATCTAGGAAAGTTATTCTTGAAGAGTAATTAGGTTCAAGTCTAATATTTCTAGGCTAGCTTGCATGTGTGATAAGTCTAGGAATACTACTTATGAAAGCAAAATGATTAAAGGGATGGCTTTGGTTTTTGAAAATGACTTGTCCATGCAAAAAGAATGAATAAGGCTTCAAAGTAGCCTTTCTAGGAAATTTTAGGGTGATATATATGCATGCCAAGGTTACTTGTAGAAAGGAGAAAGGAAGTGATGATAGCTTACATTGAAGAGACTATTCAATGAAAAAAATGATTAAAGGTTTTCAAAACGTGTGAAATAGCCTTTTAATGAGTGAGGTAGACTTTCTAGGAAAAACTAGAGTTTTAAAAAGTTCAGAAGGTTCAAACGGTTAAGGAGGTTTAACTAGGCTTAGAATCCAATTTGTTTGGCTAACTAATTGGTTGGAATCAAATTATCCTAGGAAATGTAGGATCTCTAGCCAATAAAATAAATTTACGAATTAATTATATGCACAAATAAATATGTAAGGGTATAAATAAGTCCTTTTGTCCTGAGGAAATGAGTAGTTAATTTTATATGAAGAAAACGTAATTTATAAGTCTCGTATTTAATTATGACGGATTATTAGAAATTAAAAAGAAATTTTAAAAGCAATCCAAGTAATTAATTCTTTTTCAATAATTAACGAAATTTTTATTTACCAAAAATCAGAGTTATTATAATGATGAATTAAATAAAAACGGATGGAAATAAAAGAAATTTATTGAGTAAAACCAAGAGTTAAATAAAAGAATTTATCAATTTTTAATTTTAAAAAAAATAAAAATTTTCCCCAGAAATTAGGGATGTTACAACATCACTTTCTCTCCAAGTTCCCCCTTGTCCGCAAGGCCATTGATTCGATTTGCTGCTCGTCGTTGAACTGTTTTGGCATGGAAGAAGGCAGTGTTCTTATGCCCCAAACGCAGTCAAGCAACCTTCGCCTTATTCTTTCAATATTCTTCCTCTTTCGCACTGCCCTTTCTCATGCAATCCTCGACTCTTCGGTACTCAACTGGATCAAAATCCCCCTTTACATTCTCCTGTTCCAACTGAGCTTGAAGTTCGTGTCTAAGTTTCTTGCGACAGAGTTTGATCTTCTGTAGAATGCAAAACCACCGTGAGCCCACAAAGTTTGTACCCCAAGAATTTTTCACAATCTCACCACAAACTTCCTTCGCTGCCCATCGCGCATCAAAAATAAAACGAGGTACTTTGTAATCCACATCTAGTCCGTACTTGAGTAAGATTGGGCAATGATTCGAGCTCCCCGGTTTGAGATGGTGAAGAGACCCGGATGAGAAGTCTGTATGCCATCTAGGGTTAACCACTGCCCTGTCAAGACACATTCAAATATTTGCTCTCCCTTCCCTTTTGTTACAGCTCCCAATCTTCTTTATCCAGACCACCCCATTTTTCTCATTGGATAAGATGCAATTAAAATCTCTTGCTATCACACACGGTTCCTGAGCAGCCCCCATTTTTAGAAAACTGCCTCCACAATTACTTCCTTTCAACATGGTCCGTACTCGCATAAATCCCAATCACTCTGCTGCATCGACCGTTCAGATCCGTAACCCTCACACCCATTACTCCTCTGCTTAATTCCAAAATCTCCAGTTTGACCCCTAATTTTGCAAGCAAGCACTCCCCACCCGATAGCCTTTTGGATTAACCATCACAATTCCAAAAGAGAGCATTCATTGAGGGTTTAGGGGCCAATTGAGGCTGGCCACCCCCACCCGAGCATCACTAGAGTTTTTCTTGCACAATACCAATCGTTTCTCCTCTCCACAACCTCCCTTTTGCCCCTCGCCTTCAGAATCCATAGCATCCCTCCCATTCAACGTTCTCCTCTTACCCAAAATACCATTGTTCTCCTTGCCCGGTTGCTTTCCACGACCAGCTGCACTAGATACACCTCTCTTGCGAGTTTGTCTCTTCTTCGGTTCCATCGAAGAGGATCTTAGAGTTTCAGAATGCAGAGCTCCTAAAGGGAAGGGGTTATGGGCTCCTAAATTAAAGTTATCTAGAAAGTCCATAGTAATCACCTCTTTTAGAGCCGACTCCAAGCCCAACTCAACAAGCCCGCCACTTTCCTTAGTATTCACACATGGTGTCCTCTCCGGGCCCATATTAGAGCCCACCTCAAAATTAACAGGCCCACCCTTGTTTCGGCCTGAAGAGCTGTCCCCAAGGGTGAGCAAGCAGGCAGCCCCTTTAGGCCCAATCACACTGTGGAGGCTTCGGTTATTACCTCGGTAAATAGGCTTCCAGTAACTTACAACTCATGGTGTGATTCCTGGTCACGTACAGGCGAGCCCTTGGAGTTACTCTTACTCTCACCGGCATGGTATTAGCCCTTCGGTTGATACCTCGGTTCGTAACCAAGGTATGTTTTCTGTTGAGATCTCTTGAAGGAATATAACCTAGCAGAGGGGGACCAAGGGTGCCACGTGGTAGACAGGACCACCATGGTCATGTGCTTCGTAACCGCCTTATCCAGTGCGTCACCTATGACGTCACCGAGGCGGTTACCTAAGCGTGACCCACGCGCTTCCTTGGAGGCCAAGTAAACATAGGTCTATAAATACGAAGGATTCTAACCTAAAGAGGTACGCCATCTTTACCCTAACCCTAGACCTAAACTCTCTCCTTACATCTAACTTGATCGTCGGAGGGTCACTGGGCTTTCCAAGCCCTAGTGACTGGTTGCAGGTTCCCAGGCGGACGACGGAGCAACGGAAGAGGAGTATTGGCCAGGCAAAGATCCCTCCAAACCTGAACCCCTACAATTGGCGACTCCGCTGGGGATCTAGCCATCAATCCAACATCCTCACTTTTCCTTCTGCTCCATTCGACGATTCCTGGTTCAAAATGGTCGAAATCGATGACGCTCACCACGGAGGAACCACCCACGGGCTTGGTTCCCTCGTGGATCACAGCCCGGCCTCCGGCGGAGCAGCCGCCCTGGGAAAAACTCACGTATCAATAGGAATCGGCGCCGGAGGACCAGAAGCAGGCCCATCCTCCGAGCTTCATTCCTACGTCCGCCACCTCGAGCGGAAGATCGATGACCTTACGACTGCCATGGAGCGCGACCGTCACGTGAGGGATGAATTGGCAGAGATTAAACATCTCCTCCAAATCTCTCCATCTCATTCCTCCGGAAGCCGCGGCGGAAGAAAGGACCGTCGCACATCCCCTCGCAGTCATGAAGTCGGCCACCTGCTAGAGCATAGTCTCGCCCTTCCGCCAAAGATCGTCTCGAGTCACCCAGAGCAGCAGACACTCGAGCCCCAAGAAACGCATCGCACAGAGACCGTTCCCGCTCCCCCGTGCAACTTCGAAGGAGACCATCGGCCTTCGAAAGGCTCGGTGCTGGGAGCGTCTCTGCCTCCTCCACTCACTCGGTCCAGGTGGGCAAGGCAGGCCGGGAATCTACCCCTAGCCTCACAAGGGCTCCCAGGGAGAGACGGCCTTGTAGAGATCCAGACCAAGGGATACCGTGAACGCCTAAAGGGCCCCGGATCCAGAAACCCTGTCATCACAAACCCTGCCGGGGCACACAGCAGGAGCCCAATCACCGAGCGCCTCGAGCCTCTGCTCGGGATAGCTACCGCCACCACCGCCAGGACCGCTTTCCCAGGAAATCGGTTAGTCCTGCCCCTGATAAAAAGGAATATGAACGATTGACAAACTTGTCCCCAAGAAGCGTACAGCGACTGAGCGTCCAGACGGTCCCGACCGTTCGATCCGACCTCATCGCGACGCACGACTTGCACGACTCACGACCTCTCCCTTTACAAGAGAGATCGACTCGGTTACCCCACCCAAAGGATTCACCCAACCCAAGTTTGCCAAGTACGATGGCAAGACCGAGGCGTACACCCACTTGGTTCAATATAAACTTGTCATGTCTCTGTTTCTTCGGAATGAACCCTCGGACGACGCCTTCTTATGCAAAGTGTTTCCTGCGAGCCTCGGTAACCTAGGTCTCACCTGGTTCAATCAACTCCCGGCTCGGTCAATCTCCTCATTTGACTCCCTCTGCGACGCCTTCATGGCTCGATTTGTAACAAGCAACAAACATGAGAAGGAAATTGATTCCCTCCTAGCCCTCCGCAAGAGAAACGATGAAACGCTTCGGCAGTACGCCGGTCGTTACTGGGAGCTGTTCAATGAAATAGAGGGCTGCGACGGCGTATCTCTGCCCGAGGATTCAAGCTCGGCTGACCTCCCAAGATGAGCAAGTCTATGACGACCTCGCTCGCCATAAGCCAAACTCAATGAAGGACCTCATGACTCGTATCGAAGGGTGGTGCCAGCTCATTGAATCGAAGGCAGAGAGAGGTATCGGGAAGCCGACAAGTTCAAAAGCAACAAACTCCTCGGTCTCCACACCGGTTCCCCCACCTGTCTCAACTCCAAAGAAGCAGGTTAATACATCAAGCAGTCACCGAGAAGAGGACCGAAGCCCAGCGATTTCAACGCTGAAAAAACCGTCTTCACCATACCAATCTACCGAATCATTGACCAAGTAAAGGATCAGCCCTTTTTCTCCTTCCCAAATCAAAAATGGGAACCGAAACGGCAAGATCAAGAACCCATTGTGCGTTGCAGCTACCACAGCGAACAAGGTCATTTCACCACAGCATGCAAGCCCTTCAAGGCATACTTGGAGCAACTTGTTGCTGCTGGCCACCTCGGCAACTTCATTGATCAAGAAAAGACAGCGGCTCGGGCACAAAGGACCGAAGCAAATACCGAGGAAGAAGTTCGGACAATCCACGTCATTCACGGTCCCTTAAACCCCGAAGCCGCCCGCATCATCCGAGCTGACCTAACCGAAGCTTCCTCCTCCAAACGGGTTATGTTGGTCGGTCCCGAACCAAAGCGCCCCAGAACCGATGACGGTTCCAAATGGACGATAACGTTTACCGAGAAGGATCTCGACCGCATCCAGCTCCCCCACAACGACGCCCTCGTGGTCACGCTACGCATCGGAACTTTCAATGTCCGACGCGTCCTCGTGACCAGGGCAGCTCGGCTGAAGTAATGTACTACTCTCTGTTCAAGGAACTGAAGATACCCGACACCGACCTCCATCCCTCCGAAGTTCCTCTTATCGGCTTCAACGGAGCTCCTGTCTGGCCCATCGGTACGATCACTCTTCCTGTTCGTGCCGGTTCAGTAACTCTGGAAATGGAATTTGTAGTAGTGACGTCCCGAGCCCATACAACGCCATTGTCGGACGCACCTGGTTGCATAGGCTCAAGGCAATTGCCTCCACCTATCACCAAGTGGTCCGTTTCATTGGCATTCATGGGCAACAGGAAGACTTGTACGGAGATCAAACAGCGGCCAAGAAATGCTACATCAACGCCGTCCGAAGTAACAAACAGACCTCTCGGATTAACCTCATTGAAGTCCCCGAAGCCCAATCTTGGAAGACGTCGGTAGATTGCCCGACGACAAAACTTGAGGACGTGGCCACGATTCCAATAACGATGACGGTTCCCGTTTTTTCCTTGTCGGTTCCTCACTTTGTGAAACCGAGCGGAATGAAACGGTAGCTTTCCTCAACATAACATCGAAGTATTCGCCTGGACTCCATACGAGATGCCTGGAATCGACCCCTCCTTCATTTGCCACGAGCTCAACATCGACCGAGCCAAACGCCCGGTCTTGCAGAAGCACGGCGGTCCTCCCCCCATCATTCCGAAGCAGTTATTGAAGAAGTAAACCGACTCCTGAACGCAGGGGCAATCAGGGAAGTTCAGTACCCTAAGTGGTTGGCCAACACCGTTGTGTCAAGAAAAGAACGGTAAGTGGCGAGTATGCGTTGACTACTCAAACCTCAACGACGCCTGCCCAAAGGATTTCTTTCCACTCCCCGTATCGACCAGCTCGTCGACGCCACCTCCGGTCACGAGCGTCTTAGCTTCTTGGATGCTTACCGGGGCTACCACCAGATCGCCATGAGTGAAGGCGATGTTGAGAACACGGCTTTCATTACCCCCCATGGCATCTTCGGGTACCTGGTTATGCCCTTCGGTCTAAAGAACGCCGGGGCTACTTTTCAGAGAATGATTACCAAGATGTTCGAAGCACTGCTCGGCGACACTATGCTGGCCTACATCGACGACATGGTGGTTAAAAGTTTGCGTGCCGGTGATCATCTTGCCCACCTCACCGAAGTCTTTGAGATACTAAAGAAACACAAGCTCCGCCTCAATGCCGAGAAGTGCGTCTTCGGTGTTAGCTCCGGGAAATTCCTTGGCCACCTCGTCTCCCAACGCGGTATTGAGGCCGACCCTTCCCAGATCCTTGCTATCACTCAGCTCTCGGCCCCCACAACAAGAAGGATGTTCAACGTTTGACCGGCATGGCCGCAGCCTTAAACCGATTTATAAGCCGCTCCTCGGATAAATGCCAGCCATTTTTCACACTTCTGAAAGGCAGCCGACGGAGCTTCAACTGGACAGAAGACTGCGACCGAGCCCTACAACAACTCAAGGAGTACATTTCCAAAGCTCCCCTCCTCGTCACTCCTCGGGACCAAGAGGACCTGTTCCTCTACCTTGCTGTCTCTCAGCACGCCGTCAGCTCGGTCCTCGTTCGACAGGAGAATCGGGATCACATCAACCAATCTACTATTCAAGCAAGACAATGACTCCAGCCGAGACGCGTTACCTACCATTAGAAAAGCTCGTCCTTGCCCTTCAGCATCCAGGAAGCTTGCTCCCTACTTCCAGTCTCACCGTATCATCGTCCTTACTGAGTTCCCCCTCAAGTCTCTCCTGCGGAAGGCCGACCTTTCTAACCGAATCTCACAGTGGGCCGTTGAGCTTGCAAATTTTGAAATCCACTTTCAGCCTCGGACAGCTATCAAAGCTCAGGTGCTAGCCGACTTCATCGCCGAGCTCACACCAACCAACACAAACGCTTCGGTTCCCACCCAAGCACCGAGGCATCACTTCAGGCCAACCCTAGCACAGCATGGCAGCTCTTCCATGGAGATGTTTGGAAAATGTACGTCGATGGCGCTTCCAACAGCCGAGGCGCCGGTGCTGGCATCGTCCTCCTCTCACCCTCCGGTGTTCTTCACGAAAGCTCAGTCTCTATTAACTTCCCAGCCTCCAACAACGAGGCTGAATATGAAGCATTAATCACCGGACTCAAAACTGCCGAAGCCATTGGCATCGAAGAACTGGTGGTTTACAGTGATTCCCAATTGTGGTCAACCAGCTCTCCGAAGAATACGAAGCTCGGGACGACCGCATGCGCACCTACCTCAGCGCCGCAGTCCAGCTCATTCAACGCTTCAAAGCAATCAGAGTCGAGCACATCTCCCGGGAACAGAACGCCCACGCCGACGCCTTGCAGGACTTGCTTCGGCATGCTCATCCTCGGAACACCGTTCTATTTCCTTTATTCCATTGACAAGCCCAGCTTCGAACTCGAAGAATTAAACAAGGAGATACTCAACATAGAGCTCGGCCCAAGCTGGATGGACGAAATTGTCCTTTACCTAAGAGATGACTCTCTCCCAGCTGACAAAAAGGAAGCCCACCGACTCCGAACAAAGCCGCTCTCTTCTGGCTCAATCCCAACGGCAAGCTTTACCGAAGATCATTTACCGGACCATACTTATTGGTTGCACACCCCATCAAGTCCCGGGGATCATTGAAGAGCTTCATGCTGGCGACAGCGGCTGCCACTCCGGTGGACGGTCCTTGGCCCACCGAGCCCTCACTCAGGGGTATTGGTGGCCAACAATGAAGAAGGATTCAGAAGAGTTTGTCAAGCGTTGCAAGAAGTGTCAGATGTTCGCTCCCATTATCCATCAACCGGCCCGGGACCTCAGCCCCCTCACCAGCCCCTGGCCCTTTTCTCCAATGGGGCATGGATATCGTTGGAAAGCTCCCAGTCGCTCCAGGTGGATTCAAGTTCCTCCTAACTGCAACTGATTACTTCTCGAAATGGGTCGAAGCCGAGCCCCTTGTCACCATCGAAGAAACAGACGTCATCCGCTTTGTATGGCGAAACATCATCTCTCGTTTCGGTGTACCGTTCGCCATAATCACAGACAATGGCAGACAGTTTACAGGACAGAAGTACCGAGCCTTGCTTGACGAATATGGTATTAAATGGGACACTTCCACCCCGGCTTACCCCCAAGGTAACGGTCAGGCCGAGGCTGCAAACAAAGCTATTTCATCCGGGCTCAAGCGAAGACTCGAGTCACGACGGGGAAAATGGGCCGAAGAGCTACCTAGGGTCCTCTGGGGCTACCGCACTACTCCTCGGCGCTCCACTGGTCGCACGCCTTTCTCTTTAGCATTCGGCATGGAAGCGTTATCCCTCTCCAAGTCGGACTCCCAACCATGCGCACTGAAAATTTTGAAGAGTCGGTCAATGATGGCAGCATTGCCTTGGACCTTGATCTAGCCGAAGAAGAGCGAGAAAATGCAAGAATCAAGCTCGCCTCCTACCAACAGGAGGTCGCAAAGGGTTACAACCGGAGTGTCCGCCTCAGGTCTTTTAAGCCCGACGACCTTGTCTGGAAGAAGGTGGTGGAGAAATCCAAGAAGAGAAAGCTCATGCCCAATTGGGAGGGTCCCTACCGAGTCCTCAAACACCTCGGATCAGGAAACTACAAGTTAGAAAAGTTGGATGGTTCCCCCATTGCCAAGACATGGAATGCTAACAACTTGAAGAAATTTTACGGTTAAAGCTCGGTTACAGAAGCCTTCTCAGTCTTTATGTTACGTTTTCTTTTAAAAATGGGAGGCAATTTGCTTATGTATTAGCAGCACTTCAAGTATTGAATGAGAATCCCTTCTATTGGCACTATTCGTACAAATTTGAGTTTGGCTGTTTTACATTACTGACTCGGTCCGTTCTCGCCCGGACCGTTTTATACCGACTTCAGGGATATTGCTCTACCGTAGGTGTTACCCTCGGGCATAATTCCCACCAAGTCATCATGGCCTCTTTGGTCATCTGGATTTCTGTCCACTCGCTTTAAGGATACTCGGCTTTTCCCCCGAGCCCCTTAAACCGACCCGCCAGAAGATTCCCACTGCTCGGACTCGCTGTGTTACGAACCTATGGCGCAAGCCGTACCCCTTCGTACCCTCGGCCTACGTCCCCTAGCAGCAATACGATCTCGCGTTCGCTCGATTAGACTAAATCCATTAACGAGAGCATACAAACCCAAAAGTTCATTAACTGCTCTGATTCGGTCCTACCGACCCTCTTTAGAGCAGGGGCTGCGGATCTAAATCACTTTCTTGATTAAATCTTTTTCTTGATTGACAAAATGCTTCGGTTATGCTTCGGTCACACTTATTTTTACAAACTTAAGTTTCACCAAAGCAGGGGCATCATAACCTAGGGAGCAAGCCAATCATTCAAAGCATTCCAAAGATTAACATTCAAGAAAAGAGCATTCACAGAACTATGGGTTTGAACAAAGCTACTGCTTTAATATCAAAACATTTACAAACACTGGAATGGCAAACTCCAAATGTTCGGAGCCATCCAGTCAACCGACTATTCAAAAGAAAAGAAGAAAAGAAGTGTTTATCCATCAGAAGCAAGGGAGCTGGGTCTGATTGCCTAGAGAGCGCTCAGGGCTCTGGGTTCGGCACCGGTTCACTTTCCTCCTCTGGTGGCACGAGCTCTTCAGGAGGTGGTTCAGGCACGGTCCGGAGCTCGGAACCTTCTGGCAAGGTAAGCTTGCTGATCAAGGCTTCGTGCCCGTACCGAAGCCCGTCTAAGAACCGATCTCTGTAGAGCTCGGCCTCAATCTCCCGGACCTGCTTCTTATATTCTACTCCGGCTGCGTCCCAGCCTTCATCGTAGCCCTTGTTCCTTGCAAACTCCACCTCCCGGGCCCCGGTAGCTCTCAGAGTGTTAGCATCTTCTTCGGCTTTCGTAGCCCTCTCCTCGGCAGCCACCCGCTCCCGGTCACACCTTTGGAAGTCGGACAGATAAAGGTCACAAGTTTCCCTTGCCACCTTTAAATCATCCTCCTTCTGAGCAAGGGTCTTCTTCAGCAGCTCCATTCCTGCTCCTGCTCCTTGAACCGGTCGTTCACCACAAGCGCCCGAGCACCGGCCTGCAAGACAAAAAAAGAAATCATCAATCACCCCAATATTCAAGAACGAAGGAGCAAAAGTGAAACTTACGGTAAAGAGGGCCTGCGCTATCTCCGCGGTCAAGTCCTCGGTCAAACCGTCGACGGCACGGGCATCCCTTGGAAGTATGCTTCCCCTTAGCATCCCGAATGCAACGCCAAGGTTCTTCACAGTATCAGCATGATGAATCTGCCGACCGGTGAAATGACGGAACTCTGGCGCCCATGGGAGCTCCCTGGGGTTGACCCATTCGCCCCCCTCCTCCCCGGTATTCCCGGCTCCCCCGGTTTGTTCCTCCTCCTCGGGGATAAGGATAGTCTCTTGGTCCCCTCCTCGGACATCCCCTCGGCTCTCGACCCGTTGTCTCTTCTCCGGGGGCTCCTGAGGGGAGGCCGGAGGTGCCCCGAAGTCCCAGCACCGGGGTGCCGACAGAGAGCCGCGCCTCGCCCCCTCGGCCTTTGACGCCTCAAATTTATCACCTCACGGTGCCTCGGCCAGACATTTCGCCGCTCAGACCTGTCCTTTCAGGCGTTTCTCGGTCAATCTCCTCGCGGATGACTCCCCGGGGTGCGGACGCGCTCTCCTCCTTCGGGCTCCCTCTCTGCCCTTCTCTCCCCTCTCCCCGCTCTTCCCTCACGTACTCCAACCCTGCTCCTCGGCCGCGTCCTCGGCCCGCTCTTGGAACGCCTTGCTGCCTCGGCTTCTTCTTTAAGAAACCGGTGTAAGAGGCAACGTAACCGAGCAGATCAGGGGCGTAGCGGCTGGTTATTGGAATAGCAAAGGCGGCTGTAATCTGCGCCCGAACCGCTCTCTCCCGAAGCGTCTGCACAACGCCCTCACCTGCATGAATAAGATTACTCGGTCAATAAATGCAGAATATCATAAAAACGAATGTATCAGATGCATTGAAGTCAAAACTTTTACCGACCAGGGGATCCTTTGTCAAATCGAACCGTGGTGGTGGTGTCTACTCTCTCCCCGGGACCGAACATGAAATTCCCGGTCACCGAGACGTATACGCTCGCCCATTCCTCCGAGTCGGGTAAATGGTCGATCAAAAAACTGTCGTACCCCGTTCGGCAGACAGGTAATACCTCTCATGTTCGCGGTTGACGCCCAACAGGTATACCCCAAATAACTCCTCTAGCCCGAAGGTCAGATTGTACTGCCTTCTCAATTCGATAATGCTGGTTATGATTCGGTACGAATTCACCGTGAGCTGGGAGGAGGTCAGATTCAGAGTCCGAAGGACTCGTCGAACGAATTGTGGAGGGGAAATCTGATTCCCCCTTCGGTTATTGCCATTAAGGGAAAGATCAGCGCCCCCTCTCGGTGTGGGAGATCCCTCGGGTCATTGTTCGGCAGAAGGCGGACCTCTACGTCTGGCGGAATGCTATAAACCCGCTTGAACTCGCATAGGCAGCCGAAGTGCCATCAAAATATTGGTTTGGTAAGGACAGGGCCTCATGGGCCTCCTCCGTCCACGAACCTCTTCCGGGGCGTCGGCGAACGGCCCGGGCCCATGGTCAGAAGTGCTGGGGATCTCCGTCATACTTGGGTCGAAGGTAGTTATCGTCGGCGGGGCTCTTGAAGGATCGAAGGGTTCGATGAGGTCTACCGGGTTTCGGTTTAAAATGTTGCGAGCGGACTTCTCAAAGAATTCCTCGAATGTGGCAGAAGAAATCGAGCTGCTGGAACTGTCCGAGGAGAGTTCAATGACCATTCGCTCCTTCCTAGCAAAGACAAGAATGTGTAAAAACCCGTTAGCTATATGCTCAGGGAAGTTCGTCGGTTAAATTGGTCATCTCTCCTCGGAATTCGTTTTTCTCTACGTCTGCCGAGGCCTTACCTTCGGTCATGTCCTCGGAGGTCTGAAGCTATTCCTATGGTCTCAAGTTGGATATAGGCCTCGGGAAGAATTTAGGGCTCGGGAAGAATGTGGGCTTCGGACAAACTATGAACAGCGCTGGAGAATCCCAGCGCCGCCGCAGACCAGAGGTGGCGGAAAGAAGTCTATGACTAATGCAAGATAAAAATGGCGTAAAAACCTCGAAGAAATTATCAGAACTTGAAGCATCAATGAAAAGGATCAACGTACCACTGTTTCGTGCGAAGATCTGCGGCTGAACTGCGTAAAATCACGGTTGAAAGTTGAGAACAGGCGGCGGCGGCGGTTCGTCTTCAGAAGCGAGGAAAAGTAATCGATGACCGCTGGCTCCTATTTATACTGAAAGAGATGGAGACCCGCGCGGGAAACGTAGCGTCGAATACCGAGCCGTCAGATCTCTGACACGTGTATCCATCGAACGGTCAGAATTCAGGGGTCTGCACCGAGGACAGGCGCCGAACGAACGAACCATTGGTATATGACGCGTGTCACCGAAGCAACGTTTCGTACCAATCAACTGACAGGGCACGTGCCGAGACAGCTTTACCATCCTAGACCTCGGCGATTGCTGACACGTGGCTCTCCCTACCGACGTAGGATGAATGGAATTTACCGAGGAGAGCACTCTCACCAAGGCTTAATATTTCCAGAGGGTATCAAGACCCTGAAGCAGGGATGCAAAGCTCCAGGGCTTGAGGGGCTATTGTGGAGGCTTCGGTTATGACCTCGGTAAATAGGCTTCCAGTAACCTACAACTCAGTGGTGTGATCCGTGGTCACGTACAGGCGAGCCCTTGGTTACTCTTACTCTCACCGGCATGGTATTAGCCTCCTTAATACCTCGGTTCGTAACCGAGATATGCTTTCTGTTGAGATCTCTTGAAGGAATGTAACCTAGCAGAGGGGGACCAAGGGTGCCACGTGGTAGACAGGACCACCATGGCCATGTGCTTCGTAACCGCCTTATCCAGTGCGTCACTATGACGTCACCGAAGGCGGTTACCTAAGCGTGATCCCACGCGCTTCCTTGGAGGCCAAGTAAACATAGGTCTATAAATACGAAAGGATTCTAACCTAAAGAGGTACGCCATCTTTACCCTAACCCTAGACCTAAACTCTCTCCTTACATCTAACTTGATCGTCGGAGGGTCACTGGGCTTTCCAAGCCCTAGTGACTGGTTGCAGGTTCCCAGGCGGATGAACGGAGCAACGGAAGAGGAGTATTGCGCCAGGCAAAGATCCCTCCAAACCTGAACCCCCACACACACCTTCCATAGCAACGAATTGTCGTTTCCTACACGGATCAAGGAATTCCCCCACTCGCACGTCCTTCCCATTCAAAGAGATTCTGTCACTATCCCCAATCTCAATCAGTTGAGATTTACTCCCCGAATCCGCTAAAATCGTGCCTTCCTTATCTTTGCCCAAATTCAAATTCTTGGATGCCAACAACCCCACCGTCGGTGATACATTCCGCCGAAAAATATCACTCTGTCTAATCTTCACCGGTCCTTCTCCTCATGTCTGATTGATATGTACTCCCACCAAAATTATCTCCTTCACCGGCTTTCAACCATGGCCTATATTTCGCCTCCTTAATGGTCCCTTTCTCCTCATCAGTTGTTTTCAAAGCACAATCCCCCATTTCATGAGCCAAACTTTCACAATAGAAACATAAGCTATTGAGGCGTTCAAATTTGTAATCCACCCATATCTTGTCACCTCCTCCCAGAGAAATAAAACCACCTCTTTTAAGCGGTTTATCCAACGGCACTTAATTCCACCCGGATCCTAATAAATCTTCCCCGCTCTCCTACGACCTCCCTGTTATCCACTGAAAGTAGCGTGCCAATCCTTCTCCCGATGACTTCCCCGATCGTCGGGGTTACAAACTCAAAGGGCAGGCCCCATAGTTGCACCCAAAAAGCTACCAAACTGAACGAAACTTGATCAGCCTTCATCCCCGGCTCCCAAGGCCGCACCACTAGCAGATGATTCTCAAAATTACACAGGCCCCCATTTAACACCCTGCTACAACTTGTTTCATCCTCAAAGCGAAAATGAAACAAGTTGTCACTGACCTCCACAATATTAAGGTTATTGGGAAAAGCCCACGCCCTCCTAAGAGATTCCTTCATCACCGCCACTTTGAACCTTTTAGTGGTGAGAAGTTTTCCCACCAGACTGAAAGAGCATGCAACCAATGCCTGTTGGCATATTTCCTCATCAATAGTAATCACATCTTCTTCTTCATCAGAAAGATGAAAGTTCCCTATTCTTTCAACCACCTCATCGGCCATGAGGAGAGAGAGAGAGAGAGAGAGAGAGAGAGAGAGTATTTGAATGTAAATTTGCTTTTGATTAAATTCAAGTTATCTTACATTATTCTGTCTTTTTCTTGTTGAAATTCTAAGAGTAATCGTATATAAGCTTGCTTTATATTGAATTCAAGCTTGCTTAAATTCAGTTATCTTTTCTGATTTCTCTATTTGAAGTGTGTCGATTCAGTTTGATTGATACCTTTTAGAAAAATCCTCTTTGTTGAGGTAATTAAATGGATAATCACAATTGCCTGATTAAGTTAGCTATTTTTGAGTTAATTTGAAAATAATAGACTTGTATTCTTTTCTAGCACGCCCGCACACAATTATTTGCCAAAGATTGAGCTAATTTAGTCCAAACACTGTCATCACAGGATCAATATGGTTGTTGGATCAAGATGCACACAAACATATGGCAGCCAAACTTGTAAATCGACCTTATTAACCACATCTTCTTCCTCTCCCACAATGGCTGTCCAAAAAATCCACCTAACCGACGACCCGACCCGACCCAAAAATTCATCATCGGACGGTTTAAAACAAGGAAGTCGGTCGGGTTCAGGTTGCAAATGACAGACCCGAGAATTTGTCGGTCGGGTTCCGGTTTCAAATAGTCTTGTTTCGGGTCACCCGACCCGACCAAATTCTTTAACTACTATAAAAGCAAAAAATATAGGGATTTCTCTTCACTTAGGGCTTCTGCCTTCTGGTCTCAGTCTCGATCTCACTCTCCGCCGACGCCCACCCCACCTCCACCCCACCCCACCCCACCCCACCCCACTCTCTCCGACCGGCGACCAGATCTCCGATTCTCCGGCCAATCCTCTCCTCTCCTGCTCTCCAGTCTCCGGACTCTCCACAGTCCACTCCACTTGATCTTACAGCCAATCGACACTCTGCCACTCTGGTACCGTTGTAACTGGTACGTCTCTCTCTGTCTCTGTCTCTCTCTCTCTCTCTCTCTCCTCTCTCTCTCTCCAGTCTGAGCAGTCTCCATAGTTATGATTTCATTTTTTAACTGTTAAGTTTTTTCTAGATCTCCAGATTCTCCAATCTCCATAGTCCACTCTCTTGTTCTCGTTCGCAACCGATCGACGCCTAAATCAATAAATTTGGTACGTCTCTCTCTCAGACTCTCTGATCCTTTTAATTTAACTGCTTGTGTTTCCATTTCTTTTTCTTTTAGTTGTAGACTTGTAGTCGATGGAACTTTTTGTCGAGAGGCTGTAGATTTTCGACCACTCGGACAAAGGACTAATTAAAGGTGCAAAATCTCGTATAAACTGACCCCAGAAGTATTGATATATAGGAGTAGCACCTAAGTAAGATATTTGGAAATTGAAACATGATAAGAGCTAGCAAACCTTTAAATCTCTGGCCAACTACTTGGGATTGTGCAGAAATGCTTATCATAGTATGAGAGTCAGTTATTAGAATTTACAAGTTTAGCAAAGCATAGTAATAACTTGTGCAAGTTTCTCTTAAAACGTTGGAATTTTCTACAAGTTTAACTAATTAATCGACTAGGATTTCTAGGATAAGAGATATTTCCTATTATTTTCCTTGCTTTGATGTTTGTTGTTTGCTTTGAATAATTTATGTGGAGAATCTGTTCCTCATCTGCAGAATCTGTTGTGTGCTTTGGATGATTAGCCCTTTTTTATTTCTTCTTTTTTGTGCGTGGATCAACTTTAAGAGCAATGTTGAAAGTTATTGTTTTCTTCCTGGTAGTCAATTACAGATATGTGAAAGTATTGACTATTGACTAGCTTATACATTTCATAACCTTTAATGTTCTATTTGTAGTCAGACATGCATTAGTAACCACTTTGTTCATGTATCTTCTAATTTTTCTCAAAGTGCCAGTTAGGGTAGAACTTTTTGGATTAGACATGCAAAGTTGCAAATACTATATATATACATAGAATTTTGCTTTTCAAATGCTATGTTTCCCTTTTTTAAATTTACCTGATAAAACCATCTGATCATCACTTTTGTTTGTTTTAGGTGATGGAGCCAGTTTTTGATTTCCATCCTGGGGGAACTTGAGGATGATGTTGTTGATATCGAAGAACTTGAACTTCAAGGTAATCCTAATCCTGTTGTGACTACCCTTGCCGATGTTGTCAATGTTGAAGATGATACGGTACAAAAAGTAAATCAAGTTAGGAGAAAAACCAATAAAAGAAAGCTTCCACCACAAATTCCTAAAGGCCCTAAGCCAAAAAAAGATCGACATCGATCTCCTGCCTGGGATCACTTCGAAAAAATAATAGAGGGCGATGATACATGGGGTGAGTGTAACTATTGCAAGAAACGGTATGCGGCTGATAGTAAAAAACATGGCGTTAGTAATTTGAAAGCTCACATCCCCGTTTGCCCGTTATATCCTCTTAAAGACCAACATGGACAACAAAACCTTGCATTCAAAGTCAACGAGGGGGGCGGTGTTGACGTTGTGACAAGTGTATTTTCTTTTAAAGAGTGTAAGAGAGCTCTTGCAGAAATGGTGATTATTGATGAACTACCGTTTAGGTTCGTTGAGGGGATTGGGTTCAGAAAATTTTGTAAGGTCATGCAACCAAAGTTCACACCGGTCCCTTCTCGCCAAACGATTACTAGAGAGGTGGTTGCAATTAAAGACTACGAGAGGGGAAAACTGAAAAAATTATTAAAGGGCCGTAGGATTTGCCTCACGACTGATACATGGACATCAATTCAAAACCTTAACTATATGTGTTTGACTGCACACTTCATTGATGATGATTGGAAGTTGCAAAAGAGAATCTTAAACTTTTGTCAAATTGAAGATCATAAGGGAGCTACAATAGGCAAGAAAATTGAGTCATTATTGCTTGAGTGGAATGTTGATGGTATTTTTACAATGACGGTAGATAATGCTAGTTCGAATGGCACGGCTATTGAGTACTTGAAAAGGAAAACAATGGATTGGAAAAGGACTGTCTCGGGGCATGAATATATGCATATGCGATGTTGTGCACACATTTTGAATCTTATTGTCGTTGAGGGGTTGAAAGATATGAGTGAATCTATTTTGCATATTCGTGATGTTGTGAGGTATGTGAGATCTTCTCCACAAAGAATGGAGACTTTCAAGAAGGGTGTGGAGAAGGAGAAAATTAAATCAAAACAAACTGTGTGTCTTGATGTGTGTATGCGATGGAATTTCACTTACTTAATGTTAGAAGTAGCCATCAAGTTTGAGAAGGCATTCCAAAGAATGAGGGAGGAAGACAGTAGTTTCATAAAATTCTTTGTCATAAAAGAAGGCGATGAGGATTTGTCATTGGAGGGTGAGGGTGACCAAAGTGGGAGCCATAGCCATAGGGTTCCAACTCCAAGACAAGCAACTGTCCCAAACAAGCTTGATTGGAAGAATTGTGGGTTGTTTGTTACATTCTTGAAACTTTTCTATGATGCAACCAAGAAATTTTCAGCCTCTCTTTTTGTCACATCCAATGTGTTCTTTCATGAGTTGTTTGAGGTTGATACCCATATAAATGAATCAATCCTCAGCCGAGATTCTTTTATGTCTAAGATGGCAATTGAAATGAAGAGAAAATTTGAGACGTATTGGGGGGATGTAGAGAAATTCAATCCCTTACTTTATGCGGCAGTGGCACTTGATCCCCGGTATAAGTTAAGGTTGGTGAAATTTTGCTATACAAGATCCAAAGGAAAGGCGGTGGGTGAGAAAATGGAGAAACAAGTGAAGGATGTTTTGAACAAGTTGTATGATTTTTATGAAAAAGAGGGTGAAGTTAGACAAAATGTGTCTAGTTCAAGTTCAATGCCGAGAGTAATGGAGGAGAATGAGGATTGTGAACGTCGCTTGAATTTAGCTAGCGAATTTGACACTTACTTGGAGGAGGAGTATTCTAGTGTTTGTTCCTCGGAAGTAGACAAGTACTTGGGGATTTGTGCGAACGTAGGGACAATCCAGATTTTGATATCTTGGTATGGTGGAAGAACAATTCCAACAAGTATCCAATCTTGTCAAAAATGGCGCGTGATGTATTAGCTATGCCCGTGTCTACCGTTGCTTCCGAATCGGCCTTTAGTACGGGTGGTCGCGTACTTGATCCATTTCGAAGTTCACTCTCACCGTCAATGGTCGAGACTCTTGTATGCACCCAAAATTGGCTTTTAAGCACGGTTCCAATCTCTCTTCGACAGTCTACGGATAAAGTTGAAGATCTTGAACAAGGTAGTTTAATTCAATTGATCTAGTCTACTTACTATTTAGTTTTTTCTTAGCATTGTATTGAATTAAGTGTTTTTTGTTTTTGTTTTTCAGAACTCTTACAAACTAAATCAACTGATGATGCAACGCAAGTTCCTAGGGATTGAGTGATGGGCCTTTGGACATTGGGCCTTGGTAAAACATTTAACATTATGTTATTTTGTAATCTTCGAAGTTTTCAATTTAATTGTATGATTTTTCTTTCTATGTAACAGGTTTGGTCAGTTTACATGGGATTGGGGAGCACTTTGGACATTCAACTACTGGACTAGTTTATTTAATTATGGACTTGTGTGTTTGGTTGCTTTTAATTATTATGGACTTGTAGTTTTTTAATCACTTTGGACTTGTAATTGCTTGCCTAGTGACAGTACTATAGTAGTGAACTGGAAACATTAGGACTGATTGTATGGCTGCTGAAAAAACAGGGGAGGAGAGACTAGAGAGAGAGACTGGTCACTGGTGTGTGGCAGTGTGCCGTGTGTTTGGTCTGTTTTTTTTTGCTATGTGGTTGTGTTTGGTTTTTTCTCTTTTTTTTCCCGCTTAATCTTGCTAGACATCTCTTGCTGGGAATTTATTAGTAGCTGGCAGTGGACTGGAAATTGGAAATCTCTTGCTGGAAATATCTAAAAAAAATTTTGCTGGTGAATGATGCTTGCTAGAAAATTGGGCATTGAACCATTTGGCCCAATATAATTAATGAACGTTTTTTTGATATGGCTTAGTGGAAGGTTGGACGCCTGGACGAGAAATGTGTAAATTTTTTTTTTGCTGATGAATGATGAATTGATGATTGCCGAAAAATTGGCCATTGAGCCATTTGGCCCAATATAATTAATGAATTTTTTTTATATATATAGCTTGGTGGAAGCCCAAAGGTTAATAAGGGCATTGGGCCTTGTGGCCTGCTATGAAACTTGCAAATTTAGGAGATTAATAGCCCAAAATATTTAAGGAAATGGAAAAAAATAGCCAGAAAAATGAATACGGCCCAAAAATAATAGGCCCACTGAAATGGCCCAACTCGAAGACCCGTCCGAATCCGACTAAACCAACCCGACTACAAACCCGCCCGAACCCGACCAGAAGTTCGATCGGTTGCGGGTTGATGTCTATCAACCCGAAAAGATGTCGGGTCGGGTCGGACCCGGCCCGAACCCGGCCAAACCCGCCCGATGGACAGCCATACTGATACACATACATATAGATACAAATACATGTACATAGACATTATCGTTTTGATTTTAAATTTTTGAATCTAGCTTCATGCTCCTATAACTCCTCAAAAGAAAAAAAAAAACTTCTAGAAACTAAAAACACTTACTTTTACAGCACACAGTTATAAGCAGATAGTTTAAAAAATAAAATATAATTTTTTAAACATCTCAAAGAATGAATTGATAACACAACAAAATGGAATATTATAGTTGCCCACTTTGAGTGACTTTTAAAAGGCACCTCCCAAATTAGTGACTTTTAAATGACACATCCTAAACTTCAAAGTGCTCGCACCCCCATATACTCGCAGCCTCAGGTAAAGTGTGACAATTAGTGTCTCCATTAGAACTAAAGAAAAGAGTGCCTTTGGGGGCTGTTTTTTTAAGTGACGAAATAGTTAAAATAGCTAAACCCTTTATGAGAATTCAAATATTACATACACAAGGTTAATTTTATAAAAGTTTTTTCTAAATTCAATAATTTCTTCTCAAATTACAAGTATGATTTAATCCTAAAACACTGTTGTCTTGAACAAATTCACTACCAAGTTCTACTTAGCCGCTATTCTTTCCCAAATGAAAAACTATATAAAAAACACTTTTATATTTTTAATCCCATAAAAAATATCTCCAATCTTGAATTCTTTTTACACATACATGTACAAAAAAATTGTAATTTAGTGATGACTTTTTCAATTCCAAAATTTGTCTATTCTCTTTTGTACAATCCAAACAAAGTTGTCTTTGTTGAGACAATCGAAATAAGGCTAAATTGGATTTTAAGTTGCGGGCAGGAGGTTAAGCTGCAAAGAAGAGCAAGGGCGGTAGTAAAGAACGGGACTGGCTACAGTGGAGATCGAATTGTCGGCTATTATAAAAAGGGTCTGCAAGGGTTTTGTTTTGGAATCATCTTCTACACGCACAAACAGAGAGCCGTAACATCACAGTGGAGAACGGAGGAAAAATAAAGAGCGACACCATCAACTTCGCAACTTCCATCTCCACAATGAATGACTAAATCTTTTGGCCAGGGTAACGAGGAAACTTTCTGAGTAATGTAATTGTTTAATTTTTAGGGTTTTGTACAACAATTAATTGTATGAATTTTGGGGATGATTCATAATTTTTATGAAATAACATATTTACCCTATTCATCTACTGTGTTTGTATTCTGGATATCAAGCACCGTCATGTAATAGTTTTCCCTTCTCCGAGATGGTCTCTGAGATAGGTTATACTGCGTTAGATAGGTTGTGCCGTTGGCTAAATCTAGCGAGACAATCTACGCTATGTTGAGATAGCCTTTACGGTGTATGAGTCTCGTGAACCATCTTGACATTGTTGATAAAGATTGCAAGCCCTAGCAACAATCTTAAAAAAATCCAAACTTTATCTTTTTCAGAATTGAATTAAAAAAATAAATTGGAAGTACCGCAACTCAACTTTTTACTCCCCGTGGATGATCCTAGACCTAACCATTGGTCTTCGGAATAATAGTTAATTCCTTAATGATGCAAGAGTATAGAGAGGTGTTAATTGGATAAACTTAAGAGAGGTCGATGGATGGGGTGATGGATGGGGTGAGTGGAAGAACGCAATCCAAACAATGATTTGATCTTTGATTTTGTTGGATGTGTATAACATTCTCAATATTCTCGCCATGTTGATGAAGAAAATTACAATTAGAAACAATTCTAAGTTCTTTTATGGTTATTAAATGACCAAAAACTATATTAAGGGATCAAGTTGAAGGGTTTAGATAGTTTAAGATGGTCAAGTGTAAGGTTTGTAGTTTATTGGGTAATTTAAAAAGGTGATATATATAGTTCAATAATTTATTGAGTTACTACCCTATACAATCGATTCAATCTACACTTAAAGAGAGAATTATGGTACAAACTTTTTTTTGGTAAAAGAGATTTTATTACCAAAAAAGGAGACAAGATACAAAGGAAAACAAAGGGGCATACCCCTGAACACATTACAAAAAGGACACACCCAAACTAAAAAAACAGAAACCTGGGCTATACAGACAGCTCAAAGCAAAATTTTTCCAAAAATATTCTAGGCTTTACAAAGGTCTCGATTAACACTATTGCTGCCCACTTTTTTCCAAGAGCAGACTCTATCCTGAACATCAAGAACAAGCTGCTCCATAGTGCCTTCAAGATTAGGTGTTTGTTGCAAAAAATGCACTCATTCCTAGCCTTCCATATGTAACACAGAACCAGCCATGGCTAACTTGTATAGCGCTGAAGGAAAACCCTGTTTCTTCAGATGATGGATTGCCCAGGCTATCTCCTGATCCCACTTTACTGGACATTGACAAACTCCAAATTTTTCAAGGACTCTGGACCAAATGTGGGATGAGAATGAACAAGTGAAGAATAAATGCCCATGAGACTCAGCCACACTCCCACACAGAACACACATAGGATCCACCAGGATAAGAGTCTATCCTTGGTTGAAAGTCTGCCCCAACATACGAGCCACATAATGAAAGCCCATCTGGGTATGTTTTGTTTGAACCAAACAATTGAAGCCCAAGGCACCTTTGGACTGGGAGTTCTCAGAGCTTCCAAAGCAGATTTAACAGAATATGTACTAGTAGAAGAAGGAACCCAAACTATAGAATCCTCAATTGAAATGTTAGGCCTCAAGGTATGAAGAGTACTCCCCATGATCTGCATTATAGCCCTATTACGTTGCCTAGGCCAATGCCAATTCTCATTATGAATGATTGATGAAACTTTTGCAAGGAGGGAACTCCCAACATTCCTTACAATAGCCTCCCCAAACACCTTATAAAGAGGACCTTCAGTATGCCAGTTGTCCAACCAAAGAAAAGTTTTACTCCCATTGCCAACCACATACCTGATAAGGGGTTGAATTTGATCCCTGAGCTTGAATAGTTTCTTGATGGTCCAAGAAGAATCTTGTGGTAATCTCATTTGTCAAAGACATTTTCGTTTAATGACATATGAATGAATCCACATAACCCCCAAGGAATCTGATTTCTTGTTGAGAGCCCACAAATGCCTTGCCATAGTAGCCTTATTCCATTCTTTATTCCATTCTTTAAGAGGCTTGAAACCCAAACCCCCTTCTTCTTTTGGCGCACAAACCCATTCCCATTTAATTTTAGCACCTCCCTGCTTGAGATGAACCCCAGACCATAAAAAAGCCCTGAGCAAACTCTCAATGTCCTTTAACATCTTCTGGGGAAGGATAAAGATGGAGCACCAATACACTTGCATGCTCCACAAAATTGAGCTAATCAATTGAGTCCTACCACCAAATGATAACAGTTTTGTTGACCAACTCTGAATTCTTTGAAGAATCATTTCCTTAAGCTGGACACAATCATTGTATGAAAGTTTGGAAGAATCAGAGGGACCCCCAAGTAACGCACAATGAGAATACCCTCAAGGATGGAAAGGATATCACCCAACTGGACTTTAAGAGCCCTATCAACGCCGAAAAAAAAGACAGCACTCTTTTGAAGATTGGGGCGAAGGCCAGAGTAAGAGTGGAATTCATTTAAAGCAGCTTTAATAGTAGAAAAAGATACTTGGTCAGCCCCACAGAGCACAAATAGGTCATCAGTAAAAGCTAAGTGATGGATTTGTAAAACCTTACATTTGGGATGGAAAGTAAACTGGCCCTCCTTAGCTTTATGCTGCAGAATATAGAAAAAGCGCTCCATAACTATCAGAAACAATAAAGGGACATCGGATTGCCTTGTCTCAAACCCCTTTCCCCCTTAAAATAACCTTCAAGGTTTCCATTTAAAGCCACTGAAAAGTGAGCATTCGACACACAAAACTGAACCCACTTGATGAATTGATTAGGGAAATGCATGGCTGCCATCATTTCAAACAAGAAACCCCAAGACACAGAATCAAACGCCTTCATTAAGTCGATTTTAATTGCACACTTGGGAGGCCCCTCATCCCTGTGATAGTTTCTGACTAAATCCTGCATGAGCAGAATATTATCTGCTATAGATCTCCCCTTCACAAATGCTGATTGACTTTGGTTGATGATAATGGGAAGAATACCTTGCATTCTATTAGCCAAGACTTTTGTAATACATTTGTACAAAACATTACAACAAGCAATGGGACGAAACTCTTTCGTACTCGTAGGGGTTGTAGTTTTTGGCACTAAAGTCAACACAGTGGCATTCCAACCTTTTGGCATAGTACCAGTGATAAAGAAAGCTTGAATGGCCAACACCACGTCATCCCCAATTCTGTTCCAATTCTTTTGAAAGAAAGCTGCATTGAACCCATCCAGACCAAGGGCTTTATCCCCTCCAATTGAAAACATAGCGGCTTTGATTTCCTCCTCAGTTGCCAAACAAGTAAGGCCAGCTTGTAACTCAAAGGGAACTCTGGCAGTAACAAGATCAGCCATTACAGTAGCGGTTTCTACTCTTTTAGGGAAACTAGTGCCCAAAAGCTTCTCATAAAAAGACACAACATCCTTCTTGACAGCTTCAGGATCTTCGAGCCTATTTCCATACTCATCATTAATAGAAAGAATCTTGTTTCTCATTCTATTTGCAGCCATTTTCCTATTAAAGAAATTAGTATTATTATCCCCTAGTTTCAGCCATTGGATTCTTGATTTTTGCCTCTTAAATGATTCCTCAACTACACTAAGGTGTCTATATTCAAGCATAGCCTCTTTTTCCAAGGCTAACACCACATCACTCACACTACCCATAATAGCATCTTCCTGAATTCGAATCAACTTTGCCTTTGCTTCAGCAACTCTATAGCTAATATTACTATAAGTAGTTTTATTAAGGTCCTTGAGCGGTCCTTTTAAAGTTCTTAACTTCAGAGAAAGCCTTTCCATTGGATGGCAGTCCCGAGTCTGGCCCCAAGCCTCATGAAGTAAATTTGGAAACTTAAGATCATTCATCCAAAAGGTAAAGAACTTAAAAAGCTTCCTCCTAGGCTTATAAGGAAGAACAGAAACAATAAGGGAACAATGGTTAAATTTTATAGGAGTAGCAAACACAGCTTTAGATTCAGTAAAACATCTTGCCAAGCATGATTAACCATAACTCTGTCTATCTTGCTTTTATTTTGACCCAAACCACCACTTCTATTGGACCAAGAGAACCAAAAACCTTTTGCATGGAGATCATCCACCTCTATGTCATCAATACATGAATTAAATGCAGCTGCAGCGGTAAAATCAAAGTTATCAATAATACTCCGTTCATTCACCCTTCTCACAGCATTAAAATCTCCCAAAAGGATCCAAGGTTCAACACCCAAAGCTCTGTGTAAGCCTCTCAACTCAGTCCATAACATACCACGATCAGTTGGCTTGTTCATACCATAAACTAGAGTAACATTAAAAAATCATAAAGTATTGACATGATTGATTCGACAAGTAATATGTTGAGCACTACTGGAAATCAAATAAGCTTTAATAAGAGAAGTATTCCATGTAAAGATTGCTCTGGCAACTGTATGAGCACCAATATTATGGATATAGTCCCAATTTGCAGGTAGGCAATTCTTCATAGTTGACGTAATATTTTGGGATCTGACCTTAGTTTCAACAATTCCACACAAGGATAAACTATTATCAAGGATAAACTTTCTAATCTCCACTTGTTTGGAAGGATCGTTCAAACCTCGAATGTTCCAAGCATCAAGCTTAATCATCTTTTCTTATTAGGCTTTCTTGTCTTCTTTTGTGGCCCAGGAGGTTCAGGACCCCCATTCACACCATTGGGAAACTCAGCAGCCCAAACATCATTCTGGTTATCCTAGCAAACAGGGATCCCCATATCTTGAACTTTTTCTACAAGAGAGGACTGACCACTCAGAGTGAAACATGTGGACTGTTGAGCAGCCCTAGAAAGTGCAGAGACATCCTGCCCAACTCTGATACTTTCCTTTAGAGGAGGAACAACATCATTATGGACAAGACTCAGCTCATTAGACACCGTCGCAGCACTTGACTTCTTCTGCCCTTCCAAAACCTTAGAACAAGAAACAACCCCAGGTAGGGGCTGAACATGGAGAAAATCATCCCTAGATGTCCCAGAAATATTGACAGCATCCACCACACCAATAGGTTCCACAAACCCCAAGGCAGCATCAGTCTCCAAATCTATGGATTCCAATGCTGCAAATCTGTTCGATCCAGAAACCTGAACATCCTTTTGAGGCCTGAGAACCTTGCTTGGACTAGCAGCAGCAGGGGCAGCAGAAATACCCACATTAACCTTCTTACTTTTCCCAGCCTTTGCCACCTAAACCTGATTAGAGGTATGCACCTAAGCATGGTGGTTTTTCGGACAGCCAACCTCACTGTGCCCAAACACCAAACACTCTAAACATTGCAATGGCTTCCAAGGATACTTCACCTTAATTTCAACTTCCTTACCATTATCAAATCTAAGGTCAAAAGAAAGAGGAAGAGTGGCCCCAACTTCTATTTCAACACAAACCCTTGCATAGTTAAGACATTTGCACTTTGCTGTCACAGAATCCGCATAAAGGGGCCTCCCAATGGCACTCGCAATATAACTAAGACCTGCAGCTGTCCAATATTCCAATGGAACATTGAAAAACTGAACCCAAATGGGAATTTTCACCAACTTGTCCTTAACAAAGCTCATTTGGGGTTCCCATTTCTTCAAAACCACCAATCTCCCTCCGATATGCCAAGGGCCAGAATCTAAAATTCATTTATACACATCATCCTTATTGAAAAGAAAAAAATAGAAACCATCATCATTAGAAAGAACAACAATTATGCCAAACTTGTCCCAAATTCTAAACACGGTGGATTGCACAGTCAGGAATGGCACTTTTCTGTCTAGAAAATATCCAACCAAACTAAATTGCTATTTTTTAACCCCACACTCACCAACGGGGGGGGTGTGTGACAACGAGCTTATCTCCTTCCATGGAACGAGGAAAATATTGGAGTTCCACACATGTGTCATCCAAAACAGCATCAACAAGTAAATTTTTCCAAGGAGTAGGGGGATTACTCACCACAGGTTTAGGAGAGGCAAATGATTTACCTTCAAGAAGCACTGTAGAGAGATTATCCTCAGCTTTGCGACGAAGAATCAAATTCTCAGCAGTTAGGGTTTTGATCTGCCTTGCAATAACATCATCTGATTCCTCAAAACGAAGGTGAAAGTACTCCTTTTGTAGGTCCACACTGAGCAGTTCAAAAGCAACATTCCAATCGGAGTACACAGGACCATTAGATTCAACACAAGGCGCACCAAAAACGAGTGTCGTCCCCGTCAAAGGGACTAGGGAAGCAGGAAAATGTTCTACCATATCCATCAATGGTTTGGTTCCAGGAATACTAGCCACAATTTGGTGCACAAGAGGGTTAGCACCATCAATTCCAAGAGTAGGAACTACACCAGGTTCAACGACTCCACTAACAGCATGAACTGATCGCAAAGAAGTTTCATTATTCACAGGAATGAATGAATTAGGTTTTTTAGGAGTTTTTCCATTTTTAGTGGTTTTTTCCAGCAATGAAGAACTCAAAACAGGAACATGTTCTACCAAATCCATCAAAGAACACGAAAATCAGAAAGAATCAACTCATAAATCAAACATGAACGAAGAATCCAAAATTGCCATAGAAAACGAGAGAATTACGAAGGGAACCTGTAAGCAGAGACGACGGTAACCACACCTGACAAACGACCACACCGAAAGATGAGGACCAGACGGCGACGAACGAATGGCAGCCAATCGATCTCCCACTTTCCCTTTATATATGTGAAAAGTTATATTAGAGTTATAATTGTTTTGTCTCTTTAGTGTATTATCCCATGCTCAATGGGTTCACGTTAGCTAGACCATTATAAAAAAATCCTAAAACTAAAATAACAAGCAGTACCTTAAGACCCAAAAAGAGGGAGAGAGCAATGGCGGCCAAAACGCTGATGGTGGCGAGAAATGTCTGAGTGTCCACAGGCCTATCGAAGCTACTGAACAGTAAAACTGGTTGGAGAGGGATATGGGTCGGCGGTTGGAGGATTTTTAAAGAAGAAAAGGCAGACAATAAGGGAATTTCTGGTTTCGTTGGGAGTTGTACCGGAATAAAAGAGGCGAAGAAGGAGGGGAGGGAGCAATGAATTACAGGCGTTGTTGAAGATGAAGATGATGATGATGATGATGTGGGTAATGAGGAGAGAGAGTGGAACCGGTGGAATGAGGAGGAGTGAGAGAGAATTATTACCTCATACAATTTGCTTCCAACCGGTCTCATACCCCACTTCCTTTCTCTGAGATCAGCGCTCACCCATTTGGTAGTTCCTTTTATTGATAAGAGAGATGATAATATGGTCCTAGATGTGTATTCATATATTCCACACATATACCATATACCTCTTGATATAGTTGGGCAACCTATCAATGGGTTTCCTTAATCATACAAAGAGAGTTTGAATTGATGATTAAAGCTTGAATTGGTGATCTTGGGTTCCACGTTAAACTTTTGCAATGGTGGCAATGTACATCATTTAGGATGCCCCTTGATTTGAACTTGGTTTGGTTCAATTATTATTACGTCTCATCTGGGGTTTACCAGGCTCAATTACAGCTTCAACATGTTGGAAGTGTAATTAATGGGTTCTGTAATGAAGGAAGAAGATGAGAAATAGAATGACAAAAGAGAGAGAGAAGACGAAGAATGACAAACTTGCAATTTAAATGATAGATTAGGGTACATCACCATGAGAGCTTGTGTCGTAGCTTATCATACAAGTTATATCCATTCTACAAAGATGTGTATGAGTCACAAGACTCACAACTCTAGCTAACAGAGACATTCACTCTAAAAAGAGAGAATGAGTCACAAGACTCACTACTCCAACTAACTGGGATGGAAAATTCAATTGTGCACATTAAAGCATCTCCAATAAATTCAATAAGTTACTCATTAAGGTGGGTGGCTAAATCATAAATGCATAAGGTAGTAAAGTCTAAGTGTAAAGTACTGATGTAGACATGTGCACAGTAAACTTCAATTATGTGTTGTACGTAGTAGTGCATAAGCAATGAAGTAAGCACTCGTGTTTGTATCCCTCTCCTTACGCCTATAAAATGAGGGTTTTGCCTATTGTAAAGGGCAAGTGAATGAAAACCAGTATTTGCAATAATATATCCTGTGTCTTGTATTCACTCTCTTTGATTCTAACCTACTTTATATTTGTACCCACTTCATGTCTGCAAACTTGGTATCAGAGCCAATATTTTTCATTCTAGCGTAAACCCTTATTCTGGGAACTTCTTTTCCAAAACTACTTCAATTCTTTTCTAAAAAGAAAAATTGAAGCGTATGCTCTGTGGTTGCCCTTTAAAGGATCATCCACATCAGAAACTTCATTAACTATTTTGATTTAAGAATTTTGTATCAGTAGGTTAAAAGTACCTTGAGACTTTTGGCTTTTGAGCAGTGTGTCTCGGTTTATCTACCTTAGTATATAGAATTTTATTAATCAAAATTAGTTAGAAGATTTTACATTGAAAAAGAAAAAATTTGTTGTATGAGGAAACGAAGAACCCAGATTTTTATCCATAAAAAAATGAACCATTTATTTTCCACCTATTCCTCTGCTACCTCCTCTTTAGTTCCTTCAAGATCGTCCACCAGTAGAAATTCCTCCACTTCTTCTTCTAATCTCGAGTACTTATATGAGTTTGAATACCTTCCTGATGATAGTAAGGTTTTCCTTACTAATCTCCCTTTTCTAAACCCATATAATGCTTTTGTCAGACCACAAACCTCTGAAAAAAAGACTATCACCCAACTCTTCTCTACAAAACATCCAGCCTCTGTAAAAGAATATGTACAAGCCTCCAAATTTGATCAATGTTTCATAGCAGCTACAGAAGCGGAACAACTTTTACCCCTAAAAATTTCGATTGATTTGCCTTGTCTTTGGCAACAATAAGGATTTATCCATCTTCACTTTGGAGCAATCCGACTTGCTGTCACTTTCCATGGCAGAAAAGGCTTACCTGTGATTTCCAAACTTGCTCTGGTAGACACCAGGTTTCTATAGTACCAGCACGCATGTATTGCTACTGTCCAAACCACCTTAAATGCTAGAACTGTGATCTTTACCTTTTACCCCAATTTCAATATGCCACTAGCAGATCTTCATTTGCTATCAGCTTTGAAGGTCCAAGTTCAAATTGGTGGCGCCTCCCAAATTTTCACCACATATGCAGCAATCTTTCACTACCAAATGGCCTATCGCCTTCAAAACCATGCCTTTGACATGTCATTACCCTCCTCCACAGATGAAGCCATTTTCCTAACTGTCAACGCACCACACCAAGCTTCTTGTGTCCATGTTCCCCATCAGATTTCTCATCCAGAGCTTCTCAAGCTTCTCCCAGAGTCTTGGTTACAGCTTATGAGAAAAACCAAGAAAAGCCCATCCCAGTTCAATTCTCAAATCCAACTTTCATCCCAAAACCTGATGGTACAGTAGATATTTCATTTCCAAAAGAAGTCTTTACCTCATCCTCCACCCATCCTGTCATTTTTCCCTCGAGAATTGACATGTTTGTAGATGGTTCTCGACCTGGCCCTCCAATTAAATATTTCCAACCCAGTGGCCTTCCAGTCTTCTAGTTCAAAAATTCAGAAACAGGTCATTGTTATTTTGATGCCTATGACTGTGATGAGTGTCTAGAAGACAGTCTTCTAGAAGATGAAGAAGACTTTGAAGAACCATGTCCCTTATGTCCTCCGTCACCTCTCACTTCTTGTAAATCTCCACATCCTCCTCAACCTCCATCTGATGATGGCTCTTCCAGTCAACCAAGTGGGTGTTTTATGTTCACCTCATCTCCTTCCTGAATTGAAGCAGATTTCCCTCCTTTGGAATTTCATAGTTCTCAAGAAAGAATAACCCACCGTCATAAAATTCCAGACTCTACTACCATTCTCCCTGATGGTAGCACAAAAGCAGTGTCAGCAGCAAAAGCAGCAATAAATTGGCAGTCAGCAAATTCTTTGGCTCAAAACAAAATTATTTAGAGAATTGCTAACTCTCAGCAAAATTTGGAGAATGTTGTCCATAAGAAGTTATCATTTTTGAAACTTCTTATCAGAGATTTGCAGCAGAAATTCAAAATGTTCACCAGGAACTTCTCCAGATGGCATATGCTAACCAAGCATTTTCAATAGATTTTTACCAAAAGGATGCTGAAATGAAATATCTGAAAAATTAGCTTCATTCACTTTAAGCTCAGCAGTATTCTCAACAAAAAAGCTCTTTTGACATGTTCACATCTTCCTCTCAATAAAGTTTGTTTGGATATCCTCAAATGTCTCAACCCTTACCTATAAACCATACCTCAGAATTTGGTGAGTCAAGCTCCATCTTTGGAAGCTCATCAACTTTCCTTCCTCTACCAAAAAAACCATCTCCACCAAAACTTTCTTTCCCAAAGCCTCAGATAAAATCTATCCAACCTCCAACAGTTCCGTCTCCACCAATTACCTTTACCTCTATCTCAATTCCTACTACCTCCACTCCTTCTAAACCAGCTGATCCAAATTCAAAGTCACCTCAATTAATGGTTCAGTCAACTTCTAACCCTTCCAAAAATCCAATTTCCACTCTCCTACATACCTTAGCCACTATACCCAAAACCCCTTCACCTGAACTAACCATTGAGTTTGATTCGGATTCTGAATCTACTCATTCTAGTCCAACTCCTCATGTTTTCATGATGAACCCAGATCTTCCTGAAGAACATGTTGAAGATCCTATTATTAAAGAAGGTCCTGAGTTTGATACACCTCCACCTCCAAAAATCCCAACCTTTGATTCTTTCTCACATTCCAACATCCATACCAAAGGTTTCTTCTTTGATAACATTCCCCCATCAAAATGGCTGGATAAACTTTATGAGATTCATGCTTGGTGCACTGCTGCTATGCTTTCCCCAAATGCTACACTGAGTATTGTTATTTCTAAGTGTACAGCAAAATTTCTTGGCCTCTTCGTCAATGGTACTTAGCTCTTGGTGAATACCGACAGTTGCAGCTTAAACAATTGCCAACCCTTAATCAATTCATCTCAGTCCTGCATACTGAGTTTCTTGGCAACCACAACAACACAAAAGAGTTTGTTCGAGAAGAATATCTCAGCATGAATTGCTGTTCATTCAAAAGGAAAGATCTCAAGATTCATTATGACCGTATGTCTCAGAGATTTTATCTTCTCCACGGCATGGATGATGTCAACCTCAAACAAGCTTTTCTCAATTCCCTTCCTGAACCATTGAGAAATGAGACAACAAGGTTACTTCAAACAAAAGGATTGACGCTGAATGCAACATCTCTTGGAGGTATTTACTAGCATCTTTAATTGTCTTGGAAAAATTATGCAATCACCAGAAATTCCTTAGAACTCTTGAAGAACAAGGAAAACTTCTTGGCAAAGCATGTGACCGACTAGACCTATCTATAAAGTGCAAAGACAAAAAGTGCACTTGCCGTCCTTCATACCAGAAGTCCAAATATTTTCAGAAATGGAAATTCCAATTTCCTGGCAAGTTTTCAAAGTTTTCAAAATCTGGCAAGTTCTCACGCCGGAAAAAAAGGAAATTTTTCAAGAAGAAAAAGTTCAGAGGGCAGCGAAAGTCTGATCGCTGCTACATATGCAAGAAGAAGGGGCACTATGCAAAATAGTGTCCAAATAAAACAGCAAAGGACAAAATGGTGAATTCTTTGGCTCTCATTGATGATGATCTTGAAGATGCCGATGTTGAATCACTGTTTTCCATTGATGATGAAGCAACAGCTAAAGCAGTCCTAGCATTTACCTTTGATGATTCAAATGATTCATCAGAACCAGATGACTCTTCTGATGATTCTGACCCATTCTCTTATGAAATCCAAACAATTGGGTTCTCTAACATCATGCTGGCTCAACCCTTAGCCAAGGTTAAAATCTTACTTGAAAAATATGAGAAACCCATATCAGTTATCGCTTTTTTTGATACTGATACAACAGCCTCTATTCTCAACCCAGCAATCCTCCCCAGGTCCTACTGGCAATCATGTTTTAGACCCTTTACAGCAGCCAATGGAGAAACTTTTGTTATCACTCTAATCAGTAAGCCTATTACCATCCAACTTTTCCCAAGATACACCATAAAACACCAAGTCTATGGTTCTGATCTCCCAGGAAAAGATTTATTGTTAGGCTTTGATATTCTCTAAAATCCCAGCAAAGTCTCCTGGCTCAAAAAAGATTTGAAATACAAAAATTACCTGTTACCCTGGACCACCCAACCAAATCTCTTTTCCATAGAAAATTTTTCCTCCATCAAAGAAGCCATAATCCAAACTTCTTATGCTAAATCCCATTCTTAGTTTCTCACCAAATGCTCCAACCTACTCTGGAAAAATTCAAATTTCTTCATTTCTCTTCCCTCTAAGAAAAATGAAGACATCAATCCCACCAAAGCCACCCAACATGGAATGAACCCAGAACATTACCAACTTGCTCTTCAAGAGCTCCAGCAACTCCAGTCAGAAGGTTTGATTGAACCCACAACCTCTCAGTGGGCATGTGAAGCATTTTATGTGAACAAAAGGACTGAGCAGATAAGAGGAAAGCTTCGCATGGTTATCATTTTTTGCAGGATAACAAATTCCCTCTTCCTCGAAGAAGTGTTCGTTTTGCAAACTTGCCTAAAGCTCAAATTTTCTCGAAGTTTGATCTAAAAGCAGGTTTCTGGCAGCTGGGCATCCATCCAGATGATCGCCTCAAAACTGATTTTTGCATTTCCGATCACCATTTTCAGTGGTCAGTCATGCCTTTTGGATTAAAAACAGCTCCATCTTTATTTCAAAAGGCCATGATTCGGGTATTTGCTCCTATTCTATCCTCAGCACTTGTCTACATTGATGATATCCTACTCTTTTCTCCAGCTATTGAGTCTCATATTATCCTACTTCAAATTTTTCATTCCCTAGTCCAAACCCATGGTATCATGCTCTCAGAGAAAAAATGCTTCTTACTCAACGAGAAATTGATTTTTTAGGGATGCATATCTCTAAAGGTCAATATGCCCTCCAACCTCATATAGCCTCCTAACTTGACCATTTTCCAGATGAAAATCTTACAGTCAAACAAATTCAATAGTTTCTTGGAATTGTTAACTATATGGCTAATTTCATTCCCAACCTTGCCCAATACCGAACTCCTCTCTCAGCTCTACTAAAAAAAATCCCTCCTCCTTGGTCAGCCCTTTGTACCAAAGCTGTAAAAGATCTCAAAGCCATAGCAAAAACTCTTCCTCCATTAACCATACCTTCAGATGGAAAGAGAGTCCTTTAGACAGATGCCTCTGATCTATATTGGGGAGCAGTTCTTTTGGAAGAAAATCCAGATCAAAAGTGCAGAATTTGTGGATACAAGAGTGGTGCATTCTCTCCAGCATAACTTCATTACCACTCTACTTACAAAGAAATTCTGGCAATCAAAAGAAGCATTGAGAAATTTGAATTTCATCTAATCGGTCATCATTTTCTAATTGAGACTGATATAATGAGTTTCTCCAGCATGCTCAAGTTCAAACAGAAGCACCTTCCAAAGGCACAATTACTCAGATGGGCAAATTGGTTTTCTAATTGGAGTTTTGATGCTGTTCATGTAAAGGAAAAAACAAATGTCCTTCCTGATTTTCTGTCAAGGCTCAAAAAAGAAATCAACCAATTTTCAAAAATAAAACCACACTCCTTTGTTCCTGGTTGTTTCCTAATGATTTTCTGTTTCCACCCAGTTAATCTTCATGTCCACTTTCAATGTCAAATTCTAGAGTTAACCCTTCTTTCCAAGTGTGTCCAAATGTGTCAAAACCTTTAACATTTCTGTATTTTCAAATATGGTCTTGATGAAGGTCTCATAAAAGGTTTACCTTTCCATCCTGTCTATCCCTTTCTCACCCAATTTAAAGTGTCTTACTACAATGTATTTTATTTCAAAAAAGAAGCATATCTCCTCTTATGGTATTTAGTCGATGTGTATACTATAAGTGTATGTTTTAATAAATCAACAGTCTTAGTTTATCTGGCTCATGCGGCGTTCAATCAGGTTCATCCTCCAGAAGATTTCTTTTTGAAATTTCTCTTGCTCCTCGGAAGCATATCCTACTGGCAACAGAAGATCAGACAAATCCCCAACAGTGCAGGCGGAGATCTTCAATTTGCCTATTGGACAAGTCGCAACAACAGAAGTCATCCCAATCCAGATGGTTCTATCACTTGGCAAAATGAGTATCACACTATATTTCTCTCTGCATATCCAGAGTCTCAGAACATCTAGAGCGACAGTGAAAATTATCTGGTCATGACTCAAACACTGTATTCACTCAATGGATTGACACCTGCAGAAGTACCCTCATCTCTCCTCCATTATGAATCTGCAAATTGAAAATTCAATGATACTTATCTGGAAGAATGGCGCCAAAATATTCGCTATCTTTTGGAACAGTATTACTTGACTGATAGAACTGAAGACTATTCTGGAAGCAGTGGTTCAGATAATCCAGAGTGACAACCAGGTGCTCAAGCCAGCCGTGTGGTATATGTGTAAAATAAAAGTAGTGCTCATATCATCCTTTTCAGAAGATGGTGAAATTATTGGTGTGTACTGTTTAAAGATGTAAATTATTGGTGTGTACTGTTTGTACTGATAATTGGTGTGTGATATAATATAATGCTAGTCATATCACTCCTTTCCGAAAGGGTTAAATTAGGAGAATCATAAATGCATAAGGTAGTAAAGTCTAAGTGTAAAATACTGATGTAGACATGTGCACAGTAAACTTCAATTATGTGTTGTACGTAATAGTGCATAAGCAATGAAGTAAGCATTCGTGTTTATATCCCTCTCCTTACGCCTATAAAAGGAGGGTTCTACCCATTGTAAAGGGCAAGTGAATGCCTATTGTGAAGGGCAAGTGAATGAAAACCAGTATTTGCAATAATATATCTTGTGTCTTGTATTCACTCTCTTTGATTCTAACCTATTTTGTGTTTGTACTCACTTCGTGTCTGCAAACTTTTAGCTAGTTGGGGTGTGGAAAACACTGAGCCAATGGATTACCTAAATAGCAGAGTTCTATTGGCAAAAATATCAAATATGTATCAGCGCACAAAGACCTATTTTAGATCCGTTTATGGTCACAAAAAAATGATCGGAGCCACTCATTTTTATTTTATATTTTATTTATGGTCTTTACCAAAAATCAACCCAATTCGATTATCAAATATGTACCAGCGCGCAAAGACCTATTTTAGACCCGTTTAGGGTAAAAAAATGACCGGAGCCGCTCATTTTGTTTTAAATACTTTATTTATGGTCTTTACCAAAAATCAGCCAAATTCGATCACAGTAAGGGCATTTACAAAACATCCAACTTTGTCCCAAAAATCATGCCCAAATTCTAAAGCAAAATTGGATGTTTCGTAACACCTTGCCGATATTGGGTTGAGCTAATTTTTTTGTAAGAACCACAAATAAAATAATTTAAACAAAATAAGTTGCTCCGGTCATTTTTTGGGCCCAAAACGGGTCTAAAACTGATCTGTGCGCGCTAGTACAAATTTGATATCTGCGACGTACCATTATCCTTTCTGTTAGCTAAATGTGATAGCTAAATGAGTCTGTAAACTCACTCACTCACTAAGTATGGTCATTTACTTATAAAGAGCGTGGTATCCAATTATATTATTAGGATTTATTTTTTATTTAATTAAAATGAGTCATTTTTAGCCAGTGTACTGGAGCACTCATTTACTCTCAAAACAAATCACTACATATCACCCCATAAATGGATCCCATTTTGATCAAAAAGTGCATTTGGGCTATCCATTTTTAGTAAGATGCTCTTAGTCCAATATCTTTAAGTTGTACGTAGGCATGGTGTGCAACTGGCTGTAGGGATGGCAATCCCGGCCGCCCCACCCCGCCACGCCCCATTTCCCGCCCCAAATGGATTAGGGATCCGGGGATTTTTCGGGGATCGGGTAGGGGATGGGGATAATTTTTAAAAAAAAATGGGGAACGGGTAGGGGATGGCTATGAGTCTGTCCCCGTCCCATCCCCGCCCCGTTTGTGTGTGTGTGTGTGTGTGTGTGTGTGTGTATATATATATATATAAAATAAATAAGTTGTATACATAAATGAAAATTATATAGGAGTACTCCCTCCGTCCCTTTTTTTTGTGTCCAGTATTTCATTTTGGGCTGTCCCTTAATAAGTGTCCATTTTGTAAAGTTAAGGGGGTACAAGTTGGTGTAATGTCTATTTTGTCCCTAAAAATAGATTTTATTATGAAAAGTTAGTGAGTAAAAGTGTAATGATGATGGATAAGTAGGAAAAGTGGACAAAAAAGTTGATGTGAAAGGTGTAATAATTATGCCTTTTTAATAAGTTGGAGTTACGAAGCAGGACGCTTAAAAGGGACGGAGGGAGTACTATATATATATATAAGCGAGGAAGAAAGAAAGAAACTAAATCTCACTGTCAATTAACATAGAAGCAATTAAATTCACTTACTACGGATAGAAGATTAGTAGAAAAAAGAGATCAAATCGATAGTTCTAGTAAGATAAATATTGTTTACATCGGAAACTCACGAAATAGCATCGTGTTGAAAGACTAAGAAACGAAGCTTTAAAGAGCTTTGCGTGTGTTGTTTGTTCTTGGCGTCTTGCTGCAGGAGGGATACCGGATTAAGAATACCGGTATTGCCTGTGGTTCCAGTTGGATCCCCGATTCCCCACGGGAATCCCCGTTTCCCGTTTGGGGAGGGGATGGAGGGTAAAAATAATTCCCCGGTGAAGATCGGGGAGGGGATGGAGATGGATTTGTATGGGGTTATTGGTATGCTTATGTGTGCATGGTCGGTATGGATGCTCTTTCTTATTTTATATTAATGTAGTTTATCTTCGGTCAAAAAAAATTCCAAGGAACTAAACCAAACCAAATGGAGTCTTAACTTCCAATGAACTAGGTTGGCAAAATGAATCCCTTTTTTCTATTGAGCTCTATCAAAGACATTGTATTCCATTATATTCATGAAGGGAACGCTCTAGCATAAGTCATTTTTTAAATTGAATTTATGTCATAAGAATCTCATGAGATTTCTTATGTGCTTACTTTGTACGGGGGCTTGGGACTGGATTTTCATACGCATTCCTAGCTAGTATAAGTTAGCTTACCAGCTTGGTCCATCGAGAAATTGAGATCAATTGCATTGCGGACTTGCTTAGCTATCTTCTACATAGCCTTTGATGGTTGAGTAAAGAAAACATTAATTCACAAAGGCTCAATGATGGTCAACGTATTTCACTATCATCAAAACCATAGATGCCATTACGGTGTATGGCTTCTTTAGCTCAAAAAATAAATACGATAGAAAAGAGAAGCGCATAAATAAATGTTTCCAGTGCTAATAAAAGAGCATAGCCATAGATAAATCTAGTATGAACAGCTGAGTATGCAAATACTAAGAAAGCCCTTTTCTTAGGAAAGGTTCCACAATAACTCCCGTCACGATCAAAACTATTAAATGAAAGCCCTTTTCTTAGGAAAGGTTCCACGATAACTTCCGTCATGATCAAAACTATTAAATGACTAGAGACAAATGGAAGATCAAGAATCAATCATTCTAAATGTGAGCAAACTTTCCAATGAGATTCTGATCCAGGGTATACCCAAATATAGGTTCCCAAGTATTTGCTGAGCATGGAAGCCAAGGAAACTATTAATCAGACAGCTGAACGGCAATAAATTCATTTAACAAAGCAACTTCAGGCGAAGCAGCTTCAAAAATCGATACCTGTATATGCAAACAACATATTTGAGCATAGAAAACTCCAGCAGCATTCGCAAATCAGAACTTGTTAGGGAAATGATAGAAATTAGAAAAGGAATATAATATAATAGATAATATTGGCTGCAATAATTTTGCCAAATGATAAAAGGAACTTACATCTGACACTATGAGACTTGACTCTGTAAGAAACTCTCGATGTTAAGTTCCACAAATGAGCATGCATCAGGAATGTCAAAGTTGTTTAATACCTGAAGGCAGCAGAAAAGAAGATTAAGTTAGCATGATTATCCTTGTGGGTGATTGAAATTGGAACCCAATTAAATCACTTATATTCCAAAGTCGCTTGTGTACTAAAGTTCCTTATAATATAGATCACAGTACAGGGACAAGCAGAGAGCATCAAAGCATATAAACAAGAATGCCCAAGTTATTAAGAGCCATTGAAAGATCTAATACATGAACTGGAATCCATGTATGCATATTTTGCTCAATCCAAGTGCGGGGAAGGATGAGGTGGCTATATAAGGCTGCCCAGCTTTATTTGCAAATAGCTTTTATCAATCCTAGAAGTTGTGCACACTTGATAGCTAGAGCTTCAATTGGAATTGCAGGATGGAAGAGTTGGTATGGCAGACGAGCCCCTAATGTCAATAGTTCTGAACAGCCCTAAACTGCCAATCGTTTACAACCCTTTTTGGTAATACATTTAGGACAGTGTTAAATGCCATGACAGCGATCTCTCAGTTTTACCCTCTCGGGTGAGTGTATCTCTTTCTAGCGGGGGCTAAGAACAAAGTCTATGGAGCACGGGTACTGGTAAGCGGTACGGGTACGGGTACGGGTACGGTAAACGGCAAAACTCCTAAAAAGTAGGGTACGGGTACGGCGGGGATACGGCGAATAGATATATAATTTTTTTCTATTTTTTATTGCTTTAAATGAAATATAAACCCATTTTACCAACAAAAAGTAACATAGATAAAAGTTCGAAGTTCATACATCAAGTTCAACGTGCCTAGATCAAAGCTAGACGAGTTCCTTGTTCCTTACATACCAACAGTACTTACAAACATTGACTCAGTGTAAACGTGTATGTGTATATAAAAGAGAGAGAACTTACGTCTTCTGTTCCAATTTGGAGCCCTAGACCGCTGCCTCTCTCTCAGTAAACGTGTATGTGTATATAAAAGACAAAAAAATTACACAATAAGCCCATATTTTATAATTATTTACAAAAAAATCCTTGAAATTTTGAAAAAAAAATCATTTTGGGCTAAAACGTACCCACGCCGTACCCTTGCCGTACCCAAAATTATCAAAAGTACCCGATCAAATTTTGCCGTACCGGCGCCGTACCCGTACCCGTACCCGGTACGGGTACGACGACATTTCTGAAGTACCCGTGCTTCATAGGAACAAACCCATTTCTCCATAATCCTCCATCTACTCTCTGATTCTCTTTCTTTGATTTCACCAACCGGCAACAACCAACCCCCAAAAAGATGACCCACCAAGCTATCACCACCAGATCCCCCTCTGCAACATCAAGAAATGATCCTCTTTATTCTCTACACTCCATGTTTGATTTATTTCCCAAATCAACTCTTTTATTGGGTAAACCTATACGGATTAAATTGAAGAAACAGATTGAGTGATGGGTTCACAGATGGTGTTGTAATCCCATCATTCAAAAATCACCAACGACAATATTTTTTTTATTAGAATTCATCTACAATGGTATTGGGTGATTCAAAGACGTTCAGAAAGAGGAGAGAGAATTTTCCAAACCCTACTCTATACAGTGGGTAAACAATTCAAGGGTACAAGTGTCAGAGGACTATGAATGTCATGGCATTAAGGAAAGTAATCATCATGGCATTATCACCACCCTTGCACTTATCCCAAATTTCAATATATTGTTCTGGAAAGTGAAAGAAGGGAACATACGCTATGCTCCATTGACAAAATCCCCACTTAAAAGGGAGGCGGAGACGTTGATCACTTACTCATTCATTGCCTGGTAGCATGGGAGTTGTGGACCTTGGTGTTTTCTTGGTTCGGGGTGTTGTGGGCTATGCCGAGAAATGTCCGTGAATCACTAATTGCTCGGTGAGGTGCTAGAGTGAGAAAGAGAAGGAAGCGCATTTGGTCAATAGTTCCTCTTTGTTTGATGTGGGTCTATATGGCGTGAAAGAAATTCGATAAGTTTTGAAGGGATTGAAAAGCCCATCTTTAAATTAATTTTTTTTGGGGTGAATAGCTTGAATAGTTGGGACAAGGGAGAATGTAATCCCTCTCTGCACCAATTTTAGATTGGTTTGAGATTTTCCGTTCTCATGATTGTGTATAGATTAGGGCCTTTTTGTCTGTTGCCTCCTCGTTTTATATATTTACTTATCAAAAGAAAAAAAAAAATTCCCACTTCAAGTGGAGAAATTTTGCAAGCCATTAAAAAAAAAAAAACCTGACATCACGAATGAGAAACCAACTTTATGCACCCACTCGAAAGTATAGGTCATCTTTGATCAAAACATGCTTTCCATACCAAAAAAGTTTAATCAAGTAATTTAATTTCCAAAAAAGTTAACTCAAGTGGTACTTTGCATACCTCTGGATGCACAATGCCAAAAGCGCCTATGCGCTTCCCTTTGTAAATGATGCTAGCTTGTCTACCTGGAAGAAACTCTGGCTCCTTCATTTATAGCAAGACAGAAAGATTTCCTTAAGTCACCGGGTCATTTGCAAAAGAATGCATACAAGAACTAGCACTTACATCTGCACGTTCCAAATAGTAGCCTGCATTATCCCCAAATTGTACAAATTGACACCCAATTGCTTCCATAACTCTGTCGACCATACCATGAATAAGCTGCAAACAAAAGTTTCAAACTTAAAATGGTTGATGTGTCAATCAGATGTCACCCAAATAATTGAGTTTGCATGATCCTATTACCAAAAGGACTGAAGTGAACAACAAGGATATAAAAATGATATCTGTAGGTTAAGAAGAAGCCCATTCTTTTTGGGGTGGACATACGTGTGGAAAACAATGAATAGTTTCTTTTTACAATTGATAAAACAATTGTTATTATCTTGATAACAAGAAGCGGCGATAGTTGACGTATAAATTGTGTAGGGACGGTAAAAGCAGAGCAAAAGCTTTCAATTGCACGTGACTAACAGAAAATTGTCATAACTTGTAATGTAAAAAAGCAAAAACATAAAGGTGACCAAAGACTCGGAAAATAAGAAAGATCTCAATGATTTTGAAGTACATTTGCCAATAAATAACTGGCAAACCTCTTCTATATTGAGAAATATCCAAGATATTGACCATTGTGAGCTAAACCTTCGGTTAAGGAGCCCTGAGGGTGATCCAGGATATCAACGAGATGCGAGATGCTGAAGGTTTGGGCTATTAGAGGTGGCGGGGGAGAGAGCCCAAGGTAGATCAGAGAGCGAGAGAGAGAGGGTGGCAGTGGATACACCAAGTAATGCTCTGGGCAAAGGCTTTGCAAGCAAGAGACGTGATGCATGATGTCTTGGATAATGGCAAGGGTACCTTCTTATACCTGAGAGATGGCCTGAAGTCCAATTGGATGGAGGACATGTGGAAGGTCCTCAATAGGGGTGAGCAAAGATCCGACTAATCCAATTGACCCGAGCACAAACTGACAAACATACGGTTGCGAAAGAGCAATCGGTCAGAAGGTCCAAGAAGTCTGAAATTTTTAATTTGTCAGTCAGCCATCGGATAGAGCACAAGGAAAACCGCTGAACTTGAACCGACACAGGATGCCATATACTAGCTGGATAGTCCACCTGGCAAGCATGCATTGGCTATTGAGATCACAAAGAGATAATGCTTTAGTTGTTATCCAGAGGGTATTGAATGAGTGCCTCTCTCTCGGCTATCAATGGCACCTTCATCTCCCTCACACATGCTGGAAAATCAAGGCATGTAGACCAACCCCGACGAACAAGAAAGGGTGGAAATTTTGGCAACCCAAGAGTGTCGGGTCAGTGACAAGTTAAGGTCAGGTTAAGGTTAAACCCAATCCAACCCAACCCACGCACACCCTTGGAAATTTTGGCAACCTGAGAGTGTCGGGTCGGTTGACAAGTTAAGGTTGACCCCAATCCACACCAACCCGCACACACCCCTAGTTCACTCGTTTGAAGGTTGCAGGCTTGTGAGGCTATAGGTTACTCCTATAAGGGGAAGTGTGATATATTAGTACGGAAGCCTAATTTGCAGAGGAAAGGTGTTAGGCCTTTAGTGGCTAGCAAGGTGTTGGACCTAAGGTCAGAGATATGTCGGGTTTGGTATCATAGGACCTCGGGAACCGTATGGATGTCGGTCCATGGATATATCGCAAAGACCGAGAAGTTGTTCTTCAGCCAACGGTCTCCCTCTCTCTCTAAGACTAGTTTGAGGACTAACCCTTGGATGGGGACTCAAGAGTTTCCAACGGACCCTTGAGCTCAAACCTCCATTTCATGATCCTCCTTCGATCCCCACGACACAAGTAATGTAGAAACAGAATAGGGTCAAAAGGCCTTTGGCCCAACAACATCGGGATTGCACTTCGGTGTTAGGAGAAAAGAGATTAGGAGCTCAACTCCTCTTCTAAGGTGTTAATCTAACTACTCTACTTTCAAACACTACTGACTTTCGTCGATAAAAAGAATAGGGGACATATGAGAGGGGCACGAAAAAGCCTTACCTCTCTCCTAGGCAATAGCTAGAGAAAAGACCACAAAAATGAAAGAATCGACAGATCCTTACGTAACAATTCCTAGTGTGTTCTATGATCAATAACCAGTAATATCATACATTGGATAGAAACGATGTTATCAACTAAATATCGAGGATGAGATTTAACATTATCTAAACACTCCGCAATTCTAGAATCAGATTCAATCTTGAAGGATGAGATCCCCATATCCAAGTAAAGGTTTTCCCTCAAACTAGATTGCTTAAACTTCCACAGCAAAACTGGAAAAAATTAACCTAGCTTTGGGCGAAATAGTATGACTGGAAAGTCCCGCACTATACCTCCACCACCCCCAAAGCCTGGATTACCTCTAATACACCCATCACAGTCAAATTTCAGGAAAGCCCAGTTTGGTTTACACCATTTCACCACTTTGATCTTTGACATTTTTGGTTGCACTGTAGCGATACGAAAACATTGGCAACAAGGTTATCATGGAAAGATAATAGAGAAGGAGGGCTATCAATTTAAATATGCCTCTAACCAAAGGATATACTTTTCCGGGTTTGTTGCAAATTCAACTCGGCATTATCAAATCTGCATTTGTTTCCCGCCATTCAAATTTCCCAACTATAGAGTAACCCACCTCAGAAACTTATGCATTACTGTTACCATGAAGTCACTATTCCTTCAACCAGAGTTGAATAATAGAACTGCTGTTTCGAATGCCAAAAAGATTATCGAAAAAATGCCATGGATGGGAAGCTAGCTCACTGGAAGAGAACAAACACTGAATATGTAACATGGTCTTGGGTAGAACACACCCCAAAAGCTAGTTATTAAAGTGATGGTCCCTCACGTTTATATTCTTCATATTACTTTGGTACCCAAGCGATGTAGGACTTCGCTTCACACCCTCCCTCACGCCCAGCGTGCTCACTCGGCAGCACCTGCAGTGTGCAGGCCAGGGATACGCACCCTACCCATCCTTGGCATACCCAACTCTGATACCATGTAACACGGTCTTGAGTAGAACTCACCCCAAAAGCTAGTTATTGAAGTGAGGGTGCCCTCACACTTATATTCTTCATATTACTTTGGAACCCAAGCGATGTGGGACTTCGCTTTACAGAATACACTCCGAAGATAGTTTTTGATACAACCACATGTAGAAACTAGAGTAATGCATGTCCTTTGCATCATTTTGTCAGCAGGAATAATATAATATAAGAGGCGCCATATGAATAAACCAAACCAAACCAAACCAAACCGGAATATTAAGAGGTATTACTGGATGATCAAGGAAAGCTTCCTTGGGCCAAAGCAAGATAAAGGAGAACTTTTGGAGAAAAGTCAGGGAAAAGAGGAAAGTCATGACTTTGAGATTGAGGTTGTGTTGAAAACTTTGACTACTTCCTAGGAGCAAAACGTGCAAGATGCCTCTCATTAGGTTGCGTTGGTGCATGACTTTGAGGTTGAAGGTTGCTCTCAACACTCGATTCCCAAGTTTTCCTTGGTCCAAGATGTATAAGATGTTGGTCCTTATATTGCATCAGAGCTAGATCCTTTTGGTATGGTCTTCAATCAAGCTAGTTTGGGCATGGTGTGGTGATGTTTCAACATCCAAAGAGGATCGTTCTTGGTTTCTTTTAGGAGTTTGCAAGAAGTAATTTTTTTCGTCATAACGTGATTATAAAGAGCAGTGTTCTAAATGGCAGACTAGGCGGCGCAAAGGCGCTAGGCGGAGGGTCAGCGCCACGACTACCCCCCTTGGCATTTTATTCGGCGGCTAGGGAGGCTAGGCGGACTTTGGTGGAGCTTGGCAGCAAAACAAAGTCGGTGGCGTGGAGAGATAGGGGGGGGCGGGGGGGGGGGCGAGAGAGGGAGAGAGCGCAGAGAGACGAGCGAGGGAGAGACGCGAGAGAGAGAGAGAGAGAGAGAGGCCGAGAGATGAGAGAGATTAGAGAGACATACCTGACGACAATCGGCGACCGGAGATCGGTGTGAAGCAAGCGGGCGACGATGGTGGGTTTTCTCGATCGTGGTTTCTCGATCCTCTCTGGATCTGGAAATCGATATGTATATAGTAGTGTGTGTGTGTGTGTGTGTTGTGATAAATTACACAACAAGTCCTTTTAGTATATATTAATACCATCATATATATACACTAAAAGTATGAAAAAATATACCCAAAAAAAACCCGCCTAACTCCTTGGCGGCGCCTGGTGGCGGGTCGCCGCCCAACTACCGCCGAGCGCCATTTAGAACACTGATAAAGAGGCATGAGCAAAGTCGCGGTTGATGTTCACAAGAGAGAGCTTCTCTTCAAAGTGGGATACCTAGTTGAGGTGTTTTGTAAGCGATGAAATGTAACGACATGCCAAGACCACCCAATTGCATGGCAACATTGATTCGGCAATGATATACATTCTACTTCCACTTCAGGACAAGTTCTCTTCAGAGGAGTCCTAATGCAGTCCATTTTATTACTAGTAGTTCACTTAATAAATCTGTAGTTGAAATTAGGGGGTTGTGATGTGCCTTATATCATGAATAGGAGGCTAGGGTCTTCCATAGCCAGTTTTATCATTTCAAGAGGCGATTATATGAGAGCTAGGCTCTTTGTATCCCTTATAGGAAGTTTCTCTACCTTATCATTTGTTTTATTTCTTAACTAGCCCATTTCTCGACTCCATGAGCACTAATGGTATCTTGAATTGCGAAACTTCCTTACGTTGGCAGAGCAGGCCCTAATTAAGTTCTTCCCTTGCAGTGTGTAAGCTTCCGGAGATGAATCAGAAATGGTACGGTCACATTCGTAGTCTTCCGCATCCAGTTTAACAACCATACTACAGATGGCGAACTGCAGTATCATCTCATGTCCATCTTAACATCGATACATCAGCCTAATCAAGTTGCTACGCTCTATTTAACATTGGCTTGGCGAAAAGAATCAAGTACTTAAGAGTAGTGTTCTTCATGTTGAAACAACATTTCCCATATTGAGATGAAGGAGATGACGAGGAAAATCTGTAGGTTCCATCATACTTCCAATGGACTCTAAATCAATAATCTAAGCAGACAATAAACAAGAAAGAATAACAAAATTAAGTTGCACAAAACCATCCTTCTCGGACCTGAAAGTCTCCAACAATTATTACCAGCAGGTAAAGACTAGGCAAATCAACAAAGCACAACAGACATTTATACCTCGAATCCTGAGGTAGCACCACAATATAAAGCTGCAAGTTGGCGACGATTTGCCGCACCAACATCTTTCGTCTCATCCAGCAGCACGATATCACCCACTTCAAATATCTGCAAACCACAGTTTTCCACTAGAAAATCAACGCAAAAACAAAAGGTAAACACAAAAAGATTTCGGGACAATTTCTGGCACTGCGAGTTTTAATCATCTTGTGCTCACTAAAGCAATCAACCAATACTGAGTTGAGTAACTGCTACAGAACTAGTTCGGTTTGAAATTATCGAACTTCTATTGACCAACTCTAAGCTTGCACCAGTAATATTTTTTTTTATTTATAAGTAAATAAATATATTAGAACGAGACATTAAGGCTCAGTTTGGTTTGGATTCATGTAGCCAACCCGAAGTGATTGGGACTTAAGGCTCGGTTCGGTTTGGTTTGGTTTTGGTTTGGTTTAGAACGAGACATTAAGGGAATGCCACCCGTATACAAAAAGGCCCTATACACCTCTGAGAGAAAAGAAAAGAGCAAACCAATCTAAAAACTGATCAATAGAAGGATTACAATCTCTTTTCTCCCAGCTATACAAACTATTCACCAAAAGACTCTTAAGTCTAGCCAACGAATGCTCGATTCCTTCAAAACATCTAGAATTTCTCTCTCGCCATATAACCCACATTAAGCAAAGAGGAATCATGGCCCAAACATGCCGTCTATTCTTCCCAACTCTAACACCTCTCCAGGCGATTAAAAGTTCCATAATATTCCTCGGCATGACCCAATGCACCCCAAACCAAGACAACACCAAGCACCACAGCTCCCTTGCCCACGCACAGTGAATTAGGAGATGATCGACTATCTCCGCATCCCTTTTGCACATAGTACATACAACACCAATTCACAATAATTCTCCCCCTTTCGGATCAAGTTGTCTAAATTGAGAATTTTGCCTTGAGCCGCACACCTCACAAAGAACCTCACTTTCAAAGGCGCCATAGTTATTGCTTTCCAAGGGAGAGATGGATTACCAATTCCACAAAACGAATGGTAGTAGGATTTCACCTGAAATGACCCTAATTTAGACAACTTCCAAAGCATCTCATCCCCCCCCACGGCACACCCCACCCCACCCCACCCCAACCCCACCCCCACCCCAACCCCACCCCCACCCCCCGAGTATCATACACTCTTGCAAGCAACAATCACAAACGTCCCTTCGTAACTGAATATCCCACACTGTAGCCCATACTAAGGTGAAGATAATTAGAAACGGATGCCTCCCTATCACAAGCCAAACTGTAAATAGTGGGAAAAGAAACTCAGAGGCTCACATCTCCACACCACACATGATCCCAGAACTTCACCCTTCTCCCGTCGCCAACCACCATATGAATATTCTTTGCAAAAGCATCCCACCCATTCATAATACCCCTCCAAAGAGCCACGCCATAAGGGTTGCTCACAGTGAGGGAAGACCACTCTCCCCACCCACATCCATACTTTGCAACCACCACCTTCCTCCACCATCTCTCCCTTTCACAAGAAAATCTCCAAAGCCATTTACCCAATAAAGCTTGATTGAATAATTTTAGCTTATTCACTCCCAAACCTCCACACCATAGGGCTTGCACCAGTAAATTCCATCATGCAAATAAGGATCTATCAGTTCTATTCTGCTAGGAAGGGTATTCCCTCCACTACTAAACCACAGCAGCACCTTATCCCAAGAGAAATAGGAAGCGGGCAAAAGGAAGAAAGAAGAGGAGAAGAGTCACTAACCAACAATAACTACCTCTGTACAAGTAAAGGGTTTAAGAGTCATGCTCAAGTCTAGCAGAGTAACCATTCTAACTTTTAACACTAGAACAAAGTTAATGGCAACAATAACATTCAAAATACACTTACAGTTGTATCAATAGGGGGATAAAATCATCTGACAGAGAATATCTGTAAAAATGAGGAGAAATGGCCCCAAAATTTTCAATCTTAACACTTGGCCACTCCACCCACATGGTGAAAGTTCATAACTAGGGGAAAAAATGACTCAAGTGGATACACAATGTCCGATTTAAAGATTTTACAAAAATACCTTTATAGGCTTTGGATGGTCTTTATTGTGCCCAATAGTTTTCAACATGCCAGGCATCAGACTTGTCCGTACAACCTGTAGAAATGAAATAGAGTAGAAAAGAAAATTGAGTCAATCTAGTTGTCGCACTTTAGATGTGTGACAATCAATATGGCAAGCAAATTTGGCCAAAAGTATTAATATACCAAGGCAGATCGTTAAATCAGGAGACCATGTGATTACTAAGAGACTGCTACATGAAGTTTACCTTGCATGAAAAAACACACAAAAGAATTGGAAGTATAACTGCTGTCTAGAACAAGATTCTGAATAACGTACCAACTATAGTACCTGTTTTCCTACTGGTACAATACGTACCGGTACTGATGAGATACTGCGTACTGTTTCGGATTTCATCGCTATTAGTGGTATTTACCCACATGTAAAATATATTTATATTGAACAAAAAATAAATTTAAAAATAGTCCGGTATTGTCCAGTATGACCGGTACCATCCAATATTTGACTTGTATCGTCTGGTATTGGAAGAAAAAAATGAATTTATACATCATCCGGTACTATCCGGTATTGACCGGTACCAGCCAGCACCGACCGGTATTTGAGCCGGAACGAAATTAAAGATGTAGGGTTACGGATTTGGCCAAACCGAATAACTAGCATCTTTTGTTATTCTTTCTACTAGAAAGAAAAAAAAATTAAAGCACGCAATTGCACAGATGCACAATAGTGGGAGGGAGATAGGGCAACAAGATGCTTTTCATAGTACACATGCATTCCAAGTTAATTACAATGCCCAAAGCAACAAACAGCCTGATGACGAAATAAGAAACCTTGGTGGTCTACCTACCTAGCTATTGGGAACACAAATGGTCCAACAACCAATACTTTCTTGGCTGTGACTAGTTCAAATAGACTCCAGAATGAAAATCAGGGGTAACATTTTGGACATTTGGCTGTAGGCCTCACGCAATGTCATTGTTATGTGGCTAATTGATTTTCATAAAGGACTTCCTGCTTTCCTCTTTAATGTGATGCAACATAAGGAAAGAATATGGGGTTAGAATTTTTAAAAAGAATGTCGCATTTCTGTAGAGAAATTTGAAAAATAAAAAGAAACAAGAAAAAGCTGAACCACCTTGAAGTCAAAAGAACACTAGAAAAGCAAAAACAGAGAAATTGCTTCTACAGTCACGGTCCCATTTGAGTTGCAGGGCCTCTCAATTGCTTTCGAGTCGCAGGGCCTCTAAATTGAGTCTCTTAATATAACCGAGACAAATCATTAAGTATTCAAAGCCATCAACAACACCAAAATAACTATTCTTTGGTCATCATGAAAATATATATACATTAATGGGATAGAAAATTGAGGTTCTAATTACAAATCAATGGTTGAGTCTCATGACAAGTTATCTAGAAAGCAAAAAGTGAAAGGATCAAACAGGGAAAAGACACAAGGGAAATGGACAAAGCAATTCGATCATGCAAGAAATGCCCAAGGAGGTTTATATTTTATCAAACATTTACGATGTAAATTTGTCTTCTTCCACATAGTAGTGAAGATTCAAACAAACCTCAAAATCAGATGAACGCGGATTTCCGATTATCACTGCTGTTGATTTGTCATCTCTTCGATTCAGCATTGAAAAATCTTCTTTATAAGAGCACAGTACCCATGTCAAAACCTCTGTAAACCCACACATTGCAATCTGAAAACAACGAAGTTTCAGATGGTAAGATTTCATCAGGCACAAAGTAATTGCTTACAAGAAAACAGAAACAGATTGTTAGATTTTCATTTGGCAACGTGTGATACTAACTACATTTACTTCTTAAGGCGACAACAAAGAAGGATTGCAAATTGACAAGTATGACTACATCAGAAAAGTAGTCCCATGATACCAAATCGCTGATTTCAGCATTGCATGTCTGATGTCCCAATAACAGAGACAACTTGCTATGAAAAAACCCACAAAAGACAATTGAACCTGAGTACTTAAAAACCAGACAGCTGATTCATACGACGTCAGACTTTAGGAATTAATTGAGAATAGTCTTCAACTAAATTTTAGATACATTTATATGCACATGTAGAGTTGGATTCCGTGTACAGTTTAACTTCGAAAACAAATTTGAATGCTAGGAAATTGGAAACTACAACTGGGGAGCTCCAAAAAATGCACATATTGCCACCAAAATAAAACAGCAAATATCCCATATCAGAGCTTTCTTGGCAGAAACACCAAAATTTGCAGATAGTTAATAATTTAAACAAGCAAAAAATAGCTACTTCAGCACAAAAGGAAAGGCTGACATATAAATGCATCATATCACCATCATATGTCGGGACATAAAGGCAATGACGGGAAACGATCATAGGTAACTGACGGAATGATAAAATGGAAATCTGATATCTCAATCGTGCCTAGAATTATGGTTTTATCACTAGTAAGTACAACAACAAACTGCGAAGCCTCACACATCCAACTAACAAAAACCCAATTTCTCCAATCACCTAGTACTTGAACAGGTAAAACAAGTCTTCCGTAGAGAACGGGGAACTTGATATAGGATTTTATATGGGTGTCGGGTGCCAGTACACATCTAAGGGTTGCAGTATATCTCCTTATTTTCTGGGGTAAATGGTGTTTGCAAGGTGTTTTAGAGCATTACTCACATAAAGAGCGTTTTAGCATAGTTCCACTAGAAAATAGAATTGCTTCCTAGGTAAATGTCCAGCTAAAAAAGTGGGATGCATGTCTCATACCCCTCCCTAGGTGTCGAGCTCCAAAATGGGGACACTACAGGATCCTCCTATCGGGGTGGCAAATCTACCTTAGAACCTCACTCTCACACTCCCAAGTCAGAATCTCTTAGAATCCTTGCTCCCATCGAGAAAGGAGCATACTTCTAACTAACATAGAACCTCTCAAGAAGACAAATTGCAAAAGAAACCAATGAAGACCAACCAAGAAAGAGAAAATATGAAGCAACCATAAGATACCACAACAATATTAACTCAATTCCTCATGTACTTAGCAAGAACATGATACTTACAAGTTACAACATTTTAGACTGAAAAGTTACAGTAGACGCTCCCAACCTAAGCTTTTCTATATCATCTCACTCACCCGCTCCCGCTTCATACAACTTAGGCACCATACTTTTAGAGTCGTCCATGCAACATAGAGGCCCAGTAGCATACCCATTGTACGGCAGGTCACCGAGTAAAGGTATTAACAAATAAATAAAAGCAGCACTTATCCACAAAGAAACCATATTACAACCTAAACATGCACGCACGCACGCGCGCACCATACCTCTGATCTGATGAGATCACTGAATTGGTTCAGGGGCAAAGGATTCAAAGATGCAGGTATTCTCTTCGGAATTTCATTGTAGCCATAAGCAATAGCAACATCCTATCAAAGAAGGAAGAGGCCGTGTGAGGTTCAATCCACCTAGTGATGCATTGACTGCTTTTAATGCTTTTGCTGGTTAAAATATAAATGCACATACCTCTGCTACATCACATGGATGAAGAATATCACTTCTGGTAGGAGGGACAGATACATTGAAAGTGCACTTTTTATCTTCCGACAAGGACTTCACAGCATGCAATTGCATTTTATTCAACAAACTAGCAACCTGAGGGAAGAAACAGGTAATGTGTTTAAATTATTTGATTTCTAGGAAAAATAAATTTTGCAGGGGTGTTCATGGAACAAATAGAAAGAAAAAGGTTCTGACTGCAATATAATTAAACAAACTTAATCATTAACATGGGCATTTAGAAAGAATAAAAACATGATCAAAGAAGAATGACAGTGGAAAGCATAGGAGAGATCCAACAGAAATCTGAAAGGGGTATCCCTTCATTCATGATAACAAGGAGACAATAAACGTGCAGCACAAAAATTCAAAGGACAATTAGAAGCAAAGAAGGAACATGCTCATCTAGAATGTGGCATGGAAAAGTTTATTTTTACTGGAAAATGCATATCACTGTGGAACGGATGGTACCAAATCAAAAAGAAAACCTAGATTTTCAAGCCCACAAGGTGAAAGGTACCACTAGGTTTTTTCCTGTGCAAGGCGGTCAGTTAGTTTCTTCTGTTTGCTAATGAACCTTTATAATCCAAAACATGGCAATGTACATCAACGTGTTACAAATAACCTAACAATCTGGGCAGACCAGAATTGGAGTAGCAAGCCATTATGCTTGCTATATAATAATGAACTTGCACTAATCAATAGTCGTCGACATATATGCCAATGATACAATGATACGACTGCCAAAACTCCTAACAAATATCAACCAAATTACTTAAGTTCACTATCAAACACCTTAGAAGCATCAACCAAACCAAGCAATTAATATCCAACATGCCCATCACCAGAACACTGAGGGAGCAGAACAAAAGAAAAAAGAAGTAACCAAATCTTCTTCACAGACACATAATATATATAATATATAATGAACCTTTGATGAAGAAAGTGAAACGCTTTGGGATACTGCTAAGAAATGGAGAAAAAGTGGCAGACAATCTTGAAGTCCACTTTGTCTTCCAAAAAAAGGGAAATAAATACCCCATGAAAATGCAATTATGAAAGAGTCGTGTAAGAGGTAGCAACTATGAAGGAAGGTCATAGGAAGAAGAGAAAACAAACAGCAAAAAGGCTGGAAATAGTGAGGAGCATTTATATACAGCCAGTTAAACTCTGTACCCCAGCTAACTTTGTATCTATGGAGAAAGAATGTGAGCGTAGAAGGAAGGTAAGTGAGGAGGGTACATAGATGTCTGGAGGAGGGGAATAACATTGGCAATAGAATAATAATTGAAGAAGAGTGGCTCAAGAAGCAAAGGAATAATTAAAAACTGCAGCCACGTGGCATTCTCACTAACATTTAAATGACACATGGCATTTCATCAAGAATGCCAACATGAATCCTACATTACGTATATATTATGATGTCTAACCCACAAAGCAATGAACAATGAAATACTCCAAAATCCCCTTTAAACAAACTTATTAACAAATACTGACATGTTCAAGCATATATGTGATCAATGGCAATGTGATCAACCCATGATGGAGAAATTCAGGATCATTAACAATCAAATAGAAATAGAACAAAATAAAATAGCAGGAACTTTGATACCTCATTTTCTTCCAAGGGAACTCCAACTATATCAGTGATGTAAGAAAGAGGGACTTCCATATGGTAAAGAGATATATCAGGGTAAACATATGATCTGCCATCAGAATAAATTACTTCAACCGGTTCAACCTCGAACTTTCTTTCGCAGTACGTTGAAAACATGGTTACCTTCAGAAATAAAAGAAAAATATAGAAAACATCCGCTGGTCAACACTAACAAATAACAACAAAAAATTGCAGTTCTAACTTTAGCATTACCATTGTATTTAACACCACGTTGGCCTTCGTCAAATCAGTGGCTGTGCACTCAATGAAAACATTCTTTGTCTTCAAAGTGATGGCAGAATGAGCACCATTGATAATCGGGGGCAATGACAGAACAGTTCTGAAGAAACAAAAAGCAAAAAATTTCTAAGCCAGAAACCAAAAGCAAATTAACAATGAATGTTGTATTTCGACTTCAAATAACGTAAACAACTTAGAGAATCAAAACCATAAAACAAACACCTCCTTAAAGAGACTGCGCATACAACAATTAGGGTTGATATTTTTAAAAGCAAGCCAAGCAAGCACACATGCCAGAGGTGTAAGGGTAGACCAGCAAGTCGACTACCTTTGGCCCCCATATATGTTTTGAAGCATGGGGCCCACATAGATATAAGTAACATATACATAAACGTTTGCCTGAACATCCATTCCCAAGGGAGGCAGGTTCTTCATCCTAATGTTTTTTGTCCGAATCACCCGGCTTTCATGTAATGGTTTCTTTTTTTCTTCTTCTTTCCTCCCCTATTGCCTGAAATATCACTATAAATTCAAAATCAAAGCACCTCAATTATTTTAATTTTCACAGGACTAAAATTCTCTTTGGCTCAAACCTTTAACAGAAAGATATAAAAAACCAATTTTGTTAGAGGGCCCAACAAAATTGATTATAATTTCTTAAAACTTAGGTCAAGTACGTCACAAGAAGGATTGGAGGAAATATGATATATTACCTGTTGAAAAGTATATGATAGATAAGCTTTTGTGATTTTACAATTATTAGTACAACATGATGCAGAAGTGATAATTTAATACAGAGGTTAAACTTCTTAATACAGGATTTAAACTTAAACGAATCAGGCAGGTTGTAAAAGCTTTATAATGTTTTTGTAAACTGAAGTTTTAATCTATTAGGCTATGTCTGAAAATACAGGTCTTGTGCAGCATAAAATATATTAAGCCCTATGTTATGAGCTCACCTAGGGCCCCAAAAATCTCAAACGGTCCTAAAACCAATACTCATTCACCAAATATCATATATAGCAATGAGTTGGAGAAGGGGGAAATATATATTAATAGGCACGACCATCGTCAGTTAGGTGATGATAAGAAAGCTCAAAATACTAAAGATGAAGCAGGAGTTACCAAGAAACCAAAATACCTGTTGCAATCACATAAAACAGGATATACAGACGAATTCTCAATTATGTGCAAAAACTTCTTCAGCTTCAAATCTGACTGCCAAAATGTAGATGGTAAATTGTGTGAAAGGTTGTGATAATGTCTTCAAGATTGTAAAACATAACAACATTACAAAGTGCACAAGCACTCTCAAAGATTGAAAAAAAAAAAATCTTACGGCTCATCTATGTTACATGGATCCACAGATAATGTCTAAGCACCCACGTCAACACAACACAACATGACGCCGACACATGTACGGGGTATCAGTTGGACACACCTTAGAAAATCCAAACACGGCTATACAGCTTTGTCTTAATTTCAGAAGAAGAAAAAAAAGGGTAGAGAATCTGTTTAAAGAAGGGCTAGAATATAACCTTAAGAGTTGGAATCAAAGCTCAGAAATGAAGAAAATCTAAGCCTTCAGAGTTGAAGAGTTGGCATTGAAGACTCTAAGTTTAAGCAAGGAAAAGACCAATTGTTGTCCTGTGCAGATGTGGGAGAAAGAGCTCTCACATCGTTCCATATTCCGTCCTTCATACTTGTTGCAGATCACACACACACACACACAGCAACTATTGATGTAGGATGGTTTTACAAAACTTTCAGTGTCACAGCCTACCATAGGAATCATGCTGGCTTTGGGTAGAAAACAAGAATAGAACTTGGATTATGTGCACAAAGAAGAAGAAAGAAAAGACAGATAATGAGAGAGAGAGAGAGAGAGAGAGAGAGGTGCTTCACTCTCGCAAGGGTTTGGCAATACCTGCTAAGACCGCAACCCCAACTAGGAAGTCTACGGTCTCATTACTCAAATTCATTTAATTATATTTAAAATGAATGATTACATGTCAATTTATAGGGCATACAAAAGGTTATTATTACTCCAGTATTTGTTTTTATCAGCAAAAATATATAGATAAAGAGACAATGGGTATATCGAGTTATAAATGCATACATTGAACTTTAACCACATCCAATGAACTAACATCTATCTATTCTAATATATAAAGGGAGAGCCGCTTTTTGGTGTGACCACTTTGTGAAGCCCCATCACAAAAGTGTTTTCGCTTTTTGCCCTTTTCCGAAGCTTCCCAAGTAGTAACTCCTTAGGGTAAGATGGACAAATACTTCACTCCAACTGATTCACCCCACACGTCGCCGACAAAATTCATTTTATAGAAAAAACTGCCATGCGGTTCATTTGTTTTACGGAGGTATGACCGTATGAGTCTGACAATGGCGCTCTCAAGTACATTGACCAATCACTTTCATCCTCTTAATCTTCTTAGGCTGTGCAAAGACTAAAGAGAACAGGACAAATTTCCGTTTCAAAGGTACTGCACTTTTTGTGTCCATCTTTATTTTTCCACCTACTCTTTCACTTTTTGTGTCATCCTTATTTTACCACCTACAAATCCCATCTGATCTGTTCGTATTCAATTTTTTTCTTTTCCTGAGGAACTAAAGGCAACTAAGAAAAAGTGGTTCGGTATGATTTAATTCCATTTTGATAACAGCAAGTATAATTACGGGATGCTAATTATAAATAGTGCAGAGCTGAATAAGTTAAAATCCTAGAGGTGAGCACACGCTCCTGAGGAACTAAAGGCAACTAAGAAAAAGTGGTTCGGTATGATTTAATTCCATTTTGATAACAGCAAGTATAATAACGGGATACTAATTATAAATAGTGCATAGCTGAATAAGTTAAAATCCTAGAGGTGAGCACACGCGATGTGTGTGCATGTCGAATTTTGACAGAGCATGCACTATGGCGTCCCGCTTATCGTTTGTTTGATCAAATTTTGACAAATTATGCAAAATTCAACTTGCACACGCAATGCGTGTGCTCCAACCTCTAGTGCATTTAATGTGTCTAAATGCATTCATGCAATTACTAGAATCCTGATGACCCTTGAATGACCACCGCTGCCATGAATCGGATCTTTTGAAACTACCACAATACCCTCGTCGACCAACTACCATGGACAAGTTTTTTGACCAAAAGAACTTCTTGATGCTCGTGCTACCCATAGACTTTGGTTTAGGCTTTCAAAGCCCATGAGAGTTGTCTAACCACTCCATAGCTATTTCACCGATTCCCCACGTCGAAAAGAACTCCATTCCAGCGAGTTAGATGCAACTCCTAAAATACCAACTTATCAAAAAGCTCAATGAATTAGAAGAGCACTTTTCTGCAATTTTGCGCATCAATAGCACAAGAGCACTTTCTATCCATAAAGGAGTAATTGTCGGCACCATAGTTGTCAAAAGCGCGCCTAGGCGCCAGGCGAGGCCCAGCGCAGCCCTTGCGCCTTGAGGCAGCCCAGGCGCAGAGGCTTCAATAAGGCGCAGGAAAGGCGCACGAGGCGAGGAAAAGCGACGAAGCGAGAGGCGCAAGAAAAGCGCGCTTCTTTTAAAATTTGATCTCAGCCCTAGGATATTGAAGATCTAACCCACGCCGTTAGATTTGAAACAAAAAAAACACAAAAGGGTTACCTCTCGTCAGCCTCTCTCACTCGATCGAGACCTCTCGCACTCGATCTCTCATCTCTCACTGCTGAGACTGCAGACGATCTCTCTGCCGAGATTGCCGACGATCTCTCACTGTTGACGAACTGCTGATGATCTCCCACTGCTGCTGTCGTCGATCTCTCACTGCTGCTGTCGTCCATCTCTCTTCCTCTGCTTCGTCAATCTCTCTGTCTCTCGTCTCTCCTGAGGTATTCTTCCCCTTTCTCTCTCTCTCTCCCTCTCTCTCCTCATACGTGTTACCATGAGAAGAGTTTTTCAAAGAGTTTTTCCCTTTGGAAAAACCCCTGACATACAGATACTCCAAAGAGTTTTTCCCTTTTCTTTTCCTCTCGTTAGTTCTAGTATCAGTAGTATGCCTGTTAATTAGTAATTATTGTCAACTACAAAAATATAATTTCGTAAGTACAAGAAATTCAGTTTTTCTAATATCCTGTAACTTGTATATCTATGATATGACACAAAGAAGCAAAAAATTAAAAATAGGAGAATAGAGATCAGATACCCACCCGAGGGGTTTTAAAAATAAATAAAAATAAAAATAAGAAAATATGTAAATATTTGTGGCTGATTCTTAATGTCAGGGGTTTACCTAATGTAAATTGAACTTTTTTTTTTTGCTTTTAGATGTCAAGCGAAGAAGCTACGAATAGAACAAATCCTGCATGGAAGTATCACAGTTAGTAGATCCCGCGAACACTAATAAATTTAAGTGTAATTTTTGAGGCAAAATAACAAATGGCGGGGTTTATCGGGCAAAGAAACATCTTGTGGGAGGTTATAGGGACGTGTTAGGTTGTCCAAGATGCCCACCCAAGGTAAAACTAGAGATTCATTTGACATTTCATGAATATTTTTATGTATCTTTTGGATGGTAAACTCATTGGCTTAGTGCTTATTGATTGAAATATTAGTGTATGCTATTTTTTTCTATTTTTTTCCGCATATGTGCGCCTCGCTTCAAAAAGGCGCGCGCCTCGCCTCTCGCCTCTCGCCTCAGGCCCAACAGGACTTTGCGCCTTGGTGCGCTTTTCGCCCGTGACAACTATGGTTGGCACAGCTGACATGTTGTCCACCAGAAGCCCATGACCATGTTCTACCACAGTATGTGGAGAGCTTGAGTACCAAATATCACTCATGACAGTCTTCTAAGGCTCTTAATGGTGAAGGTGACAGGACATTGTTGCTCAACCTTCAACTTTGTATTAAGTAATCTTAGCCACATGATATGGTTCTGGATGTCGCTCAACCTTCAACTATAAATATTCTTCTGATACCACGACGGTGCAACTTCCAATGTCATAACCAATGAACTTACTTCCATGCACAATTAATCCATGTTTTGAAGATTTTACCTCTACGAGAAAGACACTCAAAAACTCTAACAACGTATCAGAACTAGCTTCATTCGCCACCCAAAAAGTTATTGGGTGAGTTCCTCCACCATCTACGGTCTATCGATTCTAAAAAGTTCCAAAATTAATTCAGAAATTGACAGAGATGCTAAACTTGAAGTTGGAGATTTTCATGGAAGCAACAATCAGGAAGCATTCCTGATTTGCTTACGTGGCATGGGTATAAAGACAAAAAAGTTGAAGTTGAGGTTTTCTTCGACAACATCAGGGTCATGATGAAAAGTCCTTCTTCCTAAAAGAAGTGGATGATTCTGCATTTCTGCTCTATCAGTGGCAGAAATTGGTTACACCAAATAAATTCAAGGGACCCAATACAGAGATGAAAAGTTTTGCATGTTTAGGTCTTCTCATTGTTGCTTCAAAAGGATAGATTTAATGGTTAAATCTCAACGCTCCTCAACTCAAGGGCAACATCGGTCGTTCAAGGGTCATCCTGGTTACATGAGATTAGATTTAAATACATTCACCACATGTTATCTATGTGCATCCAGATGACTTATTCAATGTATGCATTTAGAATTAGGTTCATTTACAAGTCTTATCGATGTAATCGTCTATTACTATATTCGTTGAAACATACATAATTTACAATCATTCTATCTAGCATAGCCATGAAAAAGGCCTATAATGATGCAGTAGCTTTGAGGGCACATACGTCATTTTAGTGTCTTTAGGGTTAATAGAGTCTTGAATCTATAAATAGGTGAGTTGTCTCTCATTTTAGGAGCTTTTGATTATTAAGAATATTGAATATATTGATTGAGACATAGTTTCTCTCTCTACCCTTTGGGGTTTATCCCATTGAATGGGATTTTGCTCCTTTCTTTGAATCTTTGGTTCCCTTTGATATTTTGATTGCATCATTTGTAATCAAAGCATCTAGGCTCGATCCCAACTGTTCATCTCACCGGAGACCTGAACTTCGCTGGAAAATCTTGCCGGAAACCTAAAACGGCGTCGGAAAATCTCGCCAGAGCCCCCAATCCACTCGAAATCCTTAGATTTACCCAACCCAAGATTCCAAACCTCGATTTCGACCCTCAACTCACTAATCGACCATTTTCGAAGCTGCTTCCTGCTGTTTTCAGACATCAAAACCCATTTCAGAGCATTATGAGCATTGTACAGCCTATTTCAGAGCATTTCAAGCACTGTACAGCCTATTTTGAGCACTGTACAGCACTAATCGACCATTTTCGAAGCTGCTTCCTGCTGTTTTCAGACATCAAAACCCATTTCGGAGCATTATGAGCATTGTACAGCCTATTTCAGAGCATTTCAAGCACTGTACAGCACTCGTTTTGTGTTTTCGAGCATGACCCAGCCCTTTCCGACCTTGATCCATCCATTTTTTACCTCGAAACAGTGATTCAAACCCAGATCTGCCCTTTTCGGCCCTCGAAACATTGATTTGGTGCTTTTTTTACTGTTTAGACACTCGAAACAGTTGATTGGTGGTCTTATAGCCTTCAGTTGGGCTCTTAACAGTGGATTAGCTCTATTTCAGAACTCGTGTCAGTGGTAAGAGTCTCCGAACTACTCTTTTAGTACTCGAAATCTGAAATTTAGGCTTGATTTTAGCTGGGTTTGTCTTGTTTGTTGGTGTTTGCTGCGGTTTCTTGCGACTTATAGGGGGTTGATACCATTTGGGGACCGTTTGTGTTGATTGCTTTGATTTGTTGTGGTGTGGAGTCTTGAGTTGATTGGGTATTCAATATTTGGGGTTGATTTGCTTGTTTGGGAATTGATTGTGGGTATTGTAATGGCTCATGGAGGTAGAGGTGGGAGAGGAGGTAGAGGTAAAGATGTTATGGAAAATTTTGGTGATGAAATTGACATTTATGGCAATTCAAATTGCAAGAGGAATGAAATTAAAGAGTTGAGTGAAAAAGTATGTATCTTCAATGAGAAGATGCGTCCTTTGCAACTTCCAACCAAATGTATGAATTGCATTCGATTTGAGAATTGTTTTGGTGCTCCGTATTGGTGTAGAGCATGTTCGAACAACATTGACCAAGAACTCCCTAAGTTTGATGGAAGCTTCACTTCTAAGGAGTTTGTCGATTGGTTAAATACTCTTGAGAGAGTATTTGAAAGCCATGTTATCCCGGATGAAAGAAAGGTTAGTTTCTAAACGCCTTCAAGGAAGAGCCTCCGATTGATGGGAACAATTACAAGATAGCTGGAAAAGGTGAGGCAAGGGAAAGATTAGAAAGTGGGAAAAGATGAAGAAAACGTTCAAGAAATGGTTCTTACCTTTCCCTTCCTTTGGCAATGACAGTTCTTTGACTAATGTTCGTAAGTGAAGGACTCAATAGAAATCCTTTGGGGCGACGGAACTTGGTTATTTATAGGATATTTTCATCTTTAATGAATATTCTAGTGAAGAACTTGGAAATGTTCTTCAAGGTGATTGTCTTTGAGATTGAACATGAGATTGAAGAATTGCCCATCTTTGATGAGTCTTCAAATGAAGACTATGGAGGTGATTACGAAGGAATTCCCTTCTTTGACGAGTTTCCATATGAGGATGATATGGTTCCTATGCTTGATGAACTTTCACATGAAGTGTATGAAAATGATTGTATCATTGAGACTTTGATGTAGTTTGTAGTAAGGGTATTTATGTCTTTTGTATTGAGTCTATATATAGGTGTTGAAGTCCTTTCTTTTGGCAACTTTTTTTTCATTTTGAACAAATATTATCAAGATTTGTATCCCATTTAGGAGTTTCTCTCTCTACATTATCAATGGGTTATTTGGTTGCATCATTTAGTATCAGAGCTTCTAGGCTCGATCCCCACCGTTCATCTTGCCAGAGACTTCACCTGAAACCTAAACCTCGCCGAAAACCTAAAACAGCGCCGGAAATCTCGCCAGAGCCCCCAAATCACTCCAAATCCTCAGATCTATCCAACCGAACACCTTATACTTCGATTTCGACCCTATTCAGCCCTGAATTGAACCAAACAACTACGGATCTGACCTGTTCGACCTAAATCAGCCATTTCAGGACTGTTCAAGCTCGATTCAGAGCATTTCAAGCAAGACCCATCCTTGTTTGAGTTTGAATCTGTCATTTCAGAACTCAAATCGAAGTTTCCAACCCAGATCTGCCTGTTTCGGACCATTTCGAAGCTGCTACAGTGATTTCGGAGCCTGCTACAATGATTTCGAGCACAGCTACAGTGATTTTGAGCCTGCTACAGTGATTTCAAGTTAGATCTGTGGGCTTTGAGGGTTTTCGGACTAATTTCAACCCATTTTGCTAATTTCGGACTAGACCTATGGTGGGTAAGTGTCGAATCCTTATTTTCTTTGCTGGGTTGTTGCTAGATTGCTCCGTAGTTGTCGATTCGAGTATGATTACTGTTGATTAAGTGTTTTTGGGTTGTTCTGCTGAAATTGATGGCTGAGTTGACTGGGTTTTCATTATTTGGGGTTGATTGACTTGTTTGAAGTTGATTGTGGTGTTGGAATGGCTTATCGGGCTAGAGGTAGAAGAGGAGGTAGAGGTAGAGGCTTTGTGGTGAACAATGGTGAAGAGAATGAGTTTGGCAACCAAAACCATGAGATTCAAGAGTTGAGACAACAAGTTGCTACCCTAACGGCGATGGTGCAAGGCTTGCAAGTGTCGCGTGCGGGTAGTGGAGGGTCCGAAAACTCTCAAAGTCACTTTGACAATCCTTTTGGTGATCTGAATTGGCGTAGGCCACCTTCCACTCACTCTCCTTATAGGTGGGAGAAGAACATCAAGATTGAACTTCCCGAGTTCAATGGAAGTCTTAACCCGAATGAGTTAGTTGATTGGATTAATTTGGTTGAAAGAGTATTTGATTATGGAGACGTCTCCGAGAAGAAAAAAGTGAAGTTAGTGGCTATCTGTCTCAAAGGAAGAGATTCCGCTTGGTGGGAGCAATTGCAAGGAACTAGGCTACGAAGAGGAAAGGGAAAGATTAGAGAATGGGAGAAAATGAAGAAGAAACTCAATGAGCAATTCTTGCCTTTCAACTATATGCAAAATCTCTACAAGAATTTGCATAATCTCAAACAAGTTGGAGGTGTTGATGAGTACACGGAGGCTTTTAATCAACTTGTTGCTAGAGTTGATTTGAATGAAAGTGAAGATCAAATAGTTGCAACGTACATAAGTGGGTTGACATCACAATCCAAGAAGCCCTTACTATGCAAACTTTGTGGACGGTTTCAAAAGCTTACAATAGGGCCTTGGTGGCCGAAAAGCAAGAAAAGATGAAGTTTTCGAGATCCGAGCAACAATATCAAGACGGTTCCAAGTCCGGGCAGCCCAATTACTCTTATGCTAGGGGTGGTTCTTCCTCTAGTGGTGGCCAAGGTGCTTCTTCCGGGGTTGGTACTCAAAATCGAGCGGATAAAGCCTCAACACCCGCTCAAAATCAGCCTCAATCCGGTACTTCGGGGACTCGAAATCAATTCCAAAGTGGGGGTTTTAAGTGCTTCAAGTGCGGGGAACCGGGTCACAAGTCTTCGGACTGTCGTAAGGCTTCCGGAGGTCGTAACAAGGTACTTTTCATCGAGGAGGTTACGAAACAAGGTTGTGAGGACGATATTCCCGTTTATGATGAACAGATATGTGAAGAAATTGGAGGTGATGATGAGGAGGAAGAAGGCTATGCATTGATGATCAAAATGACTCTCCTTACTCCTAAGGATGCTAGTAATGAAGATTGGTTGCATACCAATATCTTTTACACCACTTGCAATGTTGGCGGTAGAGTTTGCAACATGATTATTGATAGCGGAAGTTGTGAGAATGTAGTCTCTCAAGAGGTGGTGGACAAGTTACAACTCAAAGTGGAGGAGCATCCCCATTCTTATACCCTTTCTTGGTTCAAGAAGGGCAATGAAATCAAGGTGACTAAAAGGTGCTTGGTATCTTTCTCTATTCGGCAAAAGTACTTTGATGAAGCTTGGTGCGATGTGGTTCCTATGGATGCTTGTCATATACTACTTGGTCGCCCGCGGCAATATAATAGGCATTCCATCCATAATGGAAAGAAGAATACCTACACCGTCCTTAAGGAGAAGCGACAATTCACTTTGTTACCTATTAAGGAGAAGGTGACTACAAAGCCTCCTCCCACTTCGTTGCTTGCTTCTAAAGGATTTCTCAAGGAAAGTCATGAAACTGGGTATGTTCTAGTGTTGGTTCCTATGGTGGGTATCGGTGTGTCGGATGTTCCGAGGCGATTTCTAAACTTTTGAAGGAGTATGTTGATGTGTTTCCTCAAGAGTTGCCTCCTGACTTGCCTCCTCTGCGAGATATTCAACATTGTATCGACTTGGTACCCGGGGCGCCCCTTCCGAACAAGCCTGCATATAGAATGTCTCCAAGGGAGAGGGAAGAGATTCAAAGGCAAGTTAAGGATCTTCTAGAGAAAGACTACATAAGGGCAAGCCTTAGCCCTTGTGCGGTGCTGGCTCTTTTAACTCCAAGGAAGGATGGTTCATGGAGGATGTGTGTGGATAGTAGAGCTATCAACAAGATCACTATCAAGTACCGCTTTCCCATTCCAAGGCTAGATGATATGTTGGATTGCCTTGCCGGTTCAAAGGTCTTCTCAAAAATTGATTTAAGAAGTGGTTATCATCAAATTCGAGTTCACGCGGGCGATGAATGGAAAACAGTTTTCAAGACCCTCATGGCCTCTTTGAATGGCTTGTGATGCCTTTTGGTCTTACCAATGCTCCAAGCACTTTTACGCGGGTAATAACTCAAATGCTTCAACCTCTCTTGGGTATATGTGTAGTTGTGTACTTTGATGATATCTTGGTATATAGTCGGTGTTTTGAAGATCACTCATCCCATCTCCAACAAGTCTTTGAAATCTTGAGAAGAGAAATTTTATGGGAACTTGAAGAAGTGTAGTTTTGCCGTTGATAAGGTGGTATTTTTGGGGTATGTTGTGTCTTCAAAGGGGGTTCATATGGATGAAGACAAGATTAAGGCCATTGTGGAATGGCCAACGCCTACAAGTGTTCATGAAGTGAAGAGTTTTCATGGGTTAGCTACCTTCTACCGGAGGTTCATTGCCAACTTTAGTAGTATCGCGGCTCCTCTTACCGATTGCCTCAAGCAAAGGGTGTTGATATGGTCCCAAGAAGCCGCCAAGAGTTTCAAATTGTTGAAGTCTAAGCTTACGGAAGCTCCTATCTTGGCCTTACCCGACTTTGACAACTTTTGAACTTGATTGTGATGCTTCGGGAGTGGGAATTGGTGGAGTCTTACGCCAAGGTGGTCAACCTATTGCTTTCTTTAGCGAGAAGTTGAACGGTGCTAAACTCAAGTACTCTACTTATGACTTGGAATTCTATGACATTGTCCAAGCCATCAAGCATTGGAGTTACTACCTTGCCTACAAGGAATTTGTCCTCAACACCGATCATGAAGCTCTTAAGTACATCAATAGCCAACAACACCTCAATAAACGGCATGCCAAGTGGGTGGCTTATCTACAACAATTCATGTTCTCTTTGAGGTGCAAATCGGGGATTCTCAACAAAGTGGCCAATGATTTGAGTAGAAGAGTGGCTCTCTTGGTGGAAATGAAGAACAAGGTTGTTGGGTTTGAAGAATTTCGCACTTTCTATGCCAAAGATCCTTATTTTAGTAAGATAATTGATGCTTTGCAAAGGGGTAATAAGGTTGTCGATCCATGTTTCATGTTGAAGGATGGATTTCTCTTCAAAGAACTTAAATTGTGTCCCTACATGCTCTTTAAGGGAGCAGTTGTTGGCCGAAAGTCATAAGTTGGGTCATTTTGGCAAGGATAAGACTCTAGCATTGCTTTAAGATGCATACTATCGGCCAGGAATGAGTAAAGATGTGGGGGGCTATGTGCAAAGGTGTCAAACTTGCCAACGGAGTAAGGGAACAGCCACTAATGCGGGATTGTATTTGCCTTTACCGGTGCCGGAAAGTCCTTGAAAATGTGTGAGTATGGATTTTGTCTTGGGGCTTCGTCCTACACAAAGGCGGAGTGATTCTATCATGGTGGTAGTGGATCGGTTTTCAAAAATGGCTCATTTCATACCTTGTAAGAAGACTATGGATGCGACTAACATTGTCAATCTCTATTTCAAGGAGGTCTACAAGTTGCACGGCATCCCTACTTCTATTGTCTCCGATAGAGATGCTAAGTTTCTTGCCCACTTTTGGAGGACCTTGTGGAGGAAGATTGGCACCAGCTTATGCTTTAGTACTTCTTTTCACCCTCAAACCGATGGTCAAACGGAAGTGGTAAACCGGAGTCTTGGAAATTTGTTCCGATGCTTAGTTGGTGAACATCCAAAAAGTTGGGATGGAATTCTTCCCTTGGCGGAGTTTGCTTACAATTCTTCTCTAAACCGCACCATCCACACTTCCCCATTTGAAGCGATTTACGGGTTGAAACCTTCTAGTGTGGTTGACCTCGTTCCTTTGCCAACCCCTAAGAAGGGACACTTCAAGGCGGAAGATATGGCTACGTTTATGAAGAATATCCACTCTCAAGTTAAGCTCAACATTGAGAAATCTAATGCGAAGTATAAGGCGGCCGTTGATGCACACAAAAGGGAGGTTTTGTTCAAAGAAGGGGATCTTGTTTGGGTTATCTTGAGCACGGATAGGCATCCTCACGGTGCTTACATGAAGTTAAACGATCGGAAAGTGGGTCCTTGTGAAGTCTTGCTCAAGATCAATGACAACGCTTATCAAGTCCGTTTACCCTCTCACTTGAGCATCTCCAACACATTCAATGTGCAACACTTGGTGCCCTATTTGCCGGAGGACACTACCGTAACTTGAGGACAAGTTTCTTTTTAGTAGGGGAGTATGATGTAGTATGTAGTAAGGGTATTTATGTCTTTTGTATTGAGTCTATATATAGGTGTTGGAGTCCTTTCTTTTGGTAGCTTTTTTTCCATTTTGAACAAATATTATCAAGAGCTAGTCTCTTTTGTATCCCATTTGGGAGTCTCTCTCTACATTATCTATGGGTATCTTTGGTTGCATCAGACTTGTAGTGATTTTGAAGATGTTCCCATGTGGGACAAGTTTGAATAAGAGCTGGGTAACAAAGGCTTGAGCACATTGGTGGCAATAATGAAGAAGAAGAAATGCCTATTTTTGTGAGCAATGAGCCTTGCTTATTGCATTGGGAAGATAGCCAACAAGGACAAGAATGGAATGGAGTTGATGTTGCATTGAGTGTGTTACCAAAAGCAAATGAGGTTGCTTATGAAGTCCAGCTAGTTCTAGAGGACTTTATAGAACCAAAACTTGGTGATTGCTCTCCAAACCTTGAGAATTGTCCTTGGTGCAAGATGTTCAAGTTTGTGTTGTTGTGGTGCCTGAACAAGTTCTGAGGTTGCCAAAAGAAGGGAAAGATGATTTCGGACAGCTTGTTGACCCTTTGGGATTTGTCTTCAAGCAAGCAAGTTTTGAGCATAGTGTTGTGACCTTTCAACATGCTAAGGTGGATAGTTCTTGGTGCAACTTAAGAGTGTGTATTGTGAGGTACTACAAAGATATCTTGATTCACAAGAGGCATGGTAAATTTGTGATTTCATTGCACAAAGGCCTGGATGCAGTGGATGTACACAAACGGAAGCTCATATTAAAGATGGGTTATTGCATGAGGGTGACGTGGATCAAGGAAATGCAGCCACATGCCATACTTTGGAGCTGCATAATAAATAGTTCTATAGTTCTATGTTTCCTGATAAGGCGTCTTGTGACTTGTGTCCAACTTGAGGACAAGTTGTTCTCCTTAGAGGGGGTGTATGCTGCAGTAGCTTTGTGGGTACTTACGTCATTTTAGTGTCTTTAGGGTTAGTAGAGTCTTGAGTCTATAAATAGGTGAGTTGTCTCTCATTTTGGGACATTTTCTTATTAAGAATACTGAATACATTGATTGAGACATCATTTCTCTCTACCCTTTGGGGTTTATCCCCCTTGAATAGGATTTTGCTCCTTTATTTGAATCTTTGATTCTCTTTGATATTTTGGTTGCATCATATAAAAGGGGATGTAATCTTTCATCTTTAGAATAGAATTATTATTGAGTTTGAGTACCGAGACTAATGTCTTCGTGATTGGGGATGTGATCCTCATAGAAATCGCCAAACCCTTACGAGGGTGAAGCACTTCTCTCTCTCTCTCTTCTCCTTCTCCTTTCCTTTCCTCTTCTTTGCGCACAAACTCAAAGTTCTTGCTTCCTACAGTCCTACCAAAACCACCACAAGTCCTATTGTAGGTGGCAACACCAAAAGTTTCATAAGACCATCCTACATCAATTTGGGTATATCCATTGGAACCCCAACAACAAAAAAAGTTATTTGTGCTGCGATGGTGGACGAACTTGCCCCATAAATGATTACATCAAATGAATACCCAGAGGAAGATTTTCCTTCGATGGGGTAGCAATGGAGGATCATGCCGAATAACTTGTTGCGATTGCCGGAGGAAGATACTTGGCATCTAAGGCACAAAACTCTTAAAGGACAACCCCCTAGCGATGCTTTCATCTCAAGTACATCACTTACTACTGTAGCAATATCACCGTTCAAAGTGGCAACACCTTCATGAGTAACATAACTCGAATGATCTTTGGAAAGGGCCTCAACCTTGAAATCTAGTCTATTAGTTGTACCATTGAAAGGATGGATGATTAAGCTCTAATACCAAACTGATGTAGGACAACATTACAAAACTTTTGTTTGTTGGTTTTGGGCAGGAAAAAAGAATAAAACTTGGAATACGTGGACAAAGAAGTAGTAGGAAGCAGAAGCATCACCCTCACAAGGGTGAGGCAATTTCTGCAAGGACACAGCTCCAATCACAAAGATCACAGTCTTGTTAATCAAGTTCAACAATCAACTCTACTCAAAATGAAAGTTTACATCCCAATTTATAAGCCATGTAAAGGCTATTCTTCTGCCTATAAGTCTAGGTAAAAAATAAACCTAGGTGTGTTCCAACTTCCAACAAATCTAATAATTGACGAATACATTGAATAAGACTTGTGAATGAACCCAGTTCTAATGAATACATTGAATTAGTCATGTGAATGAACCTAGTTCTAAATGGATACATTTAACAAGTTTTGTCTATGAACCTAGTTATAAATGCATGTACTGAACCTAACCATAAGCACTCAATTAACATGTGTCTAAGTTATATAAATGCATATTTGTGTAACTACAATATTCATGATGAACCTTGAACGACCACCGCTGACATGTACCAGATCTTCTAGAATGGCCAAATTACCCCGTCTACCAACTATCATGGATGCTTGTGTTTGGACCAAAAACTTCTTGTGTTTGTGCTACCCAAAGCCTCTGGTTTAGACTTCCAAAGCCTGCGAGACTTATATAACCGCTCCTTAGCTATTTCATCAGCACCCCCATACTTTTTCTTTTCTTCTTGTGATATGTATTTGGTCTCCACAAGCTCTCGTTGAAAGATATTTGTTCTACCGGCGATTATTGGCTTGATGTAAGATGGACTATGGCATAATCTGATTAGTTATACACGGTTTGTTTGGGTATTTTATAGAAAGGGAGATATGGATGGATATGAGTAGGTGGATGACATTTTCGTAATTGATAATGGCATTTCTGGGAAAAAAATAAGTTTGGATACCGAGGGGGACTAATAAGTGATGGGGATTGGGGGGTCAATAATAAGTCAGAGTCGCAAGGAATACAATAGTCCAGGGATACGTCTGGGGTTTTAGGAGTCCCAAGCAAACACAGGATTAGGGCGGCCTGGATATACCATCTTGGCTTCATTTAGTCCACCTAACAAACAAGTCGTTTATAGGGATTGGACTACTAAAGGCTGAATGGGCTGAAGAGCTTCAAGCCTTATTTGGCTTACTAACCTGTTTGGTCCACAAACATTACTAAAAAAATTAACAAATTATTGGGCTAGATCCTAACTTATAAACTCGTAACATATGTACAAATATAAATTAATGAATGCATCCCTGTACCCGTAACCAAATTTAGATCCATACTTGTGAATCCTTCATTTTCAAGTTTGAAATGTACTATCCATAGATCTGCAACCACACCTGACTGTCACATCCTTATCTAAGAAACATGGTGGCTCCTTAATAGAAGTCATGGGCAGTGAACTCTAATTTATATACATACTGAAGAATTTACACAATTGGACTCACTTTGTAAAACTCCATCAGCTCATCAGCCCTGAAATTTTTCACCTATGCAAAACCAGAGGAATGAATCAGTTACTGCAGAAAAGTTAAGTTAAGAAGCTAAGAACTCTATAATGAGGAAACCAAATAAACAAAAGAAGATAAGAGGTAAAGGCACATAAAAACTCAAATCAACAACATACAAAGTTTAAGAAAGGCGGCAACGTGGGACGGAGGGAGTAAGGTGTAACCAAAAAGATAAATAACATTGGATTTTGTAGCAGGCAAAGTTGGCACACTACAAGTGTATCCAGAGAGTTGCTTACCACGGAGCAAATATTAACGTTATATGAATTGGTTGGAACATTTTTCTTCTGTTTAGATTTAGAAGCTTATAAGATTTTTTTAAAAAAATACCCCTATAAGCACACCTATATATTTCATTTACATTATCACCTTTCAAAGCGATAGATGGCCAATACATTTTCATGTCCGAAATTGCATTCTGGTAATACTTTCGCATAACTTTTTTGACAACTAAGCAAAATAAAAAAGGAACAAACACAGTGGTACTTGCCAAATTCATTGTTTTAGGATGAAAGTAGTACCAGTCGAAACACAACACGAATATTGTAGAATGCAGACACACATAAATGCCTTCCTAAAAAATCCATAGATTGTAGAGACCTATGTTACATGGATCAGGTCAAGGTATCACATACGGGTATGGCCAAGTGTAAAGCACGGTGAATTATCATGTGAAGGGCCCTGGGGATACTCATTTGTTTTAATTCTGCAATAAATTGCGGTTATACGGTGTCAGGATCAATCCACTAAATGTGCTTCCTAGGTGAATGCCGGACACGTATCACAGGCCCTTACTCAAGTGTTTAGCATTGAAGATAAAAAGTGAAATCTGGGACATGAGCCATGTGACGAAATATGAACAGACTACCAAAGATTATTGGGGAAAGGCACATGGTTAACATAACATATCAAGAAGGGGGAATTGCAGGACAGTGGCTGCTGGGGTAAAAAAATTCCAACTCATGGATAGGTTTTTATGGAATTCAACTAGCTATGAAACGGAAGAAAATAATTTCGCACACATGGAAAGGGCAACATAAAAAGACGAATACGCCCCCTGAAGTGAAACCCTAAATCCCCAACCCCAAATCACTTCCTCTTTTCCCATCCAAACACGCCATCGAACGGGAACTCCACCGTCGATGGAGAACTCCCCAATCCTACTGCCGGATTCTCTCTCAACTGCAGGTAAACTGGGGAGACTGTTTTTCCTTGTTGAAATCAGATTTCAACAAACCATCGATCATTCAATTGCGAACAGTTTTTTGACGCCAATTTTTTTCTGATATGGAACGGCTTCGGATAAGTGTCGTTTTGTTCTTCGCCTCATTCTCTGCCATATCCACTGGTGTTGGCCTCTCCAATTTACAGCTATCCAAGACCCTCGTCTCCGATGTACTCGTAAATCCTCCACCGACCTGGACCAACTCTCTTTTGCCAATCACTACGTAAGTCTATTTCTATTTCTCTGTCTATTTCCTTCTCATAATTTGATTTGAGGAAATGTTAATTGCTGCTGCAATCGCAGGGTTTTATTTGTATCTTGGTAAAGTTCATTTGAATAATTTATACTTTCAATTTCCCATTGGGTTCTCGGCTTCGGACTGCTGTGTGTGAAGAAGAAGATACAGAGGAGATGTTTCATTTCATTTTTTTTTATACTTTTGCTCCTTGTATTAATATATGTTGCTCTTTTTATTAAAATTCATTACACTTTGTATGGACCTAAGTTGCTCCTTATTTTTTCGAAGTAGCACTTATCTAAGTTGCTCATTGTATCAATATATGTTACTCTTTTATTAAAATTCATTGCACCATTGTATGACCCTAAATTGCTCTTTATTTTTTCGAAGTAGCACTTGAATTTACCCAACTTTTTATTTTTGAAAACTAATTTTTTCTCTTTTTGTTAAAATCCATTGCACCTTGTATAATCTAAGTTGCTCCTTGTATCAAGGTGTGTTGCTCCCTATTTCAGAGATTAAAAGGGTATATTAGTCTACCAAAAATAGGAATTCCATGACTTGGGAATTAATGTTCTCCTTCCCATGACTTATGAATTCTGAAAAAGTAGTCCATGAGTTACAACTTATTTACCCCAAGCTCCACTGAAATGCAATTCTCCCTATCAAGAATGTGTATTAATTTCTGAAATATTGACTTACAAATTCGTAATACTGCTACACGGTTTTTCTCCTAAACTGACACACACACAAAATTTGGAATATCTCCAAGTATAACAAGGCCAATAGAGGGATACAGCGTAGTATGGTTCTTTAGCCTTAGACAAATCCTAGGTTGCATACACACTCAGGACTAACTACTGTTACCATCTCTCTTTCTGAGAATCAGGACCTGACAGTAGTCAAACTAACTGAACTCAGGCATTCTTTGTAAGATAGGCTTTAATCCACACATCGGCCAAAACTTCAAATTATAAAACAGAACAGCTTACCTGCTTCAGTGGCACAAAGTTTATGTCTGATGGTGGCAGCGCCTGGGAACATGAAGAAACATGCAAGTGTTAATGCAAACATCATCCTTGTACTTGTTTATGTTTCTATCATCCAAAAGCATAAAGACCATTTTCCCATACAGCTATTCACTCCTTCCAATGCAACACATTGCAGATTGCTATGTTAGTTACTTTGAAAGTTCACATTCCAAGTGACGAAAAAACATAAAAGAAAATGACAATGAAACTATTCGAAGTTGAGTAAAGCACACACGCACGCACAAAGAAAACGACATGTGGCTCTTCAGGCCCTAGACCCATTATGTTGTCAAATAGCTCTCAATTTTTTTCCCATATGCACATAAATCCTACTACTTCTGGAATGTGATTGAATTCAGCACCTAATGCACAGAATTGTCAGGACTAAAACAACGGTAGCACAAACCAATGGTAGTTAAGATCTGTTATTACAAGATTTCCAGCAATCCTTTCACACATAGCAAATGTGAGATGCACACTCACGCAAAATTTAATCAAAATTTAAGAAGCTAGGGAAGTCTAATTAGCCACTTGGCTCCACAGAAGTACGATTCAATAACATCACTGGAACCTTTCAACACTTTCTTTTTGCTATCCTAAATGCAAGAACAAAATTCATAGCTGATCCCTCCCCAAAATTGCTTATCAACGGAAAGCGTAATCTCAAGGACAGAGTTCAAAGAACTTCAAAGGTTTTCCTAGTCAATAGCAAATGCATCACGTACTAGTAGACTCCACAAATATGGTAATTGACAAGCAATCTTTGGCCGCAGTAAGGAAAACAGCTAGAACAACAGTCAAGACCCTAAGGGGCCATTTGTTTTTTGGCATTTTGGATTGTGATTGTAGATTTCTGAATTCTGGTTAGAATAGATTTTGCAACAGAGTAGTGTTTGGGAGTATAATCATCAAAATAGCTTATGAGTTGGTTTTTTACCATGTTGCCCTAGGTTATTTAATATGGTATCATAATGTGTGAATAACCGTTGTAGACATACATATTTTAGATATTGTTAATTAATATATTGTTTGGTCCTTCCACTTTCACAAAAATTTGTGTTCCATCTTTGAAAGTCTCCAGTATTCCGAAATGCTAAGCAAAAAGTCTCAAATATTACCTTAAAAACATGTTACTACCATTATTTCGGGATGGAGATATAAAATAAAATATAGAGGGCAGAGATCAACTTCTTACATAATCCCAAATCTGTACAAACCATAATACAACTGACAAAACACGAGGGCAACTATGGGAATTTCACAAATGGTCAGGGGTATTTCAGTCTTTTCGTCCATAGGGGAAATGAGAAGGCAAAATTAGAATGAATAAGCTCCTAAAATGGTGATTCTGAGATTGTGTATAGATTATGTGATTTGGAAATGCATTCTAGAAGTTGGCTGCCAAACACCCACCCAGAATGAAAAAATGGACAATGCAAAATCCGCAATAAGGCTCCCACACTGGCACTACGTAAAAAACTCATCTCAATTTGTTTGTTCTTCCCATAAGTAAAAGCTAGAGGTGGCAATCCCAACCCATATTTTTTAACCTGCCCAAATCCGCCCACTTATAATTCAACCCTACCAGCCATATTATATAAGACGTTAATATGGGTTCAACCCAACCCATATTAACTCATTGTCACATGGGTTTTAGATGGGTTGAAAATAGGAACCCATATTAACTCATTGTCACATGGGTTTAGATGGGTTGAAAATGGGTACAATATGGGCTAGAATTAAAAGAGACTGGCCCGTCTTTCCAACTCCATCAAACCCAAATCGTGCAAAACCAAACCAAACCTCTGATCATTCTCTCTCTCATTGCATTCCTCCGGAAGCCAAACCAAATTACAATGGAAGAAGTAGAAGCGTACTCGAAGATGACGAAAGAAGAGCCCTGGCCTCTCTCGCCACCGAGCTGCTCCCCCACACCTCAAGGTCCACTCCTACAGCCACTAGCTCCGCACCAACACCCGCGGCCACTACAAATGCCACCACCAAATCCACAAGCACAGCCTCGACGACGACGACGACCTCTGCTTGCCCCCAACCTCGACCCCAACAAACACTTCTATGACTCTTCCAACAATGACTTCTACCCCTCCTCCGCCGCGCGATAGAACTCCTCCACCGACTGCCACCAACGCCTCGACCACAGCCTCTACGTTGAGTTCCCAAACAATGTCCAACTGCCAATGCCCAAGTTCGTTGTGGCGGGCGGCAGGACCAGGATGTTCAAGGCGCCGTCTCGGGCTGCGGTACATCCCATACTTTATTTCCATTTTCCAAAAATCAATTATATCAAGTTTCTTTCTTCGTACATGGAGAATCATCTTGTAAATGAAGGACATTCTTCAAAATCAATTTTTACTTTATCAATACACAACCTTTGATTTCACAATTGAAATTTTATGAAATTAGTACTATTTGAAAAGGGGAGAATGGTGATGTTCTCTGCATAAACTTTTGGAGTGAAAAAAATCTATTTTTGATTGTTGAAAATGAAAAATTGGGTTGGAGATTACTGTGAGAGTTCGAAATATTCTTTTACACGAGTTAACTTGTATTTGAAAATGGGAGAAAGGGAAGGAAAATGGGCCGGGTCGGTTTGGGCATGGTCTGACCCATATTCGACCTTACCCGGTTCAACTCGTCTATCATTAACCTGTATTCAACCCACCCATTTGCCACTTCTAGCAAAAGCTCATCTTAATTTTATCACGATACCTGCTGACAACTTATTGTTAGGCATATTTCCACTACGTCCCCTTTTCCACTATTTTCTAATAATAGGAACCTACGAAGCACCAACACCTCTAGAGGTCGACGTGTCACAATGTCCGAACAAGGGGACACGCGAGGACACTTAGGGGACACGTGTCCGACACGCCACATGACGTGTCCGACATGCAAAGTGGCGTGTCCCATAACTTGATTTTAATTTTTGAGGGGGGTCAAATTGTTTTTTTTTTTAATTTTAGAGGCCAAACTGTAATTTTTAAAAATATCTAGGGTCAAACTGTAATTTATTTATTTATTTATATAAATATACACGTGGAGTGTCCCCCGCCGTGTCCGTGTCCCCATTTTTTTAGAATTCCCATGTTCGTGTCCATGCATCATAGATAGGAACAATACATATCCAGCGGAGGCATTGAAACCATTAAACTACAGCCAGTTTGGATTAGTTGCTGGCCAAGGAGCATGGACACGTCTACCGGCCTCAAGTATCTGTGTGCAAAACGTGTGGGTCACGGACACGACACACTCTGGACATGCATCGGACATGCCTAAATACTTGTCCAATTTTGTTGTTATATTTCTTTTACTTGGACACATTATGGTTACTCTAGGACAAGTTGGGGATACTCTTGGAACACGATCGAGAGTAAAAATTTCGATAGATGAATATTCCATGTGTACTTGTAACAAAACGGCTGATTTGTATCTTCATAATAGGATTCATAAAACACCTCGATAACACAAATACATTTTGTGTCCTAATTTTCAAAGAAATGACGTGTTCGTGTCGTGTCAGTATCCTATATCTACGTCCATGCTACTTGGGTTGCTGGAATATATCATAAGCCCCTTCCAAGTCAAGAATTCACACAAGAAGTACCTGCTTTTCTAGCTCTAAAGGGTTTAAAAATCACAATCATTAGGCTTAGGCGTAGGTGATAGCAAACAAACAAAATTCACCAATGTCCTAGACACTTCAAATTAGTATCTATCGAATATAACATTTAGATCCATGCTATTGTATAGAAGAAACTTAAAGAAAATAAGTGCATGAGAAGCATACCTCATATGTGAAAGGACCATCTATCGTGTCCAAGTCATGAGTTCCAATTGCAACCAAGGTTCTTCGCCTAAACAAGAAGCAATGTAGGCATCTTAGTAGAAAGATTGCATGAGATTTCTCCAGAAACTAAGGCAACTACACTAAAGGGGGTAAACAAGTATGCGGTAGCATACCAGGTGCGTTCAAAAATACATACAAACAAACAGAAAGAACAAGAATAATGAAGTTACACATCAGAAAGAGGGAAAAGGAGGAAATGAACCGTAAGATACAGTAACATACAGAAGGGACCACAGAAAGGAACTCAATAGGGAAAAAACACAGCTCAAAATCCTCACAAGGATAAAAAGTGAAAATCCTTTGCTGAAAGACAGCTCATATTTGTGGTTAATGCAACACTCTCATGCTATCCCCATAAATAAAGCCATGCCAACTAAGATATGTTGAATACCTTAGACTAATTTCCTTGACTCTTCGTAATTCATATCAATTGATGGAATCAAATTTTCATTACTTCTAAGCTTATTACCATGTGCTAAGTCAAGTCTCAAAATGAAAGACAAAATTGGAGAAAATAAGGCCAGGTTTCCCATCTTGAATACATGATTAAGATTGCTATAGAGCTGTGGTTTCTCAACATGGAAAGAATTATAGCAAAAGAGGAATGTTCTATAAACATTTATAGGAACCAAATAAATACAACTCCAGCTTCTTGATCTCCTGCCTAGTTTAAAAAAACAGAGAACGTAAAAGCCGAACACCACTGCAAAATCCCACTTAAAAAAAAATGGTAGGGACAACTTTTCAACTGGTTTTTTCATTTATTTTATCCCTTTTTCTGTAATAGTTCCACTCTTCTAGGAGGATATCCAGTATTCCCTCTCGATGGGAAAAAAGTAAGCAAGTGTAAAAAGAACAATGGTAGAAACCTCCAAGAACTGAATAGCCCAAATGGAATAATGTCTGGGAAAATTTCCACATCATATGATGCTTCTTTTTGTCAGGACATCGGTTGAATCAATTTAGCATCCCTGCACTTCCACTAAAATTTGAGTTTCCGTCCATCCATTTCTAATTGACACTCAAACCATCGTGCATTGTCAAGTCTTCTTTCCAATATGTCGTTAACAAGGCCAATGAAATTTCAGCCGGTGAGCTTTTTTATTTGTGCGGGCTCAATGGGTAGAACACAAGCTTCATCAGCCAAAAGCATTGGCATTCCCCAATGTATGTAAGATTCTTCATAACGCAGAAGCTGTCCATGGCAGCAAACTCAGCTCTATGATGGCTAATGTGACAACACTACACCTTGATGGGTCTTGTTAAAGAGTTTGACACATGTTCACATATGTCCTTAATTCCCACTCCTTTTTGTGGATCCAAACACTAGATGAACAATCCACGGGGACAAAATGTCTCATTCCCCCTTCCAATCAGCATTGAAAATCAGCATTTTCAATCATGGCTCATTCTTGATGTGTTCTATCAAATTTCTATCCTGCACTTCCACAATGACTATAACAACTATCATTAACCACGGGAAATTAAACCTTCGTAGCCTATTCAAAAAAAAAAAAAAAAAAATCTTTCTTTGAAATTGGTGGCAACAATATCAAAAGATGGGAAAAACTAGTTAAGTAAACACTTGCATTGTTATTAGCTGTTGAGCAGCATCATCGAAAGATGGCAACCCTAGATAAATAAACATGTGCGCTTTCTGTAATAAGTTGTGTAAAACTTGCGTATTAACCATTCATAGAATCTGATAATCTCCAAACACACGGTCAAAATCACATTATGCAGGAAACATGAGCAACAAATAGGTGGAACAAAGAGCATGCCAGGCAGCAGGATATGACTCAAACCTTGCATTTTTAGAATTTACCTGCATATGTTCTGATGGAGCCTATCTTGAAGATCAATGAAGCTGTTATATCTTGCTTCATCAAAAGTTATACCTCTTAAAACAGCACAAACAACATAGGGCCGGATCAAAGATGTCTGTATGGAAGAACATAATACTAATAAAGAAACGTAATAATAAAAATGGAATCAAGACCAACAATTTCTATGCAATATATGCACCTCAGGTTTTACATGCATTTTAAGCATGGATTCGCTCCTAATACTTCGCAATGTATACGTAGGAATTGGATCGATCCCGACGAATATGCGCAAGGCTTGGGCAAGCCCTTCAAGGCAAAGCAAGTCGTATCTAGTGAACAACAAGGCAACACGTTATTGCACAGTTTTTCACCATCTTAATAAAAATTGCATTCACTCATCAACATTAACAACTAAATCACACTTTTCAAGATTCTAAAGTGAAAACACAAACTAATTGAAAGTATGATCTTGCTAACATTCCTTTGACTCATTCTAGATATATAATGAGCAATACCGCCAACGAATCTGTAACTAAAGAGTACCTATTAGCTGCCACTTCAATTTTGTAGATGACTTCTTCATCTTCAGTTGAGTCTTCTTCCAAGTGCTTCTCTTTCCTAATAATCGCCTTTTCTGTCGTCTTTTTGTGCCAAATTACGTCAACATACATAATTTACAACAACAAACACTTTAAAATGCTAAAACATAGATAAAAAATGGTTGACCCAGCATGTGCCCCGTCTCACTGTTTTGGCAATTAAACTAGAACCCATGTGTGTCAAAAGAGCACTCATTTATCACCTTATTGAACTACATGAGTGCCCATCCTAAAATTAGTCAAAGCCCCCTTATGTTTTCCATGTTCGCATAAGATCTCCTATTGTCCTACTAATTGAGAGGGCATCACAGCCATTAACGTAGAGAAGAATTGATGGCCAAACCAAATGGGTGATCAATTGACTAATGATAGTTTGTGGTATACATGGCATACATTTTTAGTGAAAATTATAATGATACCGCAATTAGAACTTCAAAAGGATGAAAACCAGGTCAATTGTGAACGTAGAATATATTAGAAACTTTGGGGATGTATTGTTAGTCCTTTTTCTCTAGTACCCCATAAACTTTTTGTGAAAGTATACATTAGACATTTTTATGGTGTGGTAGTAAATATCAAGCATATACGGATCAAAAATAAAAAAGTAAATATCAAGCATATGAGAATCTATGGCTACTGCTCTTTAGGTTAATGTGCCCCTTCTACCCTGAAACTTGGCTCCATCACTGCCCAAATAAATAGCTAGCTACAAACACAGAGAGAGACAGACAACAGAAAAAATGTTTTGCAAGTGCTTACAACATCATCAAGCTCGATTCCGAATTTGAAACACAAGTCCTCGAATTCTTCTTGGGCTGAAACTCAGAGAACATGGATGTGAGATTGGGGAGTTGAAAATACAATAACTTACCTAAATATAAGAACAGCGCAGGGTTGGTGTGCAACTTTTCTGGCCTCACAATGAAAATGGGTGGTTTCATATTCACAGGTTTCCAATCGAACCAAAAATAGAAAACTTACAGTAGGTATGACCGAGTGCTTCGAAGAGTCGATCCCTTCCAACGCTGATCGTAGGCATGGCGGGGCAGAATACGATTACTACGCTCACCAGAGCTTTCAAGATTGTGTATGAAAACCCCTCCTGCAATGGCTAAACTTATGGTAAGAAAAACAGAGTTCAAGCCCCACCCATACCCTATATCTCCTTGCTTCTTTCTACTCCACTTTTTCGTGGGTAACATATCGTCATTTGGATCATTCATCTAGACAACTTATGTGTCGTTTTTTTACAATGCATGAATTGTTAAACCTTTTAGAATTGTAGTTAACGTCCACAAAATATAAGTTATTGGTGAACGATTACCCAGAAAAACAGCAACAGAAAGAGACGATGAATGTGTGTGTGTGTGAGTGAGAGAGAGAGAGAGAGAGAGATGCATCTGTTCGGTTTAAGAATTTTGGCTGCTGCTCTTTCTGAATCTTCTGATAGAATGGAAATCGAAACTGCATATATATTGCGACAATTACATCGAAAACCCTACGGCCTTGTTTGATTCGGGGATTAAAACAGACAGGATTAAGAGTCCTAGGATTAGTAATCCTGGACTATTTAATTTAGTCCTGAATCCTATACAATCCCCTGTTTGATTCACGCTGGATTAATATCGGGATATCCCATGTTTGGTTCTGTCACTAATTTTCAGGATTAATTTCAGGACTATTTATCCCCATTCTCACAAGCATTCCAACTAATCTCTCTCTCTCTCTCTCTCTCTCTCTCTCTCTCTCTCTCTCTCTCTCTCTCTCTCTCTCTCTCTCTCTCTCTCTCATGGTAGGCCAATAACAATAACCTGTGCACAGTTTTGTCATCTGTTCGATGATACATATGATTCCTCTCAAAAGTTCACTAAACAAAACACATTCAGACATTTAAAGTAGCATAATCAAATTCCGTTTGACCCAAAAAAAAAAAAACAAGTAGCATAATCGAAATCTAGGGCTACAAAGCGAAATCTGGTCAAAATCGATTTGGTCGAAAGAAATCTGGTAGAAAATCGAGATTTCAAAAACCTATTTCGAATTCTATTTGGTCGAAAACCTATTTCGAAATCTATTTGGTCGAAAACCCAGTCGAAGAAGAAAAAGAACATACGAAGAAGAAGAACAGACGAAGAGGAACAAGAAGAAGAACAGGCGAAGGAATACCTGCTTCGGTCTTCTCCAATCGCAGCCAAGAACTCAGGTGCAGGGAGAAGAGAGAGGTGTAACGATGAAGATCGAGGAAGAACAGTACGCTCTGTAGGGTTTAAAAAATGCTAAGGACACGTACATTTGCACACATATCTTGCATATACACTTTTATGGGGCCCACCTCGGATTCCACCAATATGATCCGAATCGCTCATTATTTTTAAAATAATTTTTTAAGAGTTCTCGTAAAAAATCAACTCGATAAAATATCGGTAAGGGTTTTTTCAAAAATCGTAGTGCGAATCAAACTGTTTCACCCTATGATTTCTGAAAAAGCTCTTATCAATATCCTATCGAGTTGATTTTTTACAGAAATTCTTAAAAAATTATTTTAAAAATAATGAGCGGTTCGGATCATATCGGTGGGCCCCAAGGTGGGCCCCATAAAAGTGTATGTGCAAGATATGTGCAAAAGTGTATGTGCAAGTAGCATGACTGGTAGGGTTTTGTTTTAAAACAACAGAAAAGATTTCTGTGCACAGTGGCTGTGCACAGCAGCCTTTTCCTCCCATCCCGGATCGCACAAAGATGATTGGAGCCGCTCATTTTGTTCAAAATATGTCGTTTAAGGTCTCTGTAAAAAATGAGCTTCGTTCGATATCGTTAGAGGCGTTAACAAAACACCCAAAATCACTTCAGAATTTAGGCTAAATGCTGAAGTGATTTTGGGTGTTTTGTTAACGCCTCTAACGATATCGAACGAAGCTCATTTTTTACAGAGACCTTAAACGACATATTTTGAACAAAATGAGCGGCTCCAATCATCTTTGTGCGATCCGGAGCCGGAGGAAAAAGCTGCTGTGCACAGCAATATGTGCACGTAGCACAGCTCTTAAAACAATGGCATTTTTTAATTTACTTCGAACTTCCTACCGCGTCTCTAATCCCGGATAGAATAGTGCCAAGTGCCAACCCCCCACCCCCAGGGATAAAATAGTGACCCCTTTAAGAGCATGAATGCTGCTACAGGTACAGAGCTTTCTGCACAGACAACGCATACAGCGCTCGTTTGGGCCCGTCTCGGATCCAAAAAAGATAATCGGAGCCGCTCATTTTGTTCAATATATTTTTCTTAAGGTTCCTGCAAAAAATCAGCTTCATCCGACATCGATAAGAGGGTTTGCGAAGCGTCCAAAATTGCTTTGAAAATTTTCTAAAACAATTTTGAATGCTTCGCAAATGCTCTTATCGATGTCGGATAAAGCTAATTTTTGCAAGGACCTTAAGAAAAATATATTGAACAAAATGAGCGGCTCCGATTATCTTTGTTGGACCCGAGACGAGCCCAAATGAGCGTTGTACGAGCTGTCTGTGCAACAAACTGCTGTACCAGCAGCATTTTGGTAAGAGCATCATAATCAAAAAAATCACCCCACCCCCACCGGATAAAATAGTGACCCCTTGTAAGAACATCATAATCAAAATCATAAAAATTACTACAGTTAGCGGTTTTGTTCGTTTGATAATCTTAGATATTTTAATTTTGGTAGTAAGTGAAGAGATAAATAAAATAAATGATTGGAGAAATTGGTAATGAGTGGAGAGAGATAGAGAGAGAAACGAAATTAATAATTGAAAAAATAGGATAATGATTGGAGAAAAATATAGGATAATGATTGAAAAACAAAGTTAATTATCTAAACGAACAAAGCCATCATTGTTCTTTTAAAAAATGCTCATAATGGCATAACCAAACTTAACAATCTCTTAACAATTCATCAAGTTATGACCCTTGAATAATCAGAACTAGCAACATTTTGCCAATAACCAAAATACACACACTCTCTCTCACAACAATGTTTCTAAAAAAAATATTTTTAAAATAAGGTTTTTTTTTCAAAAATTGTTTTAAAAAAACTGTCCTTTTTTCAAAACCTATTTTTTTTTTAAAACGTTTCAGAAAAGTGTTTTTTCAAAATAAAAGTTTTCAAAAAATTATTTTCTAATTCTAATAACTTATTTTTATTAGTTTGGAAAATATTTTAAAAAATATATATTTTATATGGTGACAATTTATAGATTTTTACATGTTGAAAATGTGATGTAGCAAGTTTTGATTATTCAATGTTGATTATGTCACGGTAGACATCTACATTAGTAACCTCTTAAATGGATAATCAAAAGGAGATGATGTGAGAGCATCCACATTGTAATAAGCAAATTGGCACTCCGGTTCTCCTCCAGGATCCCGGATATTAGAATGGTGCGGGACTGAAATGTGAACCGTTGGATTAAAATCCAACGGCCTGGATTAAAAAAGCCAAAAAACTCTCCAATAATTACACTTTTTCCCTTTCTCATTTCATTTCACCACTTACGACAGACCAGAGAGAGAGACAGACGACGAGAAGAGAAACGCAAAGAACGAAGAGAGAAGATCGAAGAACGAAGACGAAGACGAACGACGTCCCGCACCAACCTGCCAAGGTATCTCTCTCTCTCTCTCTCTCTCTCTCTCTCTCTCTCTCTCTCTCTCTCTCTCTCTCTCTCTCGATCGAACTCGAACTCGAACTTGAAAAATCTCGAACTCAAAAATTCTAGATCGAAAGAAATTTCTCAGAAATTAGGTTTGTTTTTAGGACGAACGACGAAGAACGAAGAGGAGAAGAAGAACGAAGAAGATCGACTGGAGAATGAGGTATCTCTGTCATATTTTTCTCTCGTTCAAAAAAATTAAAATCTGGTTCGGAAGAAATTTCTCGAAAATTAGGTTTTTTATTTTTAGGACGAACGACGAAGAACGAAGAGGAGAAGAAGAAGAACGAAGAAGTTCGACTGGAGAACGTGATTGAACCAAATAAGGTATCTCTCTCTCTTCACCGTTTGATTGATTTAAACCCCTTTTTGTTAGGGTTTCGATTTCGATTCTGGAATTGTGTTAGTAGATGGTTTTTATTTTGATTAGTTGTACATGAGAAACGAAATTTGGGGAAATTTGTAACTTACAGTTTGCTTAACTGTAATCATTTTATTGGGCAATAATTTTCTGAAATAGTAGTCCCATGTTTGGAATTGAATTGGGGTAGTTGACCTTTCATATATTGCAAATGATTTATTGATACAAGTAGTATTGCGCGGTGAAAAAATAGGGCTGTAATATCAACTTCAAAGGGGAAAAAATGGGGCTGTATGATGTTTCAGGTTTCTTATAGCTTTATCTCTGATCCCCACCATCTTAATTTGTAGTATCTATCAATGCCAGTGCATCATACCACTTTTTGCTCCGCCATAGCCTTTGCCACCATTGTTGCTACTATACCACCAACCTCCACCAGTGCTACCTACTTATGGCCACATAAGTTTTTAGTTTTCCATGAGAACTTGGCCATGTACAAATGGACGTAATGACACAGAAGTAAAAAATCAAAATACTGCTGATGGAGTTTTTATTTTCTGTTAGTTGTGCCTAATTTCTATGAGAAATTAGTTTTATTTTCTTTGGCTGCTGCTTACCTTGTTGTGTGCAATATAGCAGTTGTTCTGTTCTTGTATTCTATGTTCTGTTCTGTTGCTGTATTCTATGTTCTGTTCTGCTGCTGTATTCTATGTTCTGCTGTTGGATTCCCTTTCAGTGTAGTCTTTTCATTTTACCCTTTGGCTTAGATAAATGTAGCCACTTGGCTTAGGATTGAATTGGCTTAGTTCAATTTTTCCATTACCGTTTTCGTTCTCACCCAAATCCTTGATCGGGATGTAAAAGGAAAGGAGACATTTAATATAATTAGCTTGTTTTCTAAGGTATTAGTTTTTAACTATTATCATTGGTATGCCGTTGTTCATTTTCCATTACCATTTTTTTTGTTCGATCGCTTTTGTTCTGCTATGAGAAATTAGTGTAAAAGAAACCACATCCACTACGAAGATGGCAATTATGTTAGCGTATAATTAGGGTTTTTTGTTCTATTACTCGATTAGGGCTTTTTGTTATGTTGTTATGCAAGTTTAGGGATGTTAATTTAGAAACAAAATCAAAATGTTTGGCCGATATTATGTTGATTTGTTGAAAAATAAGAGTTTTGATGGGCCATTTGTTTTCATAGGCTTTGGTGCCACTGTGAATGTTGCCAAAACACTAAATGTTAGCTTATAAATTTTATTGCTCATATACTAATTCGATTTGATAGTCTTTGCTATTTCCAGTTACGCATTCTTAAGAAGGAACGAAGAAGAAATGGAAGAAGAACAAATTTCCAATGTCAATCCAACTCCCTTATTTCCACCACCACCACTGCAAAGGTATATTTCTCTCTCTCTCTCTCTCTCTCTCTCTCTCTCTCTCTCTCTCTCTCTCTCTCTCATGTAGAAAAATAGGGTAGTTACGATCACTATGGTTTATTTATTGTTTTGTCTTTTGGTGGGTAGAATGCAGTCTGTAGATGATATACAACTACTCTCACCGTCACCTTCTCAACCTTTTGAGGAGTCTGCTAATTCTTCTAAAGCACTTTACACTCCTGAAGTTAAAAATGAGGTGATACCGAAAATTGCACAACAATTTAAAAGCTTAGAGGATGTTTTCAAAGCTTACAACAATTATGCATTCGAAGCTGGTTTTAGTGTGCGAATCAATTCTAGCAAGACGGATAAGAATCGTGAAACCATTAGGAAAGAGTATGTTTGTTACAAAGAAGGGGAGAGTAAATGTTCTGAGGCCAGTCAACGACAACGGGGTTTAACTAGGGAGAAATGTGGTGCAAAACTAACAGTAGTAAAAAATCGGTCAGGTGAAGGGTTTGTTATGACCCAATTTGTGGAGGGGCATAGCCACCCTCTTACGACGCCAAGAAAGAAGCATTTCTTGAAATCTCATCGTCGAGTGTCAGTTGCACAGAAAGCGTTAACGCAACAACTAGCAGCTGCAAATGTGTCAACGGCCAACAAATGAGTGTTTTAGAGTTGCAAGCTGGGGGTCTCGAAAATATTGGCTATTTACGACGAGATATTTATAATTCTCATAGGGATATGAGGAAATATGTAGATGGACATGACGCCAACATGTTGAAAGAGCTTTTTGAGACTGAAAAGAAAAGAATCAAGGTTTTACGTATACAATCGAGGAAGATGATGAGCACAGGCTAACCCATTGTTTTTGGGCCGATGCGACCTCTAGGAAGTCATATCAGTATTTCGGTGACGTGGTGGTATTCGATACTATATACAACACAAACAAATATTGCTTGATGTTTGCACCTTTATTAGGGGTTAACCACCACGGGTAGACAACGCTTTTTGGGTGTGCCTTCTTAAGTGACGAAAAAAGTGAATCTTTTGAGTGGCTTTTCAAGGAATTTTTGAAAGCGATGCCTAGACCACCGCCCAAAATGATCATAACTGATCAAGATTCGGCAATGATAAGAGCAATTGCTTGTGCTCTTCCCAATACATTTCATAGATATTGTATTTGGCACATTTTTAGTAAATTTTCTGAGAAAATAGGTGCATTGGCATACAAAGAACATTATGAAGAGTTCAAGAAATGTATTTGGAATTCCAAGAGCCCTAAAGAGTTTGACGCAACATGGGCATATATTGTAGCAAAATCAAACTTGTCCACCCATCAATGGTTGCAGTCCATGTACGAAATTCGTGGCAGATGGGTTCCTGCATATACGAGACACATTTTCTCTGCCCACATGACAAGTAGTCAAAGGGCTGAAATTTCTCATGCATTCTTCAAGAGGTATTTGTCTGACAATAATTCAATGTATGAATTTGTGACACGGTTCGAAAGGGCACTTGCACGTCTACAATATAATGAATTAGATTTGAACCACAAAGATATGAATGAGAAGCCAATCCTGAAAACCTCATGGTCGATGGAAAAGAAAATGAGTGAGTTATACACACCCCATTCATTTAAGAAATTTCAGGAGGAAATATTTCAGGTTGGTGCATATGTTCTTACGATACTACATGAGGATGAATGTCGCTCTATGTGGAAGGTTCATAGGGAAGAAATGGAAGGTTCGAGAGGTCGTGAGGTGTTGGTAGACAAGTCATTAAACCGTGTGAGTTGTAGTTGTCAGATGTTTGAATTTGACGGAATTCCATGTCGGCACTTGTTGGCGTACTTGTCTTTAATGCAGATTAGAGAACTCCCTAGCACATACATTTTGCAAAGGTGGACTAAAACTGCAAAAGCAGGCAGAGTTTTTGATGACTTGGGCAGTCATCAAAAAGAAATATGTGACAGTTCACTTTTGGTGAGGCGACAGGGTATCTTTCAACTTGCTTGTACAGTTCTTGATGACGTTGTATTAGATGAAGAAGGAATTGAAATTGTGCGAGAAACGTTGCTATCTAGTCAAAAGAAGATTGCATTCATGAGGGGTTCTCGTCAAGATGGTTCAACGAGTTCTATCCAATTGCCTATTTCTCTCGGAAGCTAACATAGTTTAAAAGAACCACTGAAAGTTAGGGCAAAGGGTTGTGGTAAGCGTTTGAAAGAAGGAAAAGAGAAGGCCATCAAGAAAAGTAGGAAATGTCATGGGTGTGGGTTATTGGGGCAGTCGCATGACAAAAGAAATTGTCCGAAGCTTATGAACACGTAAGTGTACTTGTCTATTTATAATTTAAACTTAATTGTTTACACGCATAATATATTTTAATTGTTGTCTTATTTTTTTAGGTCTTCACAAGATACTAGGTTGTATGACAATGACGACGACGACTTTGCCGATGAATGTACGTGTTTGCTTAAGTGAAATACGGACTTCAAATAGGTAGTGAAATACGAACTTGAATGCTAATTTTATTTGTGTTTCAGGAACTATATGGGTTTGCGGGTATGGAGATGACATTAGCAAGGCACAGACTGCATGATAGGTGATGAATGTTACTTCTTTTTTTGAATGCTAATTTTTTTTGTATGATGCATGAACTATAATCAAATCCTTACTTCTTTTTTTGTATGATGATCTCATTTAATAGGTCCCATCTCTGGGAATGCCCTGAAGGAGGACATTAGCATTAGATTTTACTGTCTAAAGGTGTTTTTGAGGATGTTGTCTGCTATTGGATCTATTTTCTTGTTGCTGTTGCTGCTGTTGGTTCTCATGCTTTTACTAAAGTGGTTCTGGTTGTTTCACTCTCTATTCTGGTCTAATTTTAGAACTGTACTGTATAACTCTTACTGTAGGATCGGGTTATGGCTTAGTTTCGGAATCGTTGGGGATGTAAAATGGGGGTGGTTGGATCAGATTGTTAGGGTAATTCCTGATTGTATTTGTAGCTACATTACTAAACTCTCCGTCTGAAAAGTTTGTTGCAGTGCATTCAACTCTTACACTTTAGAAGCATATAATGCTGCAAGATAAGTGAAATGGAGGGAGGGGGACTTGTGGCAAAAATTGATCTTCCTACATTACTAAAGTTATGATGTGTTTATCAATATCAGCTTCCCTATCTAGAGCCGGGCCAATGCTTGCTATATTTATCAGGCAGATTTCGAACATTAATGAAAAAATAAAAAACAATTGGACTCTTTTCAAGGCATGAAATCAAATTTTTTCTACTGATTTTTCTTTTATCTCCTTCAGGAAAATTTAAAAGTTGTTTAAAGGTACACGATAAGAGATAATGCTAAATTATGCTAAATATCTCAGTAAACATAACATGTCCTCTTAAAACATTGAATTCTTTGTGTAGAACAAAAAATACTGATGGATTGATCTAAATCTTTTTACCAATAGATGAGAAACTTGCCAAAAAATACAAAAAAAAAAACACATTCATCGAAAAACAAACTTCTTCCTAACCCCACCAACAAGGGTGTCAAGTTCCCTTTCATAGGAATTGAGCTCACAATCTGTCTCTCCATTTAAAAGCAGTCAATTACACAATCATGCGGTCAAATGCTAGCTCCGGCTAAGAGATACTATTACTAGTATTGCACTTCTACAAAGAAAAAAAGAGAAAATACCAAACAAGGACCGGAGCTACATTACTAAATTATATTACTGGTGTCATATAATTGTTACTACAATCCAGTTTCATTGAAACCCAATTGGACACAATGGTCAGAAGGCAACTTTTGAGCCAAGATAGAGTCCTCCACGCTGAGAGATAGCTTTCTCTGGCATCAAACCACAATAACAAATACAAAGAATTGTTGGTAATTTCATAGTCCCAAACATACTACTACTACTACTACTACTACTACTTGAGATCACTGGCTACTTTTGCCACACATGTACGACACAACACAAAAAACAATAATCCAAAGGTAATTCCAATTCATTTTCCCCCCATTTCTCATTCTCTTTTGCATTGCATCAATCTCCTTCTGCATGGCTTCAATCTTCATTTGCATTGTGATTGTTGTCCTCTGCATTTCTTCACTAATGCTCATGGATGCTGAACTCTCACATTGTTCAACAGTCCTCACAGCCTTTTTTTTTGTCTGAACCATCATTGGCCCCAAATCAGTCCTTCCTTGCAAAAATACAAGGCTTATATACCAGCAAAAAAAACCACAATCCGAAGAACCTTCGACCTGGGGTTTTTTAAACACAATCCAAAGAACACAATAAGAACTTAGGTTTCAGCTCCAATGAACAACAATAGAATAACTTGGGGCAATGCATGCAGCTCACCTTATAATTTGCACATCCGAAGAACCTTCGACCTGGGTTCTTTTGTGTTCCAGATTTCCTCAATGTTGTTGGTTCTCCGCAATAACAAAAGATCCCAAAATCGGGATCACCACTTCGATTGTTACCCAAACTACTTCCTTCTATTAAATGGGTTGCTTTCCTTATGATTCTCCTCCTATAATGTAAAAATTGGCAAAGAATTATCTAATTCTAAGGCCACAATGTGTGCAGCAATATCTAAATGTCTTTGCAGTAGTAAAATCAATTGAGAATCAAATCCAAGTCACATAGGGTGCTCTTTGCCATAGTTCACATAATACTAAAGGACTACAGGGGAGGTAGCAACCAATTTTTATTAGGTAAAATCCTGGCTGTTATGTGAGTACAAAAATTCAAAGTAACTATGCTTAAGTGAAACTTCGAGGAAATGTAGTTTGATGAAGCATGAGCCAACATAGAGGGAGAGTATACCAGAATATGTGAAGCACTTGATCCAGATCTCAGACCAATGTCGTAGGATAAAACATGGGCCCATTCACTTAATTTAAACGTCCATCTAAAGAAAATAATTCATCTTAGAATTTGAATAAATGTGGAGGGAAGGGTTGGATTATGATAATAATAAAAATAAAAAGTTTCACATTCAAAATTTACCCACCCATATGAAGCCCGTTTATCAGTCAAGAATCCCCCAGCCATAACCTAGTGTCCGATCCCTTCATCAAAACAAAGGGTCAAGTGGATCATATTGTTCAGACTAAGAAAAATCTCTCCTTTTTAGTACCCAAAGCCACCATCTTCGAGTTTTTTAGGAAAGATGCCATACTAATCAAAATAGTTTGCTGATTTCGAATCCCAAAAAAAAAGCCCTAATTTTTTGCCGATTTCGAATGGGCAAAACAAGCCCTAACCAAAATTTTTTTTTGGGATTATCTAATCATCATATTAGATTCAACCCGTCAAGTTTCATTCTTATAAAGATAATGAGGAAAACCAATCCTATTGCCTTTACAATCAAAACACAGCACTTGAAAAAAAAAAACGATTATGTTGCCTTTCTTTCACGCAGCGAAAAGAAGCTAGTTTCACAAGGAATGAGAATTCAAATAATAACTGATAAATAGCACAAAAAGCTCAAATAAGCAACAAAAAGGATGGATAAGCTGTTACGGTTTGCAAAATCACACATCTACTAACACCATTCCAAAATCGAAATCGAAACCCTAACAAAAAGGGGTTCAAATCAGTCAAACAGTGAAGAGAGCTCCTGTCATCAGACAGCCCCATTTTTTCCCCTTTGAAGTTGATATTACAGCCCCATTTTTTCACCGCGCAATACTACTCGTATCAATAAATCATTTCCAATATATGAAAGGTCAACTACCCTAATTCAATCCCAAACATGGGACTAATATTTCAGAAAATTATTGCCCAGTAAAATGATTACATTCAAGCAAACTGTAAGTTACAAATTTTCCCAAATTTCGTTTCTCATATACAACTAATCAAAATAAAAACCATCTACTAACACAATTCCAGAATCGAAATTGAAACCCTAACAAAAAGGGGTTCAAATCAGTCAAACGGTGAAGAGAGAGATACTTTATTTGGTTCAATCACGTTCTCCAGTCGAACTTCTTCGTTCTTCTTCTTCTCCTCTTCGTTCTTCGTCGTTCGTCCTAAAAAAAAATCTAATTTTTGAGAAATTTCTTCCAAACCAGATTTTAATTTTTTTGAACGAGAGAGAAAAATATGACAGAGATACCTCGTTCTCCAGTCAATCTTCTTCGTTCTTCTTCTCCTCTTCATTCTTCGTCGTTCGTCCTAAAAAAAAAAACCTAATTTCTAAGAAATTTCTTCCGATCCAGAATTTTCGAGTTCGAAATTTTTCGAGTTCGAGAGAGAGAGAGAGAGAGATACCTTGGCTGGTTGGTGCGGGACGTCGTTCGTCTTCGTCTTCGTTCTTCTTCTCTCTTTGTTCTTCGCGTTTCTCTTCTCGTTGTCTCTCTCTCTCTTTGATATGTCGTAAGTGGTGAAGTGAAATGAGAAGGGGGAAAGTGTGGGGGGAGGGGAAAAAGTGTAATTATTGGAGAGTTTTTTGGCTTTTTTAATCCAAGTCGTTGGATTTTAATCCAACGGTTCACATTTCAATCCCGCACCATTCTAATATCCGGGATCCTAGAGGAGAACCAGAGTGAGCAAATTGGTATGGATAAACAAACTTAACAACAATGCTAAAAAAATACCTCACATTGTAATAAGCAAAGTTACAAGTCTTTTAGCAAATAACCAAATTCCACTCATTCCATAACCAAACTTAATAATTTTTACCAATAACCAAAACTCAATAATCAAACCCAATAACCCAATTCAAAACTAAAAAATACCCCACATTAGAATCGTCTCATCGAGAAGAATAATTTGGTGTGGTCGGATGCATGATTAGAACTCATTTGTAATTGGACATTGGTGCATTGCGTATTGTGGGGGTTTTTTTTTTATAGGGATGCAAAAATAAACAATGTGGAGGTAACGTTTGTTAAGTTTAATTATGAACTAAATGGATAATCAAATGCTGACGTGACACATTTTGGTTATTGATTTTGATTATTCCCATTGCGGATGCTCTGACAACTTTTGATTATCAAATTTTGATTAGTCCATTGTGGATGCTCTAAGAATAGAATTTGTCCCTGTACTAAGGCTCCGTTCTAGTTTCATAAAAAATGAACTTTTAGAAAAGGAAGGTAATTTCAAGCTCAAAAATTATGTGTTTATGCAAATAATTTTTCTACCAATATGGATCTTGTTTGATAGATCTCATTGAGATCTTTTAAACGGTGCACAAAAATTAAAAAATTATTTTTCATTTTCATTATATTTGAGTTTGAAATTACCTTCCTATCCTCATGGAGTACTTTACAAGCTGTTGGCTAAATAAGCCAAATGGCTTATTTTTTTGTCATTATTCAAATTTTTTCCTCATTTATTAGTTTTTTGTTAATTTTTTGGGAATTATTGTTTCGTCATGACGAGAAGAACCTAAAAAGTAAAAAATAACAATCGAAATCCAATTTTTTTAATAAAGAAGAAAAAATTGTCTTATTTTTGTCTCTATTAAAAAAAAAGGTTTCAATCGTAATTTTTTGCTTTTTATTCTCCTTGTCATCGCGAAGCAATAATTCCCAAAAATTGACAAAAACTAACACATGCGAAAAAATTTTTGAATAAGGACAAAAAAATAAGCCACTTGGATTATTTAGCTGAACAACCCTTGTACTAACTTCTCTTCCGGTCTTCGGTTCTTGTCAGGAATATTATACGGCAAAGTCACTTCCACAAAAATTAATTACCACTAATTTTTTGATGACCATCTCTCATGACTGCAGTTTGGGTAGCATGTAATATGTTACCATTGTGTTGGTTCTCTAGTCATGTAATCTATCAATGCAGCGATGACACATCATATTATACCAAAATATAGTCACGAGAGATGGTCACATAGCATTGCTTGCAAATCAAAGTGAAGTGAAGAAAAAGTGAATTTACTTTCTTTTGAGTGTTAAATTTGACAAAAGAATTATGCAAGAAAATCAAATTTTGGTTGTTCATCTTAAAAAAAAAAAAAAGGAAACAAAAGGAATAAAGAGAGATAGGGAGAATGATGGTGCCAAATTGAGAATGAAGGGAGGAGAGAATTTTACTACGACACTCAAATTCTTTATCTTTTGAAGATTTATTTTTAAGGGAAAGTGAATCTTAATTGGAAAATTTATTTTTTGGGTTCCAATATTTTTCTGGTAACTGAACATTATAAAACATGTGGAAAGTTAAATTTGTAATCCTTTCTTGATATATGAATGAGGCCTAAGAGCATCTCTAATCCTGACTCATTCTTTTACTCAGGTTCCGTTCAGTTACCAGGAATGTTGTACCAGAAAGACTAGAAAGTTATTCTCAGAAAAAGTTAAGTAAAGTGAAATAAAGGAAAAAGAAATCTATTTTCCTGTGAGTGTTCATTTGACAATTTTTTTTTTGCAGGAAAATTAAAATTTAGTGGTTCATTTACAGGGAAAAGACACTTATAAGAAACTTCTTTATTTTTATTCTCATGGCTAATTTTAAATAAAAGTAACTTTGAGAGCTAAATAATAGGCTATCATATTTCAAAAACTAACACATACAGAAAATGTATTTTATCTAATGCAAAGCTTTAACATGAAATGAAAAAATCGACTTGCAATTCCCTATTCAATTTGCTATATTTTGAATGGTCATGCAAATCCGTTATTCAAATTGACATTATCTGATAATCAACTGTACAAATGAAATTTAAAAAATAAGTAGATGATAACTAAATAAATAAATATTAAACAACCGTGCTTGATTAGTTGCAGATGCAAAAATTCACTGAAAATTAGTTAGTACAAAGCAAAATTGAAGACCAATGACAAGATAAATAAATACTTCCAAAAAAAATAAACTACCAATCTTTTTCCACCACGATTATCTCAGAAAGAACCATAGTAGTCAAAATTGTTGTTGCTCATGTAAATCTCAAAGTGTCTTTCTAAGAACCTAATTCGTATTTTTTTGGTATTGGCGTCATTCACTTTTTTCTTACCCGCCAATTATTTTGGCCCCACAATGGAGAAAACTTTTCCCGTGATGAAAAATCCTATACTTTTGGCCGGATCACTTTTGCAAGAAAATAAATCTTGCAGGAAATGTAATGATCCTGATTTTTGGTAAATAAAATTTCGTTAAAAATTTAAATTTTATTTTTATTACCTGGATTTGCTTTTAAAATTACTTTTTTTATTTCTAATAATCCGTCATAATTAGATTTGAGACTTATAAAATTTTATCTTTTCGCACCGAACAATTTAGTCATTTTCTAAAGACAAGTATACTTATAAAAGCACTTATATATTTTCCTAACGAGTTAAATAAAATTTTTAAATTATATTTCTTACCTAGAAATCATACTTGGCTAATAGAATTAGTTGGAGAAACCCAACCACCGATTCATCTAGTTACTTTCTCCTAACCATAGATGAACCTTTAGCCATTGGACAATAAAAGTTAGAAAAACTTTTATCCATTGGAAAATAGGAAACCTAGATTTTCCACCCAAGGTACCATTCTAGATTTATTGAAGTACATATATAAGATTATATATAGATTTATGTACTTCATAGATTTATATAAGCCTGCTTAAAGGACACCTCCTTTAAACCATTGGTCAATACATGCTAGGGTAAACATTACCCCTTGAATAATAAGGTTAGTCTACCGACAAGTACTAGGATTTTATTAAATAGTCATTTCCTAGATTTTCCATGTGATTATATTTTTTTTAAAATATGTATATGTACCTTATAAATCTATTGCCCTAGATTTTCTAAAGATATTGTTATATATAAATATGTGTACTAAAGTACTCTAATATAATAATGTAATAGGAACATGTGCTTATTAGATTAGTTTATTAAGAAATCTTGACCTTATAATTTTTTATTGGATACTTGAAAATCCTACTAGATTAGTTTATTAAGAAATCTTGACCTTATAATTTTTTATTGGATACTTGAAAATTCTACTAGATTACATAGTACATTGTGTACTTCTATATATACTTGGACATATATAGATGCATGTACCTTATAAAGTTATTTTTCCTAAATTTGCTAAGTACACCTATATATTTATATATAGGTATATGTACCTCATAGCCATTATTATATTTCTAAAGGAATCCTAGACCATACTCCTAACATTTGCCTATTGGATAATAAATACTAGGGGAATTTTTACCCCATGTATAATAGAAAACCTAGACTTGCCATTGACCTCCAAAGATATTGTACTAAGATTTTTAGGTACACATATATGGTTATATATAGATATGAGTACTTCTTAGCTTATTTTATTTATAGGAATCTTGACCATATCTTCCCCTAGATTTTTCTAGGTACTTATATGTAGATATATATACATAAAATATTATTTTAGGCATGCCTATTTATGTCTAAAGGACATATAGACTTTCCTAGAAAGTCTTAACCATTGATTAATAACTACTAGGGAAAGTTTTATCCCTTGGGTAATAAAAAGATAGTCATGCCAATAAAATATTTAGACTAGATTTCTTATGTACTTAAATATACTTATATATGCATAGTTATATATATATATATATATATAGGTACCTTGTACTAGTGAAAGATATGGAGAGATATGGGAAAGATTGGGAGAGTACCTTGATATGATTTACTTATGCATTTCTTTAAGTCAAATCTATCCACCATTGTCCTTTTATATATAACTTACTAGACCAAATCTTGAACCATCCCTTCATTCCTTAATCAAATCTTCCCAAAATCTACCCAAAGTACAAAATCTAGTCTTCCATTGATGGTTACTTGTACACTACCCTTCAACCTACCCACCAAGCCATGCCTTGACATGACAAAAGGAAGAAAAAAAAAATCAAAGATGAGAGAGAGAGAGAGAGAGAGAGAGAGAGAGAGAGAGAGAGAGAGAGATAGATTTGGATGAGGGAGAGGAGAGAGGGAGCTTTGGCCTATAAATAACAAGCTCATTACAAGTCATTCTCACATCTTCACTCTTTACTCTCACTTCTCTCTAGAATTTCTAAACTTTCTTAGTTCCAAAGTTTAAGTCTCTTTAAGTTTCTTGAAGTTCTTGAGAGCTACCACCAAACCACCTCAAAAAACCACCCCTAGATCTTTAAAGTAGTCTAATTTAGTACGCAAAGTTGTTTCTAGGAAGAGAAAACCCATCTCTCTTCCTTTCGAAGCACTTCGGAGCCGTTATGCCGCCGATTCGCAAAACCGACGACCTATTCTCAAAACTGACCAACTGCCAAGAAGAAAGGTAGAGTCTCTTTGTCCACTAAACTCTACGTATAGTGTAGAACCATATGTTGGAAGGTAGCATGTCTTTACTCTTTAGTTCACAGTATAATATAGAATATCCTTAACCGTTTTCTTTAAGTAGATAAGGTTATCTATCATTTATAAGGTTTAAAATGCATGATAGTTACAACTTAATTTCGCTAATGGAAGTATGAGCATGTTAGAATAATCGACTTTTACTCTAATAAACATATGTTGTTTTGAACTTCCCACAAATGGAGGAAAGAACGGTTTTCGAAAGATAAAACCTATCGTTTGATAGAAGTATTCGTATTTTGATCTTTAGGATGGTTATGAGCATGTATACATAATTGTTAGAATTACTTGTCTTGTTGTGTGCTAAAGCATAAGTGATTTTCACTCCAAAGGCATCCGTACATGTGGCGTTATGCTTTAAGTTGTGGTTTGAGCATGATGATTAATGTAGAGTTGGATGATCTTGCTAGTTTAATTTCAAGATTACAATGAATTATTTATGATTACGTATGTGAAAAATCCTACCTTGAAGTTGTTGCATGAAAACGAGACACAGAAATCGAGAAAGTAGAAATATGGCACCTAAGGTGTGGTTAATGATGAGATGTGTTTTGAAAAAATAGAAATATTTTGAAACCACAAATGAGGCCGGACGTGGTAGCCCATTGTGTGTGCGTGTGTGTGTGTGTATGTGCCAATGGGAACCCGGAGCTGCGGAACCGAGGTAGGGTGTGTGGCTTGGTTACTGCGGAGAGGTGCCAATGCCGATTGTGTTCCAATGGGAACCCGGAGCGGTGGAATCATTGTGCGGATACTCGAAAACCCGGAGCGGCGGAACCGAGGTTGGGTATATAAAAATGATTTTAGAAATGTCGATTTGGAAAATGAAAAGTGAAAAATGGAGACACGGTTTATGAGATATTGCGTAGGAGAAACTCAGAAATCACGGACACCAACATTAGTTGAATAGTGAATATGGATGTGTCATTGTTAATTATTTTGTTAAATACGCATGTACTATGTGGATCTCACTGATTCTATGCTCTATTATGTGTAAGTTATGGGTTAGCGGGTATGAGATTATTCTGCTGAGCTTTCGTAGCTCATGGTGTTGTCTTTGGTGACCTTGACATATTATACTGGTGGCGACGTTGGTATAATATATCAGACTTGTAGATGAATAGGGAGAACTCTACACCTTGAAGACTTTCGAAGACGAGGAGCTGGCTAGCATGGAGGAGCCGGCGAAGCAGTAGATAAGAACCCCCGTTTCCCCTCATCTTGTTGAATAAAAGTACTCTTGTGAGAATTATGACGTAATATTGAGTCAGATTCTATTTTTATTTTCAATGAAAATGTCTATTAAACGTTCTCAAAATTCGGGGCATTACAGGAAAACTTAAAAACATATTTCCCACTACTTTCCTGCCAACTGAACACTATAAAAATCATGAGAAAATTGATTTTTCCATCTTTTCCTGTACTTTTCTGGCAACTAAACGGGGCCTTAGTGTTCTAAATGGCGCTTGACGCTAGTTGGGCGGTTGGCTTTTTTTTAAAATTATTATAAATCTTTTGTGCAGTATTGTAATGCCACCGACACCATTTTCAGTCTTCCATTTTTTGTTCCAAGTTTTTTTAAAACACAGTAGACTAGTTATTTAAATGGGGTTCCAACTTCCAAGTGACCCTGTGAGTTTGTGGCTCTGTGAGAAATGAGCATATTGAGAAAGACGAGGGAGAAGAGGCAGATGCGAGAAAGAGACAAGAGAGATCAGAGAAGAGAGAGAGAAATGAGACACAAGAGAGAGAGAAGAAGAAGAAGAAGAAGAGGAGGGATGCGAGAGCGAGAGAGACAAATCGGCGAGTCGGCGACGACGATCGTACATTAATTCTCGCCTGGAGTGAATTGGGTTTGGGAAGGGCTAGGGATTCGGTTGCTATGAACTTGGAAGACAATGAATAGGGTTTGTGGGCTAATATGTAATTGTAGTATATGTAAATATGCTTTTGTAAAATTACATATTAACCCCTTTTATTCCAATTCCTTCAATTTAGTCCCGCCAAGGCTGCCGAGATGCCCGTCAAACTCCGCCAAGCATCCCAGACCGCCATTTCAAATGCCTAGGGGTATAGGCGTGGCAACAGGATACCGCCAAGTGCCTATGCGGCCGACTTGACCGCCATTTAGAACACTGCTTTTGCCCATATATTTGGGTCAAAAGTTTCATTAGAGTATGCCATCTTCAATGGTAAGTCTCTCCTTCTTTAATCACATATCTAATGTTTTTTTATATTTTTCCTCCAAAATATGAATCAAAATGGCATATTTAGAAAGTGAAATGAGCTGTTGAGAAACAAAAATATAAAAAATACAAAACTATGAATACACAGTCAACAAATTCAATGATACAATGAAACCAACAGTAAAAGACTCACAATCAAAAGAAAAACAGAAGTTTGACATGCTTATAAAAGACGTAAACATTTGAAAACCAATCGGTCTCAAATCTTTTTTAGTTTTTAGTGATTTCCTTTTATGTGTTAGTCTTGTCAAGCGTAATCAATAAAGTAAACAATTCCATACTAATTTTTGGGAAATAATCAACATAACCACAAATCCAATTTGAATTCCCGCTACTTCACAATGAGCTGTGCTACGTGCACAGCAAGTTATGCACAAAGAGCTTTTTCTTCCGCCTCGGATCGCACAAAAATGATCGGAGCCGCTCATTTTGTTCAAAATATGTCGTTTAAGGTCTTTGTAAAAAATGAGGTTCGTTCGATAGCGTTAGAGACGTTAACAAAACACCCAAAATACTCTCTGCTTCACATTTTCTCCTTGGATGGCGGATTTCACATGTCCTAATGAGATTTAGGGCTTGAAATACGTATTTTTACGATATTTTTCTTTTTTTTTTTTGACTTCACTCATTTTCTTCTTTTTTAGACTTCTCCATCCTACAAACTATTGTATAAAACGTCGGTTAAAGATAATGGACAACAAATGGAACAAAATTGGATTCTTTATTCTATGAGCAAGCACGGATTAACTAAAATGACTGGAACACATCCGATGCACGTAAGCCCCTCATCAATGGTCTTGATTCTATGAAGAACAAACACAAATTAACTAAAATGACCTTAGATCGGAATACATCCGATGCACATAGATCCTTCATCAATGGATAGTATCCATGTTATTTTATCAGTGTTAGGTTATTCTGGTTTTTCTAAGCGACCTCAGTTGTAACTTGTAATATAACTTGTTCGTCACTGCCTACGCCCAAGTACTCAAAAGGCCCACAATCCCAAAACGAATCAAATGCACATTCATTCATTAGGGACGAGACAAAAAGCTTCTCATTTTCAATCTGCTCGATAAACACCACCACCCCGACCACCACCAACGAGAGAGAGAGAGAGAGAAGAGAGAGAGAGAGAGAGAGAGCTTAGAGAGAGAAATGAGAGGCGACGAGAAGAGCAGCATCAGCAATCGCACTGGCTCATCTCCTTCCTGTCTTTCGCATTTCTGGTCCTCTGCTCTCAGAACCAAGTCCCTACCTCCTCCCCAATCGGAAACCTCCTCCATCCGCGTAATCCCCGGCGGCGACGGCCTCGTTCGCCGCCTCGGCCTCTTCGACCTAATCCTTCTCGGCATCGGCGCTTCCATCGGTGCCGGAATCTTCGTCGTCACCGGCACCGTCGCCCACGATGCCGGACCTGGTCAGTTTATGTTTCAATATCGATTCTTTTGATATTACCAGTTTGGATCATTGTTTATTTGACTTGTTAGCATCAGTTTGAGTTACAATTTGACTTAGAATCAGTTTGACGTAGCATCAGTTTGAATCTGTAATGCATTTTTATTCATATCTGGCAAATATTAATCCTTTTGTTCACGTTGTATCTCAAAGACGGCCAATTATTTTGTGGAACGGTTCCATTGTGTGTGCTCGGTTTTGAAGTTTTGTTGAGTTAGAATTGACTCTTTCTGTTCTCAGGTCGTTATGGAGGTAAGACCGTAAGAGTAATAAATACTTCATAGTTGAGCTCGAATTTCAATGGATTCTCCGATTTGGGCCATCTTTTAGCTGTGATAGCATGATTTGAGGTTTTATCCACGTACACTGTGGATTTTTCTTCGTATTTGGGGAAGGATTGATATTTTTGTTGCTACTTCATCACAAGATTTCGTTTCGTATTGGCTCTTTCAGAATTCTGATTTTTTTTTGGTTATCAAGAATGAATTGAGCTGGAATTATAATGGATGCTGTGAATTTCGATTACCGCATAGATTCATTTCTAGCTGAAACATGGAGAGTGGAGAGATAAGAAAGAGAAAATAGTGAAGTATAGACTTTGTTTGGTTTAAGTCTTAGAAAGTTATTTTTGAGAGTTGAGTGGTAATGAGTGGAGAGAGATAGAGAGAGATATTTATTGAAAACTGTGCCGAGAGTTAAAAGTTGCTTCCAAAGTTGGGAACCAAGCGGAGTGATGATTCTCTTCACTCGTTTTGCTGGGGAGAAAAGGTTCAACAAATAGAATAAGGCTTCTTTTGTGCGGAGAGGGAGAGAGAGGCTAAGTGCCCAAAAGGTGGAGAAAGAGCGGGGGCTATATTGGTTACAAGTAAATATTTACTATGGTTTTTTAGTATTTGGAAATTGGATTTGAAAGGTAAGATATGATTATTTACTACATAAGAAGCTATCATTGTCTGCAAGTTGCATTCCTTACATGTCAGAAGTTCAGCTCTCATCCCCAAAAATATTTAATTTCTAGAGATACTCTGTCTGTCATCGTGCCTGTGTAAGGAAGGGCGCAATTATGCAGACGGCTTTTAGTGATAGGCTTATAGCCTAGTTAGTAGTTAGTATTGATTCTTCTGAAGCATTTAGCATCTCTGGACAGACCATGTGAGCTTGTGAATCGCCATTCTGCAGGTTAAGAACTAAGAAGTATTTGCCTGTGGTGGAGGAACTTAGTTGCAAGAAGCGGAAGAATATAGAAGCTCCCAAGGTTGGGAACGTGTAGATATATTATGAAAATAATGTATCGTCGAGTATTCACTTTAAAACTGCTATCATTTTAGGCAGGGGCGGCTCCACCTTAAAAAAAAAAGAACACTAAAAATTTGGAACTTTGTACATATAATTATTTTTCTTTAATATTGTTGTCACTAAATTACTCTTACACAACAAAAATAAATAAAAACTCAACCAAATTTGTGAGTAATTAGATAATATAGCTCAAGAGAACAAAATAAACTAGGCTCAACATATTGTCAACCAAAATAAATGTCTATTTCATATAGAGCTTTACAATGCAAAATTTCTCTTTACGTTTTTGTTACCATTGAACAAAAGTTTTGGAGCTGCCCTTGATTTTAGGAAGAAAAATTATGGGCCAAGTCCACCTTAAGTGTAAGAAATGGGCTAGAGTCACAATATATGGTTTTTGTTTAAGATATCATGACTTGGGCTAGCTATATGAGTTCATCAAAAATAGATTAATAAAGCCTAGTGATAAATCCCTGTTTTCCTATACAAAGATAATACAAAAGCTCCCAATCTCCCATCTTCGTAAGGAGCGAGCTCCCATTACGATGAAAGTGGGCTCCCATCAAACTCCTTCATTGGAAGCGCAAAAGCGGTTTCCCACGATGGGAACAACACCACTTTAGGAGTTCCATGCTACTAAGAGTTGAATAGGTGGGGGTGCTAATCTTGGTGTAGGGATATTGATTTTCTGCCAGGGAAGGGCTTAGGTCGATAGCTAATCTATTGGTTGAGGGTAGTGTGTTAGACTATTGGGTATTGAGGTGTGATAACAGCTTAACTTCGTTTGTGAAACAGAATGTTTTGTGAGACTTGTCCATTTCAATTAAAGGTGGTACGTGATGCTTTAGTTTCATGGGTCTCATAGGCTTGAATCGCTTGATTTCAACAATGTTATCTTTTGAAATTTATTACATGGCATCAGCACCTTGTCTCTGTTAATATTTTGGGAGTTATCAAAGGGGGATATGTTACTGAAAACCAAAGTGTGGTGAGTTTTAAAAACTTGCATGTATATTCCATGTCCCAGATTATTCCGAGACATACCAGAGGTAATTTTCATTTACCCTGAATTAGCGTTGTAGATTGACATGCTTAATTTCTGTTCCTTGCCATTTTAGGATCGTACAGCTCTAAACTGTCACAAATTGGCATGTTCAGGTCTTGTTTTATGCGTGCTGTGTGTTTGTGTCGCTTTACATGCTTCATGGGTGCTTATATTTTGTTATGCAAAACCTGCACCGGCTTTTTGGGTTATTGTTGAACTCTATCATCAAGACAGAACTTCATTGCTTTAGAAGAATCCAATTGAGAAGCTATAAATTGCCATTTGACTTCATTTTTTGCTTTGCTGAAATTTTCCTGCTGTTTCTTGTGATCCTCACACTCTCTCTTCTGCTTGAATACAGGAGTCACAATTAGTTTTGTACTCGCTGGCGCATCTTGTGTACTCAATGCGCTATGCTATGCCGAGCTAGCTTCTCGGTTTCCTGCTGTTGTAGGCGGAGCATACCTATATACATACACAGCTTTCAATGAGCTTACTGCGTTTCTCGTGTTTGCGCAACTGATGCTTGACTACCATATTGGTGCTGCTAGCATAGCAAGAAGCTTAGCAAGCTATGTAGTTGCAGTACTAGAGCTCTTTCCCTTTTTCAAGGGTAACATACCAAGCTGGATTGGGCATGGTGGTGAGGAGTTTTTGGGAGCCCTATCTATTAATGTATTGGCTCCAATTCTCCTAGTGCTTCTTACGATAGTTCTTTCTTTGGGAGTCGGAGAATCGTCTGTATTAAACTCAGTCATGACTACAGCAAAGGTGATCTTTGTATTTCTTCAATGGAGCTGTTAGTTAAGGATCTCAATGGCAATATCTGAACATGTATTTGCATTTAGTAAGACCTGTTGAAGCATTGCAAAGGAAAGTGCTCACTTGGCACTTGTAATAAGGGTCGGGTATACATGTCTGACATACTTTAAACGTAAACCCCTCAAATATGTTTTGCTTGAGTTTTACTATATAAGAATCCATTACTTAAATTTTGTGCATAAATACACCATGTTTACATAAGAATTTTGAATTCTAGCTGCATTCTAACCATAGTGTCTTTGGACTGGAGAATTTGGATAATCTGACGTAGCAAATAAATGCAACCCTCCACGCGAATGCAAGTTCATGCTACACAAGAGGAGAGATATATGTTTACATGGTTCAAGTGGTTACGGCCTTATGGGAATTATGCTGCCTTTTTTCTTCCCGGTAGGATGGGAATAAATTGTGTCTGGTACTAATTGGTAGTTCATATTTGCATTGTAGCTTGATTATAGTTGTTAAAAAATGTTACGCTGTGCTAGCTAATTTTGACATGGGTTTGCTGCAGGTAATAATTGTTATTTTCGTCATAATTGTTGGGTCTTTTGAGGTTGATGTTTCAAATTGGTCTCCTTTTGCTCCAAATGGTTTTAAAGCAGTACTGACGGGAGCAACTGTAGCATTCTTTGCATTTGTTGGATTTGATGCAGTTGCTAATTCAGCTGAAGAATCGAAAAGACCACAAGTAAGTTTTAGTGAGATAGATTTGATGGTTACGGAACTACGGTTGTTTTGATGCTTAACGTGGACATTTTGGTTTGTCATGTCTGATATGCTGTTGTGCTTATGTAATGTAAAATGACATTTCAGCGGGACTTGCCATTAGGCATCATGGGCAGCCTTCTCATTTGTGCGGCATTGTATATTGGTGTTTGCTTAGTCTTAACTGGGATGGTACCTTACCAGTTCCTAGGAGAAGAAGCTCCTCTGTCTGAAGCTTTCACATCGAAGGGTTTGAAATATGTTTCTGTAATAATCAGCATTGGTGCTGTTGCTGGACTTACGACTACGCTTCTAGTTGGTCTTTATGTCCAGGTAAAATGCTGTTAACTTTCACATTGTTGATATTCCTTCATCACATGTATGGCCAGTCTAAGTGGTGGTTTTTTCAAACAAGCAGTCTAGGTTATATCTTGGGCTTGGAAGGGATGGTTTACTACCTTCAATTTTTGCTAAAGTGCATCCGATACGCCACACTCCCATACACTCTCAGGTTTGGGTTGGATCTGTTGCCTGTGTCTTGGCGGGGCTGTTCAATGTGCATGTGCTCTCACACATTCTTTCAGTTGGCTCATTGGTATGTTCCTATCCAGCTTCCATGTTTAGCAAGTTCAGCTTCATAAATGTGCCTCTTCTTAATTTAGCAAAAGTTGGATCAATCTTCTGCATTTGCATTTGAAATGAATTGCATTGAATTACCAATCACAATATGCATAGCCCTTGTTTCTAGAGAAGCATTTCTCCAACTCTTTGGTTGCATGGCATGCTATGATGAAGGATTGAGGATTTCAGGGCGTAAAAATTGGTGAAAACTCTTCTTGTTCAAGGATTTTGGTCTAATTCAGAACTAGGTGTATGCACGCTAACACGAGCCCTCTGGTTTGTTTCAGACAGGCTATTCTGTTGTCTCAGCATGTGTGGTAACCCTTCGCTGGAAGGATAAGAGCTCAAGTCAAGTTTCTAGAAGGTGGATATCAAGCTGGAGGGAAGGTGTCCTTTGCCTAATCATAATTGCTTCTTGTGGTTTCACTGCTGGAGCTGTCTACCGTTTCAATGCTTCATTTGTGTTTCTGATTGTGGCTGTTATAGCTGCAATCTTTGCCGCCGCTGCTCTTTACTTACGTCAAGTAAGTACAGTACAGTTTGTTTTTTGCTGATCAAAGAAAAATAAGTACATTTTAATGATGTACTTTTTTTTTTTTTTTTGATAAGTAAATGATTATATTAGCAACGAGGCATTAAGGGAATGCCGCCCATATACAAAAAGAGCTCGAAGACAAAGAGGCCCTATACACCACCATGTGAATTGAAAAGAACAAACCAATCTAAAAACTGATCAAGAGAAGGATTACACTCTCTTTTCCCCCAGCTATACAAGCTATTCACCAAAAAACTTTTAAGTCTAACCAACGAATTTTCGATTCCTTCAAAATATCTTGAATTTCTCTCGCCTGATAATCCACATCAAGCAAAGAGGAACCATGGCCCAAACATGCTGTCAATGTTCTAAATGGCGCTTGGCGGTAGTAGGGCTGAGACCCACCTCCAAGCGCCAAGCCGCCTAGGCGGCGCCAAGCAATTCGGCGGATTTTTTTATTTTTTTTAACAAACCATGATCCAATCAAACTATATTCCATGTATCCATAATGCAAGTTCAAACTTCAAAGTATAAACCCAAATGAAATTAAGTAGTAGCAACTAGCAAATAAGTTGAATAAGATAATAAGTAGCAGGGCTTCCAAAGGCCTCCAAAGACGCCGACGACGCCGCCAAGGCCGCCTAGGCGGCCGCCAAACACTGCCAAACCTCCCTAGGCGCCAAATCAAACGCCAAGGGCTATTGGCGTGGCGGCAGGGTACCTCCAAGCGCCTAGGCGGCCGCCATTTAGAACACTGCATGCTGTCTACTCTTCCTAACTCTGACGCCCCTCCACGCAATTAAGAGTTCCACTACATTCCTCGGCATAGCCCATAGCAACCCAAACCATGACAACACCAAGCACCAAAGCTCCCATGCCACCGCACAATGAATGAGGAGATGATCGACCATCTTCGCATCCCTTTTGCACATACAACACCAGTTAACAATTATTCTCCTCTTTTGAATCAAATTGTCTAGAGTAAGAATCTTGCCTTGGGCCGCATACCACACAAAAAAACTCACTTTCAAAGGCGCCCTAGTTTTCCAAATTGCTTTCTAAGGGAGAGAAGTATTACCTAAATCACCTAACAATTGGTAAAAGGATTTCACCTCAAATGATCTTGATTTAGCCAACTTCCATCGCATCTAGTCCCCCCCCAACTCCTATACCATGAGTATTATACACTCTAGCAATCAAAGATAACAACTCCTCCTCCCGATTATGAGTGTCCCTCCGTAACTGAATGTCCCAAACTGTAGCCCCATCACTAACTTGAAGATAATTAGAAACAGATCCCTCCCTGTCACAATCCAAACTATAAATACTCGGAAAGGAATCTCGAAGGCTCATCCCCACACCACACATCATTTTAATGATGTACTTGTAGTATTGACAAGGCGACAACTATAGATTCTTGCATATTGTTTGTGCCATGATTCATGAATCCCGAAAAAAATGAAGTGCAGAATAAAGGGCATTTCTAGACGGCCAATTATTTAGCAACCCGAGAACACTATTGAATTGATTCAATCAAGCGAAGAAGCTAATATACCAGCTTTTAAGAATCAGTTATGTTGCTTGTTGTTTATAAAGTGTTTTTATTAGATTCGGAATCTTAATCTAATGAAAAATGTCTTATGACTAAGGTGGGCTAGTCCAACTCTTGCAGTTCATGCTAGGCAAGGTAAGATTAGGGGTCCAAGGACTCAGTGGAATTCATTTGATTGATGTTAAGAGCCCCTGATTCCAGGAGAAAGCCTAATGTTGGATGACCTAAGATTGAGAATGGTGCTTGTTGCTTGGTGGGCTGCTCTGAGCATGTGCTAGGATTGTATGAAAGGTGAAACTAGGGTTCAAGGGTAGATTTTGGATTCAACTGGTTGAGTCTTAAGGCTGATTTTTGTTTGAATTTGGACGAAAATAGTCTTCTGGCTTCTTTTTTTTGGTTATTAGGGAACGTGTCTATGTTTTAAGGCGTGAAATGGCAGGATAAGTAGGATTAGGGTTTTGGATTCAGCGTTCCAGGGATAATTAGGGTGAAAGGAGCTTGATTTGTGGTTTTGAGCCATGCATAAGCGAACGTTTAATTCCTGAGACACAGCTAAGTGCAGGTCTAGTGCTTCTGGCACGTCGAGACGAGGTGCATCAGAATGTTGGATTGGCTTCTTCGTGTTGTTTTATGATTGTTGATTTTAGACAGCAGCCACGTGTATTACAGCTATTTTCCATATTGCAACGAGTTTAGTGTTCAAACAATATAAATCCTAGAGTTCAAGTTTGCTGGAAGAACTGCTCAGCACTTGAGAAATCTTTTTTGCCTTGGCTCCAGGTTTGCTCTTCTTCTTCGTCCTTTTCTTCTTCTTCGTCTTATTCCTCCTCTTTTTGTCTTTTCTTCATGGTATTGTTGCTGCTAGAACAAACTACTCAGCCTACCCCTTTTCTGTATTTTCCTGCTTGATTAACTCAATTTCTCATCTATTGTGCCCAACATCTTCTCATCATCTTCTTCTTCAGCTTGGTGGATCCTTTTTTCCCCCCTCTCACCTATGCTCCAGGTTCTTCCTTCTTATTTCTTCCTTCTTATTTCTTCCTTTTTTTGGATGATAGGTACCTTCACTAGTCAGTAGTCAGTACAATAGTGTCAACCAGTTTTCCCCTATTTTGGTTTTATTGAATTTCACTAGTCAGTACAGTAGATTAGAAAAACAATGTCGACCAGTTAGTACTTTGGAATGGTAGATGCTTGTTATAATACTTAATCTGTGTATGTATATTGTTAATCTCTGCTTGCATATGTTCGAATCTTGAATTGTTTTTCTGTGCTATATTTGCTATTTTTTCTTGACAACGTGCATCTTGCTTTAGTGAAGTATGCGTCTCACTTCAAGACTTGTGGTTAGGTCCCTAGAGACTTTTGGCGCCGATTGCTTTTCATCTACGCTGTGCATTAAGAGTGTCAGAAGTAGAAAGAGTGTAAATCTTTAGTACCATGTCAATGGCTTTCTAGGGATCTCACCTAAAAGAAACTAGTGGAGTCTCACCATTGTAAGTTCTTGAAGCAATTAATTCATCATCTTATTGTCTTCTACTGTCATTAGAGACTTGCTTCTGTACTAGTAAGCTTTTTCTTCTAGGGCATGAATCCAGTATGATGATGAGGTTTGCAATCTGATGGAAAATTCCTAATCTCTGGAAGGTGCATCTCTTCTTCTTCTCATCTGCTTTTAGAGAGTCTACCTGGTGAGTTGAAATTACCCACAGCGGGTGGGAACACCAGTTATTTTTTCCTTTTTTGTCTTTTTCTGGATGAGTGGATGCAGAAGTGATATTGATCCCTTGGTTTATGTCTTACCCTTGGTCAAAGTAAAAAATGGAATATCATGTAGTCGTGGAAATGCCATGTCATGCTAAGCCAAAATGGGAATGTGCTTGGCAGAGTGGGTTGCTATCTCCTGTTAAATATCTCAAGAAAGAATGATAAAGTATGCATGGAATTGGTGCACTGACTAGCTCCCTTGTGGCTAAACTTAAGGCTGTTACTACTGCACATTTTGGCTGAAGATATGTTTTTTGCCCTTCATCCAATATTTGCATTACTGCATATATTTTTTAGTTGTTCTTGCTCGGTAAACTCTCTTTCACATTCCTTTTCACAGGCTTATACAGTTCCACCAGGATTCTCTTGTCCGTGGGTTCCAATTGTGCCCTCTGTTTGCATCTTCTTCAACATTTTCCTGTTTGCTCAGGTTTGCACATTAAGTACCCTTTTGCAACTCCCCTGTAGAGTGATTGAACCGTAAAATTACAAGTACAAAAGAACTCAATGATCAACGTATCAATCTCACTATCAACTTTCTCTTCGCAGTTACACTATGAGGCCTGGGTGAGATTTGTTGTCCTCAGCATTATTTCAGTTGGGATTTATGCATTTTACGGGCAGTATCATGCTGATCCTGTAAGTTCGAATGAGACATTAACTTACCATAGGGCACCTGCAGAAGAAAATTGATAGTATATCCATTTACCACCGTGTATGTATATATTCACGTGGCCTGTTGTTTGTTGTACCAAAAAGTATTTACATGAGAGTAGGTTCTCAATGATATGGTAAGGCATGTAAATTCTGGATACCATGCTGAATAGCATACTCGTCCATCTATGAAGAGAGAAACAGTATTTAGATCAGTTTTCTTCAAGATGTTCAGGATATAATTGGCTTTAGAAATTCAGAGATTTGACTTCTTTCAGTTCATTCCATCCACTTTATGGTGATTGCCCAATTTTGTCAGAACAATTCAGTTTTTGTTGTGTAATGACATTAGATCTACTGAAGTATCTACAAGTGGCTTCACTGATGATTGTTGGTTCAGTCTGGTTCATGGCCTGCAAGTATTATCGATTCTTTGTTTCCCATGGGGATCTCAAAACTTGCTCCTGTGTCCTCGCCATAAAACTTGACCTGGATTTTTGAAGAGTACTGCTATGAGTACCGACGGTTTCAGTAGGGAAACGTACCGACGGTCGTGCCGGGTCGTTTCCGGCCACCGGACGGCCGATCCAAGCCGTCCAAAATTCTAAAAAAAAAAAACCGAGGGGCCCAATGCGAGAATCAACGGCATCTGATGTGTGTAGGGTGGTTGGATCAAGCACCCTACACACATCGGATGCCATTGATTTCCGCGTTGGGCCTCTCGGTTTTTTTTTATAGAATTTTTGGACGGCTCGGATTGGCCGTCCGGTGGCCGGAGACGGCCCAGCCCGGTGCGGCCGTTGGTACGGTTTCCCTATTGAAATCGTCGGTACCTATATCTTTACTGATTTTTTAATTCTGTTTCTTCTTTGCTAGGTTTCTGCAGATTCAACATGACATTGTTAAGGATATGGGAGCAAACAAAATACGTGTATGCGCATTTGTTCCCTGGCTGGGACTGAAGCATCTTAACACGCGCGGGTATCTGTTTGCCCCTCCTCTCTTTTCTCCCCCATGTTTTTTGACTCAGGTATGGCTGCATGATGCCAGTAAAGGTCTAATCAGTTCAGGTCGGTTGGGTTTTGGGTATCTATCACTGAATTTATCAAGGTACCGATACCGGTTCAAGGGGTTTAGGTTTGGTCGGGGACTTCAGGTGGACCGTAGAACAGGAACAAAAGCACAGAAAAGGGGCATAAATTACATTGCATGAATCATTCGATGGACTTAGATACTCATTACGGATTACCACGAACAAACATAAAAGCAACTGATGCTTATGTGCTGATTGCAAAAACTCAAAGATAGATTGATGCACATCTATATCACATTGAGGGTAAGGACTTAGGTCGCCATCGCTGACAATGTAGAATCTAGAACGTAGGAGAGAGGTTGTGGTTTGTTGTTTTAGGGGATGGGGTTTTGTTTGAGTGACAGAGTCGTGGGCTGTGGGATTTGAGGAGGTTTGATGGTTAGGATTTATCTAAACCTACATAAAGATCAAAAAATCAATTTCCTTGTTGCTTCTTCACAGTCAGATTAAGGGAAAATTACGCATTCCAACGATCTAACGGAAAATGAAGAATCTACATTTCAAACCTGAAACAGATCGATCCCTTGTCCAGACTGACCGAAAGGTTGGATCGGTACAAATTGGTCAGATAAAGTTTCAAGATTGAGTGTAGTATTGCCAATTCTAAAAAAAATATAAAATAAAATAAGTGCAGTATCTGTTTTTGGCCTTTTGGCTAGCATTGAGTTTAGTATCGCCGATTCTAAAAAAAGATCAAGTGCAGTATCTGTTCTCAGCCTTTTGGCTAAGATTGAGTGTAGTATTACCGAGATTCTAAAAAAAATCAATTGCAGTACATTTTCTTGTCCTTTTAGCTTAAGATCTAGTGTAGTATCGCCGATAAATTTTTGTTGAATTTCCCTTTCCCCTTTCCCTGTTTTTTAATAAATTTTTGCCTTTCACAAAAAAAAAAAAAAAGTATCGCCGATAAAAAAGAAAAAGAAAAAGAGCTAGTGTGGTATATGTTCTCAACCTTGTGGCTAATGACAAGGCTAAGAAAAAATGTAGTATTGCAGATGAAAAAAAAGGCCAAGAGTAGCATTTGTGCTGGTCTTTTGGCTAAGATGAAGTGTAGAATCGACGATAAAAAAAAGAAGATCAAGTGGAATATCTGGTCTCGGCCTTTTGGCTATGATTGAGTGTAGTATTGCCAATTCTAAAAAAAGATCAAGTGTAGTATCTACGCTCGGCCTATTGGCTAAGATTAAGTGTAGTATCGCGGATAAAAAAGATCAAACGCATTATTTGTTCTCAGAGCATCCGCAATGGGAATAATCAAAATCAATAACCAAAATGTGCCATGTCAGCATTTGATTATCCATTTAGTGCATAATCAAACTTAACAAACTTTACCTCCACATTGGTTATTTTTGCATCCCTATAAAAAACCCTCCCACAATACGCAATGCACCTATGTCCAATTACAAACGAGTTCTAATCACGCACCCGATCACATCAAATTATTCTTCTCGATGAGACGATTCTAATGTGGGGTGTTTTTTAGTTTTTTAGTTTTGAATTTGGTTATTGGGTTTGATTATTGAGTTTTGGTTATTGGTAAAAGTTGTTAAGTTTGGTTATGGAATGTGTGGAATTTGGTTATTTGCTAAAAGACTTGTAACTTTGATTATTACAATGTGAGGTATTTTTTTAGCATTGTTGTTAAGTTTGGTTATCTATATCGATTTGCTTATTACAATGTGGATGCTCTCAGCCTTCTGACTACGATCAAGTGCAATATTGCTGATTCTAAAAAAAGATCAAGCGTAGCATCTATTGTAAGACCTGTACTTTAATTTTCTTCCGGTTAACAGTTTATAATGGGGATTAATATAATTGGAAGATTTGTGGGAATTTGAGCAAATATAGGAATTGCATGGAAGATATATGTGTTTATTTTGTGATGGGCATGCACGTGATACTGGAGTGTATGTGCATCAATTAATGGTAGTGTGCGGGATGGTTAACAAACAAAAGAAACAAAAGACAGAAAACTAGTGGGATGATGCTATGGTGTCCCCGATCATTTTGGAGACATCGTAATTTTTGGCATAATTTCACCATTATAAGCATAACCAAAACCCATTACAAGTATAACCAAACCCAAACAAGGTATAACCAAGAAATATCCAAAAAACCAACCAAGGCATAACAGACAAGTTATACTTTGCTATGGTTCTGTTATGCGCGTAATGATTTTGGTTATGCTCATGATAGGTTTTGGTTATACTCGTAATGGTTTTGTTATGCCAAAAGTTACGGTGTCTCTAAAATGACCGGGGACACCGAAGTCATTCCCAAACTAGTGGGTACAGAAAGTTAAAATAGTTTTGGAATATATTTGAGATAAGAGATGATATACTTGTGTATGGGAGGGGCATGTGGAAGGCTTGGAAAAGACAATAATAGTTGTGCTGTAGACTTTTTGTGGGAAGGGGATGTATAGCTCTCACTGGTGGACGATTGGGAGGAGGGTGGGGGAATACGTGGGAGAGAGAGAGAATTGGGTTAGTTGAGAGGGCCATTCTTTTTCTTGTTCTTCTGTTGGAGGGGAAAAAGATTGGTTAAAAGGGCAGTGGAATTTAGTGTACTCTTCTCGTCTCAGTTTTTCTTTTTGTCCGAGAGCCAGGGGAGAGTTTTGAAAACTTTTTTCTGAATTAGTTTTGTGGAACGATTGGGAGGAAGTTTTCAAGGGAATTATACAGGGTTGAGGACTTGATGTTTTTGATTAGGAATTTTACATAACATAAATGTTAAGGTGTAAATCACCATATTTTGGTTTTGGATTTTGTCTTAAGGATTAAAATTTGACCTGAGGGTGATTGTGTTACATGGTGATGCTTGAGGGTTCGGGCTGTTACATCTATGCTCGGCCTTTTGGCTAAGATCAAGTGTAGTATCGCCGATAAAAAAGAAAGATCGAGTACAATATCTGTTCTTGTTCTTTTGGTTAAGAACAAGTGTAGTATCGCTGATTCTAAAAAAAGATCTGGTGTAGCATCTGCGCTCGACCTATTGTGTTACACCCCGTCTTTTCTTATTCCTACTAATTATATTTCTATAATAAGAAAAAAGAAGAGGGATTTTTATGGTTTGGAGCCTGATCGACATTTCTCCCTCTGCATGGTATAACCGTTGTCGGCATTATTATAAGTTTTGGGGTAAAAGTCTAAATAGTTTTAGTATTTAGTGTTGTACCGTATTTAATTAGATACTTTTATTAAGTGGTTACCTGTTATTTAGGAGGAACGTGGGTAATTAGCGGGTAGTTTGATAGACTTTAACTTGAGCATATTATTTCACCAGCTCATTAGGGTTGGTTTTAAGAAGCGTCCAGACTTTTGAGAAGAGCAGCAGGCATAGTACAAAGGAGATTATATTTGGAGTCTTTCGAGGTAATATTTTACTTCATCTCTCTCGTTCTTTTGATCTACCATTTCACAAAGCGATAGGCCCATGGATTGGGCACTTGTCGAGTTAAATTTTTGGGTTGGAGGTTGTCCTTTTGTGAGGCTATGGTGGGTTTGAGAGATGTATGTGCCGTGTGGGTTTGTGTGTGCGACGTGGTGCGTTGTGAGGTGCGTGCATGGGTGTTGTTGATAATGATTAATCTCGGCAGATGGGTGTGCAATCTTGGCTTAATGCATGATTGGTATATTATATTGGAAAGAGGAACATGTTTTGGTTTTATTGGCAGGAACATAATGGGTACGTGAAGAACAGATCATGGTTTGGAGTTGGAATAAAATAAGGTTTAGAAGTTGGGTTTTATAGTTTCGGTTAGGTACTAAGAATTAGGAACCTAAATTGGAGATTGGGTAGTTTATTCATACATTATTCCTTAGCTAGTTTTATGGTCAGCGTAATTTGCAGATTAGATGATCAGTTCGTATTATTCTTTTGTTCACGTTAACTTCATTTCATGTGGTTTGGTATATTATCTTTGGATTCAAGTGAGTAGTTAAGTATGTTACGTATTTTCGTAAGATTCCTGTGTCCCTTAAAAGTATTTCCTTCAGAAATTTATAAGAATGTTATTCGGAGACTCAAAACTGTTTATAAGTTCTATAAATTGGCATGCGATGAATTTTTTGAGATCAATTGTTAATATTCTTTTTGGTGAGAACTTGGTGGATATTAATGGGAACATTTATTTTGGAAGTCCATGGAAATTATTCCTTTTTGTATTGGTGACCCTGGCCATTGGGAAAAAGACCGTGTTAGGCTGATGACCCCAATGCTCAACGACTTTCTTTCGCCGGATTGTCTTAGGGAAAAGTACCACGGGCTGCCAACCCTGGTGACTAGTTTGATATTGGATCCAATTTTGATGAGATTTATTTTGGTCATTGTATTGTTTGATTGTGGTTCCCCATTGTTGATGGAGTTAATGTTGTGATCACCACCAAGAATATTTATTGGTTAAATGCTTCATTGATTAATTTATTATTCTGCTGGACATCTCATATGCCAAATTATGATTTAATGGTAAATTATTTTAATCTCCGCTTTCAACTTTATTTATTATACATACTTGTTATTTACTGAGCTCATTAGCTAACGGATTTTTATCCAACTTCTCTTTCAGGCAAGTTGGGGAGGTAGGCAAGAGATTTGGCGGCATCTCGGGGATTTATTTTGGTTGACCTCCTTAGGATGTCTCATTCTAATTTTATTTTAAAAATCGCTTCCGCATTCGAAACAATTGTCAGATAACAAATTCTTTTTATTATTATTGGTTCACTGGATATTGTTTGGTTCATGGGATGGTAGTGCCCCATGTTTATGATGAGACATATTTGGCTTTGGATTTGATTAATAACGAAAAGCGATCATTTGAATTTCAATTACTTTAATTTATTTAGGCTGCATGTTCTATGAGTTAGTCTCATGGTTTATGACCGGTCACTTCTCGTTTTTGGGATGTGACATATTGGCTAAGATCAAGTGTAGTATCGACGAAAAAGAAGAAGAAGATCAAGTGCAGTATTTATTCTTGGCCTATTGGCTAGATCAAGTGTAATATCGTCGATAAAAAAAAAGATCAAGTGCCATATCTGTTATCGGCCTTTTGGCTAAGAATAAGTGTAGTATCACTGATTCTAAAAAAATGATCAAGTGTAGCTATCGACCAAAAAAAAGAAGATCAAGTGCAGTATCTATTCTTGGACTATTGGCTAGATCAAGTGTAATATCGCCGATAAAAAAAAAAATCAAGTGTCATATCTGTTATCAGCCTTTTGGCTAAGTGTAGTATCGCCGATTCTAAAAAAAAGATCAAGTGTAGCATCTGTGCTCGACCTATTGGCTAAGATCAAGTGTAGTATCAATAATAAAAAAAAGATCAAGTGCAGTATTTGTTCTCGGCCTATTGGCTAAGATCAAATGTAGTATCGCTGATAAAAAAAGATCAAGTGTAGCATCTGTGCTTGGCCTTTTGGCTAAGACAAAGTGTAGTATCGCCGATAAAAAAAAGAGATCAAGTGCAGTATCTGTTCTTGGCTTTTTGCCAAATCAAAAAAAAAAAAAAAATTGGCTAACAAGGAGTCTAGTATCGCTGATTCTAAAAAAAGATCAAGTGTAGTATATGTTCTCTGCCTTTTGGCTAAGATCGAGTGTAGTATTGTTGATTCTTAAAAAAGATCAAGTGTTGTATCTATTCTCTGCCTTTAAGCTAAGATCAAGTGTTGTATTGCTAATTAAAAAAAAGGACAAGGTATCATATCTGTTCTCGGTCTTTTGGCTAGCATCGATTCTAGTATCGCTGTTTCTAAACAAAGATAAAATGTAGTATCTGTTATTGGCCTTTTAGCTAAGATCGAGTGTAGTATTGCCTATTTTAATTAAAGATCAAAGTGTAGTATTCTACGCTTGGTACTTGAGTTTTGATTATGCCATTGGAGACACTCTTAGAAAACAACAAATTTCATTTTATTAAACTGCTGAATAAGTAGTTTTTCCTTTTCTTTTCTTTTTCACAATTCTCACCTTCTATTTTTATTGGGCCTTTTGAGAAGGAAACTGATTTTTGCACTCCATTTTTTACTAATGGTATTCCACTTTTAACTTGAAGTTATAGTAATTTCATAAACAAATTGGAGTGCCAATAATAAAAAGTGAAGTGCGAAAATTAAAATCCTTTTGAGAAATAGGGACTCTTTCTATTTTGCCAGCTCTCTAGTAAAAGAGTATATGTATTTTATGAACCAATTGGTGTTAGCTCACTTTGTCACTCATGTATGCTTCCATAGGACATAGGAGAGGTAGATGGTAGATTCTTCCCAAAAAAATCAATCATTCATTATTTCTTTCCTTGAATGGGGTCGTTTGTTTAGTTATTTATTCTTCTGCTGTTTCTAATTAAAAAAAAAAGAAGATAAAAGAATATGGAATATAATTTCTAATGAGCAAGATTTTCTAGGGGCAATTATTTTAGGCTAACGAACCTTACAAAGTACGAACACACATTCTCTCAGTCGTATTCCTATGGCATAATGGGTTAGCCAAAACTACCTCAATTCTTTTTCAAACTAGGGGACAGACACGAAACATTTTTTTCCCAACACAAGGACATGTCGTGCATTTTTGGTTTTTAACGGAAGGACAGGTGACGCCTTTTTTTTTGCCAGGCGGTGGGGCAGTCCCAAATCCCAATTGCACTCTCTCTACAATTAGTTCCACATAGGTTGTAGGGTACCTTAGGGTAGGGTAGGGTACTCGTTTAGACACTTTCATAGGATTTTAGGATGCATTTTTTTATTATAGGATTTTAGTAGTTTAGAAACTTTCATAGGGTACCATAGGATTTAGGCACTTTACATATATAGGGTACCCTAGGATTTTAGACACTTTCATAAAGCACGTTTGTCCTTATATTTGATTGCAAAAGGTGTTTGTCTTTGAACTTAAAAAATATAAATATGAAGGATTATTTGCTAAGTCTCCTTAATACATAGGGGATATATATTATTTCCTCCACCACACGATGGGCACACAAACTAACAAAAGTAGGTGTTTTCAGTCATTCTTACGGCATACAGAAAAGCTACGTGCACAGCATGCTGTGCACAGCAGCAGAGCCCATTTTCTCTAGCCTCGGGTCGCACAAAGATGATCGGAGCCGCTCATTTTGTTCAAAATATGTCGTTTAAGATCCCTGTAAAAAATGAGTTTCGTTCGATATCGTTAGAGGCGTTAACAAAACACCCAAAATCACTTCAGAATTTAGGAGACCCGAGGCGAGAGAAAATGGACTCTGTGCACAGCTGCTGTGCACAGCATGCTGTGCACGTAGCACAACTCTACGGCATATGGGAATTTTCTCCACCACATGTTGTGCCCACAAACTGACAAAACTAGGTGCTTAGTTTTTTCTACAAGACATAGATCTTATAGCTTTGGTACCATGTTAGAAGAAAATTGACAAGAATCTAGCTTTTCGTTGATATGTATCATTGATTGTATATAAAACATAATTAGAAGATGCCTTTATATAGGCTACAAAACTCTGGGACAAAGAAAACTAAACCAACTAGGAAACATGCATAATAAAGAAACCAAGACAAGGAAACTTGAATAATAATATCTAGAAACACGGTAACATAGTATTTTCTATTCTCATGCTAACATCCCTCATTAAACTCAAGTAAGTCTACCAACTTGAGTTTAAGAAAATAACAGAAATCAAGAGCATCCAAGCTAAAAGACACCAGGAGCTACCAAGCAAAAAGAAACCAAGAATAGCCAAGCCAAAAGAAAACTAGAAAGAAATTAGGAGCACACAAGCCAAGCTAAAAGAAACCAGGAGCAACCAAGCAAAGAGAAACCAGAAGCAACCAAGCCAACAGAAAACTAGAAGAGCCAAAAACAACCATGAGTGAGAGAAGTAGAGATTTGAAGTGAAATCTGAATGAGTGAGATAGTTACATGTTACTACGAGTGCACGATAGATGGCAACGAAGTTTAGGCCACCTGCCGAGAGTGAAATATTATGTTAAGTGTTTTATATGTTCTATTATTCATATTTCCTAGTTGGTTTAGCTTTCTTTATAAATCAAGTTTCTTAATTTGCTAAGATCAAGTGTAGTATCACCGATAAAAAAAGATCAAGTGCAGTATCTGTTCTCGACTTTTTGGCTAAGATCGAGTGTAGTATCATTGATAAAAAAAAGATCAAGTGTAGCATCTGCACTCGGCCTATTGGCTAAGATCGAGTGTAGTATTGATGATAAAAAAAAGATCGAGTACGTGTAGTATCTATTCTCGGCCTATTAACTAAGATCAAGTGTAGCATTTGCGCTCAGCCTATCGGCTAAGATTAAGTGTAGTATTGACGATAAAAAAAAGGTCATGTGTAGTATCTGTTCTCTGCCTATTGGCTAAGGTCAAGTATGGTATCGACGAAAAAAAGAAAGAAAGATCAAGACCAATATGCAATAATCCAACCCAGAGTAACATAGTAAATGTTTGATAAATTTTGCTCTTATGTTTGATAATTTAGCTTGCTACTTGGTTATGCTAGGAAATCTAGAAAGTGTGTGCAACCACTTGATTAATATAGTCCGGACCCCGTTGAGACATAGGGGTAGGGCTGCTAAACGAACCAAACAGTTCGAGTTCGGTTCGAGCTTTGCTTGACTTTTGGCTTGTTCAAACTCGTTTGTAAAAAATATAAGCCAAGCTCATTCTCATTTTTTCGTTTGTTTATGAATTCAAGCCAAGCTTGACCATATGAGTGTTTGGCTCGATAGGCTTGTGAACAAAGGAGTCATTCTGTAACGCCCCCAATTTCCAGGTACATTAAATAAACAATTTTATTGAATATCTAAATAGAGTTTGGCTCATTATTACATCATAACCTCCATAAGAGTACTTTCATTACAAAAGGGAGGGAAACTAGGGTTCCTAACTACAGCTCCGCCTGCGCCTCCATCCTAGCCAGCTCTTCAGCTCCAAAAGCCTCAAAGGTGTAGAGTTCACCCTGTTCATCTATAAGATTTGACACATTATACTAGCGTTGCCATCAATATAATATGTCAGGGTCACCAAAAGGTAACACCGTGAGCTACGAAGGCTCAATAGAAAACCATACCCACTAACCCTTAAATTACAAATATTAAATCATAACATTAACAGTTAACAATGACACATTCGCATTTATTATTCAAACTAGCGTTGGTGTCCATGATTTTCTGAGTTTCTCTTACGCGACTCGTCGTGGACCGTGTCTCCATTTATCACTTACCAAATCAACATTTCCAAAATTGTTTCAACACACCCAATCTCGGTTCCGCCGTTCTGGTCTCCCGAGTATCCTCACAATGGTTTCGCTGCACCGGGTTCCCATTGGCACACTAAATTTGCATTGGCTCCTCTCCATGGATAACCAAGCCATTCCTCACCATGGTTTCGCCGCTCCGGGTTCCTATGGGAACGCACACAACCTCACAATGGTTCCTCTTATCCGGATTTCCGTTGGAACACACACACACATTCCCACAATGGGCAAGTCTGGCCACATTGCGATTTTAAAACACACCTTGTCATTAACACACCCTAGGTGTCATGTTTCTATCTTCCTTGATTTTTGTGTCTCATCACATGCATGACTCCGCGGTAGGACTTTTCACATATACATAAATCATTCATTGTAATCTTGAAACTAAACTAGCAAGATCATCCAACTCTATGTTATTTAGCATGCTCAAATCACAACTTAAAGCATAACGCCACATATACGGATGCCCTTGGAGTAGATACCACTTATGCTTTATCACACATCAAACAGGTAACCAAAGTAATCATATATAAATGCTCATAACCATCCTTACGATCAAAATACGAATACTTCGATGCATTTTGATATACAAACAACATACAATATACGTAGTGTAGGTAAGTAGAGGTATTCTACATATACTTAGAGCTAGGAAATAAGAATAATCTACGTTATACTTTCCAATATACGGTATACGTTGAGTTAGGGGACAAGGGGTTATATGTATACTTTGAGATAGCGTATATGAGACTCTACATATACTTAGAGATAGGGGATAAGAATAATTTACCGTTCTTCTTGGCGATAGGGCGGCTACAGAAAAGTAAGTCGGCTATCGGACGGAGTGACTTCCTACGGTAAGCTTCCGGTAGCTTCGAAAGAGAAAGGTTTCTCTTGAAACTAGTTCTTGACTAAAAACTACTAACTTTTGGATTGAGAGGGTGGTCAGGTGGTTGTTTAGTGGCGGCTTAGGATGAGTTTCAAGAAGAACTTCAAGAAAAACTCAAGAACACCAAGAACAAGAAAGAATAAAGTAAGAACTCAAGAATTTCTAGAGAGAGAAGTTGAAAGGTTGGAAGGTGTGAGTTAAATGGCAAGAATGGAGTGCTATTTATAGCAAAAGTCTTGGCTATTACCCAAGGAATAAAATTTTCCCTAGCAATTATTGTCCAATGGGTAAAGATTTTTCTAAAAAAATAATAAGCCAAAAGGTACATATACCCATACATGAATATATTTGTGTACTTAGAAGATCTAGTAAAATACTTTACAAGGTACTATATAATCTTTTAAGATTTTCAAGTATTCAATAAAAAAATATAAGATCAAAATTTCCTAATAAACTAATCTAATAAGCACATGTTCCTATTATATTATTATATGTATATATACACACATGTCCAAGTTTTCAAATATAAATGTAGGTACTATTAGGTATCATATAATCCATCAAGATTTTCAAGTATCAAATAAAATATATAGCCAAGATTTTCTTATTAGAATAATTCAAAAAGTACTAGTACTTATATATTTATTAGTGTACTTAGAAATCTAGGAATTTAGATATTCACCTATCTTTAATGCATATAAACACATGGAAAAATCTAGGAAGTGATTTATTTAATAAATCCTAGTACTAGTTAGTAAGACTAACTTATTATCCAATGGATAATATTTTTCCTTGCATTTTTTGACCAATGGATAAAAGGAATAAGGTAATATATATACTTGAATAATATTTGAAATAACCAAATGTCCTTTAGGCATATGTATATAAGTATACAACTATATATGAGTACTTTATCAAATCAGCACAAAATATCCTTGATAGAAAATCTAGGTTTCCTATTGTTCAATGGATAAAAGTTTTCCTAACTTTTATTGTCCAATGGGTAAAGGTTAAATGATAGGGTTAGGAGAAAGTAACTAGATGAATTGGTGATTAGGTTTCTCCAACTAATTGGTTAGAAGCTAATTATATTGGCCAAGTAAGAATTCTAGCCAAGAAATATAATTTAAGACTTTATCTCACTCACTAAGAAAATATCCAAGTGCTTCTACAAGCATACTTGTCTTTAGAAAATGACTAGGTTATTTGGTGCGAAGAGATTAAATTTTAAAAAGTCTCAAATCTAATTACGACGGATTTTTAGAAATTAAAAAGGGATTTCAAAAGCAATCCAAGTAATTAAAAATAAAAATTCAAATTTTTAATGAAATTTTTATTTACCAAAATTCAGGGTCGTTACACATTCTATAAATTGTAAAAATATAGGGATAGATTAATAAATATCCCAAAACATGAGATCTGAAAATTTAGGACTACATTAAATCCTATATAAATCTTCCATGGAGCAAGTCAAAGAGTTTATTGGGAAAATTTGAAACCGATATCACCTTCTTCTAGCTAGGGTTTTATTGTTTTGAATTAGCCCATTTCATCTTGGAACTTAATGAGCTTAAGCTCAAGTTTGAAAATTTGAAATTTCACAAGCTTAACTCATGCTTGAAAGCTTGAGATTGACTTGCATATTTCACGAGCCTAGCCAAGCTTATCATGAACACAAAACTTCAAGTTTGAGCCAAACTTGAACAATTAGTCTCAAAAAGTTCTCAAGCTCGAGCCAAACTTGAAAACATATAATATGGAGTCACTACTACAATAATCGTACTTGGAAAAGTGAAAAGATGTCGCTTTTTGAAAAAACTGTAATTAAAAAGATTACAATAAGTAAATAATGACAGTCATCCAAAAAACTGTGATATATTTATGATGTCACTTTCTAAAAAATTGACATAAATATTATTTCTTTTTAATGTCAGTTTCTCCTAAAGTGTGATATAATATATTTATGATGTCACTTTCTAAAAAACTAACATAACTATTATTTCTTTTTAATGTTAGTTTCTCTTATAGTGTGATCTAATAGATTTATGACGTCACTTTCTAAAAAACTGACATAGTTATTCTTTCATTTTAATGTCAGTTTCTTCTTTTAAGTGATATTGAAAAATGAAAATTTGTTTTTGAGGAGACGGCGCCATATGAGGAGCGTGTGGTACCTCAACCTAATTAATCCTGTCCAAATTAATACCTAAATCTAATTAATCCCGCCCAAAATAAAACCACGCGATGAAACCTCTTCTCATCCATGATCTCTCTCTCTTTCTCTCCCCGATTTGGTACTAGGTTGCTCTCACTCTCAGCCTCCTTATCAGAATAGATCACATTACTTCCGCAAGGCAAGGTCGATATCTTTTGTAGTAGTCAAGGAGGCATTTGACATTGTGTGGTGGCGATGGAAGCTGTGGTATTTGCCGTTGATTGATCTTGGTCACCGGCCACTTGCTTTGCCATTGCTTTGGTCACCGAATGACTCAAAATCAAACAAGTGTACAGACCCATGCCTTTTGTCTAATATGATTGATTATGATTCAGAAGGACCAATCTTATAAAGACAATAAAACCATTGTTACGTTTCCACATCAAATTAAAATACATAATTAATAATATTATAGAATATCTTGAAATCGAGTTTTTGTATTCATTTTGAATTTATGTAGCTTTGATCTGGGGAAATGAAGTCAGTAAGTAAAGAAGGCTCGGTTACTGCTCCGAAAGAAAGGCATCAGTAAGGGCTTCCCGTGATGAATCGACTTAGAGTTTTGGTCTCCAATCATTTTCTAGAAATCTTATCGTTAGTTATCTGCCATTGAGTGCTAGTTTCACCCATTTTGGATCTCAAATGAATTAGTTATGTTTTTTTTTTTGGCGTTGAGATGTGTCGCTTTTGGACATTTCGTGATCCTTGTGTCAAATATAATCTTGCTCAACTATTTCCTCATGGTTTGTCATTTTTAACATACTTCAAGTGACCAAATGTTCCATGCTCAAAGAGCCCTCATTGAAAACCTTACTTTTGGTATACTTCACTGGTGAGTGGATAGTTGAGTTTGGTAGAGGTAATTATGCCATATTTAGAACTTATTGATAAGTATGGCTTGTTGACGAATGTTCGTATCTTGGTAGATTTAATATTTAATAGGAGTTGAATTGGAGCTGTGAAGCTACCCACTTGCTATACGTCACTTGGTTGTACTCTAGCAATCACTGCGAGTACATAAAGGCCTTAATTACTTTATTCTTGTAAATTGTCATCTTCTGATAGTTTTTAAAGTATGATAAAGCTTGAATTAATGTTGTTCAATGTTAGCTTTGACTCTTCATGAAATCCATGGGAAAATGACATCTTTTGACACTAGTACTATCGAAATGGTATATGGATACGACGTCTGGTCCTCAACAGATGATAAAGGAATTGTGGGTACAAAGAGACATAAGGTGATGTTGAAACGTGCACCAGACGTTCATTTGGGTACTATGTGCCCATGACTCGATATCATTTCACTGCCACCAGCTGGCATTCAGGGTCGCTCCCTGATAATTACTGGTTGATCCGTGAGTACTGTTTCGAATACTATGAAAATCTGATTGTGAGCTTCAATAGTTCCTATCGTTTTACGAATAGACCTCTTATGGTTATTGTTACATGGTTGTAAATTCGGAAATTACCTTGTTATCAGTATATGGGTTTGAATTGTTGCGAATCTTAAAACTTATTGAGCTAAGTTATTCCATGGAGATAACATAATTCTGGTACTTTATATATTCATACGAGCTTATCGCTTATGAAATTTTAAATCCATTTTTACAGGCAACACGAAGTAGAAATCCGAAGGACTTAGTTGTCCTTTGAAGTTTTGCTTGGCCTCTTGCAATGTTTCTAGAAGAAAGTTTTGTGGATTATCATATGCTTTGTTGGGAATGCCTTGTATTCTTTTGTCCCATATTGGGTAATTATGTATTCCTGTTTTTGTAGCCTATTATAAATAGGGCTTTTGGGGGACTTCTAGGAATTATCTTTTGAGCTCTCATATTGTGGCCTTTCTAGAGTTACGGATTATAGCCGGCTCTTTGTATCTCTTCTTTATGTTGGTTAGTGAATCCTCTCTCTCCTCACCCGTGGACGTACCCATCTTGGGAAACCACGTAGATCTTGTGTCTTTGTGATTTCTTATTTAGTTTTCAATTTCTCGTTCTTAGCTTTGCATTCATAGCGTTCGTTACAACAAACTGGTATCAGAGCCATAGGTTGCAAACCTAGGGTTTCGTTTCCAATTGTGGCTATGTTGGCTAAATTCGAGATAGTGAAGTTTGATGGGCAGAGCAACAATTTCAGTCTTTACAGAGTAAAGATGAAGGTTCTGTTAACCCAACAAGGATTGCACAAGGCTTTGTTAGGCAAGACTAGTTTTGGAATCAAAGAGGAAGATTGGGATGATATGGATGCCAAAGCTCTGAGTTCTATTCAGTTGAGTTTGGCAGATGATGTTCTTCATGAGGTGGAAGAAGAAACTTCAGCAGCAGGAATTTGGCTGAAGTTAGAAGGCATATATATGACGAATTTGCTCACCAACAGGTTATATCTCAAACAAAGTCTTTATACTTTTCGTATGCGAGAAGGTATACCTGTTAAAGATCATTTAGATGAGTTCAATCGTATTATTATGGATCTGAAAACTATTGATAGTAAAATTGAGGATGAGGACCAAGCCCTAATTTTGCTATGTTCTTTACCACTTTCATATGAGCACTTTGTTACAACCCTATTGTATCGCAAAGACTCAATATCCATGGAGGATGTTAAGGCTAGTCTTTATTCGAAAGAATTGAGAAAAAAGTGTCAGGTGAGAATGATGCACATGCAGAAGGTTTGTTTGTTAGAGAAGAACAGTAGAAAGGGAGAAGTCGAGTAATAGGGGAAGATCTAGGTCATCAGTTAAGAAGACGGAAAAGTGCAATTATTGCAAGAAACCCGGGCACTGGAAATGTTACTGTTTAAAACTCAAGGAGAAGGAAAAAGAAGACCAGAAAGGGAGTAAAGTAATTGCTGAAAGTTTAGATGAGTCAGATAATGTGTTATTAGTTACAGAGGGCGATTTTTGCTCTAAGACCGAGTGGGTTCTAGATTCTGGATGTTCATACCATATATGTCCGCATAGAGAGTGGTTTTCTACTTATGAGGTGGTCAATGGTGGTACAGTTTTGATGCGCAACAACATGGCCTGTAAGACTGTTAGTGCAAGAATGATTCAGCTTAGGATGCATGACGGTATTATTAGGACTTTATCTAAGGTTCAACATGTTCCAGATTTGAAGAAAAATCTTATATCCTTGGGTGCTCTTGATTCTCATGGTTGCAAATTCCTCGGTGAAGGTGGAGTTTTGAAAGTCTCAAGGGGTGCATTGGTACTGATAATGGGTCAGAAGCATGGTAACCTCTATACACTTTAGGGCAGTACAGTTTTAGGTGCTGCAGCAATGGTTGCTTCATCCAAGGTTTCAGATTCAGACTTGACTCGTTTGTGGTATATGTGCCTTGGGCATATGAGCGAGAGGGGGATGACAGTTTTAAGCAAATAGGGTTTGCTATGTGGCCAGAAAACTGAGAAGCTGGATTTCTGTGAGCAATGTGTCTACGGCAAGCAGTGCATGGTAAAATTCAATACAGCTATTCATCGCACCAAAGGCACGATGGATTATTTTCACTTGGATCTTTAGGGTCTCGTAGAGGTAACTTCTAAAGGTGGTTTTTGCTATTTTATGAGTATTATCGATGATTTCTCTCGTAAAGTTTGGGTGTATATGTTGAAATATAAGAGTGATGCTTTTAATACATTCAAACAGTTTAGAACTTTGATTGAGAATCAAACTAGTAAAAAAAATAAAATGTTTGAGAATTGACAATGGTATGGAGTTTTGTCTTGGCGAGTTTGATAGGTTCTGTAGTAATGAGGGCATTGTGAGTAATCACATAGTGAGAAAAACCCCTCAGCAAATGGTGTGGCCGAACGAATGAACATGACTCTTTTGGAGAAGGCACATTGTATGTTGTCCAATTCCGAATTGGACAAAAAAATTTGGGTTGAAGCCGTTTCCACAACATGCTATTTGGTGAACAGGTCTCCGTCGACTGCTATTGAGTATAAGACTCCGTTTGAGGTATGGTCAGGTCATCCAGCTGATTATTCTGTGTTGCGTGTTTTTGGGTGTCCAGCTTACGCGCATGTGAATGAGGGTAAATTGGAGCCATGGGCCAAGAAATGTATTTTTTTGGGTTATGCAGCAGGTGTCAAAGGGTACAGGTTATGGTGCTATGATGATTTGAAGTTTTTGATCAATAGGGATGTGATTTTTGATGAAAATTATCTGATTAGTGGGTCTAAGCAGGTTAAGGATACAGTTCAGGAACAAAGTGTTCCAAAGCAGGTGGAGTTTTTGAGTGAATCTTCCGACTCAGCGAAGAAGCACATTAAGAAGCCAATTGAAGAGGAGTTTAAGAGTTCAGACACAGATGTTGATGCATTAGTTGAGCAACAATGCACTATTGCTAAAGATAGGCCAATGAGGGAGATTCGGCCTCCTGAAAGGTATTCGGTTTATTCTGAGATGGTGGCCTATGCTTTATCAGTTTCTGAAACAGTTGAGTATGAAGAGCCTTCAAGCTATATGAAAGCTGTTTTGAGCACTGAGTATGCATAGTGGTTTGTTGCTATGAATGAGGAGATTAAGTCTCTTCAAAAGAATCAGACATAGGAGTTAGTATAACCACTAAAAGGGAAGAGGATTGTTGGGTGCAAGTGGGTCTTCAAGTGCAAACCAGGTATTCCAGGGATAGAAGACGCTCGGTTCAAAGCTCGACTAGTGGCTAAAGGATATAGCCAGAAGGAGGGTGTTGACTATAATGAGGTATTTTCACCAGTTGTAAAACATAGTTCCATTCGCACTTTACTTGCTATTGTTACATGTTATGATCTTGAGTTAAAGCAACTTGATGTCAAAATTGCATTTTTGCATGGCGAGCTTGAGGGACAGATTTATATGCGTCAGCTTGAGGGATTTGTTGTTTCTGGTAAGGAGGATCACGTTTGTTTACTTCGTAAGTCTTTGTATGACCTCAAACAATCCCCTAGGCAATGGTTTAAATGGTTTGATACTTTTATGATAAGCCAGTCATATTCAAGAAGTGAGTATGACAGTCGTATGTATTTTCAAAAACTTTCAGATAGTTCCTTTGTTTATCTACTGTTGTATGTTGATGATATGCTTATTGCTACCAAGAGTGTATCAGAAATCAACAGGTTGAAACAACAACTAGGTGGTGAATTTGAGATAAAAGATTTGGGTGTGGCAAAACATATTTTGGGTATGGAGATTTGTAGAGATTGAGTAGCTAAAAAATTATTTTTAAATAAGAAGTCTTATGTTCTTAAAGTGCTTGAGCGCTTTGCCATGCAGAACTCAAAGCCAATCAGTACCTCTTTGACAGCACACTTTCGACTTTCAGTTGAGTTGTCACCACAGTCGGAGGATGAAGAGAAGTATATGTCTCAGGTTCCATATTCGTGCGCAGTTGGGAGCCTTATGTATGCCATGATATGTACTCGTCCTGATATTTCACATGCAGTTAGTGTCGTTAGTCATTATATGGGGCATCCAAGAAAGGCACATTAGGAGGTTGTGAAATGGATATTACGATATTTATGCGGAACTGCAGGTGTTGGTCTATTGTTTGGGGTTGCCAATTTTGGTAATCATGCTGTTGGTTATGTTGATTCGGATTTTGCTAGTGACCACGATAAGAGGAGGTCTCTGACAGGTTATGTTTTTACTCTGTCCGGAAGTGCCATTAGTTGGAAAGCTACTTTAAAGGCTACAGTTGCGCTGTTTACAACAGAAGCGGAGTATATGGCCATTGTTGAAGATATGAAAGAGGCATTGTGGATGAGAGGTTTGCTTTGTGAGCTTGGTCTTGCATATGGTGTGAGTTCAGTATTTTGTGATTCGCAGAATGCTATACATTTGACTAAAAATCTGATGTATCATGAGAGGACCAAGCATATCGATGTCAGGTATCACTTCGTTCGGGATATCATCTCACAAAAGCAAGTTGAGGTGAAGAAAGTGGGTACGGAAAATAACCCAACAGATATGTTGACTAAACCGGTTCCGGTTGCCAAGTTCAAGCATTGCTTGGTATTTGCAGTTGATCACCCCTCAAGGGCATTTGGCGAGTGAGAGGTTAGAAGGGGAGAGCTATATTTGGTGATTGGTTCAGTGGAATTCAAGTCAACGTAGAGAATTGTTCGAAATGCCTTGTCTTCTTTTGTCCCACATTGGTTAATTATGTTGTTCCCGTTTTTGTAGCCTATTATAAATAGGGCTTTTGGGAGACTTCTAGGAATTATCTTTTGGGCTCTCATATTGTGGCCTTTCTAGAGTTATGGATTATAGCTGGCTTTTTGTATCTCTTCTTCACGTTGGTTAGTGAATCCTCTCTCTCCTCACCCGTGGACGTACCCATCTTGGGGAACCACGTATATTTTGTGTCTTTGTGATTATTTGTTTAGTTTTCAATTTCTTGTTCTTAGCTTTGCATTCATAGTGTTCATTACAACATGCTTGGCTAAGAATTGTACATATTTCTTTACTTTTGAACTTTGTAAATATTATGGTTTTGAGCTTAGAGCCTTTCTGCTTCCAAGTGCTATAAACATGTGTAAATTAGAATGCTCTAGTATGTTGTGCTACTATGAGACAGGTTTATATATTATAGTTTTGAAAATCATATTTGGGTTTATTGAATGGCCTTTGGAGGATGTTAATCTTCTAGCCGGTCACGTGTTATAACCCTCACTGGGTTAGGTCGCGACACAATATTTGTTCTCGGCCTTTTGACTATAATCGAGTGCAGTATCACAGATTCTAAAAAATGATCAAGCATAGCATTTGCGCTTGACCTATTGGCTAAGATCAAGGGAAGTATCGATGACAAAAAAGAAGAAGAATGATCATGTGCAGTATCTGTTCTCGGCCTTTTGGCTAAGATCAAGTATAGTTTCGCTGATTCTAAAAAAAGATCAAGTATAGCATCTGCGCTCGATCTTTTGCTAAGATCAAGTGTAGTATCGATGAAAAAGAAGAAGATCAAGTGAAGTATTTGTTCTCACCCTTTTGGCTATAATCGAGCGTAGCATCACCAGGTCTAAAAAAGGATCTAGTGTAGTAATGTCGATAAAAAAAGATCAAGTGCATTATCTGTACTCGGCCTTTTGGCTAAGATCAAGGATAGTATTGTCAATAAAAAAAGATCAACTGCAGTATCTGTTCTCAGCCTATTGGCTAAGATCAAGTGTAGTATCGCTGACCAAATAAAATAGATTAAGTGTCGCATCGCTGATAAAAAAAAGGATCAAGTGTAGCATCTGAGTTCGGCATTTTGGCTAATACAAGCGGAGTATCTGCGCTTGACCTATTGCCTAAGATCAAATGTAGTATCAACGATAAAAAAAAAAAGATCAACTGCAATATCTGCTCTCGGCCTTTTGGCTAAGAACAAGTGTAGTATCGCCAATTCTAAAAAAAATCAAGTGTTGCATTTGTGCTCGACCTATGGCTAAGATCAAGTGTAGTATCAATGATAAAAAAAAGGGAGATCAAGTGCAGTATCTGTTCGCGGCCTATTAGCTAAAATCAAGTGTAGTATCGCTGATCAAATAAAAGATCAAGTGTAGTATATGTTCTCCGCCTTTCGGCCAATGAAAATGTTGAGATAAAATGTTGTATCGTGGATTAAAAAAAAAGGGGGAAAGTGTAGTATCTGTGCTCAGTCTTTTGGCAAAGATCAAGTGTAGTATCGACGATTAAAAAAAAGAAAGAAGAAGATCAAGTGAATTATCTGTTCTTTGCCTTTTTGCTTATGATTGAGTGTAGTATCGCCGATTCTATGAAAAGATCAAGTGCAGCATCTGCGCTCGACCTATTGGCTAAGATCAAGTGTAGTATTGACGATAAAAAAAGAAGATCAAGTCTAGTATCTATTCTCGGTCTACTGACTAAGATCTAAGGTAGCATCTGCGCTCGAGCTATTTGCTAAGAACAAGTGTAGTGTTGACGATAAAAAAAAGGTCATGTGCAGTATCTGTTCTATGCCAATTGGCTAAGATCATGCAAGATTACGTGTGGTATCAACGATATAAAAAAAGAAGAAGATCAAGTACAGTGTCTATTTTTGACCTTTTGGCTATAATCGAGTGTATATCGTTGATTCTAAAAAAAGATCAAGCGTAGTATCTGCGCTCAGCTTATTGGCTAAGATCATGGGTAGTATCAACGATAAAAAAAAAGAGATCATGTGCAGTATCTGATTTCGGTTTATTGGCTTAGATCAAGTGTAGTATTGCCATTTCTAAAAACAGATCATGTATAGCATCTGTGCTCACTCTTTTGGCTAAGATCAAGTGTAGTATTGACGATAAAAAAGATCAAGTGAAGCATCTGTTCTCGCCCTTTTGGCTATGATCGAGTGTAGTATCACTAATTTTAAAAAAAGATCAAGTGTAGTATCGCAGATAAAAAAAATATCAAGTGCAGTATCTGTACTCAGCCTTTTGGCTAAGATCAAGGGTAGTATTATCAATAAAAAAAGATCAACTATAGTATTTGTTCTCGGCCTATTGTTAAGACTCGGCCTATTGGTAAGATCAACTGTAGTATCGACGACCAGAAAAAGAAAGATCAAGTGCAGTATCGCTGATAAAAAAAAAAAATCAAGTGTAGAATCTGCGCTCAGCCTTTTGGCTAAGATCAAGTGTAGCGTCTGCGCTCGGCGTTTTGGCTATGAACAAGTGTAGTATCGCTGCTTCTAAAAAAAGATCAAGTGTTGCATTTGCGCTCGACCTATGGCTAAGATCAAGTGTAGTATCGACTCTACAAAAAAGATCAAGTGCAGTGTTTGCACTCAGCCTATTGGCTAAAATCAAGTATAGTATCGTTGATCAAATAAAAGATCAAGTGTAGTATATGTTTGTGGCCTTTTGGCTAGAGACAAGGTTGAGATAAAGTGTTGTATGGCGGATTAAAAAAAAGGTAAAGTGTAGCATCTGCGCTCGGACTTTTTGCTAAGATCACGTGTAGTATCGTCGATAAAATTGACCTTTTATTTCCAATGGAAGCAACATGAAAGTTTCTAGATTGATAAAATTGACCAACTCTTGTAGTGAGGGCGACATTGATTAGAGCAAACAAGTAGTTCCGGATCTATTATGTACACCTTAATCCGAATTAAACCAACTAGAACCTAAGTTTTTTTGATTTCATTATCTCAAATGCACATTTTCAGAGTTTTTATCATTTAGTAAACAGTAGTCTTTATACCCACTAGAAATCACTATTTTCTCTTCATATGACTAATAGTCCAAACACCTATTAACTGTCATGTATTTTTCTCGTTGTCAACAGTCATACACCACGAGTATGAATCACTTCTTTATTTCTATCTCATCAAGCAAACATGGTCCTTTTATTCCCAATCGAAGCAACATGCAAGTTTCTATGTTTGTAAAATTGATGAACTCTAGTAGTGAGGGCGACATTGATTCAAAGCAACAAATACTTATTGGATCTAATATGTAAGATTTGATCCATAGTAGACCAAGCAACATCGATTCAAAGCAACAAATACGTTTCAGATCTATTACACACTTAAATCCAAATTAAACTGACTGGAACTTCAGTTTATTCGATTTCATTATTTCAAATGCACACTTTCAGATTTCTTATCACTTAGTGATTAGTAGTCTTTACACCTACTAGCAATCACTATTTTCCCTTCACATGGCTAATAGTCGGAACTCCTACTAATCGTCATGTATTTCACTATTTTTTTTCCACACGACTAGTAGTTAAACACCTACTAACCGTCATGTGTTTTTCTCATGGTCAGCAGTCATACACTACTAAGAAATGGGAACCACTTATTTATTTCCATCTCATCAAGTAAATATGGTCTTTTTATTTCTAATCGAAACAACACGCAAGTGTCTAAATTTATAAAATTAACCAACTCTTGTAGTAAGGGCAACATTGATTTGAAGTAACAAATACTTTGTTGGATGTAGTACATAAGAATTGATCCATAGTAGACTTAGACAACATCGATTCGAAACAAGTAGTTTTGGATCTGTTACATACACTTTAATCCGAATTAAACCAACTGGAACCTCAGTTTTTTTGATTTCATTATCTCAAATGCACAATTTCAGAGTTCTTATCACTTAGTAATCAGTAGTCTTTACACCTTCTTGGAATCACTATTTTCTCTTCACATGACTAGTAGTCTAAACACCTTCTAACTGTCATATGTTTCACTATTTTTTCTTCACATGATTAGTAGTCTAAACACCTACTTACCGTCATGTGTTTTTCTCGTGGTCAGCAGTCATGCATTACAAGGAAGTAGGAAGCACTTCTTTATTTCCATCTCATCAAGCAAACATGGTCTTTTTATTTCCAACCGAAGCAACACGAAAGTTTCTAGATTTATAAAATTGACCAACTCTCGTAGTGAGGGCGACATTGATTCGAGGCAATGGATCTAATACGTAATATTTGATTCATAGTAGACTAGGCAACATCAATTCAAGGCAACAAGCACGTTTTAGATCTATTGCATACTTTAATCCGAATCAACCGACTAAAACCTCGGTTTTTTCGATTTTACTATCTCAAATGCACACTTTTAGAGTTCTTATCATGTAGTGATGAGTAGTCTTTACACCTACTAGCAATCACTATTTTTCCTTCACATGACTAGTAGTCTAAAAAACTATTAACCGTCATATATTTTTCTCTTAGTCAGTAGTCATACACTACTAGGAAGTAGGAAACACTTCTTTATTTCCATCTCATCAAGCAAATATGGTCCTTTTATTTCCAACCGAAGCAGCACGCAAGTTTCTAGATTTATAAAATTGACCAACTCTTGTAGTGAGGGCGACATTGATTCGAGGCAACAAATACTTATTGGATGTAGTACGTAAGAATTGATCCATAGTAGACTAAGGCAACATCGATTCGAAACAAGTAATTTCAGATCTATTACGTACACTTTAATTCGAATTAAATTAAAGTGTTTGAAATTATCTCAAATGCACACTTTCAGAGTTCTTATCACTTAGTGATCAGTAATCTTTACATCTATTAGCAATCACTATTTTCTCTTCACATGACTAGTAGTCTAAACACCTACTAACCGTCATGTGTCTTTCTCATGGTCAACAGTCATACCCTACAAAGAAGTAGGAAGCACTTCTTTATTTTCCATCTCATCAAGCAAACATGGTCCTTTTATTTCCAACCGAAGCAACGCAAAAGTTTCTAGATTTATGAAATAGACCAGCTCTAGTAGTTAGGGCGACATTAGCTGCTTATGGGGACAGGGTCAAGGGGGAGGCAATGGATGTTTGCGGGAGGCAAGGGAGAAGCCACCAAGCAAAGATCATTTGGCTCGCATGCTAGATGTACGTGGTCGGCAGACCATTGCAACTGCAAGGTTATAGGGCATTTAGCAAAACGGGATCACCGTTCAAATAACCTCACATATTCTCTAATGTTGGGGATATTGATGATTGCCCTAAAGCTCTAAAGCTTTGGCATGACGACACAAATTCTATAACACTCCCTATTAGCACATTAATCTTCAATGAGAAGTTAACAAGTCCCCAGAAATCAAAAAACTGTGAAGGCAACACAAGTCAAATCCAAGACTCAAATTTTGAGAGAAAACTCTATCTGGTCATGAGCTCAAACCCAAAGAATGCCCCAAGTCTTGACCAAACACTTAGCTACTTAGCTTTATTTGGTCAACAGAGTTGCTTAGCTACCAACGTTCTATTGTCCATAAACAAGTGATTGAATAGCCTACTTTGGAAGTTGGTATGATGTGTATTAATTCACAGCCTATACTTGTCATGTGTCATGGATCTAAGACCTTTGATACAATCAGTAGATTCTCTTCTCCTTTTCACATTGTCGATCATCTCTTTCGTTCACTTACTCTTTTTCACATGATTAGACAGCATATTGACTCAACACAGTAATTTCACACAAGGCAGAAGTATCATAATTGAAGCAATGTTATCGAAGGCAAACTTGAAGAAATTCTAATAACCAGTACCAACAGAAGTAAAAACAGCATCCTGGAGCCGGTTAAAAAAGGGGATTTAAAGGGTACCTCAAAGCAGAGACAGATTGGAAAGAGAGAACGGGAAGCAACTGATCGACAGGGTCACACTGAGGAGAGAGCTCAGCACGATGACGGCATGGATTGAGAACGGAGATAATCCTTCAATATAGCAACGTGAAAATCATTATCATTATCTATAGGAATTGCACAGAAAACCCCAAATCACTTGTGTTTGTTTTCTGTCAAAATCTCTTCTATTTGTTACCGTCACCTAGAATCGGAAGAGGGTTTGAGTAGCGGTGGTGTTGAGAAGCAGATTACAAAATTTAGTACCAATAACCAACTAAAGGAATTAACAATTAACAATTTTACATCAACCTGATTAAGGTCACCAATTTGTTCAACTTATGTTCACATTTTAATTATTAGTCTACTACCATGATTGGCCACTACTTTACATGGATAGAGTTGAATTGATGGTGGTTAGGAATTCAAGATGAAAGTGGCATGGATAATGACAAAAGACCTAAAAAATTGGAATGAAGTTCTAAGGCATCCATGAGGCAGCTCAGGATGAAGTCTATCAACTCTCATCAATCTAGAACTTCGACGGTTGAACTTAAATGTCTATTCATAATTTAAGAAGACCCTCAAGGGAGGACCAAAGGAAAAGGGGATATTCACACCCAAACGTACAAGCTGTAAATTATGAATAACAAACCTTTCCTCGATTCTTTTTTTTTTGTAAAAAAAAATGTTCATGTTCTTGGTACGATTGGAGGGTTACTATATTTTTTGTACTGCATTCGTGAGAGCAGTTACGAGAGTGATGAGGGTTGCTGGAGTTTGAAACAGTTACAAGGGGACAGTTACGTTGTAGACAGATTTCGGCCATTAAATTCTTTTCTCTTTCACTCTCACTCTTCCCTTCTCCGTAAAGTGGTGACTACCAGACCACATCACCCTTCTCTTCCCATTTTTGGTCAAGGATGCAATTGCCAAAAATTTTTGTTTTCAAATGATAGCAAACTTACTGCGTTCCATATTTTCCATAACTCAATGTGCTTTTTGAACTTCAACAGGTGGACAAAGATTTGACTTATCTTGGGTATTAACTGGGCTTATATTAAGTCACATTTTTTAAGGAGACTCTTAGTGTTCTCTTTTTCTATTTTGGCTCTTTTCATTTTCATATTGTTAAAGTTTAACTACACTCAATTGGAGCTCTTCCTTTCTTTCTCCTTTTTATGTTTCTTATTATTGTTAGAATTGATGCCTGCAGATAATGATGAATAGGTTTTGGCAAGGTTGGAGTTATTTCACCACTAAAAGCCTCAATGTTGGAGCTTTGAAGTTAAAGAAAACTTTCTACTGAAGGTGAATGTTTGCATAAAAAATGGAGTTAATTGTAGCTATAGGAATTTTTATTCGTACGTCGTTTTTAGAGCGAAACTGATTATGCTCCTCCAACAAAGACCACGGCTGTTGTCATCATAGGTAAGCTCTCTCTACCATTTTCAGAATGGTTTTCTTAATTTGCCAATGGCCTCTAACATGGGTTTCTAAATGGGCTTTGTTTATTTTTGAAAACCCTTTTCTGAACGTGAGATGCCAATTTTTATACACGATTTTCAAACATTTGATGTAATTTTGAGATACTTCATTTTAAGTAGTTTGAATGTGTTCAGTTTATGTAGAAACTTAACATGGTAGTTACTGGAAATAAGGCTTTCAAGTGTGGAAAACTTGAAATCATGTTTTAGTTGCTGCTTAATCAAATCAAGTGTAGCATGCCTTCCAGATTTTGGAATATGTTCTATGTTGAAATGGTACTGCTTTCTCGAGTTTGTTTATGGCTATAATCAACATTTATGAGGAAGTTATGTTTAAACATGGTTGTCGTTGGACTATGTTTACCATAGCAAGACCGTGTTGCTAGAAGTATTGGAAGAAATTCTGATTATATATAACCTTTTGTACTGATTTGTGGTGTGCTTGATCAGGTAACTTATTGACTATTCTATGGAATGAAGGCAACAACTCTTTGGAAGTACGTGATCTCTGTTTTTGGTTTCGGTTTTGGATTCTGTTAGGTAATTTGCACACTGAATTATACTCTTTCTATCATGTTCTCTATCTCTTTCTTTCTTTAAGGATTTCTGGAACTAATTTTTGTTAAATATTTTAACTAGGTAAAAGGAGTGGGAGCTTGAAAACTTGATTTTGTTCAGACAATTGGGATAGCCACATAAGCCCCAAAAATGGCTTCAGGAAAAGAATCTTACGGGCGTATAGCTTTCAGTCCAGATTTTGGTTATTGAAAGATGATTTCATATTTGAAATGGTTTTTTTTGGGATTTATAATTGTTTGAAAGAAGACATCTAGCAAGATGCGAATTTTGTCTTATTATTATTATTATTATTTTTTGGTTTTTGTAAGATTTTGGTTCTTACAGCACATGATGAGTCTGTTCTATACAATGTTATTTTGCTAAAAAAATCAAAATGGGTCTCCAATCATCGTGACTTTGAATTATGGCGGGTAGCCTTCTTGGTATTGCCTCCTTTTATCCATTGTTGGTGAAGGAAAAAGAAAATTTGAATTAAATTTTGGTTATGTATTTGGTAAATTCTATCTTAGACTTTTGCTTATTGTTAGTGAATTTCATCAGACTCATTATACGGGAGCATTGTAGGTAAACTGTATGGTACGTAAATGGTTTTGTTGGATTTCAGCGGTAAGTGCCTTCAGGCATAGGCAACTAAAGAAATATCATTTACTTTTAGTTTACTTTGTTTTTTAAGTTTATGTGGAGGCTCATTGGTGATTGATTGTGCGGGATGATAATTCAGGTGGTCCATTACATATAGGTTTTTAGTAAATATGATATAGACTCGCCCTTGCAGGGCATGTGTTTTGACTCCTATTGTACTTATGTAAAGAAACAACCTACCAAGATTATTTTTTTAGGGAACTTTTGATAAATGTAATGTATTTATTATAAGAAATGCCTTAGTGGAATTAGACTGTGTTGGTTTCATTTTGTGTATAATATCTTATTTTTCTTTAATTCACGTGCAGGTGACTATGATTATTAGGGAAGAATACTTTTTCAAACTGAACTCAAAATATATTGCATTGTGCCTACACGCATGGGTTGGTTAGAAGTGGGTTGGTTAGAAGTAGGGAAGGGTAATTCAATTTAATTGTGTTCAAAACGTGTTGCGCCGTGCCTTCAGGCACGGGCACAATCCCTAGTTCTACTCTATATTATCTCCAGAAAGTATGTTCGCACAGATATTTCACGCACAGATTGTGCACAATTTTTTTGTGGGACCCGTGGCGATTTGAGCCGTTCATTAAATGTAAAACACTTTTTCAAGGATCCTCGTGAAAAATCAGCTTAATCCAATACTTATAGGTGCTCAATTGAATCATTTAACTTTTCATTATCCTCAAATCTCAATGAAAAGGTAGATGATTAGATCGAGAACTTATCGGATTAAACTTATTTTTCACGTGGACCCTTGAAAAAGTGTGTTACATTTAATGAACGGCTCGAATCGTTTGTGTGAGACCCGTGATGGGCCCCACAAAAATCTGTTCATAATCTGTGCATCAAATGTCTGTGTGGGTAGCAGCTTTCTATTATCTCAGGAAAGGATAATAGGGTGGGATTTGAACCCTCAATAAATGAAGTGTCTATTACCTACTTTAACAATTGAGCTAGGAGGCAACTTCTAGTTCAGGCACTAATTGTGCGTGTTTGTAAATAATTTTAAGATCAGATTTTGAGGCTCTTAAGAAACTATTTTGAGAGTTTGTACAAAAACCTTAGCAACAAAATTTGAATTTCTAGAGATTCCCAATGATTCTAGAAAAGTTGGGATTGGGGTGTGTTTCAGATCAGATTTTAGATTCAAATGCCTTGTTTGGATGGTGTTTTGAAAATTTTTGAGTTCGATTTTTGGGTAATGAGTGGAGAGGGAGAAATTGGGATAATAATTAGAGATAGAGTTATGAGTGGAAAGAGAGATATATAGAGAGAAATAAGAATAATGATTAGAGAGAGGAGAGAAAAATAAGAGTAATGATTAGAAGTAAGGGTAATGAGTATTTTCTGAATTAGAATTTTTTTTCTTCAAAATACCATCCAAACAAGGCATAAGTATTTTGAAAATTGATTTCCAGCTTTTACAATGAATTGTAACAACTTTTATGGCAGATTAATCATAATTTCACAAGTATAGTGAATATGTTAATTATCTGCTTCTAATAATCTATAATCTGCTGCAAAATTTGAAATTATGATTCAAAATAGTTAATCCACAATTATTGCAAACATGTCTATTGAAAATATTAAAAGTCTATCCAACATGAATATTTAGCGTGACACAATTTCATTGATTATTAAAGAATGATGACAACTCACTCAATGACCAATATGACAAAGACAAATTAAGATGTGTATAGTGTTATTCAACTATTGCGCATAGTTGACCTATGTGTGTACAAAGGTCAAGTACTTTCGAAATTTTTTTTTAGTTATTTTCTAGATATTGAAGTCCTCACTCTTAGTTCTATTAATTAAATTGAAGACAAAACATCACAGGAATAAAATTTCGCTGAGTTCATTTTTTCTCTACCAATTCACGGTCAGATGACTGGAGTATCAATCCTTTAATTCAGCTTCACATCAACAGATTGAAGATTTACCTTTGTGAGGATCTTATTTTTCTTTTTGAAAAAGTTACTTATTTTATTAACTAGAATTCATGCCGCTAGGGACGACAATAGTTGCAAAGGTTTAGTGAGCCTAGCGGGCAGGCACCCGCCTCCATTTGTACTTTTTCTTTTTTTCTTGTTTTTTAAACTCAAACAAATAGGAGTAGATTTTTACTTATTTCTTATAACTTGGATTATAAAAAAAACACAAAAGTGAAAGTACCCAAAAACTAGGCGAAAGACGAGTTCCCTGTCTTCCTTTTCCATTGCCAGAGCAACTCCCACCTTAATTCAGCCCTTTGCCTACTCAAACTACAAGAAAAAAAACAAAAAACCATTGTTTTGCCGATTCACTTTTTCTCTAGTATGCACTCCAAACCTTACTCCCTATTTAGTGATGTGATTGAGGATGTGTCGTATTTTTCCGGTCGCAAAAGTCGGTGTTGAGAGGGTATTTTTCGGTTATGAATTACGTGAAGAAATAATCGTGAAACCGAATGAATAATCAATGAATAAGTGATAACATGATTGCATACGCACATAGAGAGAGAATTTTGTGAGCATTAACGAATAAGTGATGAAATAGGTTACTTTTGCTATCATGTTTCGAAATTCTTAATTTGATTCTATCACGCTAACTGTTTTGGGACAAAGGTACAAAAAATAGATATGCTGATGCCTAACCCGATTCGATGTCCAACAGTATTTTGCTTCTCAAAAGAGCATACATTCGTTTTTAGTCATCCGGTGTGGATAATTCTATGCACACACCCATATTACACACCCACTCACGTCTCCCACAAAAGATTGAGCGGGCGTTTAATGTTGGTGTGCATAGAAGAACTCGCTCGTGTTGCTCTAACAATTGAAACAACAATGTAACGACTATCAGGCGGGTTGCTGTTTCAGGTTTTCTTTACTCAGTACATTAAACAACCAGCCCATACAAAAACGTAAATAAAATTTACTGAAAGGCTGAGAACAGGAATCGAAGGAAGTTGAGATGAGTCTTGTGAGCTTAACACCTGGAGTACGTATTTCTCTATATCTATTTACTCATGTTTCAAGCTCTTCATCATTTAAGCTTTCAATTCTTACCTACCACCCTTGATTGATGCAATTTTCTGTAGCCTAATTTGCTCTCTAAACTTGGCTATAAACTCACCAGCCTTCTTATCAACCTCATTGGGATCAAGCTCTTCACCATTGGCAATCTCAGATTGAGCTGCAGCTTCTTGTTCATGTTCATGTTCTTGTTCTTGTTCTTCTTTACCATTGGCAATCTCAGATTGAGCTTCTTCATCGTCCGAGCTCACTTGAAATTTCTCAAACTCACTCTCTGAATCCACTTCGGACTCAACTTCATTAGTCTTGACGAATTCTCGCCTTTCTCCATTCTGATGTTTGGACAGTTTTGATCTTCGCTTTGGAGGAAAATTATCAAGATTCTGTCTTGATTCAAACTTGTCACAACTAGTCTTCTTTCCCACCTTGCCCTCCAAATGATCCGAGTAAATGTCTCCCATTTTCGGACCTTCCAAAACATTTTCACTTGCTCTAATGGTTCTAACTGATTTTCCCCTCGGAAAAGGCTTGACCGGGGACTTGGGTTTCTCCTCAGTTTTCCATGATTCCACACCCCAGTTTCCTCTGCCCAATGGTTCCTCCCTCTTACTCTTACTAAAGCCCTTCAATTTCTCATCGCGCTTTCTCTGCACTTTCATCTCAGACAAGGATCCAATGCTGAATCCCCGCGTTTTCATTGTAACCGATGATTCTTCACGGATTCCCTCCAAGCCTTCCTTTTCTGAGCCTTGAATTTCCTTCGGACATGGATCACACTTTATCTGCAGTTTCATCTCAGACATGGATCCAATGCTGAATCCCCGCGTTCTCATAGTTACCGATGATTCATCACCATTTCCCTCCAAACCTTCGTCTTCTGAGTCCGGAATTTCCTTTGAACACCAGGGTGAAGGCTTAGGACTTGTTTGGGAGAAAATTGGGGACCAAAAAGAATGTGAATTGATATGGTCAGATTCAGATTTCCCAACTGATACAAAAGTATTACTACTACTCTTATCTTCCATCACTTCACTCCTATATGATCTTGAATCCCCACCGGAGGAAGTCAAGGAAACAGTTTCCTTGAACTTCAGATCCAAATTTATAGGAGTTAGACCCCTAAACCCAATTTTACCAGAATCCTTACTAGAACCCTTGGAATCTGAACCAGACCCATTTCCCTTTAAATATTCAGGAATATCATGGTCTACAATTCTTGATCTCAGGCTCCGAACAGGCAACCCTAAGGGTTTATAATAAATTTCCCCTTTAGGTTGTTCACCCCATTCATCAAGAACCGAGTTTTCCTGAGAAACAAACACTATGGACTCACTGTTAAAATACTGACAACACTCTGTTTCGCTCACCTTTTTCTCATCCATAAAAGCAGTTTCTAAATCCTTCTGGAAATTTAACGATCTGGGTTTTCTCCACTCGCTTTCCAAGTGCTGAGATTTCTCAGTTTGAATCATTATTTTCTCATCAAATCCATATGGGTTTTCAAGCCCATTTTCCAAGTCCCGGGTGTTTCGATTTTGGATCATTCTTTTCTCATCAGACCCATACGGGTTTTCATACACATTATCAAAAATAGACGAGATATGCGAGATCCCGGACAAATACGTTTGAGAACTATCCAGTTTTGGCTGAATTTCGCGGTCGATTTCTGCGTTTTTCCGTCCAAACAAGCCATAAGAGACAGCAATGCCAATGAATAGGAGGTGAAGAAGTTCCCATAGCTTGGTGAGTATAGTTTGGCTGATGAATTCAGGGGCTTGGGAAGGGAAAAGAGGAAGACTAACAAGAACTAATGCAATGAAGAGAGATTTACAGAGGAAGACAGAGTAGGACTTACTGGGGTTTGATTTTGGCTCTGGATCCGCCATTGATGAGAATACGGGCCTCGTCTGAGATTAGGGGTGTGAACAACGTAAAGAAGCCTTCGGACCAAAGGTAACTAGGTTATGGAGAGAGAGAGAGAGCAAAAAGTGGTGATGGGTTACTCGTCAAAAAGGAGAGTGCAGAATTCAAAAAGTGTACTCATTTTACCGTTTGTTGAAGATGACGGTATTATCCTTACACCTATGTTGGACATTTTAACATTCTGTTGGACTTTCACCATGCTTATTTAGTAGTACTACACTTTTAATCCAAATAAGATTTTACATATTGAGAGCTAATTTATAAAGTAAACTAGTGCCACGATTCGAATAATTAATACACGCAAATAAATTTTGGACTTGCAATTTTATTGTTTCTTCAAATTCAGATCATCCCATAAATTATAGAGTTAAGACTTTTAATGAATCTTCACAATTTCCCTAATGTAGTTTCTTCACTACAACATTGAAAATTCAAATGAGATTTGGAGGGTTTTGATATTGGTATTCAATTGAATGAGCCAATAAACAAACGTTGATGTACCAGTAAGAAAAAATTATTGTTAAAGGGAATTCAATACAAATGGAAGGATTTGATTACTGGTCATTCTTTACATATTAAAGGATATATTACATTTTCTGGTAATCTATCAAGCCTTCCATTGAAATGCCTTCCATTGAAATAGGAAAGGTTTTTCAATCGTAGAACTTATGGAGATAGATTTCAATTGTTAAGATTTATGGATGGACTAGTGCATGCCCGTGCGCCCGTGCCTGAAGGCACGACTCGAACAATTAGCGCACACAAATAAATTCTAGACTCATGCGCAATATATTAACCCCTGCCCAACGAGGACAAGGAGACCCTGCCAAGCAAGGGTGCTTGGCAGGGTTGCCGAGCGCATCTCGGCCGTCCAAAAGTGTTTTGGACGGCCAGGATGCGAAGGTGCCGAACAGATTTAAAAAAAAAAGAGTGTGAATTATTAAAAAAAGAGTGTAAAAATTACTCTCCTATAAGTTTTGGACAATAATAAGTTTTGGATCCTTTTGGGTCCATTTTGGAGACATATGTGCCGTCGACTTATTTTTTAAAAAAAAGGAGAAATAAGTGGCTCACAAAGAATGGAAAGAAACATATTTCTATTCGATGATTACTATTTATTGTCTAGATCTCAGTTGAGAACATCAACTTTTTTGTCAGGATTCAGTATGATCGAATATTGATGAGTAATCATTCTACCACCACAAACACTTTTATACAAATATTTATACAAATTCACTCATATTTATATTGGAATTTCCTACAGTGTATTTGGACCCTACCAAAAAATATGAATGTATGTATAAATATTTTTTTTTTGCTCGACAAAATATATGGATAAATATTTGTAGTTGAATAATAATTGTATCGATCAATACTACTCTAGAAACACTTCTCTATTCTGGAACGGAATCAGGTTGGAACATTACATTGAATATTACATCTTCGGAGTGCAACGAAACGTCCCGTTTTAGCCTTCATTCACGCAGGTCAATGCAATCAATCAAGGCAAATAGTACTGAAGGTGAAGAAAAAGACACGCAACCCGTCTTATCTCTTACCGATCAAATCGTTTGGATATCTCTGGGAACTGGGAAGTAATCACAAGAATAGAAGAAATAGAGACAAACCTTTATTCTCTTTTTCTTTTTTTCTTTTTTCCGAATCACAATTTTTTCCTATCTAAATCATTCATTATGTAAAATCTGCCGACCGTAACCATTTGGTAGCTAAATCGGGGAATGTGCATTTTGCATTTTCAGATTTTGGGTGTTTGGGAGCTAAAATGAAAATTCATTCTTGAAGAATGCGTTCTTAAAATCATACCGCACAATATACACCAATATTTTGAGAATACGCCGTGGAGGGGATTTTGAAATATGATTATCCATTCTCTGTTGACAAAAATACCAGATTACCGTTGACCTTTTAATAAAATTCCATACGCATTATAATACCATACTTCCACTGTTCCATTTTATTTGTTCATTTTTGTTACTCATACTGTTCTTTAAACACTTATATGTCCTAATCTATAACATTCATGTTCCGACAATGGTGATGGTGATGGTGGTGGTAGTGCCCCAGAACCACTAAATTATTAATTACTCACAAACAAGTCTCCATTGATTAAACTTTTGCCTCCAAACTACCAAGTGTTTACGAAATTATAATTATGAGCTATCTTATAACAGAATGCAAGTCAAGCCAGAATCATTTTCACCTTCTCCCTTATTTCTCTCTTGATAAGTCCGTTAAAAAACATTCGTTATCATATGATTGCTATTCAACTTATACTTTATCCCCCAATCATTTTTTTTTTTTTTTGCTTGGCTTTATCCCCCAATCTTTGTTACATCCTATTGAAGTGTTTGAGGAGTAGGAAAATCACTCCCCATGGAGCATCCCCATTGTAATAAGCAAATGTGTGTGAATAAACAAATTTAACAATAATGCTAAAAAAATACCCCACATTGTAATAAGCAAAGTTACAAGTCTTTTAGTAAATAACCAAATTCCACCAATTCCACAATTAAACTTAACAACTTTTATCAATAACTAAAACTCAATAACTAAATTCAAAACTCAATAACTCAAAAACATCCCATATTGGAATGGAGTTTTTAAATATCCATCCTCAAACTTCATCCCACATAAGTATTAATCTGGTCATTTTGAACAGTTATGTTTTCATCATTTCAGATGGTGAATTATCTATCTTACCCTTTTTAACAAAATATCCATATGTGTGTGTATATTGTCTTCTTAAATTAGTGGGATTCACTTATTTCTTAATTTAGTGGGATTCAATCACAATAATTACGATTGATAATTACAAAAAAGGATTTCAAAATTTATTTTTCACCGATTTAAATTCGAAAACCATATTTATTTTTCTATATCTACCATGTATTATCATGAAACCTTTTGGAACATGGTGGAATTGACCATGTTTTTCATTAATTATTTTTGCAAAATTATGGTAATTTGAAATATGATTGACTACTTTTATATTTGAACTTTAATCAAACCAAAACAACTATAATTTCATGAATACACCAAAACAATTATGATTTCAAGAATACACTATGATTTACTTAAAAAATACAAATCTAAACTCAATATGATTTCAAGAATACACCATGATTTAATCGAAATAACCAATCATGATTTCATGAACACACAATGATTACAAAAATACAAATCTAAGCCATTTTTTCATAAAGGAATACACCATGATTTCAGAAATACATCATGTTCAAGCCGCAACCGCTTCTCCTTCGCCATCACCTTCAACTCTTTATCCGCCTACACAAATCAACCATGTTTTGTGAATCGGCCACGTTTTTTAAGATTTGTTTTTGCAAAATTTCTTTTGTAGATTAAATGTCAAAAATTATTTCATATTTTGCAAATCGGCCATGTTTTTTATGGAATATTTCTACACAATTACCATAAAACATGGTGGATATTCAAACCAACCATGTTTTTCATAAATTATTTCAGCAAAATAATCCATGAAAACTGATACAATGAAACCTTAAAACAGGGGGTTACAACAAATATACCATGAAAAAACAAAATACGCCACTTAATTCGTATGTTTAGTATTAGTCAAAAAAAATTCAAATAAACAACCATGACTCAGATGGACATGAACTCGGGTCCGATGTCCGCCAAGTGTTTTGAAAAATGAAAATAGAAAACACAATTGGGTTTTTACTGTGGTCGTACCTGTGAGATAATTCATAGCAGTGGTGGCCATACTTTGGTGCTCAATCAACCAGTACGACGGTGAAGAAGGGAGTACTCCGGGGGGTCCGACGGAATGGTTCCTAGGCGTGGAGGTGGTTAACTGGAAACCCATGTAGATATATGACCCATGTATAAATCAGTCGGTTCTTACACTTCAAGGTTTCCTTGGTCCAGCAGCACATGAGCCTACGTTTGGCCGCCAAGGTAATACAGTTGAGTTGACCCAACCCACGATCGCGCTCGAACATATTGATGGCCAGGCGATGAAGGACAGTGATGGGCGACGGCAATGAAGGGCGGCGATGGGTGACAGATTGGGTGATGGAGGCTGACGGGATGGGCTAGGAAAGAAAGAGGGATTTCAAATTTTTGTAGCTGATATGGGAAGCGTATAATGGGGATTTATATCCCAAAATCACAGTGACAAGCTTCAAGTTTAGGATGAAAACGTTATGTTTTGGTCCCAAAATTCAACACTATATAACCAATTCCTAGAAATTCCTAAAATCTCGCCTAGGATGAAAAAAGTTATATTTTGATCCCAAAATTCAATGCCGTAATAACCAACTCCTAAAATCAGGGAATCATGCTTTATGGGGGAATAAGGGCAAAGTTGGGTTTATCAAAATATGAGGATGAAAACATAATTCCAAAAAATGAGTAGGATGGAAACTTACGTCGGGTATGATCTGAGGATAAATCTTTAAATATCCCTATTGGAATTGTCTCATCAAGACGAATAATTTAGTGTGGTCGGGTGCGTGATTGAAACTCGTTTACGATTGGACAAATGTGCATTGTGTATTGTGGATTTTTGTGTGTTAGGAATGCAAAAATAACTAATGTGAAGGTAGATGTTGTTAAGTTTGATTATAGACTAAAATCGATAATCAAATACTGACGTGACACATTTTGGTTATTAGTTTTGATTATTACCACTACGGATGCTCTTAGTGTTAATCTCATTTTGACTGTCCTTGAGGAACATTATACTCCAATTTATATTTCAGAGAAATAGAATAAACTAATTTTTTAACTTTTTTTTTTTTTTTTTGATAGGCGAACTAATTTTTTAACTTGGTTAAGGAGTCATGAATCGGACAACTGATAAAACGTGAATCAGTTGAAATCACTGGAAAGAAATGATAGGGATTAATTCAATGATCCACCTAGCATCTTATTATGTGAACTTGGAATATCATTTAGGCCCTGTTTCTTACCCTATTCAGAAGTTAAGTCCTATGACAAATTACTTTGGAATTTACAACACGCAAATCAAAACATTATGTGTAACGCCCCGATTTTTGGGACTGTTAATTTAATAAATTTTTCACATTTATTAAATTGAAAGAAACATAAAGTCATTACAAGCCAACTTATCCCCAAATTCGTGTTACACTTATTTAAATAGATAAGGGAGGGGTACTAGGGTAACTTCTACTCTTCTGGACGTCCATCTTCTTCTATATTATTATGCTCAGCACCAAACTCTTCCAAATTATATAATTCCCCTTGTTTGTCTTTAAACTCTGGCATAAGATGTCAGAGTCACAAACATAACACCGTGAGCAATTAAGCTCAATAGCTAACTCTTACCCCTATGTCCCATACACTAACAAAAATAACATATAACAATTTATAAGGAAAAAAAATTGAGCATCACAAAAATAATCAAAGGTGTTGGTGTCTTTCAGAGTTATCGTAGTGTATCATAAACCGTGTCATCATTTTTCAAATATCGATTCCACTTCCATTTTATTATCTCGAGCACTGGTTCCGCTGACCATCTCTCAGTACCTACTGGGCTCTCAGGCTAAATTTAGATTTTGCCACTCAAAAGCACTGATTTCGCTGACCGTCTCTTTCAGGACCTGCCGGCTTATCAGTCTTTAATCATTTCCCATTTCATAACACATACAAGGCACTAGTTCCGCTGACCATCCTTTTAGGACCTACCGGGCTCCTAGGCCACACACGCACACCCGAGCCATGATTCCGTCGACCATTCTCTTAGGACCTACCGGGTTCTCATGCTCACACACGCACATACTTGAGCCATGATTCCGCTGACCATCTTCAATGGACCTATCGGACTCTTATACTCACACAATCATCAACCCTTTTTAAATTTCATTTTCTCATTTCTTTTCGTATTCCATTTCTCGTTTCTCGTGTTCCGTACACATGCATCATTTCGCGCATTCACATTATTCTTTCAAAGCTTACTAAAGTTATGAGGTAAAATAGATTTCTATTTTCATGTGATTCTAATTTCATTAACATCAAATGCTATAACGACACATAATAAAGGAGTAACACCTTGTTGGTAAGCACACTTGATATTTTATAACTAAAGTTAATCTCAGTACACCAGTTGGTTTCAGATTTTCATTACCTAGTTTCTAAGTCATGCTTTTCTTAGTAAAAATCAATAAATGACAATGAACCAACTATTCTAGCCACATAATACCATTCTAAGTTTCCAGGTAACTTTTCATTTTTATACAATTTGCTTAAAAACCGATTTCATTATAATTAACAAAGATTATAACGATCATACTCTAACTCCAACATTTTCAATTCCAATATTTAGTTATGATAACTTAGATCAACATATTCAATTTTCCAACAAACTAATATGCTGGTAATTAGAAAACTCTCTATTTTTTTTTATAGAACAATACTTTTTAAAATCAAACGAACAAGTAGCACTACTATATTTAGGGGAGAAGATAAGAGGTTTCTACCATTCTTCTTGGCGGTAGAGCAGTTACGGAGTACGTTGGGTGAAAATGCGGGCAGAGTAACGTCGTTTCGGCTTAATCGAAGAATAAAAAGAGAATAGTTTTGTTTTTTTTTTTTTGTTCCTTCTTTCCCTCTTTTCTTTCTTCCTCTCCTTAGTTGTGTCGTGTGTGCAAGTGTGGAGTGTGGAGTGTGTGTACATGGTTTTGAAAGGAAAGGAGACTAGCCTATTTATACTAGTAGGAGAATATCTAATCATATCTATTAATATCTTGTATTATCTAATAAAATCTAACTTAATCTTACCATATCTAATTAACAAGATTTGGTGTATCGCATAGATTCTAGGAGAGTCTTGCATAATCTTTCATTATCTAACAAAATCTAAGTATTTCCATGTGATTTTATGGGAGAGGAATATCCATCTAGAATGATCTTTTGAAATCTAGAATTATCTTATATAATCCAACAATATCTAGCAAAATCTAATAAAATCTAATCCAATCTAATCCAATCTTAATATATCTAATAAGATCCAATCCAATCTTAAAAATCTAGGGAAATCTAGGAAAAATCTCTCCCTCAATCTCCTTCAATTAATTCCTTAGATTTGAGGGAATCAAAATCTTAAATTGCATTTCATATCTAGATTTTCTAGGATCCTAACTAGATCTTGGATATCAATCTTTCTAGGATTTGTAAAAAAAATTATAGGTTAGGATTTGCATGTTCATATATATAGCTTTACATATTTACTCAATAGGGTTTTAGTATTTCCTTTTAAATAATTTCATAAAAAAAAATATCGAATCATTTATTAAAAGAATACTAAATTAACATTTAGACGAAAAAGTTGTAATTAAAACATTAATTTTGTTAAAAAAAAAAAAAGGATTGTTACACTATGCATTTGATATGCCTAAAAATCAAAATGAATAATAAGACAGCGATAAATCATGAACTTGTTTCTAAGGATATGATTCTTTCCTAACATTAAATCATGAACTTGTTAAAAAACACAGCGATATATAGGACAAAAAACATATGTAAGAAATATAAACAAATTAAAGCTTCATTTCTAAACCTAGAGAGAGATACACGAAAAGAAGATTCCACAAGGGGGGGAAAAAACAGTGAAATTACTTAACGAAGAAGAGGCTAGACAAGAGAAAGTGATCCTATCGATATATAACTCCACCCGGTGATAAAAAAGGAAGAAGAAGAAGAAGGTATAAGTCCACACAAGAACCATGCTTCCATCAAGCCATGCATGGTCATTTTATTTAAGATTTCTATTTAGTATCTTACAAACACAAATTAGGCATGATATATACTTGGACTACAAGCCATGCCAACCATGATCACATAGACCAAACAAGTCACACAAAAGCTTATCATATTTCAGTAACCACATACGTTTTCTATAGGCCAACCACATGGGTGTACCATGAGATGATTGGTCAGGACCAGAATAACATAGCACATACTATAAAGTATCCCCCTTCAAGCTTGGTTCTGATATTAGGGGCGATCTTGGTTATCCTTTTTTTTGCCCCATGAAGCTGGTGGGTTTTCAGTTATGGTGTAGTGGTGGCCGTCTTTTCCGTCAGTGGATGATGTTTCCGGTCCAAAATTCCAGTCGTCGCTTAGGAGCCGACGGTAGTTGGCTTTTTCGGCATCGGCCACTTGAAGAGGTCCAAGGGTCAGAAGTAGGGTTACAAAGAGTACAAGGAAGAAGGCGGTGGTGGTCTTCGTCTTCATGATCGAATCGTACGTCAATAAACCCTGAAAAGAAAAGCTTAGATGTAGATTAAATATATAAAAATAATTTAAAAATAGTAATAATATAATTAACAAAAACCCAATTAAGGGCTGCACACCGTGGCTTAGAGCTACCTTTTGTTGCTTGGAGAAAACTGAAGAAAGAATGGATCCTTAGGGTTCCATTTGTAGGGTGCATGTGAAAACAAACGAGGCACTTCTTTATGCACGCCAACATGATGCATTTTATCTGTTTATCTTTTCTTTCTAGATGGTCACCCTGAGGCAATATATTCCATTATGGCTGACGCAAAATGGCATTAGTACATTAGCTAATTAATTCCTTGAAATTTGCGCACCCACCCCATTTAACTCGTGATATTAAATCAAGCCAATTGATTATTTATGCAAACCACAATATGTGTTCAGTGAGCACTCAATTTATGTGTGTGTGCAAATTTGGTTTTGTCCCTTGCACTTATGATATTTTAGAACAACTTGTAGTTTAAAGTGTGAATTAAAATGCGAGAGAATCCTACATTTGTGCATGAGTTTCCTTTTATTTCCTCCTGTTATAGCGATTGTAGTCTTCGGAGACGAGGATGAAGGACACCTTGATCATTTTTCGAGGAAACATATATTGATAGAACAACTAATAAGAAGGGCTCAGAATTTGTGTTTCACCAACTAAAATAAGTAATTATTTTTATTTTTTGAATTAAATGTGATGTATTGTTAGAGAATGGTTTGTCTCGTAAAACGAGAAATAAGTACTTAAAAATTAAAAACCTTAGCTGGACAGGGTCTCAAATGTTTGAGCAAATACAAAAAAGTCACAAAAAATCAGTCGCAGTGTTGGAATTCAGCAATATGCTGGTGGAGGTAAGGAGAGAAAGGGTAAGTCCGCCGACAAAGATAAATTGAGCACAAATCATCCACTGATTGTGATGGCCTATTACGGGACCTGAATGAAAAATTAGATAATTAGATCGAGTACTTTCTAGTATCTGATTGAGCTGATTTTTTGCAAGAATTCTTGAAAAAATATTTTAAATTTAATGAACGACTCGGATCGTTTATGTGAGACCTATAGTAAGCCCTACATCGTGATCAGTGGACGATCTGTGCCCACTTTGTCTGTGGCAATAGCACCTCTAGGGAGAGAAATCATCATCTAAAAGTCGAAGTCTGTCCGCCACAGAGCAAAAAGTCCTACTAGATCCAAGAGTCCAAAAAAAAAAAAAATCTATTGCACCGCAATTGTTAAAAAATAATAGAGAATAAAATTTTGTTCACCATCCTTTAAAGATGATGAACATTACCTTCTCTGTGATTTAATGGAAATTATATATGGTCCACAGAATCAATACATTTTTTTTTTGTAATAATGAGTTAGTTTGTGATAGGACCCACAAAATTTGCACCAATCACAGAGAGAGTAGTATTCACCATCTTTTCAATAAGATTGAACAAAATTTCTCAAAATAATCGGAAGAGCAGGAGATATTCTCACATCAATGAGAGAGTCTCAACTATTTCACAAATATGGAGAAAGCACAACTGGCCCAGCAGTGGGCGAAAGCCCCCCGAGCTAGGGACACAAAAAAGTGTTTTTTTTTTTTTTTGTAAACACAAACAACACGGTGATATTTATGGAGACGATCAAGTAATTCTAGGAACTTAGACATTTAAAAACAATATTGCTGAGGGAAGTGTCAAAATCAATTAACATTCTTCATTTTATAAGGTCTTAATGGGAAGAGCAGGATTTGTTCACTAAGTTATTTCAGCGAAGAGGAGTTTTTCTATGTTGAAGTTGATAAAAACTTATCTTTCAGACTACTGTGTCACAAGAGAGATTAAGTAGCCATATTGGTTGTTATCTCAATTGAAAATGAGTTCTTAGATAAGTTGAAGTACATATACTTAATTGAATAATTTGCTTTAAAAAATGTAAGGAGGGGGGTGGTTGTTTTTGAATCGGATCATCCTAATCATAGAAAACCGTAGTTACATTTTGATTTTGACTTATTTGACATAATTCAAGCTAAAAATACAATATAACATTGATTTTGTTTTACTTGTATGCTTTTTTATTTTTATGACTTAATAGTACGTGAAAAACTAAGCTTTGGATTGGGTTTGAGCAATCCAAACATCAAGACCGGTCTTCCGAAGGAGGAGAGGAGGGGGAGAAAAGATTTTGTTTGGCTTGCTGCTCATGACCGTCTCTTAACCCGTAAGAATTTGTTCCTTCGCAATATCACTCCCTCCCCTTTCTGTGAATGGTGTCCAGATATTCCGGAGTCCACATACCATGTCCTTTGTGATTGCCCTCGTGCCTCTAATATTTGGAGCGCCCTTCAGTTTTCTTTGGTGGATTCTCAAGCGCTTCCATTTGATTGGATTCGTGTGAATTCAAAATCTGTTAATACCCACAGTTCTGGTGTCCCTAAGAATATTATCTTCTTGTTTGCTATTTGGCATATTTGGTTGGATCGCAATCGCCGTCTTTTGATACTAACCCAAATTCCAACTCGAGCACCATCGACCCAACAAAAATTTCAGTTACTATCTTGAACAAATCCTTGGAGTGGTTCTTTCTTGTTTTCCAAGAGAGGAACTCTCATAGGAAGGATATACAGGTAGGATGGGTTCCACCGAGAATGGGTTTTTCCAAGTTGAATACGGATGGTGCGTATAACTGTGCGACGGGCTCGGCCTCCACTGGGGGGATTTTGCGTGATCATTATGGTATTTGGATAGGTGGATTCCACAGGAACATTATCACGGACTCCAGCGTAAAGGCAGAATTATGGGCCTTAAGAGATGGTTTGAGTTTGGCAAAGGATGAAAATATCAGAAAGCTGGAAATTGAAGTAGATTCCATGATTGTGTTAAACTTGATTCATGCCACTAACATGATGAATCACCCGCTGGGCAATTTGATATTTGATTGTAGGTTGCTGATGCAAGGGTTTGAGGAAGTTTTTATCACGCATATCTATCGCGAAGCTAATCGGTGTGCAGATGCGTTGGCAAATGATGCTCCGGTCTCGGTGGGAGATTTATATATCTACCCGGTTATTCCTATTTGTATTTCTAGTTTCCTTTATGCGGATTTGATTGGGGTCTCGTACCCTAGAATTGTAAACTCTTAATTATGTTTTCTTGTTTTAATGAATCGTCTAGTTACCAAAAAAAAAAGATGGGGTACGTGGAGCCACTTCGAGGAAGGGGAAGAAAGAGGAGGGGGTGGCGACTGCTAGAGCTGTTTTTTTCTCCAGGATCTGTCAAGAGAGGAGGTGTCAACTCTCTCCATTACTCTCTAGTACTAAAGATTCTGTTTGCATTTTTTAGTGGACAGCAAACAATGAAATGGCCAAACCCATCTTGTTCACATGTTGTGAGGCAGTGGCCTCCTCAATGGAGCCAGTAGTTTGAGCCCTATGAGAGGCACATTTGAAGTTTAGGGTTATGGATAATTTTTAGATCTTCTGTGAATTAACCTATTAATTAACTAACTCCCCTAACCCTCATGTATGCCGTTTGAACCAAAAAAAAAAAAAAACAATGGATTGGGGGATTGACGTCACATATGCTAGCTATGTGTAACTTTATTTTTTGAACACATAATTTTTTAATATCATGTAAAATTCGTGACAAAAAATCCATCAGAGAGATCAATGAGACAATATGTAATTTTATTTTTATCCTACAAAAGAGAAAAGGAAAAATGGGGCTGTATTTGAATTATTTATTGGGATAGAATCACAAAGAAGTAATTAATGGATCGACAATGGGGTTAGCACCATTGGCTAGAATAGTGTAGCCACCAAAGACGTAATCATGATTAGGATAAAAATTAAGGGGGATATTTTTGGTGCTGTCAAATGTTTAATGGTTAAGAGTTAATCGAAGAAAAAATTATTCTATGCTTTGGGGCACCATCACGTGATGTCTAAATCTTTTTTCAATTACACATTCCAGTGAGATCTATACACTTTCTATTGGAATCCACCATAGTGTGTGTTAGAGAAGGGGGCCTGGGACACCCCGCAGCGAGAGTGTTTTGAAGGTTGTTTTGGGTTTTATTGGAAAGTCAAGATGAAGCATAATAATTCAAACTAACTAGGATGGAGACATAAGTATCTCTAAGATACAAGAGCCCTATTTAGATACCCATTTTATATACTAGGGTTTCTAGGGTTAGGGTTTCCTAAGTTAGAAAGTCTAGGTTCGGTTTTATAATTAACAAAACAATTTAATCAATAAAGACAATCCAATAAAACATTTAGTTTTATTTGGAAAAAAAATTGACCAAAATTCGTTTAAAACCAACAACGATATATGGGACAAAAACACATATATAAGAAGTATAAAAAAGATTAAAACTTTGTTTCTTACTCTAGAAAGAGATACATAAAAGGAAGATTCCACAAGGAAAAAAAAAAAAACAGTGAAAATCCTAAACGAAGAAGAGACTAGACAAGAGAAAGTGAGCCTATATATAACTCCACACGGTGATAAAAGAAGAAGAAGAAGAAGAAGAAGAAGAAGAAGATGATGATGATGATGATGATGATATAAGTCCACACAAGAACCATGCTTCCATCAAGCCAGGCATGGTCATTTTATTTAAGATTTCTATTTAGTATCTTACAAAGCATGATAGTACTTGGACTACAAGTCAGGCCAAGCATCACACAGACCAAACAAGTCACACACAAGCTTATCATATCTCAGTACCATACGTTTTCTATAGGCCAACCACATGGGTGTACCATGGAACGATTGGTCAGGACTCAGGACCATCGGACAAATAAGATAACATTGCATAAGTACCCTCTTCAGCATCAAGCTTGGTTCTGATATTAGGGGAATGGGTGACCTTGGCTATCTCTTTTTCGCACCCATGTATCTGGTGGTTCAGTACTTGTGGTCTGGTGGTGGCTGCTGTGATCGGATGATTCACCAGCATCATAATTCCAGCCGTCGCTTAGGAGCCGACGGTAGTTTGCTATTTCTGCATCGGCTTGAAGAGGTCCAAGGGTCAGAAGTAGGGTTGCAAAGAGTACAAGGAAGAAGGTGGTGGTCTTCGTCTTCATGATCGAATCATCAATAACCCTGAAAAGACAAAGCTTAGATTTATATTGAATATATAAAAACTGTTTAAAAATAGTAATAACTAAACTATCTAATTAATTAACAAAAACCCAATTAAGTACTGCACACCGTGGCTTAGAGCTAGCTTTTCTTGGTTGGAGAAAACTGAAGAAAGAATGGATCCTTAGGGTTCTATTTTATAGGGTGTGCGCATGTGAGAACAAATATTTAATGAGAGAGTTCTCCTTTATCCGCGCCAACATGAGGCAATATATTCTTTTATGGCTGACGCAAAATGGCATTGCTACAATATTACTCTCTCCGTTCCTAAATTCCGGTGCGTAAAATCAGACTTTACAAAACATGCATATTTTTTATTAAAAATTTTAATTTTTTTCACAATCTAATTGAACCCATTGCTATCTATTGCCAAACAAATGTATTTTTTTGAAGACCTAGTTTTTCGCGCCGGACACTTATTTAAGGACGGAGGGAGTATATGTTAAAACTTAATTAGCTAATTCCTTAAAATTTGAGCACCCGCCCCATTTAACTGGCGATATTACATCTAATTAGAAATTGTTTACGCATACCACAATATACTCATAGTTTGCCTTTTGATTTGCATGGAAAAGAAAAACCCAAATAAGTAAAAGAAAATGAATCGATGAATGTAAATATATGTTGAACTAGGACATTTGCACAATGTTGATGGAAAGGGCATATCCGTATTCGAGTCGTATGTTTTGGAGCGAGATGGAAAATACAATCTGTCATGCCAACATTAATTCTCAAAACTGAAGGATAAAAGCCCATAGGAACTAGCTTTTTGCATTATCAATCATTCTACGTTCTTCAACCACATTTGAACCAAAAGGCAAAGTACCTCGTAGATTTTTTGTAAAAGGGTTGTATGTAAATCTTAAGAATGATCGAGCAACAGGATCAGAAAATACATTATAATCTCTTCTTCAAATTATATTCAAAACATTACTTTGTTTTGAAATTTATGATGCACATAAGTAGATCTAAATACTCACATATTCGTAATCTATTTTACTGACAAATTAAATTTAAAAAGGCTCACAAACGCCCTGATGTATATAAATATAAAGGAAATTGGTAGCCAGTGGCGTATAAATATAAAGAAAAAAAGCCTAAAGAAACACGTCATTTATACACTCGGTTGCACACCTACATGAATTGAAGGCTCCACGCATGCAGGTACAATGTGTGCAAATTTGGTTGTGTCCCTACCCACTTAATTATGATATTTTAGAACAACTTGTAGTTTCAAGTGTGAAAATAAAACATGTAGAGATGTCATTATTGGCACCGTAAGAGAGAATCCTACATTCGTGAGTTTCGTTTAATCATCCGTCATCTGAAAGCCGAAGTTAATTTGTTCCGCTGCAAAAAGCCCAAGCAGATCCAAGAAACAAATAAAAAAAAAAATACTTAGATTTGAAAAACCAAATGTATCTGACCAACAATCGTTCAAAAATAATGGGGGGATAGCAAGGGATATTCTCCTGTTAGTGAGAGAGTCTCAACCATTTCATAAAAATGGAGGAAGCACAGCCGGTCAAGGGTGGGTGCAAGCCCGGCCCCTTGGGCTGGGGCCACACACAAGTTCTTTTGTAAACACAAACAACATGGTTATATGAAAATAATATTGTCGAGAGAAGTGACATAATCAATTGACATTCTTTAAGGTCTTATTGGGAAGAGCGTGATTTGTTCACTAAGTTGTTTTGGTGAAGAGAAGAAATCTTTTTAAGTTGTAGTTGATAAAAACTTATCTTTTCTCTCTAGCATATGTAGAGAGAGGAGCCGTCAACTCTCTCCATTACTCTGTAATATTTAATGATTGTGTTTGCATTAGCACACAGTAAACAATGTAGTGGGGGATTGACATATATATGCTAGCTAGAGTAAAATAATAATTTTTTGAACACATAATTTTTTCGAGAAATTAAACCGAGAACCACCGACCACTCACCTACCGATTCTATATTGACAAGCCCGTGGAGCCCATTTCGGGTCCCACACGGATGATCCGAGCAATTCAATAATTTTAAAGAAAAACATTGAGTGGGCCCCGCAAGAAGAAGCTCAATTTGATATGTATTGGTGCTCGATCTAATCTTTCCATCTTTCCCTCGATTTTTCTTAAATTATTGAACTGCTTTGAGCAACCGTGCGGGACCCAAAGTGGGCCCTGCGGGCCCTTCAGTGTAGAATTGGTAGGTGAGTGGTCGGTGGCTATAGCATCCTCCCAATTTTTTATTTTGATATCATGTAAAATTCGTGACAAAAAATCCATCAGAGAGATCAAAAAGACGATATAAATGTAATTTTATTTTTATCCTCGAAATTCAAATTTTCTTATTCCTACAAAAGAGAAAAGGAAAAAATGGGGCTGTATTTGCATTATTTAGCGGGATAGAATCACAAAGAAGTAATTAATGGATAGACAATCGGATTAGCACCATTGGCGAGATTAGTGTAGCCACCAAAGAAGTAATCATGATGAGGACAAAAATTAAGGGGGATATTCTATGCTTCGGGGTGCCGCCACGTGATGTTCCTCCAGACTTTTTCTTCATCACAGATTGTGGTAGAGTTCATACATTTTTTATTGGATCCCACCATAATGTGCGGTGGAGAAGGGATCCTCGAGCACCACGTGGCGGTGCACAAGAGCATAAAATAAATTTTCGGATTGAAGTGTTTCTATGTCAGGGATCAACATTGATGGGTAACAGGAGTAGTGTAATGCAATTGATTACGTCTAGAAAATTATAACTGATTACAATTCTGTGCACTTCGTTAGATATATCAATGATGGGGAGCAAGAACTGAAGGTTTACTGGAGAAGCGCAGTTGATTGCGTTCAAGAAATAATAACTGATTACAGTTCTCTGCACTACGTTAAATCAACATTGGGGATCAAGAGCTGTTGAGGTTATCGGAGTAGCATAATACAATTTTTTTTTTTTTTTCTCGGCAAACGAACTAGAATTTTATAAATCTCGAAAGGGGTACATCGAGGAAGGGATAGGGATGAGCAAACACACTCAAACCGAAAACAAGAAAACACAAAAAGAAACTCAAACATCCAGCCGGAGGTTGGATGCTCATCTCCACAAAGCTAAAGCTTTAGCTTACGAATACCACCTAGAAAGCATTTAAAGTCCTCCACTGAGTACACCTTGATTTCAAACTTAGCTTTCATCCACATAGCCACCCTCGTCTTAATCTGGTCCCCTACCTCGCTAGTTGACCGAGACACATTATTGAAGACAAGGTCGTTCCTTGCAAGCCACAGGGACCATAAGGTAGCAAAGAAAGTCACCTCCCAAATATGCCTTTCCAAGCTCCTAAATCTGTTGTCAAACCACCACGTTGCTAAGTCCGCCAAAGAAGGTGGACAAACCCAGAGCATTTGCCACCACACCACAATAAGAGACCAAGTGTTCCACGAAAACTTACAGTGCAAGAATAGGTGTTCCGGGGTTTCCTCGAAGGTAAGACAGAATGGGCATTTGGATAACGGACCCCTCCTGCAATTGATTGCGTTTAAGAAATAATTACTGATTACAGTTCTAAGCACTTCGATATTAAATCAATGTTAGAGATCAACAATTTTAGAGATTACTTGAGTAGCATAATGAAATTAATTAGATGATTCCGTCTAAGAAATAACTGATGCTTATAGTTCTCTACACTTGTGAAACTGTACACCATTCTTCTACTCTATCGAAAACACGTTGTATCCATATTTGAAGCTGAAATTTTGAAGTCAATTTTGACATGCAAATTTGTGGCCAATCGCGATTTGCCATTGTTACCTAGGTCTAATTAATAGGGCACAATAGTTTTTTTAGTCAAAAAGACAATAGTTTTATTGATAGAAAACACAGATAACAATGTTCTCTCTAAATTATAGTCAATCTTACAATCCATGATCCAATTGATGCATTATATCTACTGTATTACTCTTTGGTGGAATTTACACAGTAACACATATAACGTTATCTGTTCTTTTCTTTTTAAAAAAAAAAAAAAAAAGAAGATACAAAGAACGGTTAACATAGATTGTCTGGGACAACGTTATCTCTTTGCTCTTTTTAAAAGATACAAAGAATAATTAACACGAATAACAGTATTTGTTATTTTATTTTAAAGAGAGAAAAAGAATAGATTGTGAGTGATAAAGTTATCTATTTCTATTTACTTGACGATTTTCTAGTCTTAAATTAATGGGTTGCCTCAAGCGTAGGGCTGGGACCGACGTAACATAATATCTAGTAAGACCGAAGTCGAATCTACAGAGACGGTAATGTGTGCTGACTTAAAACTCGGATTGTTATAATTTAAACGGGCTCTTCGGTAGCCTCCCCTTGTAGTCGATTGCTGCTAAGATTAAACTTAAGAAATTGTTTGATTTTTTAAATAATTAAAAAGGTAGTACGGTCATAGGGTTCATAGTGCTCGCAACCAGTCCGGATTTATCTGCTCCATTCGTTGTTCTAAAAACGTTCGACTTTAGAGAGAAAAAGATACCCCGAAAGATACGAACCTTTATGGTTGCCGTTTATCCATGCGCAGCGGATAATGAGTTTTGGACCCTCATTCTCCCGTTCACATGGGCTCCAACAATGCCCGAATTTGTCTACGGAAAGTATTTTACCAATCTAAAATTGTCATTTTCATTTTTTGAAAATAGGAGCAGTGCCTAGATTGGCTACGGTATGCTAATTACCCCGCAACCCTGCCTATACGACTACTCACTCATCATTGAACAAGAAACAAAAGAAACTTTAGATTGAAACATGCTTCTATCACACAAGATGAAAAATAAACAAGAAATATCAACTAATCAAATACCAGTGAATAACTTTTATTAAGAACAGAAATTAAAACGAGTTACCGGAGTGCGAATAATTGAACAAAGCTTCAAAACTTGAAAGAAAAAACTCGAAAGAAAAATAAACAATATTCGGAACCGAAACCCTTGGCAGCCCCATCCTTCCTATTCTTCCGTCCGAAAAAACTCCTTCAAGTCAGTACTTTCAGTAACTTATAGATTACTAGTGTCACTGTTCATGCGTTACACGAATCGCGTGCTCATTATAATGCATCAAATTTGAGTTTTTGCTATGTGTTCTAATTTTGTTTAATTTTTCATTAGAAATTTATTAATGGTACAAGAAAACTGTCATTAGAAATTTATTAATGGTGCAAGAAAACTATGTTGTCTAAGGGCAAAACTCAGGTCGGAAGCCTAAGCAAAGAACTCTCGATTCCAATCACTTTAATCAAAAGCAAAGATTAAGGTCTTGATTTCTATCTTCCCAATACAAGACTTGTTATAGAAAAAGATACACACCCAAAAAAAAAAAAAAAAACTAATCTCCGAAAACATAAAATTACAGAACAAATCTCTGTCGCAACCAACTTCATTCATCATCAAAGGTAGAAACCAAGTTTCTGAGCCATGTCTTCCAAGAATAGCTCCCTCCTCTTTAGACATGAAGGATGAATACACTTGCAAGCATCCTTCGAATAAGCCATACTACGCATAGAACATTCTTGCCTGCACCAAAGGACAAAATGTCACAAGCTTTATTGATATGCCCATGAACAAAAGAATTCCAGATTTTTTCCCTTCAAAAAGAAATAATGTTATGTCAAACAATCTAAACCCTTTCCCTAGTTATCAAAAGACAACTTTTAATCCCATGTGCACTTGAAACTTGCCTAACCGTATCAGGGCAGTTCCTTACATTTTTTAAGCAACAAATAACAAATACAAGAATAGTATTAATGAGAATTAATACCACTTCTTCGTAGGGGACATCCTGTATTCGCAAGATGGCATAAGAAGTATTACCACAACCTTAATGAATTCAGAAAACATGCTATCACTAACAAAGGTAGGAAACAGAATAAAAATCCTTGAGAGACATCCCTATATGTATACCATAATCTCTTTGAAAGACAACTAATCTTATGATCTTAAATCCAGTTTGGTGGCGTAACACACCATTACTATGCCAACCCTCTGCCCAACATGTTTATAGTATAATTCATTCAGAATCCAAGAACTTAAAGAAATACCCAGCTAAAGTTGTCTTCAATTTCATTCTAACATGTAGTAAGTAAAAGAGTAGGTCTTGACCTAAGAAGTTAGCAACCAACTCCATGGATGAGAGAGGTATACAAAGAAGCTTTCACCACATAGAGAGTCTTTCAAAGGAAGCACAACCAATTATATTTATAGGTAAAAATCTGCAAACCAATAGAACATACATCACCATCTTAGGGCTATAACTCTGAAATAAACAATCACATTCTGATGCCATACAGTACCAAAATAACATATATCTCCGTCAAAGGGTGATGATTCTGAAATAAACAATAAGGCTTCGATGCCATATAGTCAGGGATTCAATTTATACCTGGTACGCCCATCAGAGTTTAACATTAGTTCTCCATTGTTTGTCTACCACGCGGACTCCAAGCTGGAAGACCAAATCACTATGTAGGTCATCAGAAAACACAAGACTAAGAATTAAACAACTATTCAATAACTCAACACAACAATGAACACCCCTAAAACAATGACACACCTTTTAAGAATGAAAACAAGCAGTGTTCTTACCCATTAAATATCAGGTGTGAGCGATGTCCACCGGTAGCACTCATCGTCAATAAAAGACCAAGGTAGAAAACAAACTCAGCGTAAGAGTTATCAACCACCATGATCGAAAAAATGTTACAGATGAGACTTATCATCATTTTGCGACTGCATTAGTTGTCTCTTGAATGTCTCCAACTGTCAAAACAATTTTTTCATCATACAAATATTACAAAAGCAGGAAGATTTTAATGTCCAAACTAATACTAAGAGCAATTTGGCGGAACCCTCCTACCAAATTCATCAAAAGTTCATCATAGTCAATCAAGAAGATATTAACCAATTCTACATAACTTCAACTATCAACTGATTAGGTCCATAATACTTCGAAACATACACGTTCAGAACATATAATCAAAGTTTCTCCGCTTCTAGAGAATGTCCATAAAAAAGTAAAGGATATGGCTGAATTTACCATTAAAGGAAAAAATTCAAGAATGTTTACCTGCTATCTTGTCAGAGACATCTAATTCAATAGGGAAGTTATAAAAACATCCTGTGATCAAAGAGTTCGATGTTTTTCTTTATACAATACACGTCATATTATCAATTAAAGAAGATTTGGAGGAAAAATTGGCTTCACGGTCCCGTCCCTTACTTAGACCATGTATGAGAACTTTGGTCAAGGGTCCAATTACAAGGTATTCTACTCACGAGTTTCCAATTGTCTCTCACTTGGAAGATCTTTAGTGAAGCAGAAAATTGTAAATCGAGTCAAGTTCAAGCTCATCAGGCTCCAACTTAAGTTCCCTTAACATCATGAGGCATATGACTCCAAATACTATTGCTCTTCACAAGCCTCACTTGGCTTGTGACACACTGACACTTATTTAACATTCCAATTTAGCATCAAGAATCAAAGTTGAGACATTAAATGGCTATAAAATACATGTAAAATTTATGAACTCACATCATTTTTTTTTTTTTTTTGCAATACCATTAGTTCACATGAGCACCCAAACCATCGTCACAATTTTTGTATTCATGTAAGCTTCGTAAGTGTCCTTAAGTGTGTAAGATGTGAAAGTGAAAGCCATTCTAGCTATTCATAAGCCTAACTTGTTCAAGCAGAGTTCATTAAACAATAGTGCATGAACTTTGAAACAATAGTGTATGAACTTCGAACGGATGTTTCCAAGCTTGATTCATCTAATTAATGAGTGACCCAACATGATTGAGCTTCTTAAAGATTCATCGTTGGCTCTTCCCAAGTACCTCACTGTTCATGGGGATACCCATGTGATATACAAAATTTCCAACCATTAACAAGTACAGTGTGATATATCTTTTGCGGGCAAAAACAACCAGGTGTCCTACACAATACCATTAATTGTAGAATTTAGAGCAAGTTATTGTTATAATTCAGCAAAGTCATGCATCTATTTCCTATTTCCTGCTCTCTCAACGTGAATGGGTCTTCAAAAGCACATACCTGGCAGCCAATGCATATAAGTGGGTCATTGTTGGAAATTATCGCAAGCTGCTCCATACAAAAAGAATAATAAGAAATCAAAATCAAGCCACGCAGTATCATATAAAATTTCAAAGAATAGCTACATATATAAGAGTTCCTAAGGAAAGGAATGAGTTATATTTTCAACATGATTTTTAACACCGGTTTGGAGTTGACCGAGGAAAGAATTCAACCTCTTCTGAACAATGTCAATTTCTGTACCCATGGATTCACCTGTAGAGGAATGTATCACACCGATATCATCCGAACATAAGAATAACTTGATATTAACAATAGACAAGTTACAGTAGATATTGATCTCAAGTGAAATAGCAGATTAGTGTATGGGCGTGTTCATCTCAAAATGAACTATAGCCTAATTTCTCTCAGTAGGCTAAATGAACTATAAACCTTTTATTTTCTCTTTTCAATGTCCTAGTACAAAATACAAGTATTTCGTGTCATAAGCTTTTACCTAAACATAAGGTTTAAGAAGCAACCAGTAAATGCCTTATTTTCACACAAACTATAAATTCAATGACTACAACAGATATACACCATAGGCAAATCCATAGCCAATGTAGCACCCAATCCTACATTAGAAGTCTACATGGATGCTCTTGGGCATATAACAAACCTTGTGGGCTACTACTAGTACCTTGTGCTTAAGCTTTTGGGTCATGTGGTGTGGCTTGTGGATCAAAATCAAGGTATTGGGCTAGTGGTCTGCTTGGGGCGTTACAGGTGGTATCAAAGCCATCCATGTGCACGACCATGTGGGCCTTGGAGTTTGGTTTGATTTGGTTGTTGGTTTGATTTGTATTGGTGATTATAGTGCTCAACCCCTCGCGAGGGCGCGAGGCTATAAAGTTGGGGAGATTGTAACACCCCATCTCACATTGAAAGTCTACATGGATGATCTTAGATATATAACAAATCTTGTGGGCTAGTACTAGTATCTTGTGCTTAAGCTTTTGGGCCATGTGGTGTGGCTTGTGGATCAAAATCAAGGCATTGGGCCAGTGGTCAATGGTGTCAGATTGTGTCCTATTTTGTATCTAAATTTTGGGTGCCTTAAAGATAGCGATGGATACTCACTTTTTTTTTTTTTTTAGTTTTGCTTATCGATGATCAAAGTGAAAGGACTATACAGACTATGGAGGATTTATTGAGACCATGTACCTTAGAGTGAAAAGAAAATTGGGATGATCAATTGCCGTTAATGAAATTTGCGTACAATAACAGTTATCATTTGAGTTGGGAGTTATTCCATATGAGGTTTTGTATGGACGGAAGTGTATATTCCCTATCCGTTGATATGAGGTTGGAGAAAGGTGACTTTTAGGACTTGACTTGGTGGAGGATGCCAAAAAAAAAAAAACTATTTGGGAAAGGTTTGTGACCACTTGGAATGGATAGAAAAGTTATGCAGATAATCATAGGAGGGATTTGGAGTAATTAGATGGCCCTATGAATACTTTTGAAATGATGGAAATTTAGTGACTATTATTTTGCCATTCTTTTACAATTTTGGTAGTCTTAATTTGATTGACGGGGTTGATTGATTAACATTTTTGATAGATTTGGGCTTGTTCAAATACTGGTCATATTGTAAGAGCTACTGATTCGAACAGTCATTAGAGGGATTTGGAGTTTGTAACTAGAGCTTGTATTTCTTAAGGTGTCCCCATAGAAAGATGTTATTCGGTTTGGCAAAAAGAAAAAGTTGAGTTCTCACTATATTGGGCCGGTTGAGGTTTTGAAAAGGATTGGTAAGGTGGCTAGTCGTTTGGCGTTGCCGCCTAATTTGGCTAAGGTTCATAATATTTGTCATGTGTTAATGTTGAGGAAGTATGTGCATAGTTTGTCCAATGTGATTGATTAAGAGCCACTTCATGTTCAAGATGATTTGACCTATGATAAGCAACCCTTGAGATACCTGATATGAAGAGAAAGGCACTTCAAAAAAATTTTTTTGGTTAAAGTGTTGTGGTGTGCACTTGGTTTATGAAGCTACTTTGGAGTGTAAAAAGGAAAGGCACAGAAAATACCCTTGTTTGTATGCTTGAGGTTAGTATGCAATTTTGAGGACGAAATTTATTTTAAGGGGGGAAGGATGTTACGACCTTGCATTTTTATTTATTTAATTAAATATGTCGCCATTTTATTATATGTGTGTTATGGTTGGGTTTAATTAATTATTTTGCGCGCGATATGGGTGTTATTGACACCATTGTAATCCTTGGAGTATGAGATTGATTTTTGGTAAAATAGTGGTACCGGATGGTAATTTTATAAATTTGTGTTACGTTAGCTATATTTGAGGGAGTGCGTGGTTATCAGTGGGTAGTTTAAAAGGGTTTCACTTGGTTAGGTAATCATAAATTCATTAGGGTTAACATTGGAGATAAGAGGCTGGAGAGAGAGAGTAGTGGCCGCATAAGGGTATCGGAGTCGTCTTCGTACTCGTCTTCCGACATGGTAAGTTTCGGTAATTTTCTTGGTTGTTTACTTACTTGGGATCAGTACCATTTATAAAGGGGCGGGTTTAATTGGATGGATATTATTTTATGTTGATTTACTGGGTGGCAGCTTGTGTGTGTGTGAGAGAGACAGAGGAGAAAGGGTTCGGTGTTTGTGGCGGTGTGCGGCGTGGAGAATATTGGCCAAATATGGGGTGATGGTGTTGTGTCGTGTGGGTGGTGGCTCGGGTGATTGGAATTGCTCGTGCTAACAATGTTCTTTTCTTAGTTATTACTTATCTTAGTTTATTGTTAGATTTGTTGGGTGGTGGCTTGAAGTTGAGAGGCTGTAGGAAATTTGGGAGAATGGGTATTGGCATACAGTGGCATGATGATTTTGGATTTGCGTTTTATCAGTCGTCGAAGCCTTGGGGGTTTTAGAGGGTCTGGTAGTTACTCAGGTGTAGTCTTTTTCTATTAGATTATGTCATTTCGAGATTAGTTAGTTACTCATATGCTCTATCTTTGTGTATAGGATAGTCTCATTTTGCGTTGTTGGACCGTACTACTTTTGGACTCAGGTGAGTGGTTAAGCATGTTACGTATTTTCGAACTTTCCCGTGTCCCTTAAATTATTGTTTAGAAGATTTTATGATTGAAATTGGAAACCCATAACTATTTTATTTGGTTACTTAAATCAGCATGCGGTAAAACATTTGGTAAAATCTTTTATTGTTTGAATAAATCTTTTTGGTGAGAACTTTGTGGATATTGTTGGGAACATATTTTGGAAAGTCCAGGGAAATTAATCCTCTATGTGCGGGTGACTCTGGCCATTAGAGAAGAGACTGGGTTAGGCCGGTGACTCTAATGCTCAATGGCTTTCTTTTGCAGGATCATTCTTAGGGAAAAGTTCCACGGGCTGCCTACTCGTAGTGATTCTAAGTTTTGATATTGGATCCAATTATGAGACATTTATTCACTGGCACTTGGTACTATTGATTTTGGTTGTGGTTCCCCGTTGTTGTTAGAGGTTGTATTGTGATCACCATTGAGACTTATTTCAGATGAATCGTTAATTGGATTAATTGATTATTTTGTAGTTCACCTGTATGCCAAATTTATATTGACATGGTAAATTATTTTGATCCCTGTTACAGAACTCTATTCTAATATACATGTTTTGCCATTTACTGAGCTTGTTAGCTGACGGATTTATTCCAACTTTTTTTTCAGGCAAGTTGGGGAATTAGGCAAGGATTCTGGTGGCATCTCGGGGATTTCTTGTATTGACCTCCTTAGGGTGTCTCATCATATTTTATTTTATTAATCGCTTCCGCATTTGAAATATTTTGTCAGACATCTGGATTCTTTTATTACTGTTGGATCACTGGATTTTATTTGGTTCATGGGATGTTTGTGCCCCATTCTTTTTGTGGAATTTATTGGTTGAGGATGTTCTGAATAAAAAAAAAATGGTTTACTGTTTGGTGTATCTTTGCTGGGGAGTTTTTATAAACAAAGCGTACATTTGTGCAATCTGAAGATTGTTTTGACAGAATTTCACCCAATTTGGGACGGTAAACTTAAACTCAATTCACGTTTGTGCAACGGTCAACTTATCTTATGGTCTACCCATTCTACCCATGGCCGAGGGTTTGAACCTAAAGTTTTGATACCAAATTGTAACACCCCGAATTTTGGATACATTAATGAGACGTTTATTACATAATAAAGAAAGTCTGGCTCATTATTACATCATAAATACATCATAAACAAAGGGTACATTTATTCAACAAGGAAGGAAACTATGGTTCTTAATACTACTCTGCTTGCTCTTCCATCCTAGCAAACTCCTCTGCTCCAAAAGCTTCCACGGTGAACTGTTCGCCTTGAACATCTACAAGGTCTGACACATTATACAAGTGTTGCCACCGATATAATATGTCAGGGTCACCAAAGGTAACACGATGAGCTACAAAAACTCAGCAGAACAATCTCATACCCGCTAACCCATAACTTACAAACAACAGGTTATACAATCATCGATTTTCACATGATACATGTATACACAGCTAACAACGACACATCCATATTTGTTATTCAACTATCGTTGGTGTCCAAGATTCTCCGAGTTTCTCCTACACAACTCATCGTAGACCGTGTCTCCATTTTCATATACAAATCAACATTTTCCAAAATCATTTGTTTAACACACCCAACCTCGGTTCCGCCGCGCCAGGTTCCCGAGTATCCTTACAATGGTTTCGCCGCACCGGGTTCCCATTGACACACAATTGCATTGGTTCCGTACCGCGGATAACCAAGCCACACATCCAACCTCGGTTCCGCCGTGCCGGTCTCCTGAGTATCCTCACAATAGTTCTGCCGCGCCGGGTTCCCATTGGCACACAATTGCATTGGCTCCGTACCGCGGACAACCAAGCCACACACCCAAAACCCTCGGTTCCGCCGCTCCGGGTTCTTGAGTATCCCACAATGATTCTGCCGCTTCAGGCTCCCGAGTATCCCACAATGATTTCGCCGCTCCGGGTTCTCATTGGGTTTTTCACAAATCTTTCTTTTACACACGCACACACACAACTCACATTATGCAACCAAAACCGGTCATAATGTAGTTTCAAAATATTTCCTTCCTCGGAATACATTTCCTTTCATTAATCACACCATAGGTGCCATGTTTCTACTTTCTCGGTTCTCGTGTCTCGTTTACATGCAAAGACTCCGCGGTAGAACAAAAGTAAGCATGAAACATTTTAACAAGATCATCCAACTCAAAACTACTTATCACGCTCAATCACCACTTATAGCATAACGCCACATGTACGGATGCCCTTGGAGTGAAATCACTTATGCTTACTCAAAGCATAACGCCACATGTACTGACGCCCTTGGAGTGAAATCACTTATGTTTTATCACACCACAAGTAATACAAGCAACTCATATATACATACTCATAACCATCTTAAATATCAAAAATACAAATACTTCGAGATAAGTAAGTAAGGATGCACTACATATAATTAGGAGTAGTAGATAGGAAGAATCTACCGTTCTTCATGGCGGTAGTGACGACTACGAAAGGCAAGTCGGCTATCGAACGGAGTAACTTCCTACGGTATGCCTTCGGGAGTTTCGAAAGAGAATGGTTTCTCTCGAAACTTCTTCTTGACTAACACTACTCTACTTTATGGATCGAGGGGTGGTCGGGTGGCAGTTTAGTGGCCGCTTTGGATGAGTTTCTTGAAGAACTCAAGAACACTCAAGAACCAAGTAAGAACAAACTAGAACACTAGGATTTTCTAGAGAGAAGTGAGAGCAAGAAGTGAAGGTGTGAGTTGAAATGGCATGAGGGTGGTTCTATTTATAGCCAAAACCTTGGCTATTACCCAACGGGTAAAATTTTCCCTAACAAATATTGTCCAATGGGTAAAAGGCCATGAATGACTAGATTTGTACTATGGATGTGATTTGGAAAGATTTTGGTGGAAGAAAATCTAAGGTGACTTGTATAACAAATCTCCCTCTCTCTCTCTCTCTCTCTCTCTCTTGCAAAAGTACACACACATACATATATATATATATATACACACTTATGTACAAATAAACATAGAATAATAGGTACTTTGGTACTTGAGTCAAGGAAACTTAAAGGCTAAGATTCCTATTAAACTAGTTAATAAGCACATGTGTACTAAGTCAATTTATATATTCATACAAGTACATATATAATATATTCATATGTACTTATGAGATCTAGGAAGATCATCTTCCTAATAAATTAATCCAATTGGGTATAAAACCCCAATATAAAATCATATAAGAGTACTTAGGAAATCTTAGGGTTTTAAATCCCATAATAAAATATTGGTACATCATCACATGGGGATTAAGAAAAAGACTAGATTATTCAATCCTTTGTACTAGATGAAAAACTAACCCTTTTACCATTGGGTAATAAATTCCTTAACTTTTATTGTCCAATGGACAATAGTTACTAGGGAACTTTTATAGTAAAATAATCAAAAAGTACTTTAAAGCAATTATAAAAGTCTATTTTTTTAAGTACTTTGCTCAAATCTTTCATTGAATCCTTTTAATATAAAGAATTGGGTTTTTGTTATCCGATGGATAATAGTTCCCCTAACCTTTATCGTCCAAAGGATAAAGAATAAAATCAAAACAATAAAAGAAAATAATTAAACAATTTCTAGTCTAGGGTTTGAAAAGGTTCAAAAGGTTCAAGATGGGCAAAATGGTCCATCTATGTTTAGGGAAAAGTAACTAAGTGACTTCCTAGTTTGGTTTTTCCAACAAGCCGGTTTAGAAGCTAACTAGACTTGCTAAGTAGGCCTTAAAAGTCAAGAAACGATCTATGAAGGGCTAAAGTATAATTACGACAAATTATGGGAATTTAAAAGGAAATATTAAAAGCAATCTAAGTAATTAAAAGAAAAATTCAAATATTTAACGAAATTTTTTATTGACTGAAAACAGGGCCGTTACAACAGTATAGGGAAGAAGTAATTTCATGCCAATAAGCAGCCTAAGTTCTTATGAGCATTAACTGAAACAGTTGTCAAGCTATGTAACAGGTTTCATTGTAAAGACAAAAGCCTTCAACTATGCTACCAATTTGAAATCAACTGCATTTAGTAAAAGAGCTTCAAAGGGTTTATACATATTCCCAAAAGAAAAGAACTTTTATGATTACTACACACCATAGCACGGAACGAAGTAAGCGTAGCGTGTTCGGAGGTCTAATCCCCGGATTGTTTGGTGAAACCTACAGTCGGCTTCTTTGTTCATTATTTTCCTGGAGGCCTTGAAAACTGATCAGAGAGTTCAGCAAAATTGAGCTCCAAATTGGTTCAAGTAGAACCCCTTATTTACGCTCAAGTAAAGCATGTTTCCAATTATGGGCCATTACCACACCAAAAATAGGGATTGGGCTTAGGGTCGTTGAGACATTTTGAACAGGTGTGCAACTGTGATGCAACAAGTACATTACAAGGAATTAACACCAAGCACGTCTCCTGCCCTTACTCATACTTCTACTCAAATTTGAGTAAAAGCTTCATTTGGTAGGAAGCACTCTAATGCGAAAACCTAAATCTAAGCACAAATTCGAGTAAAAGTGTAATACCCCGTATATATAAAAAAAAATGATTCCTTTCAAGTATTATTGTTTATGTCATACAATTAAATTAACTTTTACTATATGTTCATATATTTTCTAGATGTAGTACACGTGCATGTGTGCATGTGTTGAGGATGTGTCAACTGCCAAGTTTAAGCAGTGATGAGTCATGAGTTGGTACCCCTAGTCTTTGGCTTCATATAGATTAGAATGGTTACTGAAAGAAAATAAACTAAAGGGCTGGAGGAAGAGTCGTGAGACAGTGGGTACTCTATCTTTATGAGTTTTATGGTGGGATTATATCTAATGGCAAGATAATTCGAAGGTGAGTGTGTCTGATATGGTTCTTCCCAATAAAATGTTGCTGTGGTGGTGAATGTATATCTTGCTAATCGTAGTAAGCTTTCGATATGGTTATCTTTAATGAGATATTACTGTAATGGTGAGTGTATATCATGCTATTGTTGTTTAGCTTATGATATGTGAGTGTGAGATACATGTTTCTTGTATAATATTAATGTTGGGTTCTTGTTGGTTGTGTTATGTGCGGTGACTATATGTCGTGGAACTGTTTGGTATGTGACGGGGTGACTAGGCTAATAAGCTATGCCAAAAGACACGTTGGCCAATGGGCTGTGGTGAGGCTAGTGAGGTGGTACGTTACCCGTCATATACTGAGGAGGACCGGATATGTGGTTCCATTTATGTGGATTGTGTTATATTTGTAGTTGGTGCTGTGTAGATATTTTAGCATTGATATTGTACACGTTATTATGTCTCACACACTCCTGGGGTCCTTTGGACTCCAGCTTGCAGGTTGGTTAGCGGGTCAGGTGCCGGTGGTGCGGGCTTGTCCGAGTTGTTGCGAGAGTAGGTTGTTGTTAATGTACTATAGAGATCGATAGTTGTAAGTTATATAGTTTTTGGAATAAAAGACAGATTATGGTCTTTTTAATATTGTGGTGTTATGCCATATGGCTTTATGCCTTAAACTATTGGCTGTGTGCCCGGTGATTGGCTTAATGCCAAAAGGCTTATGCCTTAAATTATTGGCTATTTGTCTGGTGTTACTTTTTATTTCTCGATAAACTGTTACAAGTTGAGAATATCTTTTAGCTGTACCTTTGAATATAGAATTGCATCCATGTCTCATAAACACTCCTGGATTCCATTTTGGAATCCAGTTTTGCAGGCGTTGTAGATATCCACTGCTGATCGTCGTGGGGTTGTACGCTCGCTTAGGGTAGCATGTCGGGAAGGCTGGACTAGTTTTGGCGAAATTTTGTAGATAGGGATGTAGTTGCAGCCTATGTTTATATTTGGTTCATTGTATAGTTTAACGCTTCTTAAGACTTCCGCTGTGTTTGTAAGAACGTTTAAGTTTTGCGTTATCAATAAAATGGTTGTTGGTTAATTTAATTGCAAGAACTTGAGTTATAGAGATGGGTTGGTGGTTGATGTTGCACCCTCACGTCGGTTTGGGCTCATTTGAGTGCTGGCCCGGGGTGGGGTGTGATAAAAAGCTTCACTAATGGCATCGTTGCAAATTGAGGACCGAAAAAATACCATTACAACATCTGAGTTTCCCTTCATTAGAGTAACACTCAAATTTGGTATAGATTTGAGTAAAAAGGAGCGGAGTAGATTTTGGTGGAATTTAACTCAACTTTTTAGTTTGAGTGGAAAATGGGTAAGGGATAGAGTGATCAAATGCAACAACCCACTATGGGCAGCATGCCCTTAGGAAGGATTCCGTTCCTTCCCAAAGCAGGGCACATAATCGAGGGAGCGCGAGCGCAGATGGCAAGCGCTCGGAATATAGGGTCACCACTCGGGTTTGAAGGTCCGACACCCAAGAAACCGTATTTCGAAGAACCTGCCACACTGATTGATTTGAAAAAATGAAAGCACCAGTCCGTCATAACCATATCTAGGTTCAGAGCCAGGTTCCGAGAGGGGAAGGGTTTTAAGACACCTCTCTCACCCAATCCGGAGATCAGTTTCTACTTAGGCATTTGCGAAAATGTTTGCGATTCTGTTTGGTTAATCGATTCTTTAGCCAATTAGGGGTGGGGAATAGTTTAATGGGAATTAAAGCTATAACACGATTTGCAGGGTGTGATTGTATAGCATGGATGCAAAAGCAGTTAGTATAGGATGAAAACAGACTGCTGTGGGAGTTTAAATAAACTGGGAGGCTACTGTTTTGGAGTGACGTGCGCATGTGGAAACCAGAATGCCCTGATCAAATCACTATATGCTGAGCAGACCTGTGTGCACTACTACAAGACCCGCGCGTGCCAGTGAGCCTAAGCCCACAGCTCTATTCTCAACCCTCTAGGCTCTAGAAGGACCAGTGCACACCCAAGACAAACCAAGCAATTTAGGCAGTTATAATATACAGTTTAAAGGCTGAAAAGTCCTACAAATTAACAAAACACCCCATAAACAATGTGGGGACAAAACAACGACCTAATGCCAAGTTACCCATGCAAAACCACTCACTGGTCAAAGATAGACTGGCACGCGCATATGGCGCTCCGAAGCGCGCGTATTGCGCCTCAACGCCCGCGTATTGAGCCCCGCCGCGCGCATGTCTGCCATTCAACTAGTCTTTGGTTTACATATTTTTGGGTTTTGGAACATATCCAGAATGATCTCAGGGGTACTCCATAGCATCAAATATGCATATTGAAATACAGCTAACAATTCTAACAAAGGAAAGTAGTAAACTGGTTATTTACATGCTTGTAGTGATCTATATACAAAGAAATGCATAAAACAGCAAGACACCAATCCCCACGCGGACCTGCATGTGTAGCCACAGAGTGGCGCGCGCGTGCTGTGGACCAGCGCGTGTTGGTTCCTACCAGGACGGTTTTTAAAACCTTGCTAACTTTAGGATCAAGACTGGTATTGACTACCAGCCTTGGCCCTGCCAGCCCCCCTCAGGGATCAGAACAGGAAAACAGTAGGTATGCTATACCTAGATTGAGTTTGAAATGTGCTTGAGCTTTGAGTGTGAGGTTGTTTGAGTGGTTGAATGATTGTGTGATGGAGGAGGAAGAACAAGCTATGTTCTTGGAAGCCTTGGATTTTTCTAACCCTAGATGTGTGAAAATTTGTAACCTTTTTAAAAGACTTGGAACCCTTTGAATCTCTTTTTTTTGGAACCCTTTTAATGGAAGAACCATGTGGGGTATATATAGGAAGAGAGGAAGGTAGATATGGTGCTAAAGAGAGGATTTCAGCCAGTCCACGAGGTCTGGCTAAGGTTGCTTGGTGGTTAAGCTTACCAACCCATAAAGGTGATGGGGACAGGCTTAACTGGCGCGCGCGCGTGTTGTGCCCCGGCGCACGTGGGTCAACGGTCAAGCTTTAACGGTTGACCACACCTGGCAGCTTGACCCGCGCGCGGGGGTTTGTGAGCAGTGCACGCATGTATCACCTACTCACGCGTTGGTTAATGGTCAAGCTTTGACCATTGACCAACACCAGTCAAGTTGATCTGTGAGCGCAGGCTCTCAACCAACGCGTGCCAGTAGGGTTTTTGGCTTTAAAAGTGGCTTTGGCTAGATTAGGTTCAAGGGTTTTGCAAATACTCAAAGCTCAAACACTCGACATTCCCGGGGTGTTCTTGATCCGTTTCATCATTGGGGAATCAAAACCCGAAAGTAAACTAATCTGAAAGCCCAGATTAGGGTGTCTACACCCACATATTACCAAACTCTGAAACAAATACAAATACATGCCTTGAGGCAAAGAAGCCTAGTCAACAGCATGATACAACTTATACCCTTAGTTTCAAGTAGGAGATAACTATAATATACGTGTTTATATGCACACCCATAACCCATTGAGCAGCTAACTACTGTACTGAATGCCTATCCACATTTTTCAAATCCTTGCTCAAATAATAACACACACAGCTACAAAAGAATTGATGCCAAAATACATTATCTTGGTTGATAAATTGCAAAAATATCTGAATTAACATTCTAGGTTTGAAAGTTGTCCTTAGTTCAACCTGAATTATAAAGACAACTCGTTGCTGCACAACTTGGATTTGACCTCATGTATTCTCAAATTTTCAGTATCGTTTCTGACCCAAATCAATAGTTAGGGATCTTCTATATTAGGTGATATTTGGTTATTGGAACCCTAATTTCAAGAAAATCCTAATTTCAAAAAAATCCTAAATTTAGGGATCTTCTATATAAGGCGGTATACAAAACAAAGCCAGGCTTGGTTATTGGAACTTTAATTTCAAAAAAAAACCCCAATTTCACATATTATTGGAACATCAATCAAACAAATAATTTCATATCAACACGGAACCCTAATTTTTTTGGGTTGAACAAGTTATAGTGGGGAAACTGAACACACACACACAGACCTTGGTGTGGCGTCGGTTGTATTCGCAATGCTGGGCCAAACAGATTTTGCCTCTTGTGGTGGTTACCGGAGGTGGAGGTAGAGGCGGAGGCGCCTCCGATAGGCGGTAGTTGTGGTCGGCGGTGGTGGTGAGTTGGAATATCTGCCATTCTACTCTTCCTTTGTTTTCGTCTGAGAGAGCGCATTCTTCCTTTGTTTTCGTCCGTCGGAGAGAGATTGGATGAGAGCTTGACCCTTGAGACAGAAATCCTGAATTCTAGCTGGAATTCCGTGCACACGATAAAATGGCCAAGCATTTTTACCGAAAAACCTTCAAGCCCAACACTACTACATGACACAATAGTTTATAAAAATTAGGACACAAAGGGAAAACATCGAAAGTCCAAAAACCTGTTAAAGTAATTCGTAAATAACCTAAATAGTGTCTATGGCCCATCACTTTTGAGCGCGAAATTAGCATAACACCCAAAATCCCAAAGAAGTAAATTCAACGAGCTAGTTTCCCAACCCAGGGACATTATCGTCCGAAGATGGCCAAAGTGTAAGCCACAATTCGGAACTTGGTTGCTTTATAGGCGGCCTGTGGATAGGAGTAGGGTTTTAATCCCCTAATAACATAAAAGGCCCTTGGACTTCACATTATAAGACATTAGCCATTCAACTTTGAAGGACTTTGCATTTTGATCCAAAACTTCTATAAATTCTTATTTTACCCAAATTATTGGAAACCAAGCTCGAGCAACCTATAAACAGAAATAAATATCAATTAACCAAAATGAATGACTAATAAATGTAGGTTGAAGAGCCAAAATATGTATATTTTAGCACGTATCACTATTTTAGAAGATATAGAAAAATAGATTAACCACAAATAACATTATCTATTACTTTATTTTAGAGGGAGAAAAATACTGCCATACAACAAAATTGCAAAGATATAGAAATTCAAATGGAGCTTGGAGAAGATACAAATACACGGAAGAAATGCAGATTTAATTGTGTTTTGACTAGAAATCTTGCTGTATTTGGTATCGGAAGTTTGGAGTTTGTCTCTTCTCAACTTCTTGTTGGAAGTTCCCCCATCCAATCTCTCTCTTCTTTCTCTCTTTCCCTCTCCCTCCCACACGCAGCCCCCCCCCCCCCCCCCCCCCCCCCCCCCCCCACACACACCCACCTTTTTTCCCCCCTCGATGTACCCATTGTCGAGTCTATCCCCAATAAAATTTTTGCTGTTTCAAAAAAAAAAAAAAATTACAGAAATTCAATTTGTTACTCCCTTCGTCTCTATTTAATAGAAAATTAAATAGGGACGGAGGGAGTATGGCTTGTTGAAATTATTTTAGTTTATTGAATAGAACATATAAACTTATATGTGCTGCATTATATATATATATACACACAGTCCGGATCAAGTCCACACCGTTACGGTCCGCACCCGTCCACACCTCCCTTTTCCCGATTGAATTTCGATGATCCGAGCCGCTCAATGTGTTCAGAACGTGATTTTAAGGGTACCCGCGTGAAATCAGCAAAAAAAAATGACTTGGAAGGGCTTGATCTGAGCAGTTTTTGTTGAACGGTTCAGAAAAAAACTGCTCAGATCAAGCTCTTTCCGGTTATTTTTTTTGCTGATTTCTTATGGGGTTCCCTTAAAATCACGTTCTGATTACATTGAGCGGCTCGGATCATCGAAATTGAATCGGTAAATGTGAGAAATGGGGAGGTGCGGACCGGAGCTCCGGTCCACACTTCCTGACCTGATCCTGACTCTGTGTGTGTGTGTGTGTGTGTGTATATAAACTAGAGGATGAACCCATGCCTGAAGGCGTGGCGCAACACGTTCTGAGCACAACTAAATTGAATTACTCTTTTTTGTTTCTAACCAACACGGTAACGAACCCAACTTTTTCAGGAAAATATTTTTTAACTATGCTTCAAAAAGGATACATCTAATCAATTTCAAGCAAGTAAATTTCAAAAAAGTATACTACCGGCCTATTTACAAACTACCAACAAAAACAAAGTTGTTTAAATTTCACAAAAAAAAAAAAAAAAATCACAACCTAAGCCAATTTAACCACTGCATAATGATCCACTCTTTCAACCTCACTAACCTTTGGAAAATATGCGTAAAGTAGTTTTAACAATTCTATCAATGAAGTTAGATACAAACTTGCACATTTCCTTATACCTAGGGCTGTAAATGAATTGAGCCATTTGCGAACTGTTCGAGACTCAGTTCGGTAAGAGCTCGTTTGAGTTCGATTCGTCTGCTAAACAAACTGAACCTGAACCTCAATTCTAGGCTCGTTCCGTAAATGAGCCGAACCTGAGCCTAACGGTATTTGGCTCGGTTAGGTTCGCGAACCTATACTTAAATTTAATTAATAATTCAATAGGGGTCTATTTGTAAATGTAAAAAATTTTAAGGTTATATATATAATTCAATACTTATTTTTCTCCCAAATTCTATACGATCAATGAGAGAGTTTAGATTCGCTTGAGTTTAATGAGCTGAGCCGAATCAAACTTGAGTCTTGACGAGCTCAATTCGAGCTTAAATTCGGCTCGGCTCGACGATTTATTTGAGTTTAACGAGCCAAACTCGAGCCAATATGTTCAAGTTTGAATTGAACCGAGCTGAATCCAAGCCGAACTCGAGCCAGACTAATATCTTAACGAACCCAACCGAGCCGAACCCGAGCCTTGAAAAATTTTAACGAGCCGAACTCGAGCCAAGTTGTTCAGGCTCAAATCAAACTCGAGCCGAATCCGAGCCGAACTCATACCTTAACAAACCCGAGCCGAACTTAACAGGGTTCGGCTCGATTCGGTTCGTTTACAGCCCTACTATACCCATCCAGAGAATGCTAACTAAAAATGAATTCTAATAGTAAATGTAAATGAGCCTGTGCCCCAGGGCACTTATTCAAAAGTATTGACAACGATGCTCATTCAATTTTCAAAAATTCTAGTACCACACAAACACTCACACACACCCACTCAACATAGGATCATCATAATTTAGTGCATTGAATTCTAAAACAATCAAGCAATTTTTTAAAGTTAGGGAATACAAATCAAAGAAACTGACTACATTACAATTGCATGTGTGGCTCATACCAACCTAAACCAGCTACTCTATTTCTATTGACCTCAGCCGTCTAACAAAGGACCCAATAGCTCTATCTCCAAAATCATTGATACTTGAGAAAATAAAATAAAAATCATATTCATGTTAATTGGTAAGAAGGGTTACCTGTTACGGGCTTAAAATGAGAGGCAAAATATGATTTCTTTTATACTTTACTTTATAGAAGAATTGCCATAGTCAAAGAATGCAAATCAATCTTTTGTATTTGATGTGTATTGCAGAAAGCCAGAGGGACCATATTACTTTTGAGGCTATTGCTCGTGTCTTTTAGAGAGAAATCATACAATGTGTAGCGACCCAAAATATACTGGCTTGATGGGCGACCGAGCCACGGGGTTTGGCTACGATTGTTCGGTCCTGACGTGGGTCAGATGTATGTGACCGTCACAATGGCCACGCTCGGTACAATGCTTGGTTGAGTTCCACCAACATGCCCAATGCGGCTTGGACACCTGTGAGACACATATTGGGTGTGCCCATTAAATTTTAATGTTTGTAATCGTGGGACACGCGCGTTGACACGCAGGAGACACGACAGGCTGATTTTATAATTTTTTTAATTATTTATCAGGTAAAATATTTTTAACTCTAGCAGTAATTGGATACAAAAGTAATATGTACATTTGCGTATGTATATAGGCATGTAAAATCAGCCGATAATGCACTCTATAGGAGTCTTATCCTAATTAATTATTGACTAAATATAGGTTTGCATAACTAAAAAAGAAGTAGAAAATTTTCGTCTACCTAGCCATGTCTGTGTCCACTTTTTTAGAACACCAGCAACAATATTTTCTATGGCGAAAGGGAAAATCTAGAACGCGCATCTTTGTCGATGATGGGTCCTGCTATTAAGACTTTTGGGTGGGACTTACCACAAAATGAGAATTTCTCCCACTAATGAAAATTAATACGCAAAGAGGAGTTTAACAAAACTATACAGAGAGAATGAATTGAGCAAACTACCTTCTGATGTGCCAGACTCAGTGGAATGGCCTTAATGGTTCAGACTTGAGAATCACAATAGTTGCAAAAATAAAAATAAAAAACCCATAAAATTAGAACTTAGAAGCCACATAACTAATTAAAATTAGAACTTAGAACCAACATAACTCAGTGGAATGGCCTTAGATAACCTGAAAATATGGATTAAATATTAAATTTTGTTTGCAAAATATGCAACTTTTTTCCAATTAGGATAGTTTGCAACATTTGTAAAATTCGAATGCAAATGATAGGGTAAGAGAGAGATTTTCGTCCAAGATTTTTGGAGTCAGTCTAGCCTTATTGTGAAAACTTGTATTTGAATAGCATCAATTGACTGCAAAATGAAAGGAGTCGTTTTCATACAGAAGGTGGATTGAGAGCTGATATTGACTCCATGTTAGTTCGACCCCGTATAGACCCGAACTCGAATGGTGGGTGGTGGGGGTTTTGATCTGAATCTGTTCGCTTCTGGACCAGCAATATTATTTCTCGAGGCCTCCCCAATGTATTTGAAAAGAAATCAAGCATGAGACCAAACTATTTGAGGTATTACAAATAAAGCTACCTAAGTTTTTTGCTTGTAAATGGTTCTAAACTTTCGTGTTATTCTTCTACCATTCCATCACAAAAGAAAGCATTAATGATCAACCCATTTAGAAATTCCTAAGAAGTAAAACAGGTGCTCAAATGTTATCATGTCCCCGAATGCTACCAATCGTCATTGTCCCCAAATGCTACCAAGTTGAAACATGAATGGCATGTGATTGAAGACGATATACAGGGGCCAAAACCTAGATAGATGCGCGTATGTCATTCAAAAAATTATTAAAACATAGCATAGAAAAAAATTAGAGTACCAAATGGAATCATGCCCCCAATAACAAATTGCTAGTGATTACCAGTATGCATCAAGAAACTACAAACATGAAGCCTCAACCATGAAGTCCAAGAAATTGAGCCTCAACCACGAAGCCTCCCAGTTTCGTCTGAGAGTAACGGAAGTGGACGATGGTGGCGGAATCGATGGTTCGCCAAACACCCTGTTAACCACCAGAGGGATTTCTGATCAAATTTGTTTTTTTCTAGTAACATCACAAAATTAAGGAGCAGAATTCAAACCTCACAAAAACCATAGCTAGGGCTTCAAAACCTCAACCATGAAGCCTCCCAGTTTCGTGTAGAGAATGATTCGAGCAGTTAGGAGTCTGATTGAAAACAGAGAGAGATCGATAAGAGAGGGAGTTGGGTGGTGGTCACCCGAGATCATCCTTTATACATCATCTTTTTTATTGGAACATGCTGTCTGCAAGGAAAAATTAGGCTACAACCACTTAAAAGAGATTTGTTAGTAAAGAGTTTTCTTCCTAAGCTCTTCCAATTTTTTTGTTTCCAAATTGCCAAATGAATCAAAAATCATGGGATGTGCTAGCCAATCCTATTAAAAATTAGACAATAGGAATTAACTGATTACCAGAAAAGTTGTTCTTTCACAATCAGATCCCTCAAAATTTAGTCACCGTTTAATCGTATTAAGGCATCAAATTACCAAATTTTAGGCAATCAGATAGTAGGAAAAAATCACGGAATCCTAATTACCAAATTTTACAAAGAGTTCCTTTAGTACTCCACGTTTTCTTTTGAAAAATGCTGCCACACGATCACTTTGCCATGTTGAGGATTTATGTTTCCTTTTCAGTTTGAAAATCCTGCAAGTCATGGTATTAAAATGTGAAATGTAAAACCATCATTGCCAAAAATTCGTTTATGTAGAAAAGCTAAGAATACATAAATCATTACCAAAAACTCATTTGGGCCCCATTCAGATGACAGGAAAGGATGGGAAAAACTAACTTTTCCATAAATTTTAATTTGGCATGTTCATTTACCAGGAAATATTGGAAATCTCAAAAATACTTTTCCCACCAAGACGCACTTTCCCGCAAAATACATCTTGCAAAAGGGTAGGAATTTATTTTCCTCGGAAAGTTTCCTCCCGCCCGAAAGTACTTTCCTCCTTCTGCCGACCAATATCACTTTTCCAAACTCTCTCCTTATCTTAGTAGTGAGTTGACATTCAAATTATTTTTTTCTTAGATAGTAGATAATTTGTTTCTTCAAATTATTTTTTTTCCAAGAAAGAGCAAGAATTTTTTTTTCTTGAACGTGTTTGTTTATTAATTCATTTCACACTTCAATTCCTCATTTCTTCTCGTCAACTATTTCTCATTTCTCGTATCTCATAAACATGCATCATTTGCTATCATTCACATTATTCTTTCAAAGATTGATAAATTCATACAATAAAATAACTGCCTAATATCGTGCTTTTCTACTTTATGAATTTAGAGTCTATAATAGCATCTGATAAGCTAACAGTTGTATTACATTAATGGTACACACTTGGTAACTTTTCACTTAGTAAAATTTTACCACGTGAATAGTTGGTCCCCTTTTTCCGTTCTAAAATTTAAAGTCATGCATAATGCATTACTTATGCATGACTTAAAAGATTAACAGTGGAGCATGGGTTCAACCATTTCTAAGTTTCTACGCATGGGTTCAACCATTTCTAAGTTTCTAGTATTGGTTATGAATACTATTTTTTTAACAAACAGTAATCAAGTCAAAACAACATATGATTGAGAAATGCGATCCCACATAATTTCGGCGAAAGAACTTCCAGTTGTATTGTTAACGGAGTCCTTTTGTAGCTTTGAAATGCACATACAAGTTGGATTTGCAAGCTTTCTTTCTGGTGCTAAAATATTAGGAAATACAGGTCCTGTTATGCAGCTTCAGGGTCAGGAATTTGATAGAATTCATGAATTTCATGTTACATGTTGGGAATGCCTTGTATTCTTAGTCCCACATTAGTTAATTATATTGTTCCCGTTTTTGTAACCTATTATAAATAGGGCTTTTGGGGAACTTCTAAAGTATCTTTTGGGCTCTCATATTGTGGCCTTTCTAGAGTTACGGATTATAGCCGGCTCTTTGTATCGCTTCTTCACGTTGATTAGTGAATCCTCTCTCTCCTCGCCCGTGGACGTACCCATCTTGGGGAACCACATATATCTTGTGTCTTTGTGATTTCTTGTTTAGTTTTCAATTTCTCGTTCACTAACAGGTTATATCTCAAACGTCTTTATATAGTTTTCAATTTCTCGTTCACTAACAGGTTATATCTCAAACAACATCTTTATACGTTTCGTATGCGAGAAGGTATACCTGTTAAGGATCATTTAGACAAGTTCAATCGTATTATTATGGATTTGAAAAATATTGATAGTAAAATTGAGGATGAAGACCAAGCCCTAATTTTGCTATGTTCTTTACCACTTTTGTATGAGCACTTTGTTACAACCCTGTTGTATGGCAAAGACACGATATTCATGGAGGATGTTAAGGCCAGTCTATATTCAAAAGAATTGAGGAAAAAAGTGTCATGTGAGGGTGATGCACATGCGGAGGGTTTGTTTGTTAGGAGAAGAACAACAGGAAGGGAGGAGTCGAGTAATAGGGGAAGATCCAGGTCATCAGAAAAGAAGAAGGGAAAATGCAATTATTGCAAGAAACCCGGGCACTAGAAAAGTGATTGTTTAAAACTCAAAGAGAAGGAAAAAGAAGACCAGAAAGGGGGTAAAGTAATTTGCTGGAATTGCTGAAAGTTCAGATGAGTCAGATAACGTGTTATCAGTTACAAGGGGCAATTCTCGCTCTAAGACCGAGTGGGTTCTAGATTTTGGATGTTCATACTACATGTGTCCGCATAGAGAGTGATTTTCTATTTATGAGGCAGTCAATGGTGGTACAGTTTTGATGGGCAACAACATGGCTTGTAAGACTGTTGGTTCAGGAATAATTCAGCTTAGAATGCATGACGGTATTATTAGGACTTTATCTGAGGTTCGACATGTTCCGGATTTGAAGAAAAATCTTATCTCCCTGGGTGTTCTTGATTCTCATGGTTGCAAATTCCTCGATGAAGGTGGAGTTTTGAAAGTCTTGAGGGGTTCATTAGTACTGATGAAGGGTCAGAAGCGTGGTAACCTCTATACACTCTAGGACAATACAGTTATATGTGTTGCAGCAACGGTTGCTTCATCCAAGGTTTCAGATTCAGACTCGACTTGTTTGTTGCATATGCACCTTGGGCATATGAGCGAGAGGGGGATGATAGTTTTGAGCAAACAGGGTTTGCTATGTGGCCAGAAAATTGAGAACCTGGATTTCTGAGAGCATTGCGTCTATGGCAAGCAGTGCAGGGTAAAATTCAGTACAGTTGTTCATCGCACCAAAGGCACGGTGGATTATTTTCACTCGGATCTTTGGGGTCCCACAGAGGTAACTTCTAAAGGTGGTTTTTGCTATTTTATAAGTATTATCAATGATTCCTCTCGTAAGGTTTGGGTGTATATGTTGAAACATAAGAGTGACACCTTTAATACATTCAAATAGTTTAAAATTTTTTTATTGAGAATCAAACTGATAAGAAAATAAAATGTTTGAGAACTGATAATGGAATGGAGTTTTGTCTTGGCGAGTTTGATAGGTTCTGCAATAATGAGGGCATTGTGAGGCATCACATAGTGAGAAAAACCCCTCAGCAGAATGGTGTGGCTGAACGTATGAACAGGACTATTTTGGAGAAGGTACGTTGTATGTTGTCCAATTTCGGATTGGGTAAAGAATTTTGGGCTGAAACCGTTTCCACAACATGCTATTTGGTGAACAGGTCTCCGTCGACTGCTATTAAGTATAAGACTCCGTTTGAGGTATGGTCAGATCATCCGGCTGATTATTCTGTGTTGCGTGTTTTTGGGTGTCCAGCTTACGCTCATGTGAATGAAGGTAAATTGGAGCCATGGGCCAAGAAGTGTATTTTCTTGGGTTATGCAGCAGGTGTCAAAGGGTACAGGTTATGGTGCTTTGATGATTTGAAGTTTTTGATCAGTAGGGATGTGATTTTGATGAAAATTATCTGATTAAGGGGCTAAGCAGGTTGATGATACAGTTTAGGAACATAGTGTTCCAAAGGAGGTGGAGTTTTTGAGTGAATCTTCCGACTCAGGGAAGAAGCACATTGAGAAGCCAATTGAAGAGGAGTTCAAGAGTCCAGACACAGAGGTTGATGTGTTAGTTGAGCAACCACACACTATTGCTAAAGATAGGCCAAGTAGGGAGATTTGGTCTCCTGAAAGGTATTCGGCTTAGTCTGAGATGGTGGCCTATGCTTTATCAGTTGCTGAAACAGTTGAGTATGAGAAGCCTTCAAGCTATACGGAAACTGTTTTGAGCGTTGAGTCTGCATAGTGGTTTGTTGCTATGAATGAGGAGATTAAGTCTCTTTAAAAGAATCAAACATGGGAGTTAGTAGAATCGTTGAAAGGGAAGAGGATTGTTGGATGCAAGTGGGTCTTTAAGCGCAAACCAGGTATTCCAGAGGTAGAAGATACTCGGTTCAAAGCTCGGCTAGTGGCGAAAGGATACAGCCAGAAGGAGGGTGTTGACTACAATGAGGTATTTTCACCAGTTGTAAAACATGGTTCCATTCGCACTTTACTTGCTATTGTTGTATGTTATGATCTTGAGTTAGAGCAACTTGATGTCAAAACTGCGTTTTTGCATGGCGAGCTTGAGGAACAGATTTTTATGTGTTAGCCTGAGGGATTTGTTATTTCTGGTAAGGAGGATCATGTTTGTTTACTTTGTAAGTCTTTGTATAGCCTCAAACAATCCCTTAGGCAGTGGTACAAGCGGTTTGATACTTTTATGATAAGCCAGTCATATTCAAGAATCGAATATGACAGTTGTGTGTATTTTTGAAAACTTCCAGATGGTGCATTTGTTTATCTACTGTTGTATGTTGATGATATGCTTATTGCTGCCAAGAGTATATCAGAAATCAATAGGTTGAAACAACAGTTAGGTGGTGAATTTGAGATGAAAGATTTGGGTGCAGCAAAACGTATTTTGGGTATGGAGATTTGCAGAGATCGAGTAGCTGGCAAATTATTTTTGAATCAGAAATCTTATGTTCTTAAAGTGCTTGAGCGCTTTGCCATGCAGAACTCGAAGCCAGTCAGTACCCCTTTGGCAGCACACTTTCGACTTTCAGCTGAATTGTCACCACAGTCGGAGGATGTGGAGAAGTATATGTCTCAGGTTTTATATTCGTGCGTAGTTGGGAGCCTTATGTACGCCATGGTATGTACTCGTCCAGATATTTTACATGCAGTTAGTGTCGTTAGTCGTTATATGGGGTGTTCAGAAAAGGCACATTGGGAGGCTGTGAAATGGATACTACGGTATTTGTGCGAAACTGCAGGTGTTGGTTTATTATTTGGGGTTGCCAATTCTGGTGATCATGCTATTGGTTATGTTGATTCGGATTTTGCTGGTGACCACGATAAGAGGAGGTCTCTGACAGGTTATATTTTTACTCTGTCCGGAAGTGCCATTAGTTGGAAAGCTACTTTACAAACTACAGTCGCGCTATCTACAACAGAAGCGGAGTATATGGCTATTGCTGAAGCTGTGAAGGAGGCATTGTGGATGAGACATTTGCTTTGTGAGTTTGGTCTTGCACAGGGTGTGAGTTCAGTATTTTGTGATTCGCAGAGTGCTATACATTTGACTAAAAATCTAATGTATTATGAGAGTACCAAGCATATCAATGTCAGGTATTATTTCGTTCGGGATATCATCTCTCAAAAGCAAGTTGAGGTGAAGAAAGTGCGTACGACAGATAACCCAACAAATATGTTGACTAAATCGGTTTCAGTTGCCAAGTTCAAGCATTGCTTAGGCTTGCTTGGTATTTGCAGTTGATCGCCCCTCGGGGGCATTTGGTGAGTGAGAGGTTAGAAGGGGAGAGCTCTATTTAGTGATTTGGTTCAGTGGAATTCAAGTCAAGGTGGAGAATTGTTGGAAATACCTTGTATTCTTAGTCCCACATTGGTTAATTATATTGTTCCCGTTTTTGTAGCCTATTATAAATAGGGCTTTTGGGAAACTTCTAAAGTATTTTTTGGGCTCTCATATTGTGGCATTTCTAGAGTTACGGATTATAGCCGGCTCTTTGTATCTCTTCTTCGCGTTAGTTAGTGAATCCTCTCTCTCCTCGCCTGTGGACGTACCCATCTTGGGGAACAACGTATATCTTGTGTCTTTGTGATTTTTTGTTTAGTTTTCAATTTCTCGTTCTTAGCTTGTATTCATAGCGTTCGTTACAACATTACATAATACTTGTACTGAAATTTGAGGCATTGTAAGCCAAAGTTCCTTGCCAAATTTGGACTTGAAACTTGAATTCTATTTTCAAATATTTAACTTCTCGTGGGCAAAAAGCATTATGTTTGCAGTTTTTTTGGATTAGTCGAGTTTTTTCCTCGTATCATTGAGTAATTGAAATATAACAAGAAGGTTCATCATTTTAGTGCTAACCTTTTTGTTACTCATAACTTCTTAACCTCTATCTAACGATTCTGGTCCTGGGAAATGTGAAGTGGGAGCTTGACAAGAGTAAACCACCATTTCTTGCGATCTACAGATGAAGACAACAAAATCAGCGGTGGTGGAAACAAATGGAGATGATAGTGAGAAATGAAGACACTACTTTTGTAGATTTTTTTCCTGTTTTTGGTTGGACCTTTGGGCTTTGTATCGTCTGATTTTGTGTAGATACATGTTGTGTGCCTCGCGTTTATGCCAGCTTTGGAATGTAAGCTCGACTTGCTTATCGTAGTTTGATATGAAAGCTGGAGGCTCCTGCAGTGTGGTCACGGCCCATGGCATTGATCTTAGACGTTTGTTTTTCTGTTTGCCAATTCAATTGTCCATGTCAAAAATTATCGGAGTATATTTTCTTACTTGTGAGATAAATGTGCTCTGATATTATGGTCATATGGTATTCGATCGTAGATGCATGATTGGGTTATATCAAAAGTGCAAGACTGATACGATTTGAAAGATGTGTTGTGAGAATAATATGGTTCTACGGTTGCACTGTTTTGATCAACCTTTTTTTTTTCTGTGTGTGTGGACGAATAAATGGATGAGCCAAAATTTTGAGTTTGAGCTTGGGAAGGGTAAGAAAAATTCACCAACATGTTCACAAAATATAATTTATTTGTGCATGAAGGCAATGTCCCAGAGAATAAACTCAGAAAGAGCAACATAGGAGGTAAAGACAGTTAATGATTCTAGTGATTAGTGGCGGATGCAAAATTAGTACTTAGTGGGACTTGATTAATAACAAAAAGTAGATTTTATAAATATACGCTCTTATTTGCTAAGTTTGGAGGAGAGACGAGATTGTGCATAAATACGTTGCAGCCATTTGATTTTATTTGCACAACTACAAAATTGTATACATGGAATTTTTTAGTTTTTATCACACATAAAATTTTATAAATTTTTTCATCCTGAACCAGGCTTGTCTGCAGTCCAAACTTAAAACAGCAAAGGTGTGGTCCAAATGATCACAACCGTCAGATGATGTTTTTAACGGTCGAGATTTAAAAAAAAAATGGAAAAGTTCTGCAGAGTCCTTAACTTTTCCCTAGAAAAGTTTTTTAAAATTTGAACCATTGGATGCAAAGATGAACGATTGTGATTGAACTACAGGGACTCTCTGCAATTAGACTGAATTGCAGAGAATCCACCTCCTTCATCATAGGCACTTGCAGGGCTAATTTCTTATAATTTTTTCAAATTAACTTGGAAAATTAGCATAATTGGTGGAACTATTTGGAGTTATGCATGGGTTTGGGCTCTTCCTCGGCACCCTCATTTCTTCCCCGCTCGTGGTATTAATACTTTGTTTGGAACATGGAGAAGGAATGGAAAAGATGGCAAAGTTTAAAAAAATTTCTATTGTCTTGTTTTCTTGTCATGTGAATTTACAATATTATCATTCCAAGAGTAAAAGAATACACAAAAAAATATAAATTTTGTAAATTCACATTATAAGAGAACAAAAAGAGAGTGTGAGTACAAAAAAAGAGGGTGTGAAAATCAATTACCATAAATTTTTTCTCTTTCTTTTCTTACATTTTCCTTCTTAATTATTTTCATTCACTTCCAACACGTTCCACAAGTTCCAAACAGATCATTAAGGATCTTAAAAAAATGGGGCTGGCATTTGGGATGTAGAACTATAGACAGTTTCTGAACTCCCTATAGACTAACTAACTATTTTCCCGTTAACACTTCACTAATATATACCGTACAATATTGGCAAAAGAAAAATTAAGAAAAAGTTCAAAAACTGTTTTTTTGAAAGTGTTTTTTGAAAACAGATCTATGGTCACTCGAACTTGACGAAGCCCAAATAAGGCTGGGCCCGCGAGGCCTTGCGGAGTGCGAGAAGGAAACCAAATGGAAGGAAATAGAACTACCGAAAGTAAACGAAAATGGAAGAAGTGGTTGGGGGCGGAGGAGGAGGAGGAGGCGGTGGGTACTTGTGGTGGGCCGCCGCAAGCACCGCCCAGATAGCGCTGGGCATCAAATCCATCCGCAGAGGCCACGCCGGCGACTCCCATCTGATGCCTTTCAAAGCCTTCATCGTCGCCTCTCTCTTTGTTGGCGCCACTGCCTCTGCCGCCGTCGCCCTTCTCCGTTCCTCTGGCGTCTACTCGGTACCCTCTCTCTCCGTTGTGTGGGTTTGTGTGTTTTTTCAGTTCGTTTTTGCTGATTATTTCGGTGCTTATGGGTGCAATGGAATGAGGTGAATTTAGCTCGAATTTTATGTTACCTGGCACGGGAACGAAAACGTTGTGTCAAACCACATTGCCAAAATTGTGTTACGGTAAGAGTAGGCCTCTATAGATGGCAATACTGTGGTGTACTTAATTTCAAAAGATCAACATCCTTGTATCTTGCGAAAGCTCCAATCTCTTTAGTTTTTGCAGGAAAACACTTTGGATCACTGAATTTACCGTTTTGGAACGTAGGTGTACCATATTTCAGAACGGGTGATTGAAAACGCAATTCACTTGGGTGTTAGCGTTTTCTGGTGACACGGGTCTAATTCTTGGCTTTGATCAGAGATGATTTTACATAGGATTTAACTTCTCTTTATTGAATGTTCGCTTCGGAAAGGAAAGGAATCGTAGGATTTGAGTTTGTTGAAAGGTCAGGAGGTTGCGTAGGATTTGTTTTTGGAAAGTGATAAGAGTTAAGCTTCATTTGGATAGAGTTGGATTTTGAATGAAGGGGTTTGACTTGAACTATTGAATGGGAATAGCTCTAATTGAAGTTTGGGCAAAGGATATGACTTGAACTATTGAATGGGAATAGCTCTAATTAAAGTTTGGGCAAAGTCCATTTTCACCTCTTGTGATTTGGACCATGTGCAGCTACACCCCCTCAGGTTCAATTTGGTACGGATGCACCCACTATGCCTTGTGAAAGTGTGCGCACACACCCAATTCCGTTCACGTTAATGTTAACGGAGGTGCATCACTGCATCTCACATGCCTCTTGAATATAGCCAAAATTTAATCCAAGCCATTCATACTGTATTAATCACAAAGTATAAAAATAATGTCCATCAGACATCAATAAGTCAGTGATCTTATTCTTGTTGAAATGAAAGGTAAATTTAAATTAGGAAATTTACTTCATAATAAATTTTATTCGACCATGAGGTTTCCATTTTTCAATCGACTTGAATTTTAGCATGGATGTAATAAGCATCAAACTCTACAATATCAACGGTTCGGATCCAATTTCAGGCACATCGGTTGGATCCAATTTCAGGCACATCGGTTGGATAGGTTAGATTTAAGGAGTACGGAAATCAAGGAATGAGACGAGGGCATATTGGACTTTTCATCATTTAGTGAATTTTGCAATTTTTTCCGTCAATTGAGTGCATCTGCACATTTTCACAAAGCACATGGGGTGCATCCACACCAAATTAAACTTGAGAGGGTGTAGTCGCACATGGCCCAAACCACAAGGGGTGAAAGTAGACTTTTTTTTTTTTTGGTAAAGAAAGATTTTATTATCAAAAGAGACGAATGCAAGTGAAACAAAGGGACATACCCCTGAAACCAAAAGGGACTATACAGAGATTCAACACAAAAGAACAAGACAAATAGCCCTATACATCATATCTACAAGATTTTCACCAAGATATTCCAAGCTTTACACAAAACCTTGTTGCCATGGCTAACCCCAGCTTTCTTCCAAGAATAGACCATGTCCCTCATATCGTTTATAATCCGATCATAGACTACCTCTGAGAATGGCTGCTTGTTACAAAAAATACTCATTTCTAACCCTCCAAATGTGGTATATTGACCCAGCCATAGCAAACTTAGAGAGAGAAGAAAGAAAACCTGACTTTTTGAGGTGATGAATAGCCCAATCAATCTCCTGAGACCAACAAGCAGGACACCTACAAAAACCAAACTTCTGCAAAATTTTGGCCCAAACCAAAGCTGAAAAAGGACACTCAAAGAATAGGTGACTATGAGATTCAATCCTGCCACGACACAATACGCATATGGGATCCACCACTAAACCCCAAGAAAGAATTATGTCCTTGGTAGAGAGTCTACCCCAACAAACAAACCACATTATAAAAGCCCATCTAGGAATCCTTTGTTTAAACCAAACAATATCAGCCCACAGTACCCTAGGGAGAGGGGTTCTAAAAGCCTGCAACACAGAGTTAACAAAGAACATACCATGACGGACAGAGATCCAGATGACAGAATCAGCTACCAAAGGGTTAGACTTCAGAGTTAGGGGAGTGCTCCCCATTATCTGCATGATGGCTTTGTTACGCTGCCTTGGCCATTGCCACTCACCTTCGTGAATAATAGAAGAAACTTTTGCCAAAAGAGAGCTTCCGACATTCCTAACTATACTGTCACCAAACACCTTATATAGGGGACCAATATTATGCCAATGATCCAGCCAGAGGAAAGTACTATTCCCATCTCCAATCACATGCTTTATCAGAGGTTGCACCTTGTCTCTAAGGTTGAATAATTTTCTAATAGTCCACGAAGAATTCTGAGGCAATTGCATCATCCAAAGACATTTCCCTTTGATAATATAAAAGTGAATCCACCTGACCCATAAGGAATCTGTCTTCTTACTTAGAGCCCACAAGTGACGTGTCATAGTTGCTTTATTCCAGAGTCTTAAAGTTTTGAAGCCCAACCCCCCTTCCTCTTTCGGAGAGCACACCCAATCCCACTTAATTTTAGCCCCAGTCTGCTTCATCTGAACCCCGGACCACAAAAAAACCCTAAGCATATCTTCAACTTCCTTTAAAATCTTTTTGGGAAGAATGAAAATAGAACACCAATAGACTTGCATGCTCCACAACATTGACTCAATCAATTGGGATCTTCCCCCAAAAGACAAAAGTTTCGTAGACCAACTCCTAATTCTTTGCAAGATCTTCTCCTTAAGCTGCACACAATCACTATAGGATAGCCTAGATGTAATCAGAGGAACTCCTAAATAATGAACTGGAAGAGTACCCTGCGGAATAGGAAGAATAGACTCCAATTCCCTCGTAAGGTCACTGCCTACTCCAGAATAAAAGATTGCACTTTTCTGAAGATTCGGTTGGAGCCCAGAAAAATAATAGAAATCATCCAAAGCCGACTTGATAATAGAAAAAGAATGCTTATCAGCCCCACACAAAACAAACAAATCATCCGCAAAAGCAAGGTGGTGGATTTGCAAAGCTTGACATTTTGGGTGGAAAGTGAAGTCGCTCCCTATGATCTTGGCTTGCAAAATAGAATAGAAACATTCCATGACTAACAGAAAAAGGTAGGGAGAAATCAGATTCCCTTGCCGTAGGCCCCTCTTCCCTTGGAAAAAACCTTCCAAATCCCCATGTAAAGCTACTGAAAACCAGGCACTAGACACACAATACATTACCCATTTAGTGAACTGACCTAGAAAATGCATGGCATTCATCATTTCTCGCAAGAACTCCCATGAAACAGAATCGTAAGCCTTCAGAAGATCAATCTTCATAGCACATTTTGGAGGGCCATCATCCCTATGATAGTTCCTGACTAGCTCTTGCATAAGAAGAATGTTGTCAGCTATGGATCTTCCTTTTACAAAAGCTAACTGACCACGGTTAATGATAAGGGGCAAAATGCTTTGCATTCTATTAGCCACCACTTTTGTAATGCACTTATACAGAACATTACAACACGCGATAGGACGAAATTCCTTCATACTAGTAGGGGGTGAAACTTTAGGAACCAAGGTCAATATAGCTGCATTCCAACCTTTTGGCATAGAACCAGTGACAAAAAAAGCCGGAATAGCCAACACCACATCTAGACCTACCAAGTTCCAATTCCTCTGGAAAAAACCAGCACTGAATCCATCAGGCCCTGTAGCTTTATCCCCCCCAGTAGAAAACATATCAGACTTTATCTCATCAGCAGACGCTAGGCAAATAAGACCATCATGACATTCTACAGGAACTTTTGCAGACACTAAACTATACATGACAGTAGCAGAATCAGCTCTATAAGGGAAACTAGTACCCAGAAGCTTCTCGTAGAAGGAAACTACTTCCTTCCTAACCTCAGCAAGATCTTCAAGTCTCTTTCCATGCACATCATTAATGGACAGAGTCTTGTTCCTCAACCTATTAGCAGCCACTTTCCTGTGAAAGAAACTAGTGTTATTGTCCCCTAAATTCAACCATTGTATCCTGGATTTTTGTCGTTTAAAAGCCTCTTCAGCTGCACTTAAACTTCTATACACAAGCATAGCCTCTCTTTCTTGAGCAATAACCTCCTCAGAAACATGACCCAGGGTAGCTTCCTCTTGGATTCGAACCAGCTTAGCCTTTGCATCTGTCACTCTACCACTAATATTACTGTAGTGGGTAGTGTTCAACTTCTTAAGCAACCCCTTCATAAACCCCAATTTATAAGAGTCTCTGCATTGGGTGAGAACTCCTATTCTGGGCCCAAGCCTCCATGATCAGCGTAGAAAACAGAGGATGGTGCATCCAAAAATTAAAAAACTTAAAGGGTTTCCTCTTGGGTTTATAATGAAAAATGGAGACCAGGAGAGGGCATTGATCAGATATCCATGGAGCAAGAAACACTGCTTCAGATTCAGTAAAAGTATCCTGCCAAATATGATTTACCATAACTCGGTCAATTCTGCTCTTATTACAGCCCATTCCACCACTTCTATTAGACCATGAGAACCAAAACCCTTTTGCTGGAAGATCTTCAATCTCAATATCTTCTATACAGGAATTAAACGCAGTAGCAGCTGTATAGTCAAAACTATCGCTAGTACTCCTTTCATTAACACTTTACAGATGGATTTTGACATTGATTTTGGGAGGTATAATTGTTTAGTGGTTGGTGATTTGGAATCTATTTCGGGTAACCTATGACTAAACCTTTTTTTTTTTGATTGGTGAAATTGAACACTAAATTCCTTTGTTTGAAATCTATATCCATCCTCATGTTGCTTTGCCATGTTTGCATGGATGTAGATTTCAAATGTAAGGATTTCGCATTAGTATTCAATGAGAATAGGTCAAACTTAGATGTGTTTGTTCATTTGAAATTAAGGATAGCAATCTCGACCGAACTGATGGGTTCCCGAACCATAACCGGTGTTTTTTCCCGAACCATAACCTATTTTTCCCTGTGGGTATGGGTATGGGTATGGTGGCGGCTATGAGATAACCGATCGGGTTTGGTTCGATTATGGTTTTTCTGCTATCTGAACCGAACAGAAAATACCCTAAATATCACATATACATGCATATATTTCTATACTCTATACTATAAGAATGTTGTTACATAAAATAAAACGAAGCTGTCTGCTTATCTCCCTCTCCGAAATGGAATTTTCTCATTTTCTCATTCTTTTTCATCTTTTTATTCATTATTCTACACTTTTTACAAAATGTAAAAATTAAAATGTATACTTTATTTTGCTTGAAAAGAAAACTAAGTTCAATAAATAACATAACATTCCTATCTCTTTTCTTTATTTCTTTGTTTTTTTAATGGTATTTGGATTCATGTCATAGAGACCATTAAAAAAACAAAGAAATGAAGAATGTTGGCCTATTAAGAAAATTCTATAGAACTGCCATCAGACCAGTGATCCTTTACGGGGCAGAATGTTGGCCTATTAAGAAACAACAGGTGAACAAGATGAGTGTAGCAGAAATGAGAATGTTGAGGTGGATGTGTGGTAAGAATAGAAGAGACAAGATTAGAAATGAAATGGTTCGTGAGATGGTAGGTGTAGCACCCATAGAAGAGAAGTTTAGGGAAAATAGGCTAAAATGGTTTGGACATGTCTACCGTAGACCAGGAGATGCAGTAGTTAAGAGAGCAGATAGGATAGCTTTGGGTGGCAATGCTATGGGGATGGGTAGACCTAAATTGACATTAGATGCTGTGGTGCACAACGATATGGTATAGTAGGTTTGTGTGAACAAGTGGCCCTCAACAGAGCTCAATGGAGGAAAAGGATTCATGTAGCCGACCTCAAGTGATTGGGACTTAAGGCTCGGTTTGGTTTGGTTTGTTTTTTTAATGGTGTGGAATTTTCTTGATTATTTTGCGAGAAAATGAAGAAAATTTCAAGAGCCATAGGTGCCGATCCACTATTCTACACCACAAGGAAAAAAGTTATCATTGGTGTTTTTTTTTCCAACCCCGTGCATCGAACGGGCAAGACGCTAGTATATGTATATATATGTATGTATGTTTGTATATGGGGCTGTGTTCATTCTCTCTTCCCCAAATTCCATTTATTTCCACACCTATTTTCTCTTGTTAATACTCCAGATGATTTCGTGAGGTGCTTAGGTGAGATTAGAACATTAACAGTGTAGTTTTATTGTGGTTCAGCGGCACTCTTGTTCTATTTCACCAAATTATTTGTTGGAAGTTTTCTGTGTTCCCCTATCCCCGTCCTGGTTTTTCCTCTGCCCATGTCTTGGTTGTATGTTTTCCTATGTGAGTGGAGGTTCAACAGTCAAATGTGGAGAGAGAAACTGGGAAAATAGGCCGTCCACTTAGTTTCTTACCGTTCTGTCCATAAGTACAAGTCCCACATTGAGGAATAAAGAAAGAAGGAGCACTCCCTTGCTTTTTATATTGGCAAAGATGTAAGGAATGAGTTCCAAAACATTCCCTTGGGTATCCATTTGGTTAGGGGACCTCTTATCCTATCCCCAACGGGTATTGGGCCGGATTCAGGTAGATATACATTTTCGGGTATGGATATCTTGATATCTGCCCCATTGCCATTCCTATTTGAAATCTATATCCATCCTCATGAAGCTTCACCCTATTTGCTGATTTGCATAGATGTGGATTTCAAATGTAAGGATTTCACATTAATAGTCAATGAGAATAGCTCAAACTTAGATGGGATAGTTTGCCTAGGGATTTTGACATCAAGTTTGAGAGCTGTATCATGATCGATTTGGAATAGTACTTTAATATCTGGGAAGTCAAACCCTTCGTGGTAAGAATTATAGCTATTCAAGGATATCCCGGTAAAAAGAATCTCGTCCACTTCTAATACACCTTCGAGAATAGTTTCATAACCCTCTACTACTCAATCTTTTATATTGTTGTTTGAATTGGATATCAAATCCCTTCAATGGAAATCTGAAATCAACTTATGACTTTACCTCATTTATCTATTGAAACTGAACACCAAATCCCTTGATTTGAAATCCACCTATATCCAACCAGAGTCTTGGTTAAGTTGATTGGAAATCTGAAATCAACTTATGACTTTGCCTCATTTATCTGTTGAAACTGAACACCAAATCCCTTGATTTGAAATCCACCTATATCCAACCAGAGTCTTGGTTAAGTTGCCAATTACTTGTGATTCTTGAAGAAGGTATTTGAGGAACTAAGGTTTCTTTTGTTGCGGTGTTCTTTGCCTCGAGTGGGATCGATTGGCAATTTTCTTTAGTGGGTGCTTCATATGTAAATGCGTCACCGTTTCAAAAGATAAAGTTGTGTAAAGGCGTGGCCTTTTCAAAAGAAGAAACAGTGTAAAGGCATTGAGGAGAGTGTTGATTGTCTCCGCCAGTTACATTGACTGTTGATGCCTCTGTTCCATTTTGTTTTCTTCTTTTGGTGTTGTCTAATGCTGGCAAGGGGACAAGTATTGGTCAGAGGAGAGAGTGCAAAATGGTTGCTCGAAGCCTCATTTGGTGCATTTAGGATTGAAAGCAAGAGGTTAACTTGTGATTGACTGAGTCACTGAGTCATGATAAAGGAGATCCTTTTTTAGTTGGTGTGTAGGAACTAGGAAGAAAAATCCCTCCTCAGATTCATTCATTGATTTTGCTGGTGATTTGGAAGCTGTAGGTTTTCGGTCTTTACTTAGTAGGATAGCACGCCCCTTTTTGGTGCTTATTCAATTGAATACATTCAAAAAATGAGAGAAAACTATCGCTAACTCAGAATATGAAATTTATATCCTGAATTCAAAGAGGGCAAGGGATATGAGCGCAATGGGTTATACTACTCTGGGGAGCCTCCACCGTCACCACCGCGATTGCCTTCACGGATCCAAACCCGCTCACAAGGAGCACAATAAGAATAAAACCAAATCTGATAGCAGGATAGTTTGTCTAAAAACACGTTCTGCATCCACGTTTCAAAACTGCCCTTTTATGCATTGCATTCTTCATATAAGACTGCAACCTCACCGTGAATCAAATAAATAAAACTGACGATCATGGTGTTCTATTTGATTCTTTGAAAGGGAGACTCTGAATCTCCTTCATGCAGAATATCTTTTCTTGGGGCGCATCATTGTTGTTTCTGTTCGAGTATGCTACCACGTGCAGGTGCACTTGCCACAGGATAGCATATGCATCATATTGCCAACCGAAGAATACTGATTAGGCTGTTATTGGGTTGATGTATATGAAAGTGAATTATATGGTGTGGGTATTAGGCGCTTAAGCCATTACTGTTCTTTTACTCTCTTTTTCCCCTTGTTTTACCTATATCTGGCTTCTGTTTTGGTCCTGACCTGTTTTTGGCCAAGATTCTCTTAATACTGGAACTTGACCTTTCATCTAAAACCAACTAGATTGTCCAGTTGGGATGGCATTTACTGGAGTTGCCTCACTGGCAGTGGTTGCATGTTCTTTTTAGGTTGAAGACATGAAGGAAGTCGGTGCAAATATAAGGACTGGATTTGGGGTTCCTCCACGGGCACAAGATAAATAGATGTTTGAACTTTGGAATTTATGGTAGTTTCACTCCCCTTTCCACCCCCTTCCCCCCTTTTCAAATAACTTATTGTTTCCTCTCTCTTTTTTCCTCTTCTCGTCTGACCAGTTACTACAAATGTATAACTTTTTTTGGTGTGGCAGAGTGACTAGTGTATTTTTCTGTGTTCACTCTTGCTAGTGATTTATATGCAAGATTTTCTCCAAAACATATCTCCCTGGATTTAACAATTGGCATTGCTTGTTGGTGTTGATTCTTAACTCTTCGTGTTAGTAGAAAAAGGAAGATGGCTGGAATTCAGGAAGCCAGAACTCTACGAGTCATAATAGATGTAACATAGTTTATATAGCTTGCTTCTTAAACAGGAGAAGGTAGAGGTTACAGTGAAGTCTTTAGCATATCTTCATTCATATCTGGTGTCTGTTGCTAGAAAATCCATTCCCCCACCCCCGCTGAGCTGCAAGTCACCTTTGGTTTCTTTGTAGAAGATTCACATTCTTCATTTTTGTTGCCTAAGCTTTGAAAGAATTTCCTCATGTATAACAGGTTATATCTTGTAGGTCAAGAAAGTTGAGCTTTTGTTAGAATTCCTATTTTAATACACTCTAGGGATCTGCGCAATATCTAGGGAGTACCTGAGATTTAGATTAAGATAAAGAATAGAATTCCTTGATTTGGCGGTAGCATACCGTTAGTATTGTTTCTAGTTATTTGCGACAACATTTTATTGCTGTTTTGGGTTGGTGTGTTGGGAAATTTAAGAATCGTCGGACTGTACCTGATTTCGTATAGATCTTAGTCCTAATTACTAGGGTCCGGCTATACATCCAAATTTATGCTGGGATTGTATTGAAAGTCATCCTGGTTCCATATACTCACAAAACGTAGGTTAACAAGAGAGCTAGAATGAACAACATTGGCTTTGATACCAAGTTTGCAGACACGAAGTGGGTACAAACACAAAGTAGGTTAGGATCAAAGAGAGAACGCAAGACACATGATATTATTATTGCAAATACTGGTTTTCATTCACTTACCCTTTACAATAAGCAGAACCCTCCTTTTATAGGTGCAAGGAGGGGGATACAAACACGAGTGCTTACTTCATTGCTTATGCACTACTACGTACAACACATAATTGAAGTTTACTGTGCACATGTCTACATCAGTACTTTACACTTAGACTTTACTACCTTATGCATTTATGATTCTCCTAATTCACCCCTTTCGGAAAGGAGTGATATGACTAGCATTATATTACATCACACACCAATTATCAGAACACACCAATAATTTACATCTTTAAACGGTACACACCAATAATTTCTGTGTATTGTTTGTACTGATAACTTTAATAGTACACACCAATCAATAATTTACATCTTTAAACAGTACACACCAATAATTTCTGTGTACTATTTGTACTGATAACTTTAAACAGTACACACCAATAATTTCTGTGTACTGTTTGTACTGATAATTGGTGTGTGATGTAATATAATGCTAGTCATATCACTCTTTTCCGGAAGGGGTGAATTAGGAGAATCATAAATGCATAAGGTAGTAAAGTCTAAGTGTAAAGTACTGATGTAGACATGTGCACAGTAAACTTTAATTATGTGTTGTACGTAGTAGTGCATAAGCAATGAAGTAAGGCGGATCAAAAAAAAAAAAAAAAAAAAGCAATGAAGTAAGCACTCGTGTTTGTATCCCCCTCCTTACGCCTATAAAATGAGGGTATAATATTATGTGTCTTGTGTTCTCTCTTTGATCCTAATCTACTTTGTATTTGTACTCACTTTGTGTCTGCACAAAGTAGGTTAGGATCAAAAAGAGAACATAAGACACAGGATATTATTATGAAACTGACTGACTTGAACTAACTTGCTTTCTTACAACGGGAAAGCCCTCTTTTTATAGGTATAAGGAGGACAAGCTTACATCATTTACACAGGATCTCAATTATACAACTTTATTGTACATCCACACTTATTAAAGTCTGCTACGTACAACCATAATACTATTGCTAGACTTTATTGTTGACATAGACTTGACATATTTACTATTCTACATATTCATTATTGACCTTTACTGTTTTACACCAATAACTCACGGAGTCTAGACAGAGAGTCTGGGTGAGGGTTCACCTTTTAGCAGAAATAGGTAATTTCTGTCAAGGATTACCTTCTCTCTCTTCTTTTGGCTAAGGAGGAAAAAGGTGGACGAGGGGGCGACCAGGCATATCAACCCTCCCTTAGGCGTGACCATGGAGACTCCAGCCTTATGGCGAGCCCTGAAAGAAACAAAAGAGCTATAGCAACTATCGCCCCACCCAAGGCTAGTGGACCACCGTATGACTTCGCAAAAGAACCAAGTTCGAAAGGGCATTGTTAGCATGACTCGAACCCGTGACCTCTTAGCCACCCAAACCTTGTGGGAGTGAGCCATGAGCCACTAGGCTACCACCCCGATGGTTGTCAAGGATTACCTTGACGTTTTCAATAAGTTGACTGAGCGTGTGCAAGTAACAAAACTAGATAAATGCATCATTTCTTTGCGAGATCCATTGTGGATTTTTAAAAAACATATCGACTTAGAACACATACTACCATATACACTGAAAAAATCAGTTGAGGTGCATTCGATTATAATAAATAATGTAAAAATACGTACCAAAAATTAGAACGGAAAAAAAAGTACCCAAAAATTAGAACGGAAAAGCCAATGCAAAAAAAAAAAGGTACCAAATTAGAACACATGTAACCATAACCAATGGAATGCAGTTACGACGAACGTTAACCGTCAGATTCTTCATTTACTCCCACGATAGCTTTGTTCAATGAGGGAAACTTTTACTTTTTGAGGGTAATGTGAGGGAAACTTTTACTTTTTGAGGGTAATGTGGAAAATATTTTTGTGACAACTTCAAAAAAAGGTCATACCAAAACCAAAAGTTGCTCCGTTTGTATATTAGAATAGATTATCAACGGCAAAATAGTACGAATAACAAGGGAATCAAGGATGGTTTGATCTTCGAATTTCTATGAAAATGTTAAACTAATGTTTAGTTTAATCAAGTGCTTTGATTTGTTTAATCAACTGCATTAGAGAATGAAATGCATTGTTTACTCATCTCATCTCAGAGTAACAACCATGCGCTCATGCCACCTGTTTCTCTTTTCATTTCCGGGAGGTGGTGAAATAATTGGTGTGTACTATTTATGGTGTAATGTTTATGATAATTGGTGTCTACTGTTTATAGTGTAATGTTTTATGATAATTGGTGTGTATTGTTTGTACTGTTAAAGGATGTAAAATATTGGTGTGTTCTGTGATGTGTAAAGTTGTAGTAGGAAAGTCTACGTAATAATAGTTGTGGCAGGTGAGATGTATAATTGGTTTGTACTATTCAAGTGTCCTTTATGGGTGAACCAATTATATGTGGCACTGTTACATGTAATTAATGATGTAAACTCCATTGTCTGTACCCCTCCTTACACTTATAAAAGGAGGACTCCCCCGTTGTAAGAGACTAAATCAGTGTTTTCCTAATATGTTTTCCTAATATATCTTGTGTCTTGTATTTACTCTCTTTGATCCTAACCTACTTTGTGTTTGTACCCACTTCGTATCTGTCCAATTTACCCACTGCCGTGTTTTTAATACCACTTTTCCATCTACCCCTTTTTGCACTTGGCTTTTTGTGTTTATCAGCCATTTTTAGTGACTTAAAGCTCTGTTTATTGCACTAATTTCTTTTTTGGATGGAAACAGCAGTACATATAATTTTTTTTGAATCGTCAGTGGAAGTATTTTTTTAATCCCGACAACAGATCGAAACATCTGGTGCAGTGGATTACACCCAATATTCCCGATGGAATACTAAAATCCCGTAAGAGAAACAGAGGACTCCCGTAAAAAAGAGACTTATTACGCACCCAATGAGAACACTAGTTTTAAGAATGAGTGATCCAACCTGAGAGCGGACATGTGGGGGAGACTTATTGCATCCCCCACAAAAGAGGGGCACGAAAACAACGCACAAAAACATACAAAAGAATACATCCATCGCAACCATCAAGCTATCTTCTGATGATGATGCCCAAATCTCCACCTATAGCAGATCTGACAGTTGTGGCTCAAAGGACGACAACCTAATTAAGGATACAAGTACAAACTAATAAAAAAATATGCTGCACAAAACAAGGCCCAATACTGGATGCAACATGGTACATGTTATACAAGGGCGAACACAATGATGACCTATAATGCCGACTGGAACGGTTTTCAAGGTGCAAGCAGGAGCCAATGATAAATTGGAAAACTAAATCACCTGTTTAAAATCGGTCGGAATAAAATCAAACTGTTTCCTATCAGGACAGTATGTCTTCACGCAGAAATCCTTTCTCAATACAAAAACAGGCAGAAACCACCTTCCAACAATCTATATGAATTCATCACATACTGTATTGAAGCAAAATCTATGGCTGGAGTTATGAGTTCCAACCATTTGGCAAATCAAAACTTGAACTTGGCAAGTTACATCAGCCCCCAGACAGAAACAAGACTTCGGAGAACCATCAATGGCTGGAACATAGCTTCACAGAGAGATGCAACTGATGTAAGCAGAACCATTCTTGTATGTATAGACTTCAAGCTGGGACATAAGACTCGAGCATTAATTGAGCTGGGGAAGGTGATTTGATCTCAACAATCAAATATGTGAACTTCCACTGCTTGTCCACCTTGTCTTTGAACATCTCTGTATAAACTTTTCCAGCTCCTTGGGGCCCCCGAATATGAAAATTAACCTGCTTATTCAATTGATTAAACCAACAAAGAGTCGAACTGTCAAAGACCAAACAAAGTCCTTATACTAGATCTTGTTTAAAAGATCCATCAGTCTTTTCGTCATTTCCCATTGAATTTATTTAAGGAGGGACAAATCCCGTCCGCCATAGTGAGAATTTAAGGGAAAGAAAGAAAATTGGTTTCTGAATTGGATTCAGGATTCAGAGACCAGGGGGCATTTTGTATGGCTTATTGGATTCGCTTACAGCTTTTTGGTATTCTTTTTGAGCTTGTGACACGTGTTTCGTGCAGCTTCTACTTACAGGTTAAGAGGGAAAAAAACAACTTAAACAACCTGGACAAGAATATTATCCGAAAGATGTGGAATGGGTACTTTTAACTTTCGCTTAATTATTGTCGTGACTAGGGAAGTGCCCTCCTCAATTATGATGAATTTTGTGATGAGTGTAAGGAGTTACTACCTCTACATGCTCAACACCATCTTCGTCGGTCCATGCCCTATTTGGAATTCGTTGACGAGCAGCGCGATTTCTACTTTCCTGGCCATAGCCCGTGACTGGGGATCCAATTCTCACCCTAACCTGATGCACAGAGAAAATTTAAACCATTTCAACAATGAACAGGTACCGGAAGTGTACAAATAAATATAAATCACTATAGTTAGTTCTTTTTGCTGAATGCCAATAGCCTCATTGGGTCCTGTAAATGCCGTGAATTCCATAGCAGTACAAGGGAAGACCATAGTGATGGATACTGATTAATGATCACCAGGATTCCCATTAGATTTGAAATGCACAAGCCACTTATAAATCTGTGAAAGCCCAAGGCGACTTCAAGGTCATAGTAGGGAAAATTGCTGGTTAGAGATGAGTAGGAGGTTGGGTTGGGGGAAGACTTTTGGACAGTATTATGGGCTATATACCACCGGAGGTAAGAGAGAGAGAGCATGTGCACTCAACTATTTTGATAACTACAGAATTTGTTGAGGCTGGCTCATCTTGGAGTAGAGAGCATGTGCTTGAGATGGTAATGGTGTAAAAGCCAACTGGCTGCCTCTGCCCAACTCCATTAATGGCACTGATATCTGTATGCCACTCAGAATGGAGTAGCTCAGCTCCACATAATCTAGGTGAGCCTATGTGAGACAATGAGAGTGGAGCCTAAAAAGTTGTATGGGAGCGTTCCCCTTGTTGAGGGAGCATTTGGCCAGCCCAAAAAGGCAGAATGCACATGCTTTAGAGGAGAGGGAGGATTTCGGAAGAAATTAGCTCGAATGTGGGTGGGAGATTGTTTGGACCGATGAGGCTATCCAAATGCTGCCCTCTGCTCAAATTAATCTAGGTTGAGGCATCAAATGTCTTATTGTAGGTTGAAATAGCTCCATTACGGAGGCGGGATTGCCACATGACTTGTATCATTGGCCAGAGCTTCATAATCTCACAATGTGACACATCGACCTGAGATCATGTGGAGGACAAGAGGAGATGTGGTGGTTTCCACCTGGGCTCATTGGGCCATGTACAATTACTCTTTTTCTTTTTCTTATTCTTCACCGTAGCAAAACTTATGGCTTAAAAATCAACAGTACGTTAATCTTTACTGAGAAATTTAAGCAATACAAAAGAAAACCTAGAATGTAGTTTAACTCTACATAAGCAAATGAGTATCGCCTGCACCTGCCACACAGAGCATGCGAGTACCAACAAGCAACTATTCTATCACACAAAATGGGTGCAAGAACCTAGGGTATGGAATATCAGACAGAAGTTCACGCTAAATCCATAATGCAGTCCTAAACGAACCAAAAATGTATACAAGAGCTCATAAGTCTGCTTGTCGATTAGAAGCCCTTAATGGAATGGTTCCTGGTTGCATAGTTTCGAATCGAACTTAAGAAACTGTAGCTTGAGACAAAGGAAATAGAATTCAATCAAACCTGACTGTCATTTTGAATCCGATCTAGAGCCTTGCCAAAAATCTTGTACCTACAGAATATGACCATTAGCACTCGCAAATAAAAGAGTCCAGTTTCTACCTGAAAAATCAATTGTGGGATTTTAGTCACAAAAGTCAAAACTAGTGGCAGAACCATCAAGTTTTGATTGCTGACTGTGGATTCCACAAAAAGGTTCTGACCAGAATACATGATGTTAACTTGAAATGCTAAATCTTACTCTTTTGGTTGGAAAATAAGTTCTTTGAAAACAGCATATCCTGCCGCTGCTGCAATACCAAGCCCCGCTAGAATGATAACACTGTAGGAAGCTCCCTCTGTGAATGTCACAGGCTTCTCTGGGATATTGTATGTGGGAGCATCAAATGGATCCTCAACTTTTGATATATCTTTTCTAGCCTGATAAAAGGAAAATGAGGTGACTTAATTGAGCCATAAAACTAGAAATTACGATGAAAATTTCAGTAACATAGAATGCAGCTACTACATGCATTGGAACAATACGCAATACATAAACTCCAACAAAAGAAAATTGAACTGATAAAGCCACGTCATTCTCCAATCGGATTATAGTAGAATGAAGTCATTATCATAACTATCAAAGCAAACATTGTCATCTACAACATCAAAGCAAAGGTCTCCTCTAATCCCACTAATAATCAGTACTGAAGCGACCTAGGAACATGAAGGCCTGACAAGGTAGTGTTCTATGTTTTGTAGACCTTATCACCAGATAATTTAACCCACAGAATGTGTAGTATTACTCAACAAGTTTGTAAAATCTAATTCAAACTCAAACCTCCGATGACTTCCGTCGTTCTTGTTCTGAAGCTGTTGATGCAAAGGTTCTAGCAAAGCTAGGTTCTTTGATGTGGGCACGATGACTTCTGGTGAGTTGGAATGGTGACTGAAACCTCCTTATACTTTCTTTACTCTGCTGCCCCGCAAACAAAAAAGATGCTCCTGCCAGAAGAACAGATACCGTTGAACTTTAAAAAGAAGGGGGAAAAGTACCTGACAGAATGCAAAATTGTTTGTACCCCCTCAATGAAGGCTTACCACATGCAACAAGGGGTGCCACAATCAGTTTTAGAGCCCAACCCAAAAAGTTCCATTAGACCTAAATCATTTCCTCTCCCATTTTGATTAATGAGTTTGACAGATGCCATTTACATTTGAGGTAGCAAGGCTTTTGTAAAGTGGCAAGGATACAATTCCTTTAAATAGAGCATACACAACCATATAGCTTTCTTATATTCACAACCCATATTTATGGTTTAAAACATCATCCTCCAAACGCTCAAAGTGATAACTGCTAAGGGGTCTTAACATTACCTCTCTCATATAGCCTTAAATTTGAAATATTCAGGTTTAATCATTTTAGTTTATATCAAAGTTCATATGAAAGGTTTCTTGAATTCTCACCACTAAACCTTGACCCTGGTCCTCTAAATCTAGTTCTCATCCTTGCACTGGATTTGAAGTCAAACAGGTCCTTAGACAGTTGGGCACTAATCGGCCTTTGGACACGATCCAACCATCTGAGACAACCTATTGCTTTTTATTACTTGTGATGCCATCCAAGCACCCCACTTAAGAAGCACAGACACAACAATTCTAAATAAATGGGGATACGGACACGGCTGGGGATACAGCAACAAAATATGCGATATATTACAATAGATATTAAGAAGTTAATAATACGAACATTCCATACAGAGTCACAGACACAACCAAAATGGATAGTATCTTTACAACTCCTATTGGTCTCTTTTTAAATTTGACAAGTTAAACGAGGGTTTCATTTGGTCAAATTCTGTATAGTTGTACTTCATTCCTTGTAGTTTCGGAATATCATACCCCGAATTAAGCTTTCAATATCATGAATTGTTCCCCGTCATGTTTGTATCTGTGTCCAAGTTTAGACACGGGTGTCTGTCTCGTCTCCCAGGTCAGTCCCCGACATAAGTATAATTAAACTTATTGCACACACCACATGGCGCATGTCCCATAGTTGTTCCCAGCGTGTCATGTGTCCCCTGAGCGTCCGCCATGGATATGGGCCATATAGCAAGCAATTAGGAGCCCCAGTGCTCCATAGTACCCCAGTATAGTCATGTGCATTCTTACGGAAAACACCTGCCCAGTACTACATAGTTACAGCGCTGCTTCCTTTGTTTCCATTTTTTCTAACTGGACAAGAATTTGTCACTGAACACTTCAGATCCATGTCAATGAACAAGGTCTTCTACTTCCACTAGTGAATTACAAAACTTCGAGATAAGTGGATCAGCCAATGCATTCCTCATTATCTAAGTCATGCACTTACTTTAGATAACAAAGGTTTTGTGATCTATGTACCGAGAATCTTTAGATTCCATAGCAACTCAGACTTCTAGATAGAAATTCAGTTTATGGCAAGGTGCTTAATTGTAGCTAACTCTCACCAAATAAGTTACTTTCTGGGAGTTCGATTTTGGTGGAATGGCCTTTCTGACATTCATGCATATGACAACTAAATCAGCAACCACGTGCATCCTTAAGCAGCTAACTAGCTAAGTATTTCATGGTTTCAGTTGAAGACCAAGAATAAGACCCTTAGCACCTCGTCCACGTTTTAGAGAGGAAAATTCCATCAATCTTCAAACGAGAATGGCAAAAACACAAGGATACAATACAGATCATTTGGTAGCATCTACAGCCTCAAATGTACAACCACAATCGCAATACATGTAAATGGTGGCGCCGAATGTTTTGGATGAACTACTTTTTTATTAGCTTTCTATATAGCATTAGCCTGGCCAGGGTATTCTTGTAATTATGTGGCTGAATAATATAAATTCATGTAATGTGAATGTGCTCATTTAATGCTCATGTTAATGCTCCTTAATCTTTCCATGAAATTTCTTCTCTCCTTTTTCCAGCTCTTCTTTCTTCTCCCCTCTTTCAAACCCCTAAATTCATGTTCTCTATTCTGACTAGGCACCTTTAGAGTTGATGACGGGTGTGAAAGACATTGAATTCAACATATTCAGATTAATGAGTCCCCTGTGATATGCAAGGAGTTTTGGAGGTTACAACAGGCAGGACCACTTTGGACCCACCCTGGAAGACAAACCCCATATACCTACAGGTACCCACAAGCCACATGTATCAGATAACCCAAGGCGTTGCCTGAGGGAGTTGAGCACAGTACCTCTTGGGATTACAGCTTCTTCAAGGATGATACCAAATATGAATGAATGCCATGGTCTGAGAAAGAAAGCGTTACCAATATAAACTCTAAAATCCTATTCGATACACACTAAATGTAGATGATATTTAAATACAAGGGAAAAATGCATCTGATGGAATAAATCTTCCTAGATTGGCTAAAGATGCCTACGTACTGGGACAAACAACCTACTCAAACACTATGATAATATTAGAACAGTGAATATCACAAAAAAAAATTCTTCTACACCTATTGCACAAACGTATGGCTACAAATCACAACTTAACACTTAATCCCAACTTATACCCAGAAATCGCTACCCAAGGAAAATACAAAGAACCCAAAATGGTAGCCAGAAACCACTACCCAAATAGAAAACAAACCATATGATATGCATCATTACTTTCCTCATCGTGACCGGATGCTTTCTTTATAGACGCATACATAAACCTATAACGTCATCGGTCCCCCAAACCAAAGCGAACCAATAATTCCAAGAACAGGGCCTTTTACATGTCAGAAATTATACTATTGTAGTCTTAACAACTGGTCAGACATAAATCTCATGGGAAAGATTATTCTATGTTACAAAAGAAGATAAGTATAGTCCTTTCCGACTTAGATTAGAACTAGTTACAAAACTATAGACATCCATATGATATATTTACTAACCAGCAGCTTCAAGCACCTCCTGCAGAATAAAAAGGGAGCAAAGTGTAAGTGGCCAGTCATGTATGAGCATTATAACATGAAGTGAACAAGAATTTATATGTTAACCTTAGCTGAATAATTCGCATTGGACAATCTTGCACAACCTGACCTACGCACCACCTGCAACCAAATCATTACAAGAACAGTCTCATAAATAACAAAATTAAAAATCAGATGCAATTCAATCATGTAAAGTACCAACAAATTCAATGGACATTCTATGAAGGATATAAATTTATTGGAATAACAAAATCAATCATTCAAGGTGTCCTGATCATTGTTTCAGTAAATCCACGCCTAGGTTTGGTTGTTTATTAGTATAACATGATTGGGGGAACCAAATAAAAAAGCAGACTTCTTGCCTTGGTTCTAGAAGGGGGTCATATAGACAATGGGCAAATCATGCCTACTTTCGAGTTAGTTGTTCTAATAAAGCTGTATGCCCAATTGCATTTCAAGTAGTCACGAAACAGCTTCTTACCTATCACATAACTTCCATTGTTGTCAGTGCCGATTGCACATGGTGGGTGGCACTAATGGTTCGACCAAAGAAATCACTTTAAGCAACAATGTTAAAAAGTGTCTATTGTTATAATGGAAAGGAATTCCAAGAATTAAAGGCTATGAGATGATAACTTCTTGGGAAAAAGAAGGAATAAGAAAAAAGTGCTGACAATGAACTGAGATAAAAGAACATCATATAAGAAAGAGAATGCACTAGAATTTGTTTCAGCAATCTCTCAACATCAACAGTAAGCTAAAATAATTGCCACTCAAGGCACAAAAAAGATACAGATATTATATGGACATAACCTATTTTCAAAACTATTAATTGCAGTCCTCTCTGTGACCATTAATGAAAAACTAACAAGATTCACATCAGATGCACATTGTAGTCTAAAACTCTTAGTCTCCTAGAGAGAGGACAATCCATTTTATGAATCCGGAGCACTAGACGATCTATTCATGAATGATAACCTAGTTACGATGAATCTATACTTGACTCTCCTGAATTCCGATGCACAAGGGATTTGGGACCCTAAGTCATGCCTCTTGTCCCTTGCTAGGGAATTTTAAACTGTCAGGTTTTTCGATGCAAGTGGCTATATGTTTCAAACTATTCAGTCAACTTAGTTTTTTTTAATACAACAAAATCACGGAGTTAGTGCGGTCTTTCAAGTTCCAATCCTAAGAGCAGTCATTAAAGATGCACCATATTAAGCTGGGGAGCTATTTTCTGTGTCCTTCACGCCAGGCCGATTGGACATTGGAATCCTTGATGGCATAAACTGACACTACTGATGCTGCTGGTGGTGCTGGCGCTCATTTCGGGACCTGCTGTGGAGTAGGAAAATGCCATTCTCCCAACTGTATGTGTAAGCTGTTGGTGATTGGCAGATGCTGATCGAGATCAAGAGATATAGTTGTAAGGATTGAATCCCCTGAATAGTTTTTTTTATACATGATCAGATCTGTTAATGTGCTTTTATAAAATGGTCTGTGTACTGTATTGAAGTAGAAGCCCACAAAGTGGGTACTTGATCTGCGTCTTGTCTATTTTTTGTGGACAGCCAATGAGAGGAAGACAAATTATGTTACCAAAAAAGAAGCAAATCTTTGTTTATCCTTTTTTGGTTTCCTCAAGTCAAGAATCATTATTAGTTATTGCTAACATTGACTTACTAGCCAAACATTTGGGGAAAAACTTTGTGGGATCCCTCCTTCTAGGGCGCTGACATAGTGAAAGCTAATAGCTTCGCAAGAAACAAATTCTATTGCATCTCCCTGTTCTCGATCTTGTTAACCAGTTTATTTCACAACATCTTTCTTTTCATTCAGTTCGTCTTGTTGAAATCGTTTCTTCAAACTTCTTTATAACTAGAGACAAGGACATACTTGGTAACCAAACATGTAGCCTGAGAAAGATACATAACTTAAAGGGGCATAACATGACAACATGTTCTTTTAACATGAATGGACAAATACTATACTTTGATGTCTCTATAATATGTGGCTAATCATATTTCCTTGTTAGATTGTTGTTACAAAACCATTCTTCCCACTGGTATAAGATAGTATCGGCTTGTGTTTGGAACCTAGAAGTCACAAAGAATTTAGTAATTTACTTTACATAGCAACAGGTATTACCAACGTAGAACTCCTATATTCAATTTAACGATAGATATAGTAATTGGAAATAAAAACGGCAAGAAATGTTTTGGGCCTTTTCATGTGATCGACTTTTATTCTGTATGGGTGGCAATGACATCGCATGAATCCCATATGTTTTGATACATATTGACGGTACTTGTCACACCCCCCAAAAAAAGGCCAAGAAGAAAGATGAAACATAAATCTTGGTTAGCATCACTATTTATAAATGCATTCCATAAAGACAGTTAGTATTATTAATGTAGAATTAATATCTCCAAGTAAAACATAGGTATAAAAGTTGGAAATAAAGACACCAATAAGCATATAGGGCCTTCTTGTGTGGTCACCTTTTATTTTGTATGAATGGCAATGACATTCCCTTAATTCCATGCATTTCAATAACTATTTATGGTACTTATAACTACCAAAAAAGCCAAGACGAAAGATGAAACATAAATCTTGATTAGCATTATAACAATGCATTGCATAACTGAAAGGGAGAAGATAGACAAGAGATCAAGAGAATGGAAAATAATCATCGAGTCAATGAATAGTGTTCCCCGTCACAAGGTTGATTTGGCATTCTATACATGGCACTTCCGTTCTATTGTACTAATTAAATTCCTATTTATCAGGTCCACAAGCTTTAAAGGGGATACTTATGATTCTCCAAATCATTAGCATTAAAAGTGTGAACTAAAAATGATTGCTCAAAATATTGATCAAGTTAGTTGACTCAAAGAGAAAGTGTTGACGACAGTGGCACGCCGGCATTGACTCTTTAACAAATACAAAATGTTAATATGAATTAATGGCGTATCAAATAGATATTCCCTTATCAGGTCTCTTAAAACAAATGTCCCTCCAACCGCCAAAGCACCCTTCTTTCAATCCCACTCTATTCAATTGCTTCAAGTTTACATGTCAAACCTTTGGGAGATTTGATTTCCTAGACCTATGGTATTAAAGGAAGCCCCATTTACAGGTCCAAGAGTTGACTAGACAAATAAAGAGCACTTAGGAGCAATTACGAAGAAACCACGCTGATGAGTCATGACTAACAAACGACAAGTGGACATCGACTGTAAGATATTAAAAAGATCTACTAGTTGTTAATTTGCCTACAAGACGTGCACGATGACAAGGAATAACAAATTATAAAGAAAAGTAAGCTCCCCAGAGAATTCTCCACTTGGTTTGTATGAGACAGATTTAATTAAAGCATGAAATACATATCCATAAATCGTGGCCTTTCCAAGATGGCTACAAAGTCCCAGATGGAAAAGGACTAACAAAGTGTGCAGCTGTATGCCGATGAAAGCCTCGGCCGAATTCAACGTGCAAAGGCAACCGTTAGGATGCGTTAGTTCTGAATATGGAAGCCATGACCCACCCCTGCACTTCATATTTGCTTGAAACCCATGCAACTGAGATAGAAGCCACGCGGTTCAGCTTGAATTCTCATATAAAGCAATCAACTGGTTTTTCTGGTACATGCTGCTTATAGTTGGCAAAGCGAACAAACACAACCACAGAACCCTCGTTTTAGTATGCAGAACTGTGAATGTATGGGCCCTTATGCAGGTTTTCTGATCACTTTCCCATCATCTCTCACAACAATTTAAAATGTACCTCTAAGAATCCAAACCAATCTCGCACTGCATTCCCCCAAACCACATTCAGCTATGCATAATATTCTTTTATTCAGTTCAATGCTCTGCCAGCCAATTGTCCTCTTCATTGACATATTTTTCCTCACTTGAAACTCATCTCTTGTTGTTTTACCCCATGCTCTTTTTTCTCTTAACACAATTGTGTTCTAGGTCCTATCATTCTCTACTTCTCGTCCTTAATAAAAGATCAAAAAATAAAACAAGACCAACCCTTCTCTTTCATCATCCACAATCTCAGAAAGAAAATACAGTATCCATACTCAGAGAGATTTGCCAACACCAAATCCAAAAGGCCATTCTAAAAAATATGCACTTCTTCGGTCTCTCAAGCAAAGAAAAGGCAAGTTTCCAAGAAAAAAATCCCAAACAGAAGGACTAAGAACATTCACTAATAACTTGCGACAAAACAAACAAATAAAGCAAGAGGATGTTAAACAGAGGCCCCATCTTCTCAATTAATCTCAGTCGGTACATAGCAAATAAAACAGCAACGAAAGTCATCAATTGCAAAACAACAAGAACAATCTAGGGTTTCAGAGAGAGATTGTATCAGGTTCCCTACATTTTCTCCCAACAAACTAAAGCAAAAGTAAAGCTAGAAAATGTTACATAGTAAGAAGCTGATCTTTAGATCAATCTAATTTCATACAGAGCAAATAAAGCAGCGATGAAAGCCATCAATGCCTAAGATAGGACCAAAAGGAATGGGGAAATCAGATTGTGGTTTTAGAGAGTGAAAGATTGTACCGGGGATAAAGCCAAAGCTGCCGAGACAGACTTCAAGCTCGGGGATATCAGTCTGGAGATTGTAGACCTCATTCAGTAGGTGGGAGGGGGCGAACGCTGCGATTGCTGAGGAGAGAGAGAGAGAGAGAGAGAGAAGATGATATGGTTGTGTCAGTCGGGAGAGAGGCGGTGTGAGGAGGGTCCAGGGCGGAGGGATTAGAAGGCCAACGGAGCTTTCTAAATGCGCACTAAACTTGTGTTTCAAGAAGACTGGTCTTTCTCGGCACACACACTGACACACACGAATTTTGGCCTTTTCTCAAACAGAAAGTCTACACACACATACAATCTGTGCACAGATTGTGCACAGATTTCATTGTGGGGTCCACCACGGGTCCCACACAAATCATCCGAGCCGTTCATTAAATGTAAAATATTTTTTCAAGGGTCCCGGTAAAAAATAATCTCAATCCGATACCTATAGGTACTCGATCCAATCATATAACTTTTCATTATCCGAAAATCTGAATGAAAAGTTAGATGGTTGGATGAAGCACCTATAGGTATTGGATTGATCTTATTTTTTATGGGAACCCTTGAAAAAATATTTTACATTTACTGAACGACTTGAATGATTTGTGTGGGACCCGTGGTGGGCCCCACAATAAAATCTATGCACAATCTGTGCACAGTTTGCTGTGTATGTAGCAGGACTGTTTCTCAAATTCGGATTAAGGGCCCTTTATACATTTTTGTTTTTTACACTTTTTTTTTCTATTATTTTTTTCTAGATTTGGGTTAAGTATTTGCATCATATTGTTCGGCTTGAGGAGAGAAATCGAATAAGTATAAAAATAAAAATTAAAGTTGAAAAAAGCTTATGTAAGAGCATTCTTAATGAATTCTCTACAAATGGCTCTTAAATTTAATCTTAAAGTGTACACGTAAAAATAAATAAGATCCAAATTTCATTCATAAGAGCTTGTTAATTTAGGAGTGAGCAATCACAGCTGTTTTTAAATCCGAACCGTTAGAAAATATTTTTTCGACAACTGTAATTCCTCAATGCCCCTGTAGTGGGGTTTGCGGCCCTGCGCTCGATTGACTAGGAAGAACATTCTCTATTTTGTGCAAAAGACCCTCATCTTTTGGAAATATCAAAATAAAAAAATTTAAAGACTTTGGGTCCCACTTAGAGCAAGCTACAATGCTGCTACCTAAACTTAACAAATGTGTTGGGAGTCATGCTCATCCGTGAGAGCTTGTTTGGGGAGCCCATTGAAAGCCACAATTAAGCAAAAAGTTTGCTAAATATTAGGTGCCTCACTTAATAGTCATTTAAGAGTGTATTGAGGATGCTCTAAGAAGAAAAAAATAAAATCCTACAAGATTTGTACAGTCTTTTTTAATCGTCTTGTATAGATTTTTTTTTAAACTTTGATCTATATTTTTATAATTTTTTATTTCTTTCATCGAGACGAACGATGTGGTGTAAAAATTAAACTCAAATCTAGTAAAATTTAAAAAATAAATAAAAACTGTTCATAAAGTCGAGGAAAAGTTAGGCCAAAGTGACCATACACTAGTACTAGTAAATGATTTTCCACTCTTCTTTTATCTTCTTTTCTTGTTTTTATCCACAATTGAATTGCAATTATTAAACTCAGCCCAATCTTTCTTATAGGAAAAGATTGAATACGAGCTTTTTTTTCCCTATCAATAGAAAACTCTGAACAATACAGTATATTTTATCAATAAACTGAAACCGCCCTGGGGGCCTTTCTCCTTGCAATATTCAACCAACTCTAATCCTCTTACCCATTGACATTTAATAATACAAATATTGCCATACAAATGTAGTATAGATAGCCAGAGTTTTTGTTTTAGACCTCATTCCACTAACCCTTTTTGTACTTTTAGAAAAAGTGCACGTTTTGTCCTTATTCAAAAAAAAATTCGAATTTATTAGTTTTGCGTCAAACTTTTGTAGATTTTTTTCGCGTTTAGTAGTTTTGCGCTAAATTTTTGTGGATAATCCTGAATCGATATTCTTAAACTTGGTTGAGAAGTAAATAAATATTTTTCGATAGCCCAAACTTCTACAAAATCAAGATTTTTTTAAGAAAATAATAATGACCCTCATTTAATGTTCAATTGCACTTTAAGTTATTGAATGTGAACAGATTTGTGTAATGTGAGGTGTCATAAATACAATTTCTATACCACCTAATTCTAAAGTTAGGTGGTTGAAAATTGTTGAATAATGACATAATAAGTTTTACCATCGTTTTTTTTTAATAAAAAAAAAAAAAAGGAAAATTTTACCATCTGGGTTTTTCCCCTTTTTCTTTTTACTTTTTCCCCTTTAGTCATCTCTTAATTTTTTAATTACATTTTAGGGTGGAGTAAAACAAAATATTTTCTTTGTGTATGGACAACAGAAATATCTATATTTAAAAATAAATAGATTTCTATTTTCTCCATTTTGTTACTCTCAATTTAGAATTTTTACCTCTTAACTAGGTTCCTCTTTTTCCGTGGGGAAAAAATAAAACTAGGTTTCTTTATTTTTCTCTCCCTCTCAAATTTCTATTTTGCACAACCAAATTTAAATTTATCCATTCCTAGAAGACAATGAAATTTTGTTGTCTCAAGACAATGACAACCTATAATTTTCACTGTACATTAATGTGAATTTATTGTTAAGTATCTTTTTCCTAAAGTTTTTACATTCAATATGGGACTTATTTAATCGTGGATTTATTCTAATAAAATCTTCATAGGATGGACCTGCTAAATCTCTCTTTTTAAGTTTGAGCAGAGTAGTAATACGTAGAGAAACAATTTGATTTTATCTGGTAGACAATTAGATCGACTTGTTACTTTTCAATTAACCGCACCAAATTCGTTGCATGGAATTTGATCCCTCGCAAACTGTCTATATATGAGAATTATTTAAAGTTTTTGTATATATTAGTAATTAATTGGGTTCTTGACCTTGAAGTTGACAATAAATATTTTATATCTTCTAATCGCTACTTAAAAAAAAAAATGTGCGATAGTGACAAAAAGTTGTCACTGAGCACACTTTCAGTAACAGCTCAGTGACAACTTTTTGTCACTGTCGCTCATCTTTTTTTGTAGTTAATATAAAGTTTACAAAACGGAAAATAACCTAAATGTCCATATTACCGTAATATGGGATATCTACTAATGTTGAAGACCGTAATATGGGATATCTACTAATGTTGAAGACAAATAGAACAGTTGTAGGAGTGAAAGAACATCTGTGGATACTTTGTTACAAGAGAAAAACTTTTCAACGGGGCCTCCCGTAAGTAAAATTTATGGCGCTCCATCTCGCCCGTTCAAAAGTGTTTTGGACGGTTCGGTTAAAAACAAACTATTACCATTAATAGATATTTATTAACGGTAATAGTTTAAAAACGTATCTCAACCATTGATTATTGAAACAAACAACTGAGATTATGTAGAGATGTGAAATAAGTTTCTCTGTTGTTATAACAATTATTCTAGGACCACACCCAAACAACCACCCAATTACACACCCACACACTTGTGTGTGTGGGCCACACACACACTACACACTCTAGTATGTGTGGAGCCCACAAGTGTGCAGTGTGTGTGTGGCCCACAAGTGTTCTAGTATGTGTGGGGCCCACAAGTGTGCAGTGTGTGTTTGGGTGTGTATATAGGTGTGTGTTTTGGGTGTGAAGGAGGTAGAATTACTCTTGTTATAAAGTATAAACCCTAGTCCTATTGTGAACACCCCATGATAAATAAGCAGAACATTTGGGGACATTTTGGTAACTCCACCCACAATTTTTTAACAATGAGAAAAAAAGAAAAAGAGGAAACCCATGTGACTAAAATGCTGCCTTAGTGGGGGTAGAGAGTGGCAATAACCGTCTCAACCGCCACACATTTTAGAGAGAGAGAGAGAGAGAGAGAGAGAGAGTCTTTCTGGGTAATAGGAGAAATGAAATTACTGGGGGTTTTGGATTCTAATTGTTGTGTAAGCAAGTAGAATTTTTAGAGGGTGTGTAGTAAATGAAACCAATGGGTAATAATCGTGGTGAAATTCTAGAAATTGGGGATGAAACAAAGAAGGGGCCATGGAACGCAGAGGAAGATGAAGTACTGGTAAGGCATGTGAATAAGTACGGTCCAAGAGATTGGAGCTCCATTCGATCCAAAGGCCTTTTGCAGCGCACTGGCAAGTCCTGTCGACTCCGTTGGGTTAACAAACTCAGACCCAATTTGAAGAAGTACGCACGCTCTCTCTCTCTCTCTCTCTCTCTCTCTCTCAATGGGGTTCTCTGCAATTGATCTCTGTTTGTCCCTCTTACTTTTTGAAATAATATGAACATGTGTGTGTGTGTGTGTTTGATATGTATATATAGGTGAGCATATCAAATGCAGTTATACTTCATCTCATCAGATGAAAAAGATAATTGTAGTGGGTTTCTCTTCAATTGATCTCGCTCTCACTCTTTTGAACTCGTTTAAAAATCAGGTATTAGTGTGTGAATAATCTCAGTAATCTAATGTTGCCGTCGATTTTTAGGGTCAATTAATTGCATTAATTAAAAGTTGTGTTCGAAAAGCTTTAAAAAATTCAATTGGAATTCTTCTTCTACAAGTACGTATATCTGTTGCATAGTTTTAAATCGCGGTATCGGTCGCGGTATATCGGTATCGGGACATATCGGTGATACGTCGTGGGAATCGGATGTCGCGGTCGTGAATTTTTAAAAATCATCAGCAACATGTATAAAACTTGAAAAATATACTTTTACCCCAAACATTGGCTTAAATTATCACATTTTAATTAATTTAAGACATGTAATAGCCCATTCTCTTCATGTGAAATATCCGATATTTTATTAAAACCCGTAAGTCAATAAGATTTTACAAATATGAGAAAAATGCAACATTATAAGTTTCGATATAATTGACCTAAATAGCAAAAATAAGATGAAGACATTAAAATAAACACACCATAGAGGTTTTACATTACATAATCGCTAGGAGTTCTGTTTTTTGGTTTTTTCTGTTTTTTTTTTTTCGAACCGATATGTATCGGCCGTACCGACCGCCCCGGCCGAACCGGGCCAAAAATCGGTTATATACCGATACGTATCGGGAATCGGCCGGTTCGCCTGTGAATTTCAATCTCACCGTTATACCGGCCTATATTCGAACCGGGAGTCCAAAATACCGGTACGAACCGGCCAATACGAACCGTATCGGCCGATATTTAAAACTATATTCTGTTCTGTTGAATTGAAAAGATTAGACCCTGGATTTTTCTCTAAGTAGTAGTTATTCTCCCCGGACCCCGTATCCCTCATTCGAGGTCAATTCCTTTGTACCTCATGTATTTCCGGCCTTCGGATCGCAAAAAGACTTTAAAACACAAAAAAATTCTCAAAATATATCGGTATAGGGTACACTAATTTTTCGGTACAGAAGATTTGAGCGGCCCACATTTTATTTTGATATGACATTTTTTGTCTCTCCGTTTCTCCTTGTACCTCTACCTATGTGTGTTGATATGTACTCCTCCTGATTCGATGAGTGTGTATTGTGGTTGATGTTTCTTACCAATTAATTTCCTGTGTTAAAAGCGGGATGAAGTTTTCAGCAGAGGAGGAGAGGATGGTAATAGAACTACAGGGGCAATTTGGGAACAAATGGGCAAGAATTGCCTCCTGTTTACCGGGGAGGACAGACAACGATGTCAAGAATTTTTGGAGTAGCAGGCAAAAGAGATTGACAAGGATTCTGCGAACACCATCAACACCAAGATCCTCGTCATCCAAATCGCGCAACACTAACGCAATTGATGTTCTTCAGTCTAACGTACCAACACTCATAGAGGTAAGAAAATGGATCATCACATCTCCAAAAAAACACACCAACATTTACCTCTCTTCGACTTTTTCTACACTATTTTTATAACTCAGAATGCGATCCTTCACCAGTGGGATTAGGCATTTGGCCAATCTCCGGTTGTGGTAGTTCAATATCCGCATCTCGGATAACTGAGGAAGTCCAGCCTTCTTGCTAGCATATAGAGCAGGACATTTGAATTGCCTAGAGTTGAAAGACCATATAGAACAGGGCTGTGGAATTTTCCCAGAGTTGAATATGCATGCATTCTGTGTCTTATTGCTGTTTCGGAACCTGTTTGAAGAAACCTATTTGGGTTGTACTAGGTGGCTAGGACATTCGACTCAAAGGATTTACCAATGGTTATTATTTCATCTCTCCTTAGCAATGATGCTACCACATGACTTAGTCTTGGTTATTTTCATTTTTATTTGGTTGGTCATCAATTTCACCAATCCAGCGGTGTTGTTAGAATCTCATAATAGAAAGTGTTAATATTCTGATTATTATGATCTCATGTGTCAAGAGTTGGATAAACTTACTAGAGGAGATTAGTTGAAGCAATTGAAGCCCTCGTCAACCAAAAGAAAAGGTTTTTAATCTTGCTAAAATGATTCGGGGGAGGAGACGTGTAGTTTTGTATGTTTTATTTTGCATGGTAGGGTTCCTCCTTAGGAGTATGATGACAATTGTTGTTTGTGGTTATACCTTATTAGGGTACTTATAATTACTCCAATATCATAAGTGTTTCAAATGAGGTCAAAGCATTTCATACGGAACTAGGCATTTCATATTAGTCTTCAAATCAATTTGCACTATCTTGAAATTCAAATGTGCCCAACATATGAGTTCACCATAGGATACTCAGATACCCAAGCCCTTTCATTGACTTGCCCTCCTAAATTCTACTGAATTTTATGCGAATTGCGAGGGATATCAAATCTGTCCTCTGTTTATCAAGCTTGTGTATGACATCACGTTAGCACCATAATGGATTGATATCGGAGAACTATAGCACACGAACTTTTCACTCATGGACCACCGACCACTTCCTGAAATAGGTAAGGATTCGATGCCTGCAGAAGTATACTGAAGATAGTGTTTCTAGCAGTGACGTCGGATGTAGGAGTTTGATAAAGAGAGGGCCAAATATAAAATTGTTTGAGCTCGAGGGGATTATGGTAGACAAAGTTTGATTTTGAAGGGACTAAGAGTCCAAGACATAGGAGTAAATAAGAAAATTTTGAACGGGCTACAGTACTGAAGTTATCTTAGATCCAAAGTAATAATGTACATTAATGTGACTATTCAAAAAGTTTGGGGTTGCGGTGGCCTCCCGTTTGCACTCCCGTGCATTCGCCTATGGATTCTAGCAAATACTCCGTAGTGTCAGGCACTGGGATGTTGAACTAAAACAGGATTTGAAAACCTGGAGTGGATAGTAAAAGAGAGGCTAACTATCCTTCTTTGTTTTTTCAATTGTTGCAATTAATTTGCTTTAGAAACGGTTTGTGTTTCCAAACTTACAGGCACCAAAGTTGAGTTCTTCACCAGTGGAGGAGGAACCATCCTCCTTAATTGATAACGATTCCCAAATGATCAAGATTATACCACAACCTGATCGTATAAAGTCCGATTTGATCAGGTGCGACCAACAGCTTCTTGATCAAAGTGATTTCCACCTGGCTGTTGCGAAGAATCTGGTCGATGATTCACACCCACAATTCACTTTCCCTTCAATTCCAGACCTCCAACAGGATTTTCCACCGGCATTCGCAAATGAAGTCCCAATCAACTTTCTTGACGTGTATGGGAGTGTTGATGCTTCTGAGATTGGAAACATAGCACAGTTCCCTTTTGCGCCATCATATTTAGGACCGTGTTTGGGAGGAAATTGTGCAAGTGCTGGGAGGGGAAGAAATGCAAATTCCGCGATTTTCCCGGATGGATTCTTCTGCGATTTCCCAGCAGATATATTCGATCATATGGAGCCAATTCCGAGCCCATCAGAGTGGGGATGACTTGTTATGGAGCAGAAGTGTTTGGGGTTTCCCTGTGGTTGCAGGAAAAAGCAAAACAATTCCTTCTGTTTTTCTTAGCTGAAGATTGGACAAAGTGTTTTTATGGTTTTTGTAGTTCTTTCTACTACTCTACTTTAGAGTACTCGATTCAATGATGTGAAGTTGATTGAATTTTTTTTTCTTTTTCCGGTGCGTATTCTCTGTCTATCAATCGCCTTCTAAGTTAAAGACTACAAGTTTAATCAACAACTACGGGCACGTTTAATTGGACATAAGCGGAGTCGTTAAAGTACTTGCAATTTAGTTTTTTTTGGGTATTGTTGGAGGTATATTTTTTTTGTTATTATTTTACCAATTTGAATTTGACAAACTAAAACACAAATTTGATCTTAACATTTCATATGGGGCAGAATTCAACAACATCATCACTTTTCAAAACAAACCAATTTTCAAATTTGAAACGTAACATTTCCTCTCTGGACTTTTGAATTTTGAATATGAGGCATAATGGGCAAAAATGAGATATTTTAAAATTTTCTCCTTGACTACTCAAAATATGAGACATTGTACATATACAAGAAAATTGATCAATAGTTTGGGACGAATGGAGTATTCTATAGAGATTGGTTTGGTTTTATTTGACCCACTACTTTTAGTCTTCGATCGTATGGAGATTGAAGCCAGAATACCATTCTACCGGTCAATACGTACATCAAGAGAAGCAAGACTACCACTAAATAGAGTTAATTACTGAAATAAAAAGGGAAGTACCACAATACACACCCCTTATTTGGATGTGTATCATATGTACCCTCATTTTATTTTATTTTTGAAAGGCAGATCTTGTATTAGAGATCCAGATGGATCAAGGAGCAGAGTTTAGATGGAATATTACATGGGGAGGTAAAAGACAAGAGCCTAATTCTACTGTTGCTAGCTATCCAGTGGGCACAACTATTAACTTTACGATTACACTAGCTGAATACATAATTAGCATTAACAGAGAGGGTGACAATATCATCAATTATAGCTTGGATAGTCCAGTTGGTGTTCACATGGTCTGGTTGTAACAGGTCTACAAGAACCTTGCAATCTGACTCAATGATAGCTTCTTTCTTCCCCCAGGCCACTGCCATAGCCACAGCCATTCGAACAGCCCATGTCTCTGCTGCTAAAGTCGAAGAGACTTTGATTCGCCCATGATTAATACCCACTACTGTTCCATCAGAATTTCTAACCAAGACTGCAAAAGCAGTAGACTTATCTGAGGGGTTATAAGCCCCATCACAGTTGAACTTCCAGCGATCATTAGGAGGACATTGCCAAGTCTGGTCATTACGGTCCTCAATAGTACGCGCCGGGATATTCGCCTTTAAATAAGCTGCTGCCAAGAACTCCCCATGAACTCCGAGAGCCTGCCTAATCAGTCTCAAAGGGTCTGGATGGGTATTAGAAAAGATTCGATCATTCCTTTGTTTCCAGATGGCCCAGAATAATTAGGCAATGATTCCCAATTTCTCAGAAAAAGAGTTTCCAAAAGCTGAGTGAAGGCTCAGAATCCACTGCTTCAAAGAAACTATCGAGCGAATACGATCAGGGAAAATGATGCCACAGTTACCCCACACCTCATTAGTCCACTCGCATCTAAAAAGGATATGTTCTATTGATTCCACCTCAGTGCCACAGTAATCGCAAAGGGGATTCCGAGCACATTTTCTAAAGAAATGGTTTTCTTTTGTAGCTAAGGCATTTCTTATTGTCCTCCACAAGAAATGTTTCACTCTTGGGGGGACCTTCAATCGCCATATGAGCTTCCAAATGGTGGGGGGGAGATTGTAGGAGGAACTAGGTAAGCTTCCCCCATGATCCTTTGTCAGACAAGAGGCCAATTGGTAACCCGATTTGACTGAATACACTCCTGAAGAAGAGTGGCTTCAAATCAATTTATCAACACATCTAGTCCAAGAGATGGGGGTGGAACAAATGAGAGAACAGAGATGAGGGTTGAAGAGAGAGTTAAGGATAGCCCCATCCCATCTTCTTCCTTCTTCACAGAACAACGCACACACCTTCGTCAGCAATGGGGGAGGATAGGGAGTAGTAAGAGGACAGAAGGCTTCTCCATTCCTAACCCAGTTATCTTCCCAAATGTTGAAAGACATCCCATCTCCAACTCTCCAATGGCATCCTTTTTTTTAGGGGATCACGACCTTCCAAAATACGAGACCAAATCCACGATGGGGATGTGCGGCATGCGCCTTTCCTAGCCTCCATGGCTGAGGATGAAGGGAAGTAAGAGGATTTTAGGACCTGTGCCCAAAGAGCATTCGGCTCTTGCATCATTCGCCAAAAAGTTTTTGCTAAGAGAGCCAAGTTGTACGCCCTAAGATCATGGAATCCGTTCGTCTTTTTCTGAATCGAGAAGATCTTGATCAGCGTCCATTCGAATTATGTTAGGGGGTTCAGTGAGGGCATCCCAACGAACCTAACGAATTTTGCTACCTCTTTCCGTCTCTCTCCACCAGAATTTTGCAATAGTGAAACTAATTTTCTTGCAAATTGCTAGAGGGAATTGAAACAGGTCATGGGGAAGGCGGGAATGGTAAATGCTACATTATTGATCAAAATTTCCTTGCCAGCAGGAGAGAGAATCACACCTTTCCACCCTTGAAGCTTGGCTAGAATCTTGTCCCTCACATAACCCAGAGTTTGTTGCTTTGATTTCCCCCGATTCATGGGCAAGCCAAGATACTCTGTAGCTTCCTTCATAATACCCATACCCATTTCATCTAGGATATCTTTTTGCAAGTCGACAAGGGTGTTTGGAGAGAAGACTATCTCCGATTTCTGAAAGTTAATCTCTTCTCCGGAGGCATCCCCAAAGTTGTCTAAGAATCTTCTTAATGGCCAGGCAATTTTTCAAAGAAGCTTCCAGGAATATGAGGGAGTCATCAGCGAACAGAAGGTGGGAAAGCATGGGTCCTCTGTTCCTAACTCTCACTCCACCCAACTCCTTCTTGTCAACTGCATCCGAGATCATTGAGGAAAGGCAATCTGCTACCAAGAGAAAGAGGTACAGGGATAGCGGATCGCCTTGCCGGATTCCTCTTGAGGGCATGAGATCAACTGCCTGTCCCCCATTTACCACCACAGAGAAGTTCACAGTCTTGATACAGAGCATCACCCACTCAATCCACTTCTCCCTGAACCCCAATTTCCTCAAGAAAATTCAAGCGCACTCTATCAAAAGCTTTTCTTAGGTCCAACTTGAGAGCCCTGAAGGACTTGGGGCCCCTCTTCTTGTGCTTAATGTAATGAAAGACTTCATGGGCAACGATGATGTTAATATCGTGAATTTGGCGGCCTTGGATGAAGGCAGATTGCTGCTGAGAAATAAGGGTAGGCAAAAAGGGTTTCAGACGGTTAGCAAGAATTTTTGAGATGATTTTGTAGGCAAAATTGCATAGGCTTATGGGACGGAATTGGGAGATAGCTTCAGGGTTTGGAATTTTTGGGATGAGGATGAGATTAGTGCGGTTGAGCTTGTCTAGGTTGGCTTTCCCTTCAAAGAAGTCTTTCACCATATCCCCAACAAATTCCTTAACATGGTCCCAATATTTCTGGTAAAAAAGGCCTGGGAAACTGTCGGGCCCGGGCGCCTTGAGGGAGCCCAATTCAAACACAGCAGATTTAATCTCCTCATTACAAATACCCCTTTGGGGTGAGTAATCCCAGTGCCTAACACTATTTGAGGTCTCCAAAATGGAAACTCAAATTTCATTCTCTACATGTGAAGACTTTCCCACCAAATGGAGGAGATCCATCTCTGCTGCTTCTTCTTCTTTCTTTTTCGAAACCACCATTTAACCCTTTTTATTGTTACAGATCTGATTCTTATAAAATTTAGTGCCACTAAAAATATATAGACAATACCTTTAAAATAAGTCCAAGAATGAATATGCTTAAATCAACTTAAAACTTAAAATTAAGCAAAAATGAATGATAATTTTAGAGAGAAATTTTAGACATGAAAATGGAGGGTTTGGAGTGGAGTTACCGAGTTAGTGCATGTGAATCGTTGCATTCTCTAGAGAGAGAGAGAGAGAGAGAGAGAGAGTAAAACACCACAAATTATCATCATGAAGTAGAGTAATTATTAAAGATAAATCATCCGCTTACAGAATCCAGATACGTAAACATGTGTCAAACATAAAAATTAAAGATAGGGTTCAGCACATTCATATAGGAGCATGTCATGCCACGGCCAGCAATGTATACGGTATAATCAAGCCTTCAAATTGGCCTTGCGATTGTATTTTTTGCACCAAACAGTGCGGCCGTCAATGCAATACTTGACCTTCTCTTCACCATTCAGTATCAGCGCTGGCACACATGAAAGTTTGAAAGTGATCTTTCCAAATAACGGGTAATCGGTATCCCTCGGTTGGTGTATATCGATCTTTTCCACGTACGCCCCAAATCCCCTGCATGTCCTCGCAATGTCAATTACAATAAAAATCGCTAATTAGCTATCCGAAATTAATATTTTGCATGAACCACTCTATGTGACATGAAAAATCTACATAAAAATTAACAAAACTTTTCTACGTACGTAAACATTACTTTTTCTTGGGGAACGGTGTAGTGTGAAGTACAAAAGTTTTGATATCCAAAATGAGACGTGAAGGAATTAAATGGCAATGACTCAACTACCTCTACCACATCGACGAAAAAATTTGTTTGTTTAACAATACTCATATGATGATCGGTTTCATAATTTTTTTGATGGGCAAAAGAAATGTTTTTATCCAGAATACAAAGTACAAATAATGTCAATAGAATGTAACGGATATATATATATATATATATATATATATATATATATATATATATATATTACTCCATGTCATGGGCCAGTATTTGTGCATCAAATTAGTTGCCTGTGTGCAGCCAAGTGCAACAAGTATTCGAAAAGCTATGGTATTATAAAATAAAACTTCACACACATTATGTCACAAAATGATGTCGGAAAATTGAAGCGCTTCATTTCAGGAATTTCATCACCCGGAATATTATTATTCAAAAAGAATTTGGTCACGTAAAGAGTTCAAAATAATTTACGCCATGCTTGGAATATAGAAAGGCAGGAATGTGCATCAATGTCTATGCATTACTGTCCGAACATATACTTGTAAAACTAACAATCTTGAAATTTCACGAGAAACTTCGATACGATTAGTTGTAATCAATATTTATGTAAACGACTTGCGAAAAATTATCACAGTGAAATAATATCTATTTCACAATGATGTGGACGCGACATTTTTAAACCATATGCGTTCAACCGTAATTGACAACATATATAACTATTATAGTAATATATAAGAAAAGTGCAACGGAGAGGATGTATTATTCTCCTCTGAAAACATGAACAATTAATCAACTAGAACTACTCGCACCGTGCCATGAAAAAACGGTGAATTTGAAATTCGGAGAGTGGATAACCATTGGAGAAGGTCATGTAGAGTGACCGGTTTTCCACCGGGGATTCAACGGAAGGGTGCCATTCCTTTGCATTGGGGTTCAATTTGAAAGCGGCCATTGGTTATGTACGTGAGAGAAATGTGAGTCTGCGTACTCTGGATGTGTGTATGTGTGTGTTTTGTGTGTGTGTGTGTGTGTGTGTGTGTGTAGAGAGAGAGAGAGAGGAGTCGAGTAGTGTGGCTGTGGTACTGGGCAATTGGAAATGAGAATGCAGTAGTATATTTATAGGGAAATAGGGAAACGTTGTGACTGTTTTTGCTGAAGGGTGTTTAGGAATTCAGTGTATATATACTGTACGAGAATGGTCAGTTTGTGCGGGTGCAACGGTTGGAAATCATATAACAGTTATTGGCGGGAACAAAAACTACTCAACATAGAAACTCACGAGTTTCATTTCATTTATAGGACTTGTTTGGTTTTACTTTAAAGATATCCCCGTTTTTTTTTTTTTTTTGGTCTAGGCAAAAAATACTGTATTAATCTTTGAAAAGAAATACAAAGATTAAACGGATTTCGGGCACACCGACGAAAAACACTACCCGAGAACTAACACCCAAAAAAGACAAGATGCCAACTGAAAGTTCCACAACAAAAAAGCTGAAACACCCTAATAAACCAAACAACCCAAAAACCCTAAACAACCTAGCACTAGACAAACAAACATCCCGAATGAAACAACACCCCCCATCCCCCCGGCCCCAAAAAAAAAAAAAAATCCTCCAAACAATGGAATTAAATTCCAAAGAAAGGGAACCACCTTCCTCGTCCTCCAAAAAATCATCTTCGTCCAAATCGTCGAGGGCATTTGTAATGCCCCGATTTTTGGGAACGTTAATTAAAATAAATATAAATTCGATTCAACATTTATTTTAAATAAAATCAATAATTGAGTCATTACAATAACTAAATTTGAGTTTCAAATACAATTATTCTAATCGAAAGGGAAAGGGGTGCCATGGTAAATCTATTCTACTTGATGTCCGGCTTCTTCTTCGGTATTTGTGTAACAACTCCGATTTTTCGTTCAATAAAAATCTCGTTGTTATTCGAAATTTCTTAATTTCTCTTAACGGCTTGTTGGTTTTCTTATTTAATTCGTATTACGGCTGGTCTTTAAGAAATCGAATGCCTTATTATCGTATTTCCCGACTAGAAACCCTAATCGCACTTTAGCCCCTCAAGAATCGTTTCTTGACCTTTAGTCCGACTTAGCAAGCCTAGTTAGCTTCTAACCGGCTTGATGGAGTAACCTAACTAGAAAGCTACCTAGTTACTTTTCCCTAACCAAAGAATGACCGTTTTGCCCATCATGAACCTTTTGAACCTTTTTGAACCCTAGACTAGAAATTATATAATTATTTCTTTTATAATTTTAGTTTTATTCTTTATCCATTGGACGATAAATGTTAGGGAAATTATTATCCATTGGATAAAAGAAACCCATTTCTTTATATTAAAAGGATTTTGAAAGATTTAGGCAAAAGTACTATGATTGACATTTATATATATTTTGAAAAGTACTTTTAATTATTTTTTCTAATAAAAGTACCCAAGTAACCTTGGACCATTGGTTAATAACCATTAGGGTAATCTTTACCCATTGGACAAAAACCTTTTCTTTATTTAATTGATTAAGTACGTATATATATAAACACATGGGTTTTTATAAAAAGGACATATAGTCTTTCCAAAAACATAGTTTAGTATTTAAAGTACCCGTACCTTATTGTCCCTTGGATAATAACCATTAGGGATTCTATTAACCATTGGGTAATAGCCTCATCTTTCAAACAAAGTACTTACCCCATTAAACTAATATTTTGTTAAGATTCCCGGGAGTACAAAAGTACATTATTTTATTAATTAAAGTACCCGTACTTTATAATTGTTTATTTGGGGAAATCTTGACCCTTGTAAGACTAAATTGCCCTTTTGTACAAAAGTACCCTATATTTATTTGTATTCTTACATGTTTGTACATACATATATATGCATATATAGCTAGTACATGGGAGAGAGAGAGAGAGAGAGGAGAGAGGAGAGAGAGAGCCGTGAGGGAGAGAGAGAGAGAGGCCGAGAGAGGAGAGAGGGAGAGGGAGAGAGAGAGAGGTAAAGAAGAAGGAAGAAGAAGAAGGATTTGATGTGTACTTGACCTTGGTCTTCCAAAATACTTCCAATCTTTGGTGATTCCTTTCCTAGCCAAATCTTAACCCCATTAACCTCCATTGTACAACTTTCAATTGTTTAAGCCATGAATCTTGTACCAATGTCTCCTCCATGGCAACATATCTTCCAAGAATCCCATCCAAGGACTAACATAGCCATGCAAGCCTACCAATTTAGCTTCTAACCTTTCAATCAAAGCATGACATGTGAAATAAAGTGTGACATAGAGAGAGAGAGAGAGAGAGGGGCCGGCCAAGAGGGAGAGAGGGAGAGCCTTTGCCGATAAATAGAAGCTCACTCCAAGCTTAAACTCACACCTTCTCACTTTGCTCCAACTTCTCTCTAGAATTTCTTAGTGTTCTTGCTTCCAAAGTTCTTCTTTTCTTGAGTTCTTGAGTGTTCTTGAGAGAAACCACCAAACCACCTCCCAAAACCACCATTAGATCTTTAAAGTAGCTTAGATAAGTTAGAAAATTGTTTCTAGGAAGAGAAAAGTTCATATCTCTTCCTTTCGAAGCAAACCGACGCCGTTACGCCGCCGAAATCCAAAACCGACGACCGAACCTTCGTAACCATTTCTACCGCCAAGAAGCACGGTAGGATTTCCTTAACTTCCATCCCAAGTAGTTATACTTACCTTCTATCTAGGTATCAAGTAGTTTTGTATCAAACAAGTTCATTAGAAAGTAACTTTGAACGTTATATGTGAAGTTGATAAGGTTATCTTTGTGAGATTATAAAGATGCATGATGTTGTTATTATGATTCAAACATGTTATGTGGTCAAAAGTTGGATAATTTTGTTGTATTCATTATGAGATTTGATAAAGTACTTGTTGTATGGAATGTCTTACACCACGGAGTCTATGCATGATAAACGTGACACGAGAAGCAAGATAGTAGAGACATGGCACCTAGGGTGTGTTAACAAAGATGAAAAAGTGTGTATTCGAGGGAGGAAACATTTTGAAACTACATAATGACCGGTTTTGGGTGCATTATGTGAGTTAGATGTGTGTGTGTATGCCAATGGGAACCCGGTGCGGCGGAACCATTGTGAGGATACTCGGGAACCCGGCGCGGCGGAACCGAGGTAGGGTGTGTGCTTGGTTATCCGCGGTACGGAGCCAATGCGGTTGTGTGTCAATGGGAACCCAGCGCGGCGGAACCATTGTGAGGATACTCGGGAATCCGGCGCGGCGGAACCGAGGTTGGGTGAGTTAAAAAAAAGGAGTTTTTGGGTAAAAAGGAAAGTGAGTTAATAACATGGTCTACGATGAGTCTAAATAATGAACACAACGTTAGTTGAGTAAGGAATGTGGATTTGAATACTTGTTTGGACTTTATGCATGATCTAAGTTGTTGTTATTATGCTCTTATGTTCATAAGTTAAGGGTTAGAGGGTTTGGATCATGCTATTGAGCGTTAAGCTCATGGTGTTGCCTTTTTGGTGACCCTGGCATATTATACCGGTGGCGACGCGGGTATAATATGTTAGATCTCATAGATGAGCAGGGCGAGTTGTATACCTTGGAGGCCTTTGGAGCCGAAGAACTAGCTGTGATAGAAGAACAAGCGGAGCTGTAGTTAGGAACCTTAGTTTCCTCCCGTTTGTAATAAAAGTACTTCCTTCATGTTTTTGTTGTAATAAAGAGCCAGACTCAGCTTTTATTTCAATAAAATGTTTTATTTAATGTACCCAAAATCCGGGGCGTTACAACTTGGTATCAGAGCTTTAGGTTCAAACCTCGGCCATGGGTAGAATGGGTAGAACCACAATATAAGTTGACCGTTGCACCGTCGTGAATTGAGTTTAAGTTTACTGTCCCAAATTGGGTGGAATTCTGTCAAAACAATCTTCGGATTGAAGCAAGGCACGGAAATTGGCAGTACGGCCGAGCTGGGAATTCCCAAACAATTGGATGATGACTTAAATCAAAGAATCGAATGTGGAACATAGAAACCGAAAAAGTTTTCTCTAAAATTTTACTAAAGACTTCCTTTTCAAAACTTGACTAAATAGAAATCTTTCCTTGTAGATGAATCACTTGAGCTCCTACCAAATCAACCTACTAGCCGAAGCGCGTCATCTCGCAAGTACCCTAAGGTCTATGACAAACCAACTGATAGAAGATCCTTACTTCCCGTATGCTTTTCCCTACACCAATGACTACTATCAAGAGCACGGCAGTGTCATATTTTTCGATGGAGAGAATGATGCCGAAGCAGCACCTGTCCTAGTCCAATTGGCCCCTCCCATCGACGTGGAGCTCTTGATCGAGGGTAATGAAGAGGACGATGCGGGAGCAGCCCTCACCCAAATTCCGATGATCCCGCCCATCAACATGATAGCAGGAGAACCCGAAGAAGATCCCGAGGAAGATCCGGAGGAAGAACCTATGGAGGAACCCGAAGAGGACCCCGAAGAGTTCAGTGACGGAGAAGACTTTTAGCAAGCAATGAACGGACCCGATTTCGATGCACCGACCGACGACGAGGATTGGGAATCCGTGACCCCGAGACCGATGAACAACTATATGAGATAGTGGTAATGACACCCTTTACCAATGACGAGCAGTATTTGACGTTCGACCCTCAAGAACCATTGTTTAAAGAGTTAGCCGAGAAGATTCACAAGAAAGGGGAGCGTTGGCTCGAGATTCGAGAGAAAGAATGGATGGAGCAGCTGAGAGAGTCATTCGGACTCATTCCGCCCCGTCAGTAGAGTAGTAGTACTAGAATAAGGTCTTGATAGCTTAAGTTGCCCTTAAAAGCACTAAGGCTAGAAGAATCATGTAGTAGGATTGTTTCATCTTGTAGTAGAAATCTCGTTTTCAGTCTACTTATTTTATAGTAGAACTCTATGCTTATGACTGTAATTTCTTACTTATCAATGAAAAGCTAGCTTGTTTGTTAGTAATATTGTTGCTTATTAATTGATAGAATTACGTTTACAAAAAGGAAAATTTTTAAGTAGACTAAACCGCCCCTTTACAATTTTACTCGTAGATGGTGAACCGACGCAGTGGACTAGGATACGAGAATGGTGAATCCTCCAACCCTAACCCTAACACCGACCTCGCTCGAGTCATGCAAGAACTTGTGACTGCCTTGAACGCTAACCGCCCTAACCAGAATCGCGATGATGGACCAATGACCCGAACCCGGGCGATGAATGAATTCTGCAAGCGCCGACCCCCGACCTTCAATGGGGATCCTAACCCTACTGTGGCCGAAGCCTGGCTGAAGGAAACCAAGGTGATCCTGGACACCTTGGAGATCACCCGGAATGGAGACCGCGTGGCCTTAGCCACTTACCAGCTGAAGGGGGAAGCTCGTTACTGGTGGGAGTTGATGGAGGCCACCCATGCCATAGCCACCATGACCTTCGCCGAATTTGAAAACCTATTCCTTGACAAATACTTCTCTACACCCCTTCGCCTAGCCAAGGAGCAAGAATTCATGAACCTGAAGCAAGGAACAATGACCGTGACCCAGTACGCGGCCAAATTTGAAGAGCTGTCCCGTTACGCTCCAACTGCTGTGGCAATCGAAGACAGGAAGGCAAGGAGATTCGAGTGGGGGTTGACTACCGCTCGAAGGGCCGTAGTGGCACAAGCCTTTACCACCTATAATGGTGTGGTTCAGTGTGCCCTCCGCCTGGAAAGTGAGGAGGCTGACTTCAAGACTCGATGGAGGAAGGCAACGGGCAACACTGGTGGGCCAATCCGAACCCAGCCACCCAATAACACCGCGGACCTTACCCGACCAAGCCATTCACCTCAGCTCAAAGCAACCAACCCTGGCGGACTGTTGCATCCGGGCAAAGTGAACCACAGAGGGGCAGCCAGAACAAGGCATCAGTGCAGTGCTTCTACTGCCAGGCCATGGGCCACTACAAGCGTGATTGCCCCCAGCTTCAAAGGAATGGGAGCATTGGGAATCAGAAGACTCAACAGCCCGGGCAGGCCAGCTTTGTGAAGCAAAACCCTGGAGGCCCACTGCAACAGCAGAACGGGCAAAACAAGTGAAAGCAGCCCATTGGAACCCAGCAAGGCACTGGAGGGCGTATCTTTGCCCTACAGACCGAGGAGCAGGAGCAGGATTCCTTTGTGATCCAAGGTATGCTATTGCTATATAGCACCTGTGTACAAGCTTTATTCGATTCTGGAGCATCGCATTCGTTCATATCTACTACTTGTGTAACTGCCCTAGCATTAGAAATGGAACCCCTGAGCAAAAGTACGAAAGTAGTATCACCAACGGGGGGGAGCATAACTGTTAATCTAGTGTGTAGAGGGTGCGAGTTAGAAGTAGCCAACCTACGCCTAACCTGCGATCTCAGAGTGATCGACATGGTGGATTTCGACGTAATTCTAGGCATGGACTGGCTATCGGCTCACCGAGCAGTCATCGACTGTCATCAGAAGACAGTGACGGCCTACACCCCAGAGGGAACTCGTTTTCGTTTTAAGGGGGATAGAGAAGCAGCGAGTCCGACAACGAAAAGATCTAGGTGGCAGAATCAACTATTTGGATGGCTAGCTAGTCTCCAAATGGAAGAAACTGACAGGATGGAGTTAGGATTACCTCACATCGTGTGCGAATACGCCGATGTTTTCCCTGAGGAACTTCCTGGCTTACCACCTCCGAGAGAGATAGACTTCTCCATAGAGCTTCAACCAGGAACGGCACCAATTTCGATGGCGCCATACCGAATGGCCCCGGCTGAACTAAAAGAGCTCAAGACCCAGCTGCAGGAGCTGTTGGACAAGGGATTTATTAGGCCGAGTACTTCATCGTGGGGAGCGCCTGCTCTGTTCGTGAAAAAGAAAGAAGGAACGTTGCGATTATGTATCGACTATAGGAGGTTGAATCAAGTCACCGTCAAGAATCGATATCCGTTGCCTAGGATCGATGACCTTTTTGATCAATTAAGGGGAGCAACCTGCTTTTCCAAAATCGATCTCCGATCAGGCTATCATCAATTGCGGATTCGAGACGAAGATATTGCCAAGACGGCTTTTCGTACTAGATACGGCCACTACGAGTTTGTAGTGATGCCATTTGGGCTGACCAATGCTCCGGCGGTATTCATGTGTCTCATGAACAAGATCTTCCAACCCTACTTAGACAAATTTGTAGTGGTGTTCATTGATGATATATTGATATACTCTGCCAACAAGGAGGAGCACGAAGAACACCTTCGGATAGCGCTACAAGTACTTCGAGATAACCAACTCTATGCCAAGGCAAGTAAATGCGAGTTTTGGCTAGAAGTGGTTAAGTTCTTAGGACATGTAGTATCCAAGGAAGGGATTGCAGTAGACGAAGGAAAGGTCGAAGCAGTGCTGAACTGGAAACAGCCAACCTCAGTGTTCGAAATCAGGAGTTTCCTAGGATTGGCGGGATATTACCGAAGATTCATCCCAGGCTTCTCAACCTTGGCCAAGCCAATGACCAAGTTGACTCAGAAAGGAGTGAAGCTGGATTGGAATGAAGCCTGTGAGAAATCTTTCCAAGAATTGAAGAAGAGACTGACCAACGCACCGGTACTTATCATCCCTGAGCGAGGAGTAGATTATACTGTTTATTGCGACGCTTCGAGAGATGGTTTAGGATGCGTGCTGATGCAGAATGGGAAGGTCGTAGCCTACGGATCTCAACAACTTCGAGTGCACGAGAAGAATTATCCTACCCATGACCTAGAATTGGCCGCAGTAGTGTTCGCTCTCAAATCCTGGCAATACTATCTGTGGGGAGAACAATTCGAAGTTTTCACTGACCACAAGAGCCTCAAATACTTGTTCACTTAGAAGGAGTTGAATCTGAGGCAACACCGATGGATGGAATACTTGGAGGACTACAAGTTTACGCTCCAGTATCACCCTGGCAAGGCCAACGTGGTAGCCGACGCTCTGAGTCGAAAGGACAGAGCACAGAAGGTCAAGACTGCCATCAAGGAATGGGAGATGGTGGACACCCTTAACGAGTTCAACCTGCGGTCATCATCAGAAAGCGAAAACGCTCGACTGTACGCTCTAGTTGCGGAGCCAGCACTTCATCAGGAAATCTTGCTAGCCCAAACCTTCGAGCAGAATTGTGAGTTCGTCCGACATCGAATCCGAGAAGGAAAGGCGGTGCCAGGATGGACTATCGAGGAGAATAACAGCCTAAGATTCAAAGGAAAGGCATTTGTGCCTGACGTTGGAACTCTTCGAGAAGATGTACTCCGAGAGACTCACCATTCGAACTTCGCAGTTCACCCTGGCGGTACAAAGATGTATCACGACTTGCGAAGAACGTACTGGTGGAAAGGAATGAAGAAGGATGTAGCACGGTTCGTGTCTACTTGTTTGGTGTGTCAACAAGTCAAGGCTGAGCATCAGAAACCTGGAGGAGATCTTCAACCCTTGCCAATACCGACTTGGAAGTGGGAGCACATTTCGATGGATTTCGTGATGGGACTGCCAAGATCTGCCAAGTCCAACACAGCCATCTGGGTGATCATAGATCGACTCACCAAATCAGCACACTTTCTGCCTGTCAAGATGACAGAAAACGTGGAACAACTAAGCATGTTGTACATTCGAGAAATCGTACGCCTCCATGGAGTACCAATCTTGATAGTGTCTGACAGAGACCCACGTTTTGTATCACACTTTTGGAAAGGATTGCAGAAAGCGTTGGGAACAGACGTAAGGCTTAGCACGGCCTTCCACCCACAAACCGACGGACAAACGGAGAGGACTATTCAGACCCTAGAAGATATGCTGAGAGCCTGCGCCTTAGATTTCTCTGGAAACTGAGAGCAACATTTGCCATTGGTGGAGTTCGCCTACAACAACAGCTATCAAGCAAGCATCGGGATGGCACCTTATGAAGCTCTATATGGTCGACCCTGCCGATCTCCAGTCTGTTGGACCGATGCTGGGGAAACAGGATTGATCTGGCCTGACATAGTACGGGATACCACAGAGAAGGTTAAGACCATCAGACAAAGGATCCAAACCGCTCAGAGCCGATAGAAGAGTTATGCGGATAAGAGGAGCCGACCATTGACTTTTGCTGTGGGAGATCATGTGTTCCTGAAAATCAGACCAAAGAAAGGAGTAATCAGATTTGGGAAGAAAGGAAAGCTGTCTCCACGCTACATTGGACCCTTCGACATCGTGGAGAAGATCGGAAAAATTGCTTATCATCTAGCCCTGCCGCCACAGCTGGACCGAGTGCATAATGTGTTTCATGTTTCCATGCTTCGCAAGTATCTAGCCTTGCCCACTCATGTTCTCAATTGGGAAGACATCACTATCGAAGAAGACGCGACATACGAAGAGGAACCAATAGAGATTCAAGACCGAAGTGAAAAGACTATCCGGAACAAGACCATTAAGTTGGTACGAGTTTTGTGGAAGCACCGAGGAGCTGGAGAAACCACATGAGAAATGGAAGAAATCATGAAGATGAAATACCCTCATTTGTTCGAATCCTAGCGTCCACCTAATTTCGAAGACGAAATTGTTTAAGGGGGATAGGTTGTAACAACTCCGATTTTTCATTCAATAAAAATCTCGTTGTTATTCGAAATTTCTTAATTTCTCTTAACGGCTTGTTGGTTTCCTTATTTAATTCGTATTACGGTTGGTCTTTAAGAAATCGAATGCCTTATTGTCGTATTTCCCGACTAGAAACCCTAATCGCACTTTAGCCCCTCAAGAATCGTTTCTTGACCTTTAGTCCGACTTAGCAAGCCTAGTTAGCTTCTAACCGGCTTGATGGAGTAACCTAACTAGAAAGCTACCTAGTTACTTTTACCTAACCAAAGAATGACCGTTTTGCCCATCATGAACCTTTTGAACCTTTTTGAACCCTAGACTAGAAATTATATAATTATTTCTTTTATAATTTTAGTTTTATTCTTTATCCATTGGACGATAAATGTTAGGAAAATTATTATCCATTGGATAAAAGAAACCCATTTCTTTATATTAAAAGGATTTTGAAAGATTTAGGCAAAAGTACTATGATTGACATTTATATATATTTTAAAAAGTACTTTTAATTATTTTTTCTAATAAAAGTACCCAAGTAACCTTGGACCAGTGGTTAATAACCATTAGGGTAATCTTTACCCATTGGACAAAAGCCTTTTCTTTATTTAATTGATTAAGTACGTATATATATAAACACATGGGTTTTTATAAAAAGGACATGTAGTCTTTCCAAAAACATAGTTTAGTATTTAAAGTACCCGTACCTTATTATCCCTTGGATAATAACCATTAGGGATTCTATTAACCATTGGGTAATAGGCTCATCTTTCAAACAAAGTACTTACCCCATTCAACTAATGTTTTGTTAAGATTCCCGGGAGTACAAAAGTACATTATTTTATTAATTAAAGTACCCGTACTTTATAATTGTTTATTTGGAAAAATCTTGACCCTTGTAAGACTAAATTGCCCTTTTGTACAAAAGTACCCTATATTTATTTGTATTTTTACATGTTTGTATATACATATATATGCATATATAGCTAGTACATGGGAGAGAGAGAGAGGAGAGAGGAGAGAGAGAGCCGTGAGGGAGAGGGAGAGAGAGAGAGAGGCCGAGAGAGGATAGAGGGAGAGGGAGAGAGAGAGAGAGGGAAAGAAGAAGGAAGAAGAAGAAAGATTTGATGTGTACTTGACCTTGGTCTTCCAAAGTACTTCCAATCTTTGGTGATTCCTTTCCTAGCCAAATCTTAACCCCATTAACCTCCATTGTACAACTTTCAATTGTTTAAGCCATGAATCTTGTACCAATATCTCCTCCATGGCAACATATCTTCCAAGAATCCCATCCAAGGACTAACATAGCCATGCAAGCCTACCAATTTAGCTTCCAACCTTTCAATCAAAGCATGACATGTGAAATAAAGTGTGACATAGAGAGAGAGAGAGAGGGGCCGGCCAAGAGGGATAGAGGGAGAGCCTTTGCCTATAAATAGAAGCTCACTCCAAGCTTAAACTCACACCTTCTCACTTTGCTCCAACTTCTCTCTAGAATTTCTTAGTGTTCTTGCTTCCAAAGTTCTTCTTTTCTTGAGTTCTTGAGTGTTCTTGAGAGAAACCACCAAACCACCTCCCAAAACCATCATTAGATCTTTAAAGTAGCTTAGATAAGTTAGAAAGTTGTTTCTAGGAAGAGAAAAGTTCATACCTCTTCCTTTCGAAGCAAACCGACGCCGTTACGCTGCCGAAATCCAAAACCGACGACCGAACCTTCGTAACCATTTCTACCGCCAAGAAGCACGGTAGGATTTCCTTAACTTCCATCCCAAGTAGTTATACTTACCTTCTATCTAGGTATCAAGTAGTTTTGTATCAAACAAGTTCATTAGAAAGTAACTTTGAACGTTATATGTGAAGTAGATAAGGTTATCTTTGTGAGATTATAAAGATGCATGATGTTGTTATTATGATTCAAACATGTTATGTGGTCAAAAGTTGGATAATTTTGTTGTATTCATTATGAGATTTGATAAAGTACTTGTTGTATGGAATGTCTTACACCACGGAGTCTATGCATGATAAACGTGACACGTGAAGCAAGATAGTAGAGACATGGCACCTAGGGTGTGTTAACAAAGATGAAAAAGTGTGTATTCGAGGGAGGAAACATTTTGAAACTACATAATGACCGGTTTTGGGTGCATTATGTGAGTTAGATGTGTGTGTGTATGCCAATGGAAACCCAGCGCGGCGAAACCATTGTGAGGATACTCGGGAACCCGGCGCGGCGGAACCGAGGTAGGGTGTGTGCTTGGTTACCCGCGGTACGGAGCCAATGCGGTTGTGTGCCAATGGGAACCCGGCGCGGCGGAACCATTGTGAGGATACTCGGGAATCCGGCGCGGCGGAACCGAGGTTGGGTGAGTTAAAAAAAAAGGAGTTTTTGGGTAAAAAGGAAAGTGAGTTAATAACATGGTCTACGATGAGTCTAAATAATGAACACAACGTTAGTTGAGTAAGGAATGCGGATTTGAATACTTGTTTGGACTTTATGCATGATCTAAGTTGTTGTTATTATGCTCTTATGTTCATAAGTTAAGGGTTAGAGGGTTTGGATTATGCTATTGAGCGTTAAGCTCACGGTGTTGCCTTTTTGGTGACCCTAGCATATTATACCTGTGGCGACGCGGGTATAATATGTCAGATCTCATACATGAGCAGGGTGAGCTGTATACCTTGGAGGCCTTTGGAGCCGAAGAACTAGCTGTGATGGAAGAACAAGCAGAGCTGTAGTTAGGAACCTTAGTTTCCTCCCATTTGTAATAAAAGTACTTCCTTTATGTTTTTGTTGTAATAAAGAGCCAGACTCAGCTTTTATTTCAATAAAATGTTTTATTTAACGTACCCAAAATCCGGGGCGTTACAATTTTGCTTAGCTCTGAACTCCTTCGAGTATTAAAACTTCTCCTGTTCGTCACCTAGGTCTGGCATAATATGCTTGGGTCACAAAAAGTAACACCGTAAACTTTTAAGCTCAGTAGCTAACTCCTACCCTTACGTCCCATACTTTAGCTAAAATAATATATAATTTTTGCAGAGTAAAACACAGACACTTAACAGTTCAACATATAAATAACAATTCAACAAAAGTGTCAATGTCTTTTTAGAGTCAACATAGCGTATCGTAATTCGTGTCATCATTTTATCAATACCGATATCACTTTCCATTTTAATTTCTCGAGCACTGGCTCCGTTAACCGTCTTTCAAATTCCATCGGGCTCCCAGGCTAATTTGTTCCTCCCAAAAGCACTGATTCCGCTAACCGTCTCTTTTAGATTCCATCGGGCTTTCAGTGTTATGCTTTTTCATTGGCTCTTTGCTTCGTTCGCTCCGATATAAGGAATAACGCCCCAAGCGTAGGGCTTAATACGCCTGTTGAAACATAATAATTCGGAAGACCGGGATCGTACCTACGGGAATTATTAGTACGACTTTGCTGGATTTGTAAATGTAAGTACGGGTTTTCGGCTTTTAGGCAGCCAACTTTGTTTTACATTTGCGGTGAAAAGTAAAAAGGCTAAATTAAACGGGAATAAACTAGGATAAAAAGCAAGTTAGGTCTAGGAATTACTAATACCCACGACTCGAGTTGAACTACATTTTTCACCCAATTACACGGTTTAAGATACTCAATTAAGGTTCTCAAACCGGAAAATAAGATGGTTGGATTACCAAGCTAGCTCTAGAATTTATTTAGCAAATGCCTCGTGCGACAGAGCTTCAAGCATCATGTGTGACAAGTAGGCGATGCTCTTACCTACAAATTATCAAGGAAGTTAACACCTTAGCAATTTGACAAATAAACCCGAACCCCACATCGATTTTTGAACCAAAGGTTCAAACTTTATTGATGAAAAATATAATTTTTACTCGAGTCATGAGGTGCTAAATATCCCATGACCTAACCTTAGAAAATTGCTCACACATATCTATGAAGATAAGAGCAAGCAAAAATCTATTTTGCATAATTGAAATAACAACGCTAGAAGAAAATTAGATTAAACGATAGATCGGAGGATTGTCTACAACTTTAATAAAGACTACAATAGCAAAAACTAATTAACTAAAGCAGAAAATTAAATTTAAAGTGTTGAAAAATGAAGAACAATGAAGAGCAATTCAAAAAACAAGTAAATCTAGGCTAGACCTAAATTATGCAATAAAAAAGTTATTTTACAAGTGACATCACTCCTATTTATATTTCCAAGATTCGTGCACGGAATATCCCACGAGATGCTTCAAAAATCCACCTCTGAGGCCCTCGATATCAATGGCAAAGGCCATAAGTTGCTGATGAAAGGGCCTCGGTACCGATTGAAACTGATGCTTCCCATCGATGCCGACTGCTTTAGATTGAACCTTTAGGTACTTCGGTACCGATGGAAGGAGATTCCACCTATCGATGCCTAGCTGCTTACGTGCTACGCATTCTGTCCTTTTGTATCGATGGACAGAGATCTTGTCTACCGATGCCGATGGCCTATCTCCAGCACATGCCTCTTGCTTTATGCCTTGGCCTTTCTTGAGCCAACGGGTCACCTTCGGGTCCTTTTTGAACCTTGAATATCTTTAACAAGCTTTGAGCTTTAAAACTCCTGAATTTGAACGATTTTCAACAAAATGACACTAAAAATACTTTATGAGTAAAAGCACTTAAAATAACTAAATAAACGATTAAATTAAACTAATCTAGAGAATCATCGCACCCGACATTGCAATACCGGGTGCTTACCACACCCCCCAACTTGAGGTTTGCTGGTCCCTAGCAAATAAAGCAACGGAGTTTGAAAAGTAACAGCCTTGCAATCCATTCCGCTATCATAACTTAGAACATACTCATAATTGTAAACTAGCAAGAATTCAAACAAATCAACTTTTTATTTCCTTTCTACAATTCACAACTTCAGCATGCAACTAAACAGGCCAAGCACCAAGCAAGTCTAAGAGCAAGCATAAAAAGGTTTGTGTCCTCGAACAAAGGGAGGATACGGGACACAAAACCTACGAATTCAGACTAGTTACCATATCCACTGAAGAAGTGCTTGGTAAACAGGCAACAGTGAACAAGAAATACTATGCCTTAAACAACTAAAGCACTTTATTCAACAGAACCTAAAACTAGCAGATGATCATTGGATAAAGAAAGGGAAGCATGCCATTCAACTAACTATGCATATATCAAATATTCAATCACAAAGGAATCCATGCACTCTAAGGATCAACTAAGGTCTTTATTATCTTATAATGACCTTGGTTTCAAAGAACAGGTTAACCAAAAATGGGCGACAGTCTATTTCTAGTTTGGATATCTATCCAAGCGACCCCCGCCAACACAAAGAAATGAACCAAGTCAAGGGCCAAACCGGCCAAACCAATAAACCAACTACTAACTAATAATGTGCAAAACTAAACTACAAACTAAAATGTAACAAAATAAAAGGATAGAGTGGTTGGCATGTCAACCAACCTAGACCCCAACCAAGTAAGGGGATTTCTAAAACCACCGAGTCTTTATTAATTCATCACCATATCACATAGTCACCAAATCACCCTATCAGTCAGCCAATTCCTCACTTTCGTACCCAGCAAAATCATCACTCACTTCCCCCTCATCCACTGGCTCTGAATTATATTTCACTCCATGCTGCTGCTCTAAAATCAATGTCTGTCAGGTTATCTCTCTCCTCTGTGCTTCCTGTTCCCTCATGATTTTCCTTCTCTCAATCTTTGCCTTCCTCTGAGAATTAATGATTGCAACCCTTTGATAGGAAAGCTTCTTAATCCATGGCCCCTGTTTTTCCTTCTTTGATGGCATCGCAGTCAAATAATCCCCCTTCTCCACCTATTTGTCCTTAGCGGCGTGAGATTGAGACAAACTCTTTTCATCAAATGTATCATCAAATGGGCCAGGTGCGAGTTCCTCCAACTTTTCATAAGCCCACCCCTTAATTCCTTGTTCTCTGCACAAACTAGTAATCATACAGGGGAAAGGCATCCTGGCAGTAATCAGAGTATTGGCGCTAAAATCACCCAGCTGAGTAAAGATGAACGTGGCCCAATCCACTATCAAATCATTAGCCATGAATGCATACAGAATCTCTACACTGTACCTAGTTGGTCTATGATCCGAGCCTTGGGGGGTACAAGTTGCAATGAATTACTTTATTCAAAAATCTGAAACTAGCCTTGAAATTTCCAGGCACATGGGATACTGTAGCTTTCGAGGGGTCACTATAAAGAACCCAATTCACTACCTGCTCATCCAGCCTCTCATCTTTCCTAGGATAATTCACCAAATAAGGAGGGGGGCGCTGAATTCTCAAATATCTCGCACTATCTTCGGGAGTAATCACAATGTCAATGCCACCTACTTGAAACGTAATTCTAACAGCCGGGTCATTTTCCCAATTACCCTAAGGAATTAGCATGTACTTATAAAATTCTATGACAACATTCTTATTATATCCAACTAATGGTTCAGTCCAGAATTGCAAACCTTTGCGCATAATGTATCGGAGACCCGTGTGATTAGGCTTGAATTTCCCAGCATCCACTTGACGCTCATTCTTGAACTTCCGACTATCAAAACTGCCCTCCCAAGTCTTTCTTTTGTCTGTTGCAATCTCAGCTGGCGTCCTACGCCTTTTTCTACTCCAAGAACCCGAGGCTTCCTCCAGCTGAGATTCCTCCTCCTTCACCAAAAAATCATCTTCCTCCTCGATCTCGGGTTGAGAAGGAGCTGCCCGGTGTGCGGTCTGTTTTATCCTTGGCATTGTGGCTTGGAAAATATTTTAGGTTTATTTTTGGGTATTTTCGGATTTTTGGTGGGATTTTTCTAGGGTTTTCAATTTTTGACGCAAAATGGTGAATGTGGGGTAAAGCAAGGTGAGGGTTGGATATATAAGTGAACAATAGGAGGCAATCAAGAATTTATGTGGGAAAATAAGAAAATTTTCGGATTAAGAGAGGAGAAAATGGATTTACCTCTTTTTGGCTTAAAAATCACGAATTTGGTGGATGAATCTTGAGGGTTTATTGAAGGGTAAGGAGGATTTAGGTGGATTGTGGGAGATTATGGAAGAGTTAGTGGGGGATTGAAGATTGGGGGCTAGGGTTTTGAAGAACACAAGAGGTTGAGAAAGGGGCAGTTGGTTTTAAGAAGAGGAAGTGGGTTTGGATTGCTAATGAGATTGGATTCCCAGATCTGCTGATCGTAAGGGCCATGATATCGATCGAAATTATCAGATCCCATCGATGCCGAATCCTTAACTTTGCCTTCATTACCCAACTCGCTACCGATGGGGCATTTCACTTCCTATCAATGTCGAGACTGTAAGCTATCCCTTGAGAAATACGTTAGTACCAATGGAGAATATGGACTTCTACCGATGCCGAGATGTTTAACTCAAATTTTGTTGCACTCCTTCATTTTGAACCTGTGAACTTCCAACAATTTCTCCAACACCCCAAAAACACCTTTGAACATTGACACACATCCCAACAACCCTCCAAACAACCGATCACCTAGGTTAAGCAAAGAACGGGAAAAGAACAGGATGCAAAGCGGGACGAGGTGACACATAAGCGGTATGATCATGCAAAGAATGCCTTGTATCCTTTCCTAAGTGCTCTTTGGATTCCAAAATGATTGAAAATCGACATTTAAACACAATTGGAGATGGACGTGCGATTATTCACCTAACTACAAGCATTTTTATTGGAAATATGGGGATATGGGCCAAAACTTGCTCAAAAACTTAACTCAACACCTAAAACTGTTCAATTGTCAACTAAGCATGCAAATTGAGAAGCACAAAATTTCCTAGGATTGCTACGAACTCTTGTCAACTAACAATTATTTAGCATGCAACAAGTCATGAAAAAGAACTAAAAACCATGACAAAAGGAAGGATTGCAAGTAAAAGCTTTTATTTATTTTTGAATTTTTTTTCTATTTTCTCATTTTTTTTTTTGGATTTTTCAATTTTCAATTGTTTTTAAATTTTTCAAATTTTTCACAAAATGAAACAAATAGCGCATAAGCTAACCTCTTCCCCTAACTTAAAATGATGCTATGCCCTCATAGCATGAAGAACAAGAATGAAGAGAGAAAGAGTGCGCGAATGTACCGTCCAAGGGGAACGTCAACCCCTAAATACCTCGACCAAGTTGGAGGATTTCATGTCAATGTCTCGTTCCAGTCAGATTAGATGCTTCCAGGGTTTACTCCTTCAGTTCTGCCAACTTGGAACCATAGCTAGTCACATTGGGCCATATCCAAAGCTTTATCGGACTAAAGACCGAGGTTTGTAGCCACGCCCATGCTTAGGGCTCCTGAACGCCTCATTCACCCCGGCTTTAGGCCCAAACTACCAAGGCTGGTGTGGTAGCACATAAACCCTACAGAAGACTTAAGAGGATGACTTTCCACAAAATAAATGACATTAGAACCACCGGCCCGTGTTATCGGTTTCAAACAAAACAAAAACGTAAAGACAGAAAACAAAGAAACAAAGCACGAAGGAAACACGCGGAAAACACAAAGAAATGTAAAATAAACAAACAAACAAACCACTCAATCCTCACACAATCTTATGAGTCATACTTTTCTTCCCATTTCTTACGGGAGGGGTAAGAAATGGGTGGCTATACTAGACCGTCGACAATTTGTTATGCTAGCGCCCGTACTAAAATTTATCGCTTGACCTCGCCAAACAACTAAGTTCAGCATCCCCTAGGATCAAAACAGAGTAAGATATAATACAACCTAGCGTGCACTCCAGGCAATATCAAACCTCACTCACAGACCTAAGTTGCCTCCGATTAGGGGCAATCGCGGAGAGCATGGATCATTAACGATAAACTATTACCAAGAAAGACTAACGAAAGTCCTTTTGACACTAACACATTGGTGTAATCTTTTGCATGTGAGGTGTCTCCAAGACTTTATTCAAAACAAAAAAAAACAAAGCATGACAAAACAAAACATGCATACCAAACAAAATATGGCAAAACAAGAAAGAAAAACAAGTATGTACAATACATATAATTTAATATCAGAACTCGGAGCGTCAAAGTAACAGCTAGACTCTGCCAAATAATGAAGTCCAGCGTCCCCTAAGATCGTAACCAGGCAAGGAACAAGATAGAGCCAAGTGCATTAGCACGGGAATATCAAGACCTAACCTATGGATCTATACTGCCCCCGTTGGGGCTAATCTGGAAGACGTGAGTGTTTTACTGTGAATTACTCCTATCAGAAAAGCTAATTAAAGCCCTACGTCACTGATATTAAATGATTTGCCCTTCGAACCGGAGCTGGGCACACGATCCTTCTTTTAGTAGCGGCGTGCGAAGCTACATATACCTAAGTCAATGGTGGGTACCCCCTACCCAGGGGCCAGGTTCGACAAACAGTTAAGTTCATCGATTACGCTTTCGCTCCCCGTGCAAATATAGTGAAAACAAGCTAGATCAACGGATCGACCGTGCAAACTGGATCGATCAACTCCTCATTCGGTTCTCCAACCTCAAAAATACCAAGAAAAGGTTTAAGTTTTTAACCATTTACTTTAAAAGATTTACCATTAATTGGATTTAAAACATCAACAGCACCATGAGGATAAACATGTTCAACAACATACGGGCTAGCCCAATGAGAACGTAATTTACCAGGAAACAAATGAAGCTTAGAATTGTATAAGAGTACCTTCTGGTCAACCTCAAAGTCTTTCCGGTGAATTCGCTTGTCGTGGTAAGCCTTGACTTTTGCTTCGTATATGGCGGAGTTGTCATAAGCATCTCTCCGAATCTCTTCAAGCTCGTTGAGTTGTAGCCTTTTGTGTGCCCCGGCAACTGGTAAACGATAATTCAGTGCCTTGATTGCCCAATATGCTTTGTGCTCGAGCTCTTCCGAAAGATGGCATGCTTTTCCAAAAACCAAACGATACGGCGAAGCTCCAAAGATGGTCTTATATGCAGGGCAATAGGCCCATAATGCATCGGTCAAACGAAAACTCCAATCTTTACGGTTCGGATTCACCGCCTTTTCCAAGATATGCTTGATTTCCCTATTTGCCAATTCTGCTTGCCCATTCACTTAAGGATGATAAGCGGTGGAGACCTTGTGAGTGATACCATACTTTTTCATCAAGGCTTCAAAGAAGCGATTGCAAAAGTTGGTGCCTTGGTCGCTGATGATAGCTTTTAGCATTCCGAAGCCTGACAAAATGTTATCCTTAAGGAACTCCACCACCACCTTGGCATCATTGGTACGGGTTGCAATTGCTTCAACCCATTTTGATACATAATCAACCGCCAACAGGATGTACAAATTCCCGAAAGAAATATGAAATGGTCCCATGAAGTCAATGCCCCAACAATCAAAAATCTCGAATACTAGAATGTTTGTTAGTGGCATTTCGTCCTTCTGAGTCACACTTCCAAGCTTTTGACAACGTTCACAAGCGACACAAAAGTGATAAGCATCCTTGTGCAAACGTGGCCAATAAAACCCACATTATAGCACCTTGGCGGAAGTCTTTTTAGATGAGTAATGGCCCCCACAAGCTTCTGAATGGCAAAATTCAAGAATTCTTCGTTGATCTGAATCTGGAACACAACGGCGCACGATCTGATCTAAGCAATACTTGAAAAGAAAAGGGTCGTCGTATGAGAACATCCGTACTTCATGAAGGAAATGATGACGTTCTTGAGGAGACCAATGCGGTGGTAGGAGACCCGTAGCCAAATATTCACAATGTCAGCAAACCATGGGGTACTCGAAACGACCAGCAACTGTTCATCCGGGAATGTGTCCATAATTAGAAGATTCGGAGTAGGATCCTCAAACTATAGCCTCGATAAATGATCGGCTACCACATTCTCGACACCCTTCTTATCCTTAATGGTCAAATTGAATTCTTGGAGAAGTAAAATCCACCTTATCAAATGAGCTTTGCCATATTGCTTGGTGAGTAAATACTTGAGAGCAGAGTGGTCCGTATAAACAGTAATAGGAGCGCCACCAATCAAGTATGACCGGAATTTGTCAAGAGCAAACACCACGGCAAGTAACTCATTTTCTGTGGTAGTGTAATTCATCTGCGCATCATTCAACATCTTACTTGCATAATGGATCACATAAGGATGCTTGTCCTTCATTTGTCCCAAAACAGCACCTACGGCATAGTCACTTGCATCACACATAAGCTCAAATAGGAGGCTCCAACTGGGTGGTTGCACGATAGGAGGAGAAGTGAGACTATCCTTCAACTTGACAAATGATTGCTCACATGCGGGAGACCACTCAAACGGTACATCCTTGGCAAGAAGATAGCACAAGGGTCGAGAAATAGCACTAAAATCCTTTATGAAACGTCGATAAAACCCAGCATACCCCTAGAAAGAACGGATGTCTTTGACACACTTCAGAATAGGGAGATTCCCAATTAAATCAACCTTGGCTTTATCCACCTCAATTCCCTTTAACGATACAATGTGGCCCAAAACAATACCCTGAGTAACCATGAAATGGCATTTCTCCCAGTTTAACACCAAATATTTTTCCTCACATCTTGTCAAAACTTTCTCTAAATTGGACAAGTAAGCTTCGAATGAGTCACCAAAAATAGAGAAATCATCCATGAAAACCTCTACAATCTTCTCGACCATGTCACTAAAAATCCCCATCATATAGCTTGAAAACGTTCTTGGAGCATTGCACAAACCAAACGGTATACGTTGATAAGCGAAAGTTCCGAAGGGGCAAGTAAAAGTCGTTTTCTCTTGATCCTCTAGAGCAACTTCGATTTGATTGTAACCAGAATAACCATCTAAGAAACAATAGAATGCATGTCCGTCTATCCTTTCCAAGATCTGATCGATAAATGGCAAAGGAAAATGATCCTTTCTTGTGCTTGCGTTGAGTTTCCGATAATCAATACAGACCCTCCATCCTGTCTGAACTCGTGTTGGCACTAGCTCATTCTCCTCATTACGTACAACTGTAACCCCGAATTTTTTCGGTACAACTTGAATTGAGCTCACCCATTTACTATCGGCGATGGGATAAATGATCCCAACATCCAAGAGCTATAAGACCTCAGCACGAACTACATCCTTCATAATAGGGTTCAAGCAGCGTTGGGGTTTGTGAGACGGCTTGACATTATCCTCCAAAGCAATATGGTGAGAGCAAAGAGTAGCTTCAATTCCTTTGATATCGGCGATGGTCCATCCTATAGCCTTCATGTGTCTCTTTAATAAATTAATCAACTTCATCTTTCGGAGATTCCCAAGAGAGGAGGATATAACCACAGGGTAGGTCTCATTTTCTCCAAGGAAAGCATTCTTTAAAGTTCCGGGCAAGGGTTTCAATTCCAATTTTGGTGGCTCAACGCTAGATGGAAGAACCTTCTTCTCGACTGGTGGAAGCTCTTCAAATTCTTCAAACTTTGGAATCCAAAAATTCATAGCACAAGCTTCATTTTCCTCCTTGAGCAATGAACACAAATAACTCACTTCAGAAGACTCGAGAAATTCGACCTCGTCGGCTGTAAGAGCAACTTCCAAAGGATCACTATAGAGCAACTCGTCCACGTGTTCTTCTACAAGAGTATCAATAAGGCTCACTTCATTCACGTTCTCGTCATCCCCCATTTGATTGCCCACATTAAAAATATTGACCTCCATCTTCATGTTACCGAAGGTCATATTGAGAAGTCCATTTCGACAGTTGATAATTGCATCTGCCGTGGCTAGAAAAGGTTTCCCAAGAATCACTGGAGTAGAGGTAGCAGAAGAATCGATCGGATTTGTATCAAGAATCACGAAATCCACCGGGTAAACAAATTGATCAACTTGCACTAGAACATCTTCCACTACCCCTCTTGGTACACGAACACTTTGATCGGCCAACTGAAGTGTAACACGAGTAGGCTTCATCTCCCCCAACCCAAGCTCTTGATAAACAGAGTACGGAAGTAGATTAACACTGGCACCAAGATCAAGTAAGGCTGGTTCGATACGCTTCCCTCCAATGGTAATCGCGATAGTAGGGCTCCCTGGATCCTTGTACTTAGGTGCAATATTCGTCTGAATAATAGAACTCACTTGCTCAGTAATGAATATCTTTTTTTGAACATTAAGCTTACACTTTCGAGTACACAAATCCTTAAGAAACTTGGCATACAAGGGAATTTGCTTGACTGCATCCATGAGAGGAATGTTGATCTTCACTTGATTGAATAATTCATGCAACTCCGCATTGTAATTTGGTTTCGCAAAGGCCTTTAAACGATTAGCAAATGGTGCCGGTGTTGGAATAACTTAAGGTTCCAATACACTTTCCTTGTTCTTGCCTTTATCCTTTTCCTCTGAAACCTCCTTGCTTGCCTCCTTGGGAGATTCCCCAAGGGTCGATGTTGGACTTGAACTTTCAATAGGAGAAGGCAATAAAGTTGGTTCCGAAGGCATCACCACTTGATTATCCACCGCCTTGCCGCTACGAAGAGAAATAATAGCATTTGCTTGCTCGGGGAAAGTCACCGAAGAGCTAGCAAAGTGAAGACCTTGAGAAGTTGGATTAGAATTCGGTTGTGCATTAGGTTGAGGTTGAGTAGGAAACTTCCCTTTCTGTTATTGTAATAATCTCACCATAGTTGTCAACTTCCCTAACTGGTTTCTGATATCATTCATCATCTGAGTTTGTTGCTCGTTAATGGCAATTTGACCTTGCAAGAGAGCACTAAATTAATCTTCCCAAGAACGCTTTGGTGGTTATTGTTGGAACTGGGCAAGTGGCTGTTGAAATTGATTTGCATGTGGGAATGGAATTGAGGGAGCAAAACCAGGCAGACCTTGAGCTTGAGGGAAACGGAAAGCATTCTGAGGTTGTTTCCAAGGTAATTGAGGAGCGGGGGGTGGAACTTGAGAAGAACTCCCTTCATTAGGTTGATTCCAACGGAAGGCCGGATGTTGTCTTGTCCCTGGATAATAAGATTGAGAATAAGGGTCAAAATGTTGCACTGCATGTACCTCTTCTGGAGCAATCCCATTAATCACGTTCTTAAGAGCAGGAATGTTGGGGCACGTCTCAGTAGAATGGTGCACAACCTCACAAATAACACATACTTCCTCCACTTGGCATACTGCTTTCACCTCCTGAGTTTGAGCATTCTTCAATTCCAACTTATCAAGCTTTCGAGCAATCTTCTCCAATCGTGTTTCAAAAGCTGTATGCTCTGCAATAGAGAATTTCCCTGAACCGGTAGGGCCTTGATTGTACATTGCCCTATCTCCTGGATCTGCAAACTGCCAAGACTGGGTCTTCTCAGCTAGTGACTCATAATAATCCCAAGCATCCTTCGGTGTCTTCCCCATAAAATCACCTCCACCCATAGTAACCAGAAGTTGTTTACTCTTTTGAGAACACCCTGTGTAGAAATAGTTAACTCTAAGATATAACGGAAAGTTGTGATGAGGAACCGACATGAGCAAGTCCTTGTATCGCTCCCAACACTTATGGTAAATCTCTCCATCCCTCTGCTTGAAACTTTAAATATGATCGATAAGTAATTTCGTCCGGCTGGCTGGAAAGAATTTAGTGGTGAAAGCATCCTGGACATCTCCCCAGTTACGCAAAGATTGAGGCTTTAGAGAATTGAACCATTGTTTCGCCTTGTCCTTGAGAGTGAATGGGAACAACTTCAGGCGGGCTTGATCAAGTTGCCCTGGAACTGTAATGAAAGAATGTAGAATATTCTTGAATTTCCGAATATGCAAATAAGAATCCTCCAATTCTTGACCCCGAAATTCTGGAATTATTCGAAGATACTCAGCTTTGAATTCAAATGCATTCCCAGTGGTCAGAGTCGGAATAACGATAGGAGATACTTAAGGAACCTGTTCTGGATTCAGATAATCACGTAGAGTACGAACTGGAGCTTCCTCGGCCATTGGGCCTATGCGATTGCGATTTAATTTGCAAGGTGGAGAGTGGGTAGGATACGCCCCGGCAATGCTACGGATTCTTGGCGGCGAAGAAGAACAATGAAGCCGATTGGAAATTGGGCTTCGATAAACAGGCATAAACAGAAACAAATACTAACTAACTACAAACAAACTACCAGACTGGAGGGGCTATGCCGCCACCTCATCTCAGCAAACAGAATATGCGAGGGGTTATGCCACCACCTCGGCTAAGCAATGCAATCAAATTTAAACTAACTAACTAACTAAATTAACTACACTAACTAGGAACAATCGCAATATTTAGCTTGGCTTCGTTACACCTCAGGTTTGGTATGAAACCAGGTTAGAGGTATCCACCAAACTAAATACGAACTACTAACACATAAACTACTAAACAACTACTACTACTACTAGACGAAAGTGGGATACTTAAGTGGTTTGTCGAACCTCCAAGAAAGCCATAAAAAGAAATCCTCGGCAACGGCGCCAAAAATGCTTCATTCACTCCGATATAAGGAATAACACCCTAAGCGTGAGGCTTAATACGTCTGTTGAAGCATAATAATCCGGAAGATCGGGATCGTACCCACGGGAATAATTAATAGGGCTTTGTTGGATTTGTAGATGTAAGCACAAGTTTTCGGCTTTTAGGCAGCCAACTTTGTTTTACATCTGGGGTGGAAAGTAAAAAGGCTAAATTAAACGGGAATAAACTAGGATAAAAAGCAGGTTAGGTCTAGGAATTATTAACACCCACGACTCGAGTTGAACTACATTTTTCACCCAATTACACGGTTTAAGATACTCAATTAAGGTTCCCAAACAAGAAAATAGATGGCTTGATTACCAAGCTAACTCTAGAATTTATTTAGCAAATGCCTCGTGCGATAGAGCTCCAAGCATCATGTGTAGTAAGTAGGCGATGCTCTTACCTACACATGATCAAGGAGGTTAACACCTTAGTAATTTGACAAATAAATCCGAATCCCACATCAATTTTTGAACCAAAGATTCAAACTTTATTGGTGAAAATATAATTTTTACTCGAGTCATGAGGTGCTAATCATCCCATGACCTAACCTTGCAGAACTACTCACACACATATCTATGAAGATAAGAGCAAGCAAAAATCTACTTAGCATAATTGAAATAACAACGCTAGAAGAACATTAGATTAAATGATAGATCGGAGGATTGTCTACAACTTTAATAAAGACTACAATAGTAAAAACTAATTAACTAAAGCAGAAAATTAAATTTAAAGTGCTGGAAAATGAAGAACAATGAAGAGCAATTCAAAAAACAAGTAAATCTAGGCTAGATCTAAATTATGCAATAAAAAAGTTATTTGTACAAATGACATCACTCCTATTTATATCTCCAAGATTCGTGCACAGAATATCCCACGAGATGCTTCAAAAATCCACCTCGGAGGCCCTTGGTACCGATGGCAAAGGCCATAAGTTGCTGATGAAAGGGCCTCGGTACCGATTGAAACTGATGCTTCCCATCGATGCCGACTGCTTTAGATTGAACCTTTAGGTACTTCGGTACCGATGGAAAGAGATTCCACCTATCGATGCCGAGCTGCTTACGTGCTACACATTTTGTCCTTTTGTACCGATGGACAGAGATCTTGTCTACTGATGCCGATGGCCTATCTCCAGCATGTGCCTCTTGCTCTATGCCTTGGCCTTTCTTGAGCCGACGGGTCACCTTCGGGTCCTTTTTGAACCTTGAATATCTTTGACAAGCTTTGAGTTTTAAAACTCCTGAATTTGAACGATTTCCTACAAAATGACACTAAAAATACCTTACGAGTAAAAACACTTAAAATAACTAAATAAACGATTAAATTAAACTAATCTAGAGAATCAGCGCACCCGACATTGTATTACCGGGTGCTTATCACTCTTTCACCACTTTCACGAGACACTAGTTCCGCTAACCTTCCTTTCAGATTCCATCGAGCTCCTAGGTCACACCCGAGCCATGATTCCGCTAACTATTCTTTCAGATTTCATCGGGCTCTCATGCTCATACACGCACAACCGAGCCATGATTCCGCTAACCATTCTTTCAGATTCCACCGGGTTCTCATGTCACACAAAATTTTTTTTTTCTCATTTCAATTTCTCATTTCCTTTCGTAATCATCTCTTGTGTCTCATAAACATGCATCATTTCTCACGTCCACCAAAACTTAAGTCATATGATAATAATAAAATCTAATCTCCATGCCTTTCCTACTATCGATCACATAACGCAGCAACATGTAATATAGGAACAATTAACAATTGGATTCAATTTCCATTAACTAAACTTTAAGTCGCGTTTTTCTTAAACCAAAAACAAATATCAGTACACTTGGCAATTGGGGACATTTCCTTTATGCAAACAAAACTCATTTTCTTTTTAAAGTGAGCAGATAAAAAGTTTCTACCTTACCGTCATTTTTATGATAGTAACGGTACTCCACATTTAAATGCTAAAATTAATATATACAATGTAACATGCGATAACATAAAAGTCATAATTTCAACATATAACACATTAACATTATATTTAGGTAAGCAAGTATGAGGTTTCTACCGTTCTTCTAGGCGATAGTCAAGTACGGCATGTCAGTATGGGTGGCGAACAGAGTGACGGCTCATCAGGTTCGATTCAAAAGAAAAGAAATTCTTTTTCTAGAATCAAAACAACTTCTAAAAGTCGTGGAGTTAGGAACTAAGACCATTCGGTCTTTTGGTGGTCCTAAAAACTAAATTTTTTTCCTTCTCCCCTTCCTCACTTTGCCGAACTCCCTCCCCCTCTCTCTCTCTCTCTCTCCAATAAACTTCAAGCAAAATGGTTAAGAATCGAAGAAGGAAAGAAAGGTGTGAGTAAAATGGAGAAGTGGCTTGGTATTTATTATTTTATAGGCCAATGGAACCCCCCTATCTCTCTCGGCCAATCTCTCTCTGTAAAGCTCATAAAGCTACACACTAGGGTAACATGGGGTAATAAATGTTGGGTAGGAGAAATCTATACAAATCCCATCTCTCTCTCTTTCGGTAATTCTCTCCCTCCCTCTCTCTCTCTCATAAATACATGCATATAGGTACATTATGGCTATATAAATTGGATGCCAAATATGGGATCACATGGTGAGATTTGATGAGCTAATCCTATCTAAGGATGCCAAGAATGGGATCACATGGTGAGGTTTGATGAGCTAATCCTATCTGAGTTGTCTGGACTTTCTCTTTTTTTCTAGGCATACACTAGCTACCTATGATGAGATGATGTTTGTGTGTAAGAGCATTCACATTGTAATAAGTAAATTGGTATGGACACTACAAGAAAAATGAACATTGGTGACGATAAAGTGGCGGCAAAATTTAATTTCGTCACTAAATGAGTATATTTGGCGACGAAAAAATAAATTCGTCACTATTTTGACAACTTCTGTGACGAAATAATTTCATCACTAATTATACCTGTTTAGCGACCAAAAAAATATTTTCATCACCAAAGGTACCCATTTGCCGACGAAATACATTTTTCGTCGCCGAAAGCTTAAAAATTGTGACGAAATTATTTTTCGTCACCAAAGATAATCATTTGGTGACAAAAAATATATTTCGTCGCCAAATAAGACCAATTCAGTAACGAAATATTTTTTTCGTCACCAAATGCTTAACTTTGGTGACAAAAAATAATTTCGTCACTATTTTAACGCTTTCAGCGACGAAAAATATATTTTGTCGTCAAATGGATACCTTTCGTGACGAAATTTATGAATTGTGCTTTGTCACTAACTGTATTTCGGACATAACTCTTTACTAAAAACTCTGATTGAGATAATTCAAATTGGGTTTGAACAATAACTCAATTGCCTACAACTTTCATGTTTATCAAAATTGCTAATTTTATTGTTTAAAGGTTCAAAATTACATTCAAAATACATTTTCAAGTTAAACATATATGTTGTATATTAGATATTTCAAATATTTATTGAAAAGTGTATGTGGTGCAGTTGGTCGGAGCTTGTGCGAAAAATTCAAGGGACTCGGGTTTGAAACCCAAAAGGAGCAAGAAAGAAGGATTTTTTTCCATATGAAAACGTCTTTTGCAACGAAAAAATTCGTCACCAATTACTTATATTGGTGACGAAAATTTTCATCACCTATGTGACCCATTGGTGACGAATTTTTTCGTCGTCAAATAGCACAATAAGCGAGGAAAAAATTTTCGTCACCAATTATTCACTTTTTAGTGACAAAATATTTCGTCATTAAAAGACGCTATAGGTGACGAAAAATAAATTTCATCACCAGGTAGGAATCCTCGACAACCTTTAGCCGACATATTTTTTTCGTCACCTATATTATTTGTGACGAAAAACATACAATTTGTGACGATTTTCATTCGTCACCCAAGGTAATTTTTCTTGTAGTGGGATAAGCAAACTTAACAACAATGCTAAAAAAACACCTCACATTGTAATAAGCAAAGTTACAAGTCTTTTAACAAATAACCAAATTTCACCCATTCCATAACCAAACTTAACAACTTTTACCAATAACCAAAACTCAATAACCAAACTCAATAACCAAATTCAAAACTAAAAAATTAAAAAACACCTCACATTAGAATTGTCTCATTGAGACGAATAATTTGGTGTGGTCGGGTGCGTGATTGGAACTCGTTTGCAATTGGACATAGGTGCATTGCGTATTGTGGGTGATTTTTTATAGGGATACAAAAATAACCAATGTGGAGGTCAAGTTTGTTAAGTTTGATTATGAACTAAATCGATAATCAAATGTTGACGTGGCACATTTTAGTTATCGATTTTGATTATTCTCATTGCGAATGCTCTAATAAATCCATGTGACCTTATCTCCTCCATCTTCTTCTTCCCCCCGCCGCTTGCCAACCAAGGCTAGCCTATAAAGTTGGTTTTTCTTGCCCTCCAAGGATAGCATTGATGAGATGTAAGGGTAATAAATGCAATTTATTCCATATACATACAAGGTTAAAAATGGATAAAAATTCACTCTCTCTCCTCTGCCGAAATTTTTAAAAACAATAGGGAGATTGGTTTAATTTAACAGTATAATTAATAAATAATTCAATACAATATTTAACTTTTTTTAAAAAAACTTGGGTCAAAAATCCGGATCGTTATAGCATTGATCCTTTCCACTATGCCTCCTTCCATTTCAACGAATTTCTTCAAAATAAAATTTCTCCTCCTAAAATTAACTCCCAATGATGCGCCCAAATCCATTCCTATTGGCATCCTTAAAAAGCAAGGAGTTTCTATTTCGAATGCCATCGGAAGATAAAGAAGAAGAGGGGATATACTCGTTTTTCATGTTATTACTATGATAAATTGCAATTTGATGCGCCTCCTCCGAAAATGATAAACGGGTGAATTGTGAAGAAATGCATGGTTTATGCTTTTATTTGATGTGTGTGTGACTGTGTGTGTGTTTTTTTTTTGGGGTAATTTTGTTTTTATTCTTATTTTTAAATGAACCTAGAAGGCCAATAACAGAGAGAAACAAACAAATGAGAAACTTTTATTGCGTCTAAGGTTTTTTTTTTTTTTCCATTATGCAAGGGCGGAACCAGAAATCTAATCTCCCATGGGCTAACACAAAATTTATATACATGAACTAAGAAGAGTTTTATAATTAATGTGCAGCAAACTTGTACATAGATACATAAATGTTCAAAAAAAATATGAAAGAAAAAATACAAGAAATCATACATTATTGAATTTGTACCCTACTGAAATTGTGCCCTACGATGTTTCAATGAGTTGAGATCATTTATTATTAAAATTTGAGTCGATATCTTTAACAAGTTCTCTTCCAATGTAGATAATCATAGAATGCGCAAGACAGTGAGGTGGGCTAAAATTGATGAGCTAAAATTTTACGTTTAAATTTTTTTGTTTTTCTTAAGTTCACCTAGGCTATAGCCTAGGCTAGCCCACCCTTGGTTCTGCCCTTGCCATTATGGGTTGTGTCCTCTAATGCGCATGTGCGGGTGTGAGCAAAAGCGAGAGCGAGAATTTTTTAGCATCTTTTGAAAACATCACAGATTACTAAAATTCATGAGAGAGATAAATGAGAGCACGAGCGTAAAGTGAAAATTTTTGAGAGCTAGCGAAAGTGGAGAGTCTTAGTGAAGAATAATCTTCTTCGTTTTTCATTTTGATGACAAAATCTTAGGCTATATACTATATAGGGTATATATTTTACTACAGTGGCGGAGCTAGGAATAAGGTTTCGGGGTGGCCATGAAAAAAAATTCAACCTCGAGTACCTGTCTATTTCTTACTCAACAAATTAATAAGCGAAAAAACAAATACTAATATATATATATATATATATATGATCCGAGCCGCTCAAAGTGATCAGAATGTGATTTTAAGGGTCCCCGTGAAAAATCAGCAAAAAAAATGACCAGAAAGGGCTTCATCCGAGCAATTTTCATTGAACGGTTCAAAAAAAACTGCTCGGATGACGCCTTTCCCGGTCATTTTTTTTGCTGATTTCTCGTGAGGACCCTTAAAATTACGTTCTGCACACATTGAACGGTTCGGATTTTCAAAATTTGATCGGGAAATGAAAGTCCCTCATTTTAACAAAATGAGGGATCCCTCACTTGAAAATTCCTCTATATATATATATATATCCTTGCATTCCATAGTAAAAGAAAAAGAAAAAATATTTATTCCATACCGGTCATCTATCAAAATAAAAAAAAAGAGTTGTCCGAAAATCTATCAAAGTGGAACCTAACATTCTTCAAATCTCAAAAATCATCTAAGATTGACTTTGAATTAATTTGATCACAATTTTGTTCTCGATGTATATAACTTAAGAATTTGAGAAAAACATCCTCTATTTTTGTTTCGAAGTTTGGTTTCGATAATCTTTATTATCGAAAAAAATTATCCTATCATTGCGGTAAAAACAAAAAGAGTAAACATATCTGTGATCAGAGATGGAGGGAGGTGTGGGCATATGGGGGCCAAGGCCTCCGCGCGGTTTCGGGTTTTTTTTTATAAATATTAATGTTTTTTTTTTGTTTAGAGAGAACATCTAGGTATTGTATTTTGTATTGGATATTATTTAGACACAAAAATGTGTTTGTTTTTTTGTCCCAAAACCCAATTTCTCTCTCTGTGCACGGTCTCCCATAAGTTTTTCCTTCAATTATTGATCTCATTTCTTTTTTTATCTCTCTCTACTTACTACCCAAAAAAACCTCCCTTAAAATTTAAACCAAACAAACTATTAAATTGTCGAACCTTCAAATTTCAAAATCGTATTCTTAAATTGACTCCTGTATTTACAAGATCTTGATTCCGTCCCTGATCTCTCGGTAAAAAGGTGTACATTGGGACTCGGCGCATATGCTAAGCCCCACTTTTTCTTAACAATTCAGAGGAATTCCGCGTGTCAGAATATATAATTTTATAAATTCATGGATAGTACAGAGTTTTAGCATCTAGTTAACTACCAAATGATCAATTGCACTTTACTCATGCAAGGAATTTTGGGCGCATTACTCTTAAAATATACTGAATTTTATAAATTACTAGGTCCTTATCTGTCCTTATACAAAAATTATAATTTCAAAATAATACAAAAATCTATGTACATTTTATTTAACAAAAAACAATTCCAGAGCAACTCTGGTTTTGACACGGATTTCAAGCAACGTTGGCCTAGACTCTGTTCCAGGGGTCCCACCTATATCAACTGCTCCACTGCAGAATTCTACACGCTCTGACAAATTGATCGTCGAAGCAAATGATTTGCCAGGATACAAACATATCTTGAGTGATAATTCACCAAGTAGAAATCCTAAAACCCAATACCACAATATGCAGTTTCAACGAAATAACACAAAATTATACAGTAATTACAGTACACAGTCACAAGTAGCCTTTTATGAATTTCTTGTCTGTAACGCCCCGAATTTTGGGTACGTTAAATAAAACATTTTATTATAAAAACGAAATGAGTATGGCTCATTATTACATTAAAAACCTTACAAAAGTGCTTTTATTCAAATGACAGAGGAAACTAGGGTTCCTATCTACTGCTCCGCTTCTTCCTCCATCCTGGCTAGCTCCTCGGCTCCGAAGGCCTCCAAGGTGTACATCTCACCCTGTTCATCTATGAGGTCTGACACATTATACCGGCGTCACCACCAATATAATATGTCAGGGTCACCAAAAGGTAACACCGTGAGCTACAACGCTCAATAGGAAATCCTTACCCACCAACCTTACAATAGTAAATCATTTATAACAACACTAGCAATCACACATCCACATTCGTTAATCATCTATCGTTGGTGTCCAAGATTCTTTTTGTTTCTCCTACGCGACTCATCGTAGACCGTGTCAACACTTTCACATTTCAAATCAACCTCTCAAAATCATTTGCATTGGCTCCGTACCGCGGATAACCAAGCTACACACCCAACCTCGGTTCTGCCGCGCCGGGTTCCCGAGTATCCTCATAATGGTTCCGCCGCGCCGGGTTCCCATTGGCACATAAAACTTGCATTGGCTCCTCTCCGCGGATAACCAAGCCATATTACCAATGAGGCTACCAAGTCCGGCCGCATTGGCAATCTTCACAATGGGCTACCAAGTCCGGCCACATTGTGGTTTTCACAATCCACGCAATGGACTACCAAGTCCGGCCACATTACGAGTTTTCATACACACAACGGGCTACCAAGTCCGGCCACGTTGCGGTTTTCACAATCCACACGATGGACTACCACGTCTGGCCACATCGCGGGTTTCCATACACACAATGGGCTACTAAGTCCGGCCACATTGCGGTTTCAAAACACATCTCATCGTTATCCTCACCCTAGGTGTCATGTTTCTACTTTCTCGGTTCTTGTGTCACGTTATCATGCAAAGACTCCGTGGTGTAGGACTTTGCCACATAACAAACGTTTATAAATCTCAAAATGAATCCAACAATATTATCCGACTTTAGACTACATAACATGCTTGAATCACAACAACGAACACCATGCATTTCATATGTTCTCAACAAAAGATAACCTTATCTACTTTAAACATAACGATCAAAGTTACTTTCTAATGAACTTATATTCAAAACTACTTTATATTTGGGATAGTAGGTGAGGATAACTACCTTACTTCTTGGCGGTAGTCGGCTACGGAAGGTTAGTCGGTGGTCGGACGGAGTAACGTCCTACGGTGGTCTCCGGTAGCTTCGAAAGAGAAAGGTTTCTCTCGAAACTTCTACTTGACTATTACTACTACTACTTTTGGATCGAAGGGTGGTCGAGTGGCGGTCTAGTGGCGGCTTAGGTTGAGTTTCTTGAAGAACTCAAGAACAACTCAAGAACATGAAGAACAAAAGAAAGAACAAAGAAAGAACACAATTTTTTCTAGAGAGAGAAGTTGCTAGGTGAAGGTGGGAGTTGAAGGGCAAACATGAGGTGCTATTTATAGGCAAAATTCTTGGCTCTCCCCCTCTCTCTATGGCCGGCCCTCTCTCTCTCTATATCTCCTATGGATTTTGCTCCATTAAGTCATCAAATCAACCTTTCAACCAAGTCATAGCCCTTTAGGCCAAATCTTAGGTGTAAGGCTATGAAACCAACTAAGATCTTAGGCTTTCTAGGTAATTATAACCTAGGTTTAGCTTGTAGTCAAGGTCTAAGGCTAATAAAGGCTAGGATTGGGTCATAAAAGTCCATCATAGGTTGTCATTAGGCTTAAAAGACTTAGGCCTAATAAGGTAGCTTTGCATGGCTAGGTTAGTCCTTGGATTTGATCTTTGGAGGATTTGTTGCAAGGAAAGGAGACATGGGTACAAGATTTAGTCTTGAACAAATCCTAGAAGTACAATGGAGGAGTTAAGTTTGGTTAGGGGAAAGATTCTCCCATGGACTTGAAAGATGTAGGAAAGTCAAGTCAAGGTGCAACCTATCTTCCTCTTTCTTTCCTCCTCTCTCTCTCTCCTCTCTCCCTCCTCTCTCTCGGCATCTCTCTCCCTCTCTCTCTCGGGTTCTCTCTCTCTCTCTCTCTCTCTCTCTCTCTCAAGTACACACACACACATATATACATATATATACAAATGCAAGAAAGGTACAAAGTACTTATATTAAAGAAATTCAATTTTAGGCACATGTTGATTAAAATAAATAAACTAGGGTACTTTGTAATCTAGGTAGATCACACCCTCCAATAAATTAAACCAATTGGGTACAAAACCCCAATACAAAATAATATTAAGGGTACTTTAGGAAAACTTAGGCCTTAAAGGCTACAAAGCTAACAAGTACTTTCAAATAAAATATTTTGGTACTTCATCACATGGGGAATTTTAGAAAAGACTAGTTTATTAAAACCCTAGTACTAGTTGAAAGAATAATCCTTTTACCCAATGGATAATAAATCCCCTAACATTTATTATCCAATGGACAATAATAACTAGGGAACTTTTATAGTAAAATAATCAAAAAGTACTTTAAAGAAATTTTATAAAAGTCTATAATAGTACTTTGATCAAATCTTTCATTAAACCCTTTTAATATAAAGAATTGGGTTTCTATTATCCAATGGATATTAGTTCCCCTAACATTTATTGTCCAATGGACAAAGAATAAATCCAAAACAATAAAAGAAAATAAATAAGAAATTTCTAGGGTTTGAAAAGGTTGACTAGTCAAATCAACTTTATTGGAAGGTTCCCTAGTCACATCGATACTTTATTTGGTTAAAAGAGTTATTACTCAAGGATTACTAACTTCCCTAATGGTTATTACCCAATGGATAATAATTCTCCTTGCTTTTAATAACCAATGGACAAAAAGAGTACAAGTACCTTTTATTTTAAAATAAAATTTTTAAAAGACTACATGTACTTAGTCAAATAATAAAATAAAAAGCTTTTTGTCCAATGGGCAAAATTTACCCTAACCATTATGGACCAATGGATAAAAGCAAAAGGTTCAAAAGTTCAAAAGGTCCAAAAGGTTCATCGAGTAACTGGGTAAGTTGGTTGCTTGGTTCCTCCAACTAGTCGGTTGGAAACTAACCAAATTAGTCACGTCGGGTTTTTAGTCAAGACCAAAATCTAAGTTCGACGAAAATTAATAAGAAATCATATAGCACTCAAGAGAAAATAAGTAATTCAAATAAAATTCAAATATTTAACGAAATTTTTATTGACCAAAATTCAGGGGCGTTACATTGTCTTTAAGTGAATTCTAGATTTCTCCACCATGAGAAATACTTCTCTCAAACAACCTCTGAACTATAGCAACTCTGCCGATTTACCCTATCCTTGCTTGCCTAGCCTGGGGTCCCAAACGAATAAGACCAAAGTACATGTCGGATCGAACTCGGCTGTACCATCACAAGGAACGAATGATAAACCAACCAATCGCGAGAAATGATAATTATACTCCGGTTTCAACCAATAGAAACACCCCCGAAAATTCCGGAAGATAAATCCAACAGTGCCATATTTAGGGTTCGCGCGATATATCAAATCCACCAGTATTAAACCACAAGTGCCGATATCGTTACCCGTTCTTTCAGTAATCAACGGTCCTCAACCACTTTGGCTATCTCCTGACCGTAACCGTCAAAATAATGACTACCAACATTTCACTTTCACTAGGTTTTAATGTCTAATCATTTATTTCAAATCTCGAGTTCCACCCAGTGTATCTATTGTCCAATTTCTATGTTCACATAGCAATTCAAATTACCATGATCCACTTAACAACCAACAACATACAAAATTCACAAGTACAATATTGCATGCATAAAGTCTGACATAACAATATTCTAATTTATTAAATATCAATTGATGAATAAGCCAAGATAAGTAAATGGCGGTTTGAATAAAATTATTATCTTAAAAGATAAAGTTTTTTTTTTGTTTTTCTTTTACCAAATTACTAATATCAACTTATACGGTACTCTAGAAATCATTTAATCTATTTCTTTATTATCACAAAATAAATATTCAGTCAAACAATTAATTACTATACTTAAAATTAAGTCTATTTCTCACATTTAGAAATTATAAAACATTTCCACTATTTTTCTATTTAAGATATTATCTTTAACTACCATATTCGTAGATTTTACAAACTAATTTTTATTCGAAAATACATATTACTAAATTTAGTATTTACTTAACTTTTTTTTTTAACAAAGTACAATAAATGTTTAATATTAGATCCTTATAATGAGGTCATATGAGACTAATATGGCCAATAAAATATTTTGACATCAACTTATAAGTAGTAACTATTTTTCTTTAGTGAGAACAGATATCTCCTCATTTACATTTTAAATCTAAATCCTTACGTATTTAATTATTAAATAATTACTACATAAACTACGATTATTCTGATAATTTATTAATCGCACAATTCTTCACCTACACATGAATTTCAACACCACAATCCACCATAATCTCGCAAATAATCCTCAATTTATGAATAAAATCGTTTCCAGCCCTTACCTCTGATTTCCTATCACAAACAGGACTAAATATTAATGAAAATAGGACTAAACAATAATTAATTAACTTATGGAATTAAAAAACTGGTTATCATCTACAATAGGAATTAAGTTTTAGTCCTAAACTCCGTTAAAGCGCAGATTGAGTTATGGGTTTCCAGAAAACTATCTCAAACGCGATTCTAAGCTCGGGTGAGTGTTGTATAGTGTCCGTAGATCACCGTGGTGGTTCCGAAATCTCGAGGCGGCGTCCTGCAGCACTTCGACGGGACCGTCGGCGGTGGTGCGTACTGAAACTCACTGTGCACACACTGTACACACGGCCGGGGAAGGGGTGGCTCACGGGTGGCGATGGCGACGCGGGGGAGGCATGGGTATGGCGGAAGGAGGTGACGGGTAAGGGCCGGAGGTGGCGGGTTCGGTGGTGGGTGGTCTGTCTGGGAGTTTTTTGTCAATTTATGCCTTTCCACGTAACTATTTGTCAAAATATACGTTTTTTCAAACTATTTTTAAAAATAGTTCAAAACGCACATTCAATGTGCATCACTTATATTGGATGTGCATTATCCGCGCTGGCATATGCGAGCCGGGCTAGCTGGATATCCAGCGTGTATCACGCATATCCAATGTGCATGATGTATATTCCATATGCCTGATGCATATCCAATATGCGTGATGCATATTGAATGTGAGTGATGCATTATATGTATGAATGGATCAACAGTCGTTGAAGTATCGAAATGGATTGACGATTTCATTCAGAAAAAAAGAAAAGAAAATGGAGAGAGTTCTCGTAGAGGTGTCAATGTTGATGAATGGGACATGCGTTTTTTTGGCTCCCAAAGAGTGGAGAGTTCTCACAGCAAACAGAGTTATTGAACGACCGATGGAATATAACAGGGATACGTTGCACTTCACCCCCCTTAGTTGATGATATGGTTATTCGAGAATGCATATACAAAAGGCGTTAACCATGTAATTGTTTTTTTTTAGATTAATGTGACAACATGGCTAAGTGGTAGGTGTTAATTACAAATAATAACTATTTTGCATATCCCCGTTATGTATTTTTTGGAACAATTAGTATTATTTTTAATGGGCATTGAAAACAAATAATTGTTGGCAACAATGAGACAAGTAAACTGTAATGTGACCACAATCATAAATTACAAACACATTCGAAAGTTACAAACTACAAATTACAAATTTAAAAACAAAGATTTGAAATTTAAACAAGTACAAGACAACATTGCTCCATACATATGTAAATATCTTACTACTACCGATTACAAATTTGTTCCTGAACTTGACGCTTCTGCCCTGCTTCCGGAACATTTTCTTCGATTATGTCCTTCTTGTCCACACAATGTGCATGACTGTCTCTGTGATGGTTGGTACTCAATCCAATCCATCTCGTTCCTGAACCGTGTGATTTGGGGTCGCCCTCTCCCCCGGATACGTTCTCGGTTTGGAATGATGGTTGGCCCAATGATTTCAGGCCAATACTCCTTGTCACGCGGGGGCCTAAATGGTTGAGAGGCATACATTTATATAATTGATTTGAGTGACCAAATATCGCTGAAGTATTCAAAGGGGAAGTTTTCATGAACATGAACGTCGCAAACACATGCGAGCACGACATCTTCCATTGTTGAAACTTGTTGCAACTGCACGTACGATTGATCATGTCAACTGAATGCCTGTGATTTCCTTTATATGGGCTCGTCCGATTGATTGGAGTCTGCACCTCGTAAGTTTGTGCCGCGCGGTCAAACTCAATGACCTGGTATCTTGATGCCTTATTCCTCCAATATTTGTACTTTTTTATGGCAAACGTGCTCCAGTTTCCCCCCGTCTCAATTTTTTTTCGTGCTTCTACGGCTCTGTCATTGAAATAGTTCACGCTTTTGTAGAATGTCATCATAACCGTTCCCATTATTGGCAGGTGCCTAGCTTCTTTTAGGACCCCATTCAAGCTCTCTGAGATGTTTGTTGTTTCCAATCCGTAATGCCTACCTCCATCATGCGCGAATGACCATTTCTTTAAAACCAAATCCTCCGTTAGTTCCTTGTAGACCTTTTCCTCGTTGCCGAACTTTTTAGACTTTTCAAGCTTAGCTTTAAACTTTCGTTTTTGGATTTCCATGGCCGTAACTTTTACTTGGTTGCCCACAATTTTGTTGAACCTCCTCATATAGTTTGCCCCAATGTGACGAGCACAATAGCGATGATAAGCATGGGGTGTCTCCAAAGCGGATCTCCTTTTATGTACGACAATAGACCAGTATGCCTATCTGAAATTAGACATAATTCTGTTCGATTGGTGACAAAATGTCTGAGGCAGGACAAGAACCACCCCCAATTATCAGCATCCTCCTTCTCCACAATGGCAAATGCAATAGGGAATATTTGATTTTCCGTGTCCTGACTCACAGCAACCAAGATTACGCCCTTGTACTTTCCTGTTAGGAAGGTGCCATCAATGCTTATCATAGGCCTGCAATGTTTGAACCCTTCGATGGCCGGCCCAAATGCCCAGAAAAGACGATCGAATGTGCGGCATCCTGGTATATTTGTATCTTTCGACACCAAGATGTACTCCGTACCTGGATTTTTAACTTTCACCGCGGCTATGAAACTTTCGACTTCTGCATACGACTCATCCCAGTTCCCAAAAATTCTTGCTATAGCAATTTGCTTCGCAGCCCAAGTCTTTGCATACGATGGTTAGAATCCTTATGGCCTATCTAAAATCATTGCTTGAAGGACCTTCACCTTCGTGCTTGCATCTTTTTTCATGATGGCGGCGATAATTTCAGAAATGAACCGTGCATCAAGATTATGATGATCTTGGGTTACACTTTTCGCAACGCAAGTGTGTGGTCCTGTGTATCGACTGATTATCCACTCATCGGCATCCTTACACTTTCTTGCTCTTAGTCGCCACTGACATGGGACCGGGTTCTTGCATTTGTACACCAACATAGTTGGTGACGATGCTGATGTCTTAACCACATTATTCTGTTGCATGCTGTACTTCTTCACCGTATTCTGAACCTCCTCCTTTAAAAAGAAAACCTGCCAATAAAGTTCTATTGAGCTCATATTGTTTCACATTGTACTAAAAAAATGACTTCATCAAAATTACGAGTAATAATAAATACCTGTCCCTTAAATAGCTCACAATGTCCATCCCACCCAACGTGACTCTTATTAGGCATTTGCAGACTAGGGTCCACGATGTTCGTCCATGTGTCATCGGTGAACATGGAACTTGGCGTCTCAAACTCAGGAATCTCGTGTTCTTTGTGGTCCTCGGCCTCCAAACCATCATCAACATCTTCTTCGGAGCTTTGTGAGACCTCATCGTCATCTTCAATATTATTGTCAAATGCGCTATCGTGTTCCACGTAGTTGTTGTGTTGCTCAAAGGTGGTGGAATCGTGATGCATGTCATATGCAAAGCATGTGTCATCGCCTAAATATTGTTGTTTAGAAGGATCCTTTTCATGCGGCCTATGAGATCGTTGAGTGGAATGATGGATAGGGAGACTATTGCACTGTGATCCCCCGACTTCTTGTCTGAAATTATTATCGTCAAGAACTTCCGTGTACAGAATGGGGGTATAACCGGATATGCTGTCAGCAACATCGAATATTAGATTGACGCCATTATCGTCAACGACTTCAACCCCAACGTATGTATACATTGTGTGAGGGAAGCTAAGAGTTGGATAGGCATATGTTATTTTCATCACCGTACTCGGCAATCTTCCTGCATTAGTAATAAATTGCCTCAAATCTGTGAGAGTTATCCCGCGCGGTATTGATAATAATAGAACAGTACCCCCCGCGTACGAAGGACCATTTGGCTGTTGGACTACCTGACCATCGACATGTACACACTTTATACGTTCATTACGAGAACTGGTCATCTTTTTGGGAGTAATGAAAATAAATATCGGATTCTGATTACTGGATGAGAGGGTCCCTTATATACAACAACTGCATAATGCACATACCATATGCATGATGCATATACCATGTGCATGACGCATATGGCATGTGCGTGATGCATATCACATGTGCATGATGCAATAAATCTGCCCCCCCCCCGCCATGGCAGGAGAGGCAGGAAAATCTACCAGCTTTGAATACGTATGTGCATCATGCATATGGCATGTGCGTGAGGCAATATTTCTGGCTCCCTCTGCAATGGTAGAGGAATCCGACAGCTTTGAATCAGACTTTCTACTGTTTAATACTATTACACACTTTCCAACAGCTTTGCATCAGATTTATCCTATATGCATCACGCGTTGTGTTATTCTTGACCTTATCCCATGCTTTACTTTTTTTACTCCATTTTCTTTTTTGTTCCAAAAAGTAAAAAATAAATGTCTGAATTAAAGAACCAACCTTTTTTTTTATTTAAGAACAACTCCAATCAATTAAGTTCAACAAAAAGTACAGGGCACAAACATCCCATGAACCAACCAATTAATAAATGACCCGACAATAACATGCCCAGCAACATGCAACTGCAAAATGAGCACCATTGGCATATCCCTCAATTCAGGTGTTTGTTATGAGATACACAAAGTTGCAGATTTCCTATTTGACATTTAAAATCATTATTTACAAACATAGCTCACGAAAACAAACAACAAAACTATAACAGGATTGTTATATATACTATTTTTTTTCTTTGTCTAAGTTATAACAGGATTGTAATTGGCACCAAACATGCTCTCGAATAGTCTATTCTAACAAAGTTTTTTCCACTAAGTAGGATTGTACTTTTCCAACAAGTTAATTAAATTTACCGATCCGCTAAACTTTCACCTTGGGACTAGAAAAGAAGCACGGCCAGATTCGTCCCGTAGCCAGTATGCCTAACTACGAGATGAATCCGACCGCGCCTCTTTTAGAGTTCTAGGGTGGAAGTTTCTGGTAAATGAATATGCCTCTATGACCACCTCCGTTATGAATTTTTGTACATTATTTTTGTTTTATTTGCCAGAGCATTTAGAAAGAAAAAAAGTAAAGACATGTGCCGAAGTTACAGTCCTTGCCAACATGAAATCACTTCAAGAGAGGGAGAGGGAGAGGGAGAGGGAGAGAGAGAGAGAGAGAAAGAGAGAGAGAGAGAGAGAGAGAGAGAGAGAGAGAGAGAGGACCATTAATATTACATAAGTTTTGGTCATAATATTGTCCACTAAACTTATATGCAGTCAAACATGTTTGAGACCTACACGTAGTAGCTTCATTTTGCAAACTTTTGAAGGGATATATTTGCTGCCAACATTTGTTGCTCCTGTTGCCAAAATATGCTGCTCCAAATCTAAACAGATAAAGAAAAAAAATTTAGAAGGGATTTACGGTGTATGATATAATCTAAAAATGTAGGGGTCTATAAAAAATTTAGATGAGATTTATGTTGTCTGATAGGGGACACGTATTGGACACGCGTATCGGATACATGTCCGCTAGCAAATGCACCAGGGTGAATAGTCCTTACTTTGGTGAATTTAGACCCCGTGTAAGTTAATTCTACGTAAAATCGGACAGAGTTTCGTTTGTATGTATGTTGGGCTATCCCGACGTCTAAGCGTCTCAAATAAATAGCAAAAACAACAACAAAATCATTCAATGTCCACACTGATCCATTTGCCATCCTAATTACCATTACAATTATAAAAATTCCACAATCAAAACCCACGTTGGGTTGTGCTAATCCTACTAATCGATTATGCAAAACAAATAAAGCACAAAATTAAAAAGAAATGTACCTGTATGTCAACCTCTGGCCCTACCCCTACCTCTACCCCCACCTCTACCCCTTGTAGCATCAACGATCTTCTCGTGGTTAGTGTCTCCATGCTTCTAGTGAAGATGTCCTCCAGTACCACAACGCGGAGGCCTAGAGACACGCGTAGTCCTACGCGGCCCATCTGGGGTAACTTGACCTCCACCTTCCATGTCAACTTCCTCCTCCTCCTCCACCTCCTCTCCCCTTTCCTTCTCTGGTGTCTCCTCAGACTGAATTACTGTCTCTGTAAGCTGTGTGACTTGGCCTAGTGAATTCCCATCCTGCGACTCTACCATCATTTTCCTCTTCAAAAGCGACCTAGACTCAGAAATGGTCTCTCCACCACCAACAGTGGATATCTACATGTTGGCCCAATCAAAGTCAGAAGGAGTTTGCGATTGTGAACCCCCTGCCCCTGCCGTTGGTGAGTAGTTAAGTAATAGACTCATCGAGTCCCCATCCATATTTAATATAACTGAACTGAAAGGAGTGGAAAGCTCAGAAGGGTGCATTGGTCTTCCTGAACTACTTGTTGCAATGGGTTCCTCGAATGGGTATTCTGCATGTGTATCTTCGGGAGGACCCTGAGGCTGGTGCTGCGGTAGAGGCTGGTTCTGTTGGTGGACCCCTGCTTCTGCCTGTAAATGGGGGTCCATATGGTCATAGTCCTCATCAAATTCCTCCTGTTCTTGTGGATCCCATATCTTATGCTCAGGAGCTATCTTTCGGAATAACTTCTCTTGGAATTTCAAGCACTCGACTCCTTTCTGTGCCATTGCCTAAACCGTCTCAGCAGAGAGGTTTGGCATAGAAAGCCTCTCAAACAATTACATCTGCATTATAATGTATTTTAAAAAAAGTTACATACATGAAAGTAAATGAAGGATTAAAAAGAGTAATATCATCATATATATTACCGCTATGTTTGTAGCTGCACCCATCTTACTAACAATACGTAAGGTAATCCTTTCGTACCAATCTAGGTATGGGTCGTTAGCGGGGTAGACAAGAATATCAGGATTGGTAATGTTTACAATACTGTTGGCCCTATCATTCCACAAACATATCGGCTTGCTCCAATTCTTCACACCATTCCTAAGATCCATACCGTGAAACTCCCCTAGAGACTTAGAGGGAGGGGAGGGGGGGGGAATGGTTTGTCTCCCTCCAAACTGACACAACATCCGCTCTGGCTGGTGCTGCTCAACATGAGAGAACTGGATGAGTGGGACACTTGCCATCTAAACACCTCTTTCAGCACTACAAAATCTTGGCAAAGATTGGATCAAGTCCTTAGTGTACGGCTGCCACACCACCTAAGAAAGAAAAATTTTAAAAAAAACATAAGAAACTAAATCATAAGCACTCCTTCCGTCCTAAATTGTTGGTATGATATGAAAAGATGGGTAATTTTTGGCTCCAAAATCGGATATGTTCGTGCATATTTTGTAAATGACGCTGAGTTAAAGAACTAATTGAGAACTCTAATTTGGTTTCAGATTTTTGTACAAATTATACACGAAATTACTTTATTTATGATCCACAAATCACAAGTTTTTTCGTAAAGGACCAACAATTGGTGAGAAATTAACAGACAGTAACGTAAACAATAACCTCATCCGGCCTCTGCACGTCTAAAGAGAACCGATAATGTCCAACAACATGGGTCGGCAAATTTGGCGAGTGAAATTCATCGTCCCACCTACACAATTACGTAATTAATATATCAATGGCCTCAAATGATACCAAGCAACATTAATATATTAGTGAAGAATAAGCATTTCAATACTAAATGTAAATGACATCTTTACTTAAGAAACCGTACCGTCCACTAAGAGGAGAATCACGACGAATGACCCGCTTCCCATTATGTGCGGGGGCAAGGAAAGGAAAGCGCTCCCAACCCCAAACTTGCAAGAGTACGAACATCCCCCCCAAGTCTTTCGATCCAACAGTAGAGCCAAAGTCTAGGTAATGGTAAAGGGTGGCAAGGCAAGCGCTCCCCCAACTATAAGTACCAGCAAGTTGAAGGTCGTCAAGCAAAGACAAGAAGTATAGGTGGACATGGGAACTAGATTGGTCCGGCAAAACTATGCCAGCTATAAGTTGTAGAATGTAACCCCGAGCTTTCCACAATATTGTGACTTCATCATCTCCCTCCTCGACCTTTCCGTTAAAGTTATCACGCAACCATTTCAAACTAACCTTAAATCCACTCATAACTTCTCCCGGTGGATCCAACCCTAGTAGACGTTCGCATAATTCTTTTTTCTTATCTTTGTCAAATCTTGAGTCCCCAGTAACCGGTCTACCATCAATTGCGAGACCGGTAATTATTTCCACATCCTGTAGGGTTACAGTGGACTCGCCTGAACGCAAATGGAATGTGTGAGTCTCTGGCCTCCAACGCTCAATGAGTGCGGTGATGAAAGCACGGTCCAAAGTTATAAACGGCATCTCCAAAATTCCACCAAAACCTGCTTGGTATATTAACTCAACAATGCGGGGTGAAGGCCGCCCCAATTGTCGTAAATTGTTATCATTGCGACGACATATCAACGTGGCATTTTCAACTTTAGAATCCCCCTGAACAACATTGTAACTTATGCTTTACTTTTACGAATACTTCAAATTCATTACAACAAATTCATGTTATAAGACATTGTAAGTTTTAAGATAATGACTTCTTACATAGCCTTCCCATACAGCACGAGAACGGTGCTGTTTCTGTAGCACAAGTAAGGAGCTGTCAGTAGGCCCCGGATCAATACTAGCGCCATCCATGATATAACCTGCAAGTACGAAAATTATTATCATAAGTCCAGCCATGAAAAATATGCAGTAAATCTTCATTACTAAGTATAGCCTTCATCATAAGTCCAGCCATGTAGCTACTTATTATCTTAATAATTTTGATTTCATAAAAACCAATTCTTATACATTTTCATTTCTTTCATAAATAAAAAATAAGCACGAACATTTTAGTAGTCTAACGAAAGAAATACAAAATGATTGGTATACTTCAGCTGCATTAAGTTAGAATCATTTCAATGTATTGGAAAAAAAAACCTTTATGATATACGTTCCGATCAAAAAATTATATGTCCACTAAACCGGCCCTCCCAAGTTGACAATTCTTGCTCCGCCACTAACAAGAACTTAATTTTTTGACCATACAAGGAAAAAACATATACAGAAAAGGCTTAAATATACTGAAATTGATGTTTTGCCTAAAATATATGAAAGGGCATACTCTATATGGAATCCAACTCTTGACTCTTGACCAATTTCACAATATGATAGATTTTTTTGGAGTTCAAAGTGGCGTACAAGTACATGAGGTTTCCTTTCATTGGTTTTAGGCTTTTGAATGTGCATTGTCTTTCATCCTTTGTCTTTCTTTTGTATATTGGTGGCATCCCTTAATGCCTTTTCTATGAAATTTATCGACTATCATAGATATGTATAGATATTAAATTTAAGCTCATGGGGAACCAAAAACTGATTCTTGAGTCGTAAGCTTCACAAACGAAATGTTACAATTTTCTAATAAGCTTTGTATCTACAAATTTGCAAAACCTAATTATGCTGTTGCTACACAAAAGACTCATGCTTGGTTGAAGTGGATGATGTAAGCTGTACACTGTACACTGTGAGGGAACTTATACGGACTCACCACTGGCGTGCCAGAAGTCTTATCATTTCAAATAAAAGAGAAACATCTCTCCGAAAAAGCTATTGACTGAATAGTTGTGGGTGGAGAGATGGTGTCCATATACTACGACATGGTGCAATTTCGAGATACCAATTTGGCCACCTATCTTCCGCAATCATGTAATGACAAATTATTATCTATGACCAATAACATTAAAAAGCATTATATTTTTCTGCTTTTACTTGGTTTATCTCTTATCTTGAACTTTGCTTACAACGATATGGTGGTCTTCTACTCTTCTTCCAGTATTGTTAGCTACACCCATCTTCGTTTGGTGGTGCCTATTTACCCAAACCCCAAAGACAATTGCAAACATTCTGTTAATTTTCATCATTAAAATATAAATGAAACAGATATCATTGGTCATACTTGTCTTGGTTTTTCTCTTGGTATCAAGTCATATCATGGGTTTGACATCACAATATGAGGACAAACCTGTATATGTAAGTGTCTAACAAGCAACAAGCTGATACAGATGTTAGAGGAAGAGACATCGTATCCGATTTGACTCTGGATTTATCCACTCTAACGGCGGTGATACATACATACCTACGGAGAGAGAGAGAGAGAGAGAGAGAGAGAGGGAGGGACTTACAGTGAGAGGGAGGAGAGAATGACGAACGGCGATGGAGGTTGGAGAGAACGGCGAACGGCGGTGAACGTAGAGTGCGGCGATCTACGATTGCGATAATGGAGAGGGAGAGGAAAGACAATACAATGTATGCGAGACGCATACACTTCTACAATTTGATTTTAAACCCTAACGCATATGGATTGTGCATCATGCATATTGGGTATGCGTGATACACGAAGGACATCCAACTGGCCCGGCTCGCATATGCCAGCGCGGATAATGCACATCTGATATGCGTGATGCACATGGAATGTGCATTTTAAACTATTTTTAAAAATAGTTTGAAAAAAGGTATATTTTGACAAATAGTTATTTGGAAATGAATAAATCGATAAAAAAGTCTCTGTCTGGAGGAAATGATGATGGTGAGAGGTGGTGGAGTTCAGTTGTGGCCGGAGAAGACCGGTGTAGGTGGTGGCAGGAGGAGGAGCCGAGAGTGGTGGTGGAGGAGGCCGAGAGGTGCTCTCTCTCTCTCTCTCTCTCTCTCTCTCTATACATATATATATACACACACACACACACACACACACTCCGATTCCCCTGAGGGATCCTGATGGCCAAATGATCCAACGGCCAAAAAAAGAAAAGGCAAAAGAACTCACATAAATTACACTAACCCCCCTCTTCGGTTCACACTTTCCCCTTTGTTCATTTCACGATAGACCCTAATGAATAGACAAAACCAAAGAAGAAACGTGACAAACGAAGAGAACGAAGCAACAAGAAGAACACAGACGAACGAAGAGCACAAAGATCATAATCGAACACGGCTGAAGGTCTCTCTCTCTCTCTCTCTCTCTCTCTCTTGTTTGATTCTCTAATCTCTCTCGATTTGTTCCCATTCGATTTAGGGTTTCATTTCTCTCAAAAAATTGGGGAAACTACAGATTTTTTTTGTTCTCTCTCTTTCTCTTGTCCGATCTTACAGAAGTTTGGGTTAGGGTTTATTACGGTTCAATTTCCATGCAAATGCTCTAAACTTGTTCTGCCATTCCAACTACGACAGTACCAAGGATATGTTTGGATCTTGAATTCATGAAGGAATTTGTGGATAGAAAAGAAAATTTACTGGATTTCCCACCATAAATCCGACATCCAAACACATCTTCTTGGGCGGCACAAGCTTCGAAGTGATAACAAGGATAATCCCCTGATTACGCGTCTGCAAGAGACTTGACGAGCGAGGCTAGTTTTTTTTTGGTTTTTTTGAAACAAAGAAGAAAAAATGGGGCTGTAATATCAACTTCAAAGGGGAAAAAAATTTGAATGGAAGAAATTGCATAGTCCAACTAACTATGCTTTCAAGAGTGGACCTTTTATTTTGTGTTAGTTGTCCCTAATGGAATGTATTGGAGTTTGGATTCATCGTGTAAATTCTTGCTACAACTTTTAGATGTGGTCCATGTAAAATAACGAACAAGGATTTACTACAAACTCATGTAGAATCCTGTAAAAAATGCAGGCGTGCCATCAGTTTTGGCCCCAGTTATTGGTTCTCGTTGATATGGTTGAGTGAGTAGTGATGGGAAAATTTTGTATTTACATAACTTTTTTGTGTTACGAAAGTAGTACTACAAATCTGATTAGGTTTCGATTGTACTATGGGATGGCATGAAAAAATAGAGGTTTGGTGCATTTCATTCTTTGTTGATGTTGCAATCATTTAGGCATTTTATCTGATTGTTTGCAAGTCTTTGATCTCACCTCATTGTGATCAGTTTAGCCAGTAGAGTTGTTGACGTGTGATCTTTAACCCAAGATGCATGGTTCATGAAATACATAGATTCTGTAGTCCATAGCTTACTCTTGATCTATTGATGAAGTAGTTGATTAGGTTGTCTGGAATATAACCGAAAACCGATAAACTTGTGAATTATGGTGAGAGGTTCAAGTGTCTGTATTTTGCATAAAACAGGGTAGATTGAATGGTGAAGTTGCTGAGAAGTGTATATTCTTGCACCAAAATGCATGGAATATGTTTAGCATTGCTCAATATAGGGATGTATCTTGAGAATTAGGAATATGTTTAGCATTGCTAAGTATGGTTCTCTTGTGTTATTTGATGCTTTCAATTCCATGATGAGCCTTGGTTGGCAGTTCATGGAGATCCATCAAGGTTGCTTTTGTTTTTTTCTCCTATTGTATAGTTTTCTTACATCTCATTGTTCATGAACTTATTGAACTATAACTTCAATTCCAGCATGTGCTAGCATTTGCTCATTTAATTTGGCGAGCAGACTTAAGAGCTACTCTTTCTCAATTTCAGATGTTGAAATCGTCATTGCCTCACCCGGTCTACTTGAAAAGGAGTGTCGCGACACCACTCTGAATGGTGCTATGCAAGAGGGAGAGCACAAAGCTATGCAAGAGGGAGATCTCCAAAGTGTACTAGTTACACAACATGTACTGTCCCAGCAAGAGGGAGAGCACAAAGTAGTTCCACAACTCCAAAATCAAGTTCCCCGTGGTGTATGTCCAACATAGAAGAGATGCTAGCAACACTTAGGATTTTTCTTTTTCATTTTGCTTGTAATATAGCTTAGGGTGGACAATGATGATGATGTTTGGCTCATGGCCTTTGCTCCAGTTTGACAATGTTTCATGGCTTGTTTAAAAAAATACAAGTTTGTACTCCATTTTTGTTGTTGCATTGGTTTTAGAGTGGTACATTTTGAGATAATGAATGGTACATTATGAAATTCAAATATCGGTGGGTTTATAGTTCTGCTTCTTATGGTGTCAGCTTATTGGAGCTTCTCTACATAGGGTTTCTTTGTTATTTATTGTCTTGAAGCTCCTAAGGCCTGATATTTTTTTTCTTCAGACAAAGTTCTATCTACCTTGAACATTCTGAAACAATGGGCTAATTTGTACGGAGACAAAACTTTAGTGTTGGGAATACACCCATCTAAATCATTTGGAGTATAGGTTAAAAAGTGTGAAATTTAGTTGGAATACACCCACCTATGGCTAATTTGTATAGAAATTTAGTTAGACCGTGTTGTTTTGTGTCCTAATGACTTTTTGGCACATAACCAAAGTTGAGGAATTTTATTTCTTGCACGAATAAGGTAACAAAGCTTTGAACAGATCCATCGGAACGAAAACCACTGCAACCAAGGTGGTGGGGTGTGTGCGCGAGCGCGTGTGTATTTACTTCATATGTTCATCATATCAGGCCTTCCAGGATGCAACCCCAAAGATGCATCCATCTTTTCTTGTAACCGGGAAAAAAAGGTCCATGTCCCTCCTTTTTTCTTAGGTGAAGGCCTAACTCAATCTCGCTGTTGAAACTTCTGAAACCAGCTCCTAGCTGAATCCATCACTCAGAAGCTACCTCAACAACATTCAAATCATCTATGCAAATCTAGTATGCCCTACACATGCCGTCCACCAATGGGTATCTTCCTTTAGCCCTTTCACAACAATTCCCCAAATGTAGACATACCTAAACTCCATCAATTTGCAATAATAGCCAAACTTACATAATTTTTACCCAACAGATATCTTCAAATCTTATCAAATTTAGAATATACATACAAGTACATACAAAAACACAAATATGTCAACAAGCTCAGAAAGTTCATAAATCCAGATTTTCTCTATTCCCTCAGAAAGTTCATAAATCCAGATTTTCTCTCGAATTTCTAAATCCCGTGTCTGTACGAATATAGCATGAAAGGAGAGACAAAATAAACCAAATGCAGAAATTTACAACAAGCTCTCAGCAACATTCTAAAATAAAAACTAAAGAAACTCCTAAATGTAGCAATTAAGTCCAAGGTTAGGTTGAGGGAAACATATCCCATTTCAAGTAAAAGAAATGCCTCCCCAATTTTAGCATCTAGAGACATCAGTTATAAGTCTTATGACCATCACCATAAACCTCTACAGCTGTAGCACCCAGTTGTAGAACCAAAACCAACATCGGCAAACAAGCAGCTATAGAAATGGCATCAAGGCAGCTAGTTCCACTAGGACAATTCAGTCTTGACAACTTCCCCATCCCAACTGAAACCCTTTGAATACCAACTTACCTGTAGAGACCCATAAATTTCTTTCAAATTTTAATGTTTTATAAGTGGACAAATATTGGTTTAATGTGGAAATTATAGTTGTGGGTTAATGTGCAAGGTTTGAAAGTCAAGGGTGTTAGTGTAATTTGGTGTGTGTGTGTGTATATGTGTGTGCCCAGGGAATTCATTTCCCATTTTTCCCCTCTCCCGTTCTTTCTCTCTCTCCATTTCTCTCCATCCCACTCTAAAATTTCACCTCCAACCTCAAAACCCATGAAGATTGACCTTCATTCCACCCTCCGTACGTGATCTTGAGCTTGTATTCAGTGGGGTTTAGCTCGAAAAGGAGTATTTAGTTGATTTTGAGGTTTCGGAAGCTAAGGCTCGTTCAAATCGCTTGGATTTCACCCTCCGACTTGAGGTAGGGAATTCTATCTCTCTTTATATGTTATTTGAATGTTTCTATACCTTGTTCGAGTTTGTATCAGTTGTATTTGAGATTGGATTGAAACCTAAAATTTTCTATCAAAATCGTCTGTAAGTTGCTCTCCCTACCGGTAGGAACTTTTCACCTACCGACAGGACGATTGAGAAATTCCTTTGTAACCAGCTCAAACATACAGCAGCAGCTCAAAAGCTACTCAATGTATTTAAGTTCTACCGGTAGGAATGTTTTACCTACCGGTAGGTCTAGTGCAAAAATTGTTTCCTTCAACTGTTTTACCTACCGGTAGGTCTGGTGCAAAAATTATTTCGTTCAACTGTTGGC